>OW028573.1:74402678-75602678 GCA_932294295.1 Alitta virens | reverse complement strand
TTCTTTAGTGTTTAATATTTTCTTTAAAGTTTGTTGTTGGGTTTTGTTTGCTCATTACTCTTTGCAAGCCATTTGTAAACAACACAAAAGGAATGAAGAACCGAACATGATTGGTTCAGCTTTTCAATTTTTCTTTACTCAGAAAATTGTTTCAGATTTTAACAAAGAGAAAGATGATCATAAATGCAATCATTAAAAACTTCTAAGGGGTTCCATGCAAGGCCTTTCATCTGCAATGTTGTATTTGGGTGCAGTACTAATGGTTTAGTACATGGAAGTAGACAATGGGGAATTTTGGGGTTAGAACATCACCCTTTATGTTGATCTGAATCTTTATTAGGACACATAACGTTTGCCCCATCAACTGTAAAATGTCATTGTATTTGTAATATATACTTAGTTATTAAGTTATGCAACATATTAGAAAAGTGTTGGTCAATCAGCAAAATCTATTTTTCACTGAGGTCCTCTGAATTTATGTCATTATTTATGATATTAAATTATTATTTTTTCTTGTAGCTTTTAGGACACATTTTTATGTAAAGATAGTTCATTAGGGATACCATCACTTGAACGTCTGAATTAAGGCCACCCATATTTTGTTAAAACTGAGGAGATGGTATTATTGAGGTTAAATTTACGAAAAATCATTGATATAACTGATATGTACATGGCCAGTGTGCCATGTGCATTTTCCATGCGTTTGGATAAATGCAGGGAAACGCATGGTTTTTGCCTCATTATAATTACCTAAAAATTTGCGTTTTTCATGCGATTATCCTTCTCATGGAAAACGCACATGGCACATTTGGCCATGTAGGTTGTATATTGTACCTGATTTTGGTAGTAAAGTGGTGTTAAAGAGATCAGGCTTTCAGAAGGTTCTAGGATACTCCCACACTTGTGTGGTCCATATTTATTTTATTACATGAAGATTGATCTGTTGCTAGGACCTAGGAACTGTTGCCAAGGAAATGACCACAAGTGCAGGTGAATTGCCTACCAACCGGGCCAAGAATCGATTCACCAACATTTTGCCTTTTGACCAAACAAGGATCAAGTTGATGGTCATGGATGAAATGGAAGGATCGGACTACATCAATGCCAACTATGTGCCTGTAAGGAATTAAGCAACTTTATATATATATATATATATATATATATATATATATATATATATATATACACATATATATATATCTGCAAATATGTTTATTCACACATGTGCATAATAAGTTACAGGTCATGGTTTATAGTATAAAAATAGAAATACCGTTAATTGAAATAATTTGTTAAAGTTACAAGACTTTAAAAACATAACAGAATAAAACAAAAGTGAATAAATGCTGCATCAACTTTCTTATATACCGTCTAACCCGATTATAACCAACACGCTTATATAAATAACAAGAGTTTGGTTATACTGAAGCGTATTATCCAGGAATCTTTTCCACCAATATATGAGTAGCGAAACTCGTTTATAATGTATTTCATATAGATGATTTGTGTGATGAAAAACGTTATTATATATTAATTTAATACAACGATTTTTGACCGTCCCTTATTGTTTGTTAGAAGCGAGTCCAACCAATTTATGTTGTTTTCATTTTGTCAGATGTGCTAATTTTCTTTTGGCAAATGATGTATCAGAAACACCATCTATAATTTATCAACCAATTGTCAGTTATATTGTTGCAATGTATCTGTAATTTCTTTCTTTTTCTTATGCATTTCTATATTTCATGATTTTTAGGGTTTTGATTCCAAGAGAGAGTTCATTGCCTGTCAAGGTCCATTGCCAACCACTAAGGCAGATTTCTGGAGAATGATTTGGGAGCAGTATGCCTGTGCAATTGTTATGCTTACAAAGTGTGTGGAGAGGGGCAGGGTATGTCCTTAACTTTCATATATCATGATAATTATTATAACAGCTGCATAACAGCTTCAGCTGATCTGGCTACAATCTTAAAATATATTTGAAATATAAATAATAATTATGTATTGCTCTTCATATCAATAGAAATTCAAGGGTTTCATTAAAACTATAATACACTACACGATACTTTGAAAATTGTGATGCAACAAAGTATTTGGGTAAATTAGGTATGCTTAACAACTTGACAACTAATAACTTTACATTTCTGAAAGAGAAATAAGTACTTCATTCATTGACATAAAACTATAAAATATTAACGTATTATTATCAACATTAAAACCATTATTCTTGTGGTTACTCTTATAAATAGTCTAATAATTGCAATTTTTACAGGAAAAATGTGACCATTACTGGCCAGTTGATTCAGAACCCACATACTATGGAGCGATCCAAGTGACTGTGATGAATGAATCCAAATCTCCGGAGTGGACAATAACTGACCTCAAGATCTCCAAGGTAGGTACCTCTTGGCGGTAACTTTTGTAACTGATACATCATCGAACCATGATAATATTCAATGTAAAAGAATCTGGTAAGTGGACATTAACAGACCTTTTAAGATTTCTAAGGTTGGTGCATTAAGAAATTGGCAAGAACTTTGGCAATTGATGAATAGATGAACCGAGATTATTGTTACTGTCTTTAGAAGCATAATTCTGGTGAACTGGACATCTGTTGCTACTTGCTAGGGTAAATTTCTGATAACCATGTAATTAATTTTTTCCAGGGAGAGACACAAAGGAAGCTGACCCACTTCCAACACACCAACTGGCCTGATTTTGGCATCCCGGCTACACCCCAGTCCTTGGTTAAGTTCATCAGGCAGTTCAGGTCTAGAGTGCAGCCTTATGGTTCTCCTGTGGTCGTCCATTGCAGGTAGGACACTTTTTTTTCTTTTTTTTTTTACATTTGAATTGCTTTAGAAATATTAAATTTGCTCTAGATTAATGTTATGCCATCTCCTAAGCCAAGGGTCTTATTTGCTGCGAAAAAGTGGGGCCCCATACCTTAAACAATAATAACGCCATATATCATATGAGGTTTTATTAATTATTATTATAACAAATAAGATAAGAAGATAAGACAGCGGTCATATCATTGATGCTGATGAAGCGTATGCCAGTTATGATATAATCATCCAAACAATATCATTTATTTCATCAACAAATCGATTTTAGTTTAGTCTTAGCCTATTTGTAATAGTTCATCAATCGATAAATTATTCATCCAGTTTTTACTTTACTTGTAAACCTCCTGCCACAGGACTTTTGTACAGTTTGCACATTATACATGGCCAATTGTGCCACGTGTGTTTTCCATGCGTTTGGATAAACGCATGGAAAACGCATGGTTTTTGCCTCATTATAATTAGCTAAAAACCATGCGTTTTCCATGCATTTATCCTTCTCATGGAAAACGCACGTGGCACATTTGGCCATGTACTAACCAAGATTGAACCTGTTATTGAGCCTTCGGCTCATTGGTAAAATAAAATACATATGTTAAAACCAAGTGTATGGCAGTGAACATCCTTCGCATGTAGCTAAATCCTTGTGTAATATCTCCATTAATATCTGAAGTTAATGTTGTAGGTAGCTTATAGCTTACAAGATTGGAAGTTAAGATGAAATTAGGCTTAACAAAAAAATAATCCAGAGGCAAAAATCTGCCAAAATTGTAGTAACTCATTAGATATATAAAATTTGATGTCACTTTTGACGATACAGTTAGTTTAATTAAAAATGGCCCTTCAAATTGAAATCAGACATAGCTGTCATAGCTGGCTACTCAAAACCTGATCTAAAAGTACATATTTATGATATATTAGATTAATTAATTACATTTACCAAGGTTTATATTTATCTGGTGATAGATGTAAGCCGATTATTAGCTACAGAAGTGGACAGAAGCAGCTGGCTTAAGCATGTTTAGACCACAGGCAGGTACAGGTCGCTATTTTATGAAACTAACTGTATGTATGTTTCTAGCACTGGAGTTGGCAGGAGTGGTGTCTTCATAGCTCTGGACAACCTTCTGTACCAAGCCAAGGATGGCAACTATATTGATGTCTTTGGAACAATCCATGAGTTGAGGACGAACAGAATGGCTATGGTGCAAACTGAGGTATGTTCCCATTATGTAGAGGTTGTGGAGAAACAACTGACATTTCAATCATTCATCCTACAGATTGTAGTCATTACGTTTTACTATTGTGTTCAGGGATAAATAAGAACCTTTAAAACCACATTTAAATTGTATTGATAATTTTTTTTTATGCATATGTGTGTAAGATGGTAAAATAGAAACACATTTTTGAAAAACCAATGTGAAGGTCAAGGTCAAGTAAACATTGTATCATTTCTATTTTTAACCTACATGCTTACACATATGGAAACAGGACTATGTAAACGTATTGGTACACATGAATTTGTGATGAAATAATTTAATATTCAGGATTGTTCTTTATGCACTGTTAATTTACTTTTTCAGGAGCAATATATCTACATTTATAGATGCTTGGCCTATGTAATTGATGGTAAAGATGATGAACCTCCCCCTTATCCAGGTATGAAATTAATATGTAATTTATTAGAAGTTTAAAAATATTGTATGAAGCAGGCAATTGATATGCTGTGTTACCTTCATTTCAGGCAAGGATTCTAAGGAAATCAAAAACAGCATAGCATTTTAAGCTTATCAAACAATAGACAATGCTAGGGATCAAGCAATATACAATTCCACATAGGAAAAATCATACTTGAATTATTAAAATTGATATGAGCAATGCATTGATTTTGTACATTACCAGACAGTGGCCTAATGGATATACAGCTGTATACCTTGTAAACGCATTATTGATAAGTTTTATGTCTGTGCTTTTGCCCAAAAATATGAATTTAATGCATTTTGTATGGATAGATACTCATTAATCAGAGCTACTGTGTAGTTTAACAATTTTGGTGCTGCTAATTCAGGATAGTTGTACAAAAGTGTTTTTTAATAATTTGTAATAAAATGTTAAATGTATAGTATTCTGTGTTTGATTTGATACTGTAATTATGAGAGCACTGTTTAATGCATTGTTAAGTCAACTGATCCCTCCTACACATATTGAAGTTTAACACCATATTGTAACTTCCATATTAATGTCCTGAGTTTTTGTTTACACATAATTTGAATGACTCTTGAAGTTCATCAGTACAGTCACAGCGTGTGTGTAGTACACCCACCTTATCAACAAGAATATTTTTGCTTACTGAAATATTTTGTGGAGAAATGAGTCTGCACAGCAATGACAAGATAAGAAGTATGTACACACTAATTCTTCTCTTATTCCTGTCGTTCTTTTTCTTCTCCATCATATTTGTCTTCCAGTAAGGCTAGAAGGGGATAGGAGCTCAGTATAAGCATGTGTTTGTCCATGCAGATAGATCTGTCAGTGAGATTTTTCTGCAAAGACTTGTCCCAGACCAGTGACACCATATCCAGACCTGACACTTGGATGCATTTTTAATGCTTTGCCTCAGACACGCTTAATACTTTGAGATCTACAGCTCAGCCGAGTATGAATGGAAGGATTAATGACAAAATATTGTGACAGATGCTGAGATATTGTTAAAATTTTATGGCAGCAATTTTTCTTATTAATAATCTGCACTTGAAACGGAATGAAAATGTTTATCATTCTGGTTGCATCAGCCTTCTTGCAAAAATGATATACTGAGTTTAAGATTACATGAACAAGGTCTCATATATTCTTATAAATTTATATTGAATTATTCTGTAAATGTTTACCCTCATATGCACTGTGTGTGTGTTTATGTTGTGACATTTGACAGCTGTTAATCTTGAGCTCGATGTATGAAGAGTTTATTCTTTCACCATGAAATGTCAGGTCACCTAAGTACCCAGGGGAAGTTGTTGATGCAAATTGCAATATATTTGTGATTAATATGTAAGTATGTGCATATGATGAAGCCGATTCTTTAATATGAAAGACAGTATGAAATACAGCATGCATAATGCCTAGGCTCTGCCGTAAGCACAGCATATATGAGATTTTTGAAGGGCATAATTTGGAAATGGCCCAAGTGAGGGAGACAATTGGGCATGAAAAGGCACTTTAGCCCATGAATAATCACCTCTTATTGACTGTCCTTATGCAAGCTGCTTACTTTGAGTAATTACTTGAAGAGTATTTTGATCATGTAGCCATTTGCTGCGGTTGTAGGTAAATGATTCTGTTCACTGGAGATGCTCTTGCCTCAGCAGCAGCAACATCAACAACAGCAGCAGTAGCAGCATCTGATTTGAGCAGGACTAGTCAAGACACTTTTATTGAGATGGAAGTTATTGGTCCAGACAGCTGTGTAGGAGGCTGGTGTTCACAAAAACCATCTAAAAATCTCTCACACTCCATTAAAGAACTGTTTTGCATAGCACTCTGCAATTTCCGTTGATTAGATGGAGCAACATAGCAGGGAGTAACCTGAACGTGGTGTTTTGTCTTGTTGTCTGAAAGTGTTATGTAACATAAAAAAAATTTCGTGATTCCCATAATAATGACGAAAGACATAAAGTTACATTTTATGCATGCTTTTGCAAAAATCTTTCCACTCCTGTCAGTTGAGTGTAAACAACATTTTTCATGTCCTTTTATCACCATGTTTAGAAGACACAATTTATATGAAATGATTTCATAGTATGATAATTTAGATGAGAAACAGGCGGTGTCTTCTACTCTGAAACAGACCTCACCAATACAGTAAGTGTGCATGTGATAAAAACTGAAAACTCTTTTAACTGAGATTAATGAAAACACAGAAGTCAAATATGTAATTCAATATATTTATTTTTAAACATACAAAATGAGGTGAAATTTTGAAATATTTTGCTTTTTAGGGTGTCTGGGGACCTTGCTGTTATAACTGTCTCCTGTATGGTATCGTATTTAGCACTCTCCGCCCTATTGCTAATTCTATAACCAGCATACAGTAGCTACTTCGGTCTTTGTAAGCCAAATTTATGGCTCATGCCCAGCATGAAATGTCTCTTTTGCCACACTTGCCATGCAGGCTGTCCTTATTGTTTACTCTCTACTGTGGTGACATGGGGTGTCAGGTTATTAGATGACCTTTCCGGTGACCTTGAGTGACCTTGCTATGACCTTTCCTTTCCAATTTCCGTCATGCATTTGTCACCATAGCCCTAGATACTCGATCACTTGTGGTCCATGGCCACAGATGCCAATTGGCCACTGGGTGTATTTCCTTGCTGTCAGTGTGTCACATATGAATGAGCAAGGGTGACAACAAGGCGCTCTACTATGACCTTGTTCTTCGATCAGTTAGAAATTGGGAGGGAGATATCTCGCTGTTTGTGCGAAGTAAGATATGACAAATTGTATTCTAAATCAAGAAAATCTATGGAATTTTATTAAGATATTGCACTTTAATAGGAAGACAATATTTATGATTTTTCTCATGTACAATACCTAGTACATGGTGTGCATGCATGGCTTACTTTTGCAACTCGTGAGTGTAATGTTCAAAATTTTGGATCCAAATAAATAATGACAGAGAAAGCAACCCTCGAAGAGTAAACATAATGCATAAAGCAGCTGCCAGAAGAATCTGGAATCCTGGTGAGAAACAGACTTGCTTTTGGCAGCTTTCGTCACGTTGTCTGTGTTGCTTGGGACTCCAATTTCAGATTGCATGATGTGAGCAAAGTTTCTCTAAGACGCACATTGAGACACACATTGCCTTTGGGTGAGCATATGAGAAGTACAGATAACACAATGGAACTCCACTGTAGCGCATGAAACTATAGTCAGAACTGAGGTGGCCTTCTTCAGGCTCAGCTTTCAACAATAGGGTCATGTACACACGTGTATGTGTAGATATTATTACTACAAATAAAAAGGCCCTATAGTCTTTGAACCAATGTACACCAAATTTCAGCCACCAAGTATTGTTAACCAGCCACAATCAATACCATGCATGTCATTCGTCATAATGAATACTTCTAAATCAAAACCAAGTAACTCTACATAAAATCGAAAAGGTCAGTAAGTCTAATTAATAATATCTTAAATATATTTTCAAAGTACAGAGCAAATCCAATTCATATTTTATTTCTCTAGCGGTGAACGTCTAAAACTGGTGTTCAGTGCTCAGGCTGGATATCCAACCTACAGACACTCAAAATTGCCATAACATTTATAACAGTGATGGATTTTTATAGTCAAATCTTATGGCCACTTGTATGGAACAGCCACATGCTATAAACAGCCACTTGCAACACCCCACAATTAATCGTCATGGTATATTTTACACCTCTATTAAACGATAACCTGCCTTAAATGGCCAAATTATCCAAGTCCCTTGGATGGCCACTGAACACAGCAGACTGACTACTGTATGGTGTTTGAACCAAGTACATCTATAGCCTCTTCTATATCCATGTTTGAAAGTAATTCAAGAATTTCAAGGACTTGCCACAATGTATGGTGCAAAAGGGGCCACCCCTTGGTGCTATCAACCACACACTGGCCCATGTGGCAGGCAATGTAGCAGTTTATTTGATTAACAAAATGAGTGTGCACTTTTATGCCGCCATTTTGATATCCCATGATCCCTCAGGGCCCTCACGTGGCCTCTTTTTGATTGTGTCCTTGTAAGGCGAAACCGGAGCCACCATAAACAAGTTGGGCGCTTGTTGCTACAAATTTGCAATAATTTAATTTCTCAGTCTGTAACTTCTCCTGAAACGAAATTTTCCTGCAAAATATGTCGCAAATGTGGCTTCTTTTTGTCTCAAATGTATCTGGATTTTAACTTGCTGCGTAACTCTTTAATTAGGGTTCTTCTTTCTTGCGCGTCTTGAGATTTCGCAGTAATCCTACATGCGGAATGTTGTCAAATTTCATTACATATCTTCTTCCTTCTCTAACTAGTTTTCTGGAGTTTTGCATGACAGTGGGACTTAATCTTTCTGACTGATGCTCTTAAGGCTTGGTCCTGATGCTGGTGGTGCTACATTGACTCGGATGTGGATTCCTAGGATGGAGCTGCAGGGCTTGTCAAGGGATATCAAGCTCTGTAGCATCCTTCAGACTCTCTCTGACTTATCCATTGCCTGGGGTCAGAATTAAGCAATTCCATATGTCTCTACCTTGACAGCTGTGGCCATCTTCCTTATTGGCCTGTCGCCGCTGTCCACCGTAGAATCTGTGGATCTATCTGACAGCATTTATCACTGAACCAGAGATCCAGCAACAGATTAATTGTAACATACATCACAATTTAGCATGTTCAAGTGTCTACAATGTATATTGTTCATGTCAGGTAAGATTAGTGCGGTTGGTTATTTCACCATGACAATATGAGGCTCATCACACCTCCTTGGCTACGTCCCTGAGTCACCTCTCATTTTAAGATCATCACTAATAAATATAAAGTCGCCTCACTAGTAAGGCACCCTCCCAAATATGGAGCCCAACAAAGGTAAGGTTCACGGCGGAATTGTTGGGTGCATGCAATGATGACACGCATAAGTGGATCCCTGTGTAGGTGGATCCAAAACTCTGCAAGAAAGGTGAAACTTAAGTGACAAATTAATCGTCATTTTCACGTCATTTTTAAAGCCCCTGAAGCTGGTGGACACTACAACAGCACAAAACAGCAGACTGCTATCATGAATGAATCCAATCACATTCTTCACTTACTCTAAAGGCTTCTATGACCTTAGTGTTTTTCAGCCTAACATCAATATTGCCTCCAACACAGCTTAGTATCGTGATCACCATGTACGTGGACTTCCATGAAAGGCTAAGTGCAGAAGAAATGCAATATAACCTTGAAGAATATTAGTTGTTGGGTAGCCCTTCAGTATGAGTATAGTGGTTTTATCTTCACCCTGGAAGTGTTATTCAGCTCTACCACCATTCATTGAGCTGTATCATACATATTTTTTTTATTCAATTGGATGTCAAATGGAGCTTAATAAATGATTAATGAATCAGAATCTACCTGAATTCTGTGTTATTTCTTCGGAGCAATCATCTGTTTTGTTAAGATTGCAGAAAGCTGAGCAGGTAATCCGAACCTCATTTGTCCCACAGAAATTACAGAAAATAATCACAAACCAGACATTAAGAAATAATCGCAAATCACAAATGTCTGGTATTGTGTGCAGTGTATTTCATATGCGCTTCCTGTAAACAACACTAATTTAAAAAGACTGCACCTCATTCCCTGTAGCTATCCCATACAAATTAAATAAAAAATTGAAAATGTTTTTTGGGAAATTTGGTTCATAAGGCTAAATAGGTTTAAACAAGGAAACTAATTTTAAAACCAATCGATTTTGATATATTCTAAAAGTAACCTATTATACCTTTATTATATATTTGCCAAAACTTAAATTTGCACTAGATCCTATTTGATCACTGTGTATATATGCTCCTTTCATCACACCTGAGCTGACGTAATGATGACCTGATTGAGTTTGCGTCCTCATTAAGTAAGTGGGTACGTGTTCATAGCCTGTTTAAGGTATACAAATAAAATGGAATTAATCAAATATAATGTGGAATTATTTGACATGGCAAGCTATCATTATCGTTGTAAGAATCTTGATTCTAAAAACATGATGTCACAGTTTTCTCCTGCTGCGTGTGTTTCACTTTCTAAAGTTCTAAACAAAACCATATTCAAGCCAAATCTGACATAACTAAGAATTAATCAAAACAGTTCAGCAGTTTGTATAAGCACCCCTGTAAATCAATGGTCATTTACATACCCCCCCCCCCTTCTATCTCCCTTTAAAATCTGCAAATGTTAAAGTTAAATTTATTTATGAAAAAGCACTGTAAGATGTAAACAGTACAATTTATTCAAATTTGACACTGATCTCAAAAGGTATTGGATGCAGTATTGAGCAACTGTTAAATGACAGTGTTGTTCAGACCAAAAGGTGCTTATATAAAAGATGAAGTGTTAAATATTGTTCGCACAGATGCAGCCACAGTAGACGGGTTCACTAGAGATGACCTAAAAGTCATATTGCACTTTATATGTACAGCATAAAGCGCAGCATTTTTATCTATTCACTTTTGTTTTTATCTGTTATGTTTTTAAAGTTTTATAACATTTACAATATATTTTGATTATCAATATTTTTTGTACTATACACCATGAATTGTATCTAACTATGCATGTGTGTGAATAAACATATTTAAAAAATATATTGGCTTACTGCGTTTAACCGCCCGCCGCACTTATAAGTCAGTACTGTCTCGTCTACTCCGAGATATGGCTAGCTATGCGGAGGTTGTGAGTTCGAGCCTCACCTGGGGGAAATTTTGATGATGAAATTGCTATTTCCGATTCATGAGCTTTCAAAGAAATTTTGGGAAGAAAATGATACCAAATATTGGACTGAACTCCCCACTGTTACAGAGATATTGGTGAAGTCTTATCCAAATGCTATGGTAAGGGGTATACACGAGGCCTACATTTCGCTCACCTATTCAATTCTGACAGGAGTGTGTGGATCAGTGGCACAAAACAATTACACTGCAAATAAAAAGTCATGTAGGGCAGTTTCGGGTTATTATTTATCTTAATGTCCAACATTGTAGCCTATGATTGTAATGTAGCATGTAATGTAAGAAATTGAATTTATTTATGATATATTTACATTCATGCATTATTTGCACGTCATAAATATGTATTAACCAATGCATGAAACATCAATACTCCAATTTCATAAGGTTCCCTTTTTGGTTAGTGCTGAAACTCTGTGGTCGTGCTAATGTAAACATGTAATTCCCTGGCGTTTTGTTAGTTTGGAAACACCTGAAAAATTATGCTTTGGCCATGATAATTTTTTAATTCGGTGCAATAGATCCAAATAATCAGCAGTTGTGGTACTTGCCCAGGATTTTAGTGCTGTCAGCATTGAGGTAGAAACCAATATAGTATGCAGATGGTCCCAGTTTTACCCTTAAGTGCGCCAAACTTAAGAGCTTGGAGTGCACACCCTTATTAGATTACCATGGCAATGCAAAGACAAGTGGCTCAGCTCCTAACCAGGCAAACATACCTATTTTTGCATTTCCGGCAAATATTTTTCTGTGAATTAATTCATATATGAGGACACACAGGAAACTGGTGGCTCCATCTATTACCTTCAGATTGCCATGGTGACCTACTAAGCTTCTGCGCATTTCCGGTAGTCACATAATTGACATGTTGGATCAGTGTTATACCAGATGGCGCTCGCTGTTGTCTCTTCCTAATGTTATGTAACATGCATAGGCCCACTCACCGACAGCTGGTCAACCAAACTGTCCTACAAGATGTAATCTGAACCCACGTGTATGCATAGCAACGCCCAGCTGGGATGTCTTTAAACTAGGTTGTTTTCCCTTTTCTTTATTGATATTTACGGAAACTTCCGAATTGTATGGCGATAACTAGAAAGAATAATTTCGTTAACGATTAATTAATTTCAATGATTGACGTGGTTAAACCGTAATTTCTAAATTCTAAGCCTGGGTTCTGTAAAATGTAGAAGTATGTAGATCACAACAAAAACAATTCGTGAAATGACTTTATAATAGAACCTCACCATAAGACAGCCTGGGTTCTGTAAAATGTAGAAGTATGTAGATCACAACAAGACCAATTTGTGAAATGACTTTATAATAGAACCTCACCATAAGACAACCTCACCATACGACAATCTCACTAATATGACAACCTCACTAAGACGACCACTTCACTAATAAGACCATGCACCACTCTATTAAAACCAACAATTTTTTGCAATAGTTATTTGTCAACGTAATTATTAAAACCCCCCCTCTCTATTATCTCTATTAATACATCCACATGTTTATTAATTTTAATAATAATCAACCAATAAGATAACTAATATATATATAAGTATTTTACTTGATAATAACGGTTCTATTGTATGTTATCATCTGTGGTTAAACGGTTAGTTTCATAAAATATGGTCGACTCTAGACAGCTGTAGCCACCTATTCCTGGCTATAGCTATAACTGGCTAAAGCCAGCCACTTCTGTCTACTTCTAGCTTATAGTTGGTTTACTGAAAATATATAAATCTTGACAAATGTAAGATATTTATCTAATATAACATAAATATGTACTTTTAGATCCGGCTTTGAGTAGCCAGCTATAGCCAGAAAGCTCTGTTTAGTGGCAGGTAGCATCGTATAGCAGAAGTTGTCTAGCTTTGTCTAGGTTCAATTTGACAGAAATGAACTGTAGCCCCACTTTAACTGCGATATACTAGAGTAGTAAAGGTTATTGAGTTCAAATTATGGGGTCTAAATTCATTAACCGTGGGTACATAAATTGAGTTACAGTCCTGTAGGTTAATCCGTGCAGCCATGGCTTTAGCTGATAACCTGCCCCTGCGAATTGTGTGGGCTGTTCTACCTATGGTAATTCTAGTCTAGCTTATGTCAGGACCGTCGTTTTAAATAACCGGTTGATCACAGCGGCTTCCTGAACAACTAGATTAGACATTTGTGCAAATGGAGTCTCGATTCCTCTACTCCCTGGAGTTGCCAGGGGTCTTATACCAAGAAGTAATTTCCACCAATATTGTCTACACCAGGATTAGCTTAAGTCCTTACCATTACTGGACGGAATATATTTTGATTCCGCTGAAGGCTGCAGAATACTAGGAGTGACACAGGCGATTTGTAAAGTAGGCCAAACTGTCAATTAAGTGCCAGACAGGATAACGGCAAAATATGGCAGTTGTACAAAACCGGGGAAAATTTATAACCATATAAAATTGATAAATGAACATAAGATAATTTTAAGATATAAATAAAAAATACCATAGTGCTAAAATGTGAAACACCTGTGTACACATGCTGAGAATATATAGACTGCTAGAATATATGCAATTGTAACAGAATATGAGAAAATATTTCTGATATATACTTTAATGTAATTATTACTCAAAATCTCTTTGGTAATACGACCAAGGTAATTGTTAGACTTTTATGATAACCTTTTATAGACATTTGACAATATTTGTGGACATATCGACTGTGCCTACAATGAATGACTCCACAGCCATTTTGACTAATGTTAGTCAGTCTTAATCAGTGCTCTTTATGTTTTTAGTCATATGGACTAACTGTTTGTCAAAACCCAGATAGCATGCAGGATCAAGTCGAAAACATTGGCTGATGTAATGTCTCACATGTTACTATTGTATAATGTGTATATAATGCAATTATACAATGGTTACATGTGAGACTAGATTAAATATATTAATGCTGTAATTATTTTAATACAGAGTCTATTAAAGCATGTTATCTTCCAAAGCGTCACACTTAATGACATTAATAAGGCTGGTTAAATTGTTAGTCAAAATTGCTATGGAGGTCAGCCATTCCAAACACCGCCAAATAGGTTAGGTTATATAAAAGAATTTTAGTCTAAACATAATCCCCACCTTCAGACTATCCGATTTCAGATTATCTGAACAGTACCAGCCATTTGTGTCCATTAAAAGTCTCACTATTGCAGATATATGACAGTAACATTTCTGTGGTGTGCTATGTCTTAATGTCAGTTACTGTTGTATCCAACCTTGTGGATTTAGAATGATAAAAATTTACCTTTTTTTCCCTGTCTTTATCACAACATACATTTAGATGTACTCTCCAGCATACTCAGATGCTGTGAGCCAATCAGAATGCTACCTTGTCACCCAGCATGGGTGTATGTCGGGATGACTGCAGAGTATGTTGTACGATTAGTAGAGAATATAATGATGGATGGTATCATCCAACATAGAATTTTGTGCAATTCGGGAAACTTATATTGGCCGTGATGAATATAGTTTTCCTCATCCCACAAACTCTATGTTAGACTCCTCACCATCCACCATTGTTATATTGTCAGATTTATATAATCATATAACTATAATTTTCTTCCTGCTCACAAAACTGCATGTTGGAATCCTCACCATTCCACCATTGTTAGAATGTTCCTATTTAAAAGTGGTCTATGTGTACGGCTTCCAAAAACTATTATGATGCAAGTATCATTTTTCGCATCTCCTGTCTGAATATAATGCCAGAGCCCATGTCTGTAAGCCTTATTATTGCGGGATATAATTTGAAGTGACAGAATATGACACCTAACTCGGAGGAATCCTGACAAATTTCATCCTTTTTAGTATTATGCACGTTTTTGTAATTATCTTTAACTGGAAAATCCCAGCAGGCAGATTAGGTAGCCTTCTCATATGACTCCCATGACAGCCATAAACCATTAAGCCTACTTGTGTGGAAATTACCATTAATTCCTGAGTTAATTTCCAAAAAAAAAGCACCCAACTAATCGCAATTAACGGCGAAGTACAATATTCAATACTTCCATGCATGCTCTACATGCAGGAAGAATCATTGTTAAAATACTTTTTCACTAACTTACTTAAGATTATTTAATTGTAGTTGGCTAAGTGAAAAAAGCCAGAACACATCCCTGTTCCAACTTGATAGTTACACTTTGTTGACTAAACCCTTTATATAAAATCTAACATAGGAGTCATTAACAAGAATATTCTTTTTCATAAAAAGAATAGATACCTGGTGTTGTGTGTAGAATGCCAGCAGCACTAGGCCTACAATGTAAACACTTTAATACAGTATAATGGCTACTGCCTCATTGAAACCAGTGTTTGTGCCTTGTATACTCCATTCTTTACTCAGAATTTTACAATTTATTTATCTAATGTATAAAAGTAAATTCTACACATTTTCCTGAACACCCTAGCCCCGGACTGTGGCTGGTCCGGAGGCTTTGATATGTGACAGCCACGGTTTTGGCATATTTCCAATTGGCGAATAATTCAACTGCAGGCCTCGCACTATTAACAGCTGTCCTGTCAATTCCTCACCTTGAACTGAATTTACTGTCACTAAAATGATGAATTATCGCATAAACAAACAAGCAGTGGATCCGGCGATTAAAAAAAATAAAATCTTAGCAAACTGGTAGTTTTAGCAAGGAAAAGTTTGTTATTCATACTATACTAAATATATTTATGCCAAACAAGACCATAAAATTCTGCAAATATAAACACAAGAAATCAAACTGGATAAGTAAGGGTGTGATCAATTCCATCAAATTTAGAGACAAACCATAAACTGAGAAAAACACCCATCAACCATCCATCATATAGCAAAAACAAATTCAATCTGCGTATACGCAAAAAAATACTAAGAAAAAATTATCCGGCAAGTGAAATATCAGTACTATAATAATCTTTTTACTAAATTCAAAAATTACATTAAAAATTCTTGGCTTACAATAAAAGATATAATAAATGATAATAAAAAAAGAAGGAAGTGATATAGACTACGTATCCATGAAGCAAGAAAACATCCATGATAAACATAGAATTGCAGAAGAATTAAACTCTTTTTTCGCATGTATAGGCACAGATGTATCAGACATTACTGCTCCAAAAGATAAAATGTTTGCAGATGTTGACTTCAGCCTTACTGGAAAAAAAACCCCCCCTACAGCAGATGATATGCAAATTGTAATCAAAACCACGTTCAGGTCCTGACGGAATTACATATTGCTAAAGAAGATACACATCCACCTTTTTAAACCTCTTATTTTTTATAATTTATCAGCCTATAAATCAGGAAATATTTCCAGAAATACTTAAAATTGCTAAAACTAGAATGCACATGGGATGTGCGGAGCTCTGCCCTTTGTGGCAGCCAGGAAAATGTTAGCCGTAGTGGGGTGGAAATTGCTGAATACGGCATTTCCCGCCATTTATGTGGGTTGCATACTTGGCCAAGTACCACATTCGCGACAATCAACTGAGGATAGGCACACAGCTTTTATAGCGCAAAAAGTAGCTGTATCGGACAAAACTAAGTTGGAATGAGTCAATAAGACAGAAATGTGGCGTTATCTGGAGAGGCAGAGGCCTTGAAGTGGGCAATAAGGGCAACGTGTGGAAAAACGGCAACGTTGCTGACTGCGGGCTTCCCCCGTTGCGGAGATTCCCTTGATGACGTCATATGGACGTCTCGTGCGATGGCGAGACTAGGGACGAATTTAAGGTGCGAAGGCGTCGAAAAGAATGACTGTTTGTAGACACAATGAAGCTACGAAACACGGCAGAAAGCAATACCAGGCTGTAAAATAACAAGATGTAAGTAAGAAAAAACCGCATGTGGCGAAAGAAGGCTGCTAACTTGTGTTTTCATCGGCTACACGCATGAGTGATTTTGGCGACATAACCGAGGAGGCGACATCATCTCGCGAGGCCGTTGTGATAACAAAAGCTCTCCCCCAGCTAATTACAGCCGTTTATAAGAAATTTGATACATACCAGATGACAAACTATATCGACCTATTTCTATACTTCCAGTGATCTCTAAGTTATTTGAGAAAGCCATCTACAATCAAGTACATGCCTTCCTACAACAGAATGATTTGTACAATAAAATCCATACGGGTTCAGAAAAGAACATTCCACAGAACACAGCCCTTGAATTGGTTGATAGATCTCTGAAATGGACTATGGTGATATTTCACTAACCATACAGTGTCACATGGACTTATCGAAAGCATTTGATTCGATAAACCATGAAATATTGCTACAATAGCTCCATTATTAAGGAGCAAGAGGAAAAGCCTTGACCCTATTCAAAAGCTATCTCTTAAACAGAAAACAATATTATGTACAGTGCAATGAAACATATTCAGAATACATCACGGTAACAACAGGTGTGCCCCAAGGGTCAATATTAGGACCGTTGCTTTTCATCATTTATATAAATGATATATCTGCACTATGCAATCTCTTATGCAGATGATATCACTCTTTTCAAAGCTTTAAGTTTGTCTAAAAATGCAACAGAACTTCAAAACATATATACTTGGCTACAATTCAACAAATTGTCCCTAAATATTAAAAAAATGTATGCTATTCACCACTGTTGCACATATGTGGAACTGCCCTAGAATTTGTTGACAATTTTGACTTCTTGTGAAACGTTTTTAATAAGTATATGAAATGAGACGGTCATGTTAATAAAATAGCCAATAAAATCTCCAAAACAATAGGCATACACTCAAACTGATATTCAGTTCTTTAGTAAATTCACATCTGCAGTATGGTCTCCTGTGCTTGGACTGTCGAACAAATAGACTATTAAAGCTACAGTAGAAAACCGTCAGAATAATTACAAACTCTGCATATATAATGCTCATACACAACCACTTTTCAAAAACATCAATTACTATCAATAACAGATACATATACAATTAAACTATTAATATTTCATTATAAGTTTACAATAAATCTCCTCCCAGATTATTTTATCTCCACATTCAAAATTATGCATCAGCAAGAAACCCATCATTTCAACACAAAAAATAGATTATACCTGACACATAAAGTAAAACAGAAATTTGCTGAAAATAGCATCAGATATCAACTCCCAATTGCTCTTAACAAAACTCCTAACAACGTACTTGAAAAACTAGATACACATAGTATCACTGGCTATAAATTGTACATACAAATTTCACAGTGTAAATCGAAAAAAAAGGCACTATTTTAACTGGATCTAGCAATATCACTCTCCCGTTCGACAAGACAAGACAAGGTGTTCTATTTGCGCCATATTTCATCGTACATTATATAGAGCAAACACAATGGACAGTCTGCAGGAATGAGCCTAGTTACAATATTTATTTGCACAATATATCCAATGCAGGATATATCCATAAGGCACTCGTAAAACAAATGAAAAATAATTTGGAGGTACTTTGTCTTAATCAGGGGATATAGAGGAATATGTAGATTCATGTTTGCTCTCAACTTATGCTCCTGAGCTCTAAGCCTTTTGCGAAGATCCTATATTTTCCATTTTGCGTGCATTTTGCCCTGGCGATGATATATTGAAATGAGCGTTTGGGAATATCTACCCAACACTGCATGCCTATGGTTGGGATATGGGGCAAGTTCGCAGTTCTGTCGAAATGAACAGGATTGCTGTCATAAATCCAGAGACACGGAGGACCCAGCTCACATTATTTCCTCTTGTAAATTTCTGCTGAACATCACTTTCCCTAGTTAGGCATCGCCCATAGGATACCAATAGAATTAAAATGATGAATTGTATCACATTGTAGGCTCAAATAGATCTACTGCAGCGCCATGATTACACCATGTCTTGCCTACATCACTTCCCTGTCCCACTCAAGGACTGAATGTGTATAAATCCTCCATTATATTTGGGTAGAATTATCCCATTACATGGCCTAATGCCTGTGTCTCCGTCGGGACTGTCATTGTGAAGACAATGCTAAAACATTAATCAGACAGCGCGCCATGCGCCCCATTTCTCTATAAACCATTAGCTCTACGTGGTCCTATTCTATTCCATTAATAGCTATATTTCTGAGAAACTAATGCCCCTACACATGCATGTAATTCAGCGTGCTATACGGAAATGCTATGCGCAATAAAGACACGGGAGTGGGTAGAATTATAGCCAGCGGCATGAATAAGCCCCATTCATTTGGCAACCGTGAACATGGTGTGGACTCTAAGTCTTATCACCTCATCATTTTCTCTGCCTCAGATAGTGTTTCAGACACAAAACTGTGTCGCTGATGTTCACTCAATAGTTTGTGTAAAATCAGGAAGTATATATATATATATATATTTTTTTAAACATTAAGAGTCTAAATCTAACCAACGTAATGGTTTGATTTATACCACTGCTGTCTTAGGACACACAATATGTTGGCAGATTTTAAACAAACTAATGAGTGGACACCAGCCAAACATTTTTTTTGTCTGAAACAGGCAATTATGTTTTAGAGTGTAGGAATGATACAATGCAATACAAAACACTACACAACACTACACGAGATACATTACAGTACAACTCTATAAATGCAATACAATACATTCAGTAATGGAACACTTAGGCTAACCCTACAGTAAGCATTTTTAGCTGGCAAAACTCCAGCATTAATTGGGTGTAAAAGCACGCATCTGTGACCTTCACACGGAAAGTATTATCTTTGGTGCTATTGCCTCTTTATCTGTGATTATTCTCTGTTCAATGCATTGTTACTTTATTGTGTATTGTCAACTTGCAAATCGTTTTTTTTTTTCGTGTTTTTGTTTAAGATGTAGTTATCTGTCCACAAGGTCAGTGGACACCAGGTCAGTGTTTAATCAAATACCCAATGCCATGATGACCATATACAATCATAAAAAGAGAATTGAGGAACTCTCAAAAGACATTCTCTCTTGCTAAAAGACTTTGTTAAGCCTGTTTGCTAGGCAGTAATAAGCATCAGTCTAATATTCATTTCTAAGCATTGAGATATATGAGGTATAGAGAGCATAAAATAGGAATTTATCATCCTGGGGGATTATTGCTCAATGTCAAATAGTGATAAGCATCATTTTGCAGCTAACTGATTGCTTTAATCCGTGCGTTCTTGTTCATTTTAATTAGGCATGCTCACCAACGATGTGCAGAATTCCATTAATATTAATTAGCGTCACATACTTTCACAGATTAGGATTATATTGAAGATTCATTATTAATTATATAGCAGCAGCAAACTGCAAACAAATTGGATAGAAAATACATTATGTACCTGTCGAATTTTAAGTGGTGGGTTGGTGGGTGGAGTAGGGCTTAACCTGTATTTCTGCACCTGTTGGGATAATTTGGACAGGCAGGGACATGGCAGTGAGATGAGGGATGAAACAGCCATCCAACTTCGGCTCGACCGGGAATTGAACACGGGACCAATTTGTTGGAGCCCAATTTTAAGTAAAAAATAATACTTTTTTTTCTATGAGAAATAAAACAGACTTAAGTGTTTTGGATTGAGTTTTATTTCAGCGCAAGTTGAGCTTGAAAATTCACTTGCCTGAGGCTTTATAGGTCACCATATGGAAAGAGAAACAGCCAAGCAGGCGATTGAGAGAAAAGCTCATTCCTTGTATCCAATGTACAGCCGCCCGCAATGTGCCCCAATCGTTCACCACTGTGGGCGATTGTCACAACCGCAGTGACTGCATCAAGCGCCACCATGCGTCAGACCAGCTACTAGGAGGCGGGGCTTGGCTGCACTACTTATAGGCCTATATTTGTAGTTAAAGGCCGTTTCATTGTCATTCTCTCAGGCACTACAGTGAAATTACTTTAATCAGAAGCCGGGTCATTTTCACTTCGACGGTTTGTTTACAACTTAAGGTTTGTGGAAATTGTTTGGGATATCGTGATAGCTGCAGTACAATAGTAGTCTAATAGCAGTCTCATAGTGGTGTAATGGTTGTATAACAGTTATAGTTGAAATATATAGTAAAATAAGGTATTTAAGGAGCATTAATAATATAGTGGCGAGATGCATATATGTGCGCAGCGCTGCATTGATCTTAGAAGCAGGCTGTTACACAGGTAGCGGACTGACACTGGTTCCCTCTTTCATTCTACAGGAAGGCAGCATGCAGAAGTACACGTTGGCTTGGCTGTGCATTTGCTTACTACCCTTGGTTATTTACGCCTACCCATGGGCAGAAGGTGAGTGTTACTACCCATTTGTGTCGACCTACTAGAGGTGATCGTTACACTTGCCACTCTTTTCTGTGATGTGTTGCTGTCCCAATCCGGCGTCTCGTCCCATACCATATGTGTGTCTTCAGGCTCCCAGCCCAACGTGGCATTATCTGCTGATTCTGCTGCATCATGCTCTGCAGCTTTGCTGTGATGCTGTGATGCTGTGAATCTCTAAATCGGACCTTTATCGAGTCCTATTATACTCTCAATTACTCTCTATTCTGTGGTGTAGCTAGTAAGTTATCTGTAGGCAAATTCCATACAAATTGTAATACAGTTTTATCTGTCTTCATCTATTTGTCTTTGTATGCTCTGTAAAATACCATCACAGAAAGTGGCTTCCTTATTCTACTATATGATGTAGTTGTTGGAATTACAGGTGCTTATGTATGGAAAACTGAATTAATGTGTTGTTACTCATTCGACTAGTGAATACAGCTAGCTCACTAATGGAGGTTTTTTTTTTTTTTGTGATTGGTGTGAACTGGCAAATTCTACCGTTAAGGCTCATTGAATCAGACCATAATTGTGCGCATTAAGGTTATTGAAACAGGCCATATCTCTTGATGGACGCAGAAAAGAATCAATGGGACAACATATGAGTCCATTTGGGACCAGTCTCTTGGAATTCTCGTTGGTCCAACATGCACTTTCTGGTACAGGCAGCAATTTGCAGTGGCCCAATGACAAAGCACGTCCATTAGTGCTACTGCAAAGTGCACTGTCCCCTAATGTGCAACTCAATGTCATAGACCAAAACTTTTAGTTTGATTATAGACCAAACATCCAAGGACCTCTCCTCTGGGTCTCTTGCAAAATGCTGCTAATTTTTCGGCTACTAAAATATACTAAAAGGTCATACAATGCTCTTAGGAAATATACTTTATGGCATATATTTCCAGGAACAGATACCTTGAGAAAGGTTTGTGTTTGGTATTTTCTTGGATATTAATGTATATTTTCCATTGCCAGAAATTTTAGGATGAGAAAAACTGATATAGAAATATGAATTCAATAAGTATTGTGAATAGCTTAATAATCAAAAACGCCCTGACGCCATGGTGTAATATGCAATAGGTACTCCAATAATAAAGAAATGTAAAAAGGTAAAAGCATTATTTTTCTAAAAGCATTTTGAAAAGGTATTAGAATATTGGTTGCAGACATTTTGCCTTAGCATCTGATGCAACATATCAATGTGGGATGCTTTTGAGAGAGAGAACCTATAGAGCTTAATGCAGCATATGGAAAGGGAATTCATGGCATTCAATTGCTTTCATTACAAAAACTCGAGGGCTTATTTATGACGTGGCATGCATTCTCAATATCATGCCTGCAAAATGGCCTCTCGAGACACGCATTGTCGACATATCATGGCTACATCATTTACTTTGTCCATGGCTTTGACAAAGCTTCATTATGAGAGGTGGGGAGCTCTACAAGTGTGTTCTATTCCATGTAAATAATTCAATAGGCAAATAACTGGAGGGGATGAATGATCGTGCATGCATAGACAGGTCCATTGGTCAACATGAACCTGTTGTAAATGATGAGAGGAGTGGAAGCCTCAGTAGTTTGAGGACCCTTCATTTTGTGGCGGCCAGTACTTGAGGCATGGAGAGAGCTTTATTTCAGATTCACTGTAACAAAATCTGGAGTGCCACAGGGTCCCCTCTGCCTCCAGTACTATGTCATTCACGCTCTCAAAGCCCTTGTCACGTTATGCATAAACTGGTGAATGCACTTTCGCCTGTTATTGCTGCCTAAACAAACTATATGCATATGGAGGAAGCATTCAATCGTCCCAAAAGCATTCTGCCAACTCAGCCCTGCTGCAAACGGTGTGATAAAATATCCCCATAGACCGCTAGCCAGATTTCAGTAGAAGAAAAAAGACATTTTTTACTTCGCTCGCACGCACAATCTTTTGACCTTTATGTCGCAACAAAAATTCCCAACTTAGCAAGTCAGGTGTTTTCTGGCAGAGTGGAAAATATAATTTTGAGGTTCATACATAATGCACAAGACATGCCATTGAATGGGTCTTTTATTAAATAAAGGCTTAAGATATGAGAGAAGTTTGAGTTATATCTTTTATGGTTTTTCCAAAGATATATGGATGGATAAGTTGGCTGAATTATGGAGTCACTCTCTTGTGACTCCATGGCTAAATGTTCATGATTTGAAAATTTTATGTCAGATACTATTTAATGGTGCCTATGTTAGAATAAAGCTAGTAAAATAAGATTTATGACAGGTTAATGGACATACAGTCAGGTAGAACCATAAAGTTTTATGATTACTACTGATGAAAGGCCACACAAATACAGCAAAATACCATTTGCAGTTGTTTGCATATGTATGCCGACAGTGCAAGTAGCAGCCAATATTGCATTCCCCACACGGTGCAAAGGAGTTCCCAAGCGACCTTGTTCTCAAGGACATCACGAGCTTTCTTTGATCGACGTCACCTTCGGCCATCTCCGGGGAGAGTCGACAAACATCGGAGGTGGAAGGGAGGCTGTGTATTTGCGCGGTGAAATGACTGTTAGGCTTTGTATGTTGGGGCTTGTTTTACACATCTGCGCCTGATGGAGTCACGCAATACTGTGCTGTAAAAATCAAACAAGTCTTCTCTTGCTTCATTACCTATTCTTCTTCCCTATTCTGCTGCAGTATTAACACTGACAGTCCCTGATGAGCCGCACTCCATGCATCACAATCTTGCTACAGCCCCATGACAGCTTATATGTGCTGCCAACTAGAATAATATGATGCACGTCAGAGAATTTCTGATCTAATCTGAATGGATGCCAAAGGTATTGCTGAGAAAGCATTTCTTCTGATTGACTGCTGATCCTGCGATCAGTTGGCAAGAACCTGTGGTAGCAGCTCTAAGCATTTATATAAAAAAAAACATTCTGCCAATGACGCATTTGATCAACATCAAGTGTTACTGACTGTAAAAACAACCTATGATTTCATCTGAAGGAGAACAATTTCCCTTAGAGTGCTATTTACCTCACACATGCCATCCTTCCTTACTTCATCAGTAGCCAGGGGCAGAATGAGACCTTTGTATTATTCAGCTCTGGTCGTAACAGAGACCGTGCACACCATGACACCCACGCTTTTCTGTTGTTCCTCACTTCTCTTCAGATAAAACACATGTGTTAGTAGGCATCCTCATGCATATTTGACTGAATAGGTCCTGTAGAAGCTGAAACATATGTGCGTTCTCAAGACACCAAACAGATCCTTGACGCTCCAACAGTGTGCTCCATACCACAAGAGAATTCATACTGTTGACCTTGTTGATTTGACTGTAGTTGGGTGACCTAGTGGTTATGGTAATGACAAATTCCTCTGAAGATCCTGGGTTGGATTCCTATGTAGCTAGTGTGTAATATCATATCTATGCTAAGCATGTGGCAGCTATACTAGCTAGATGGGCACAACTGTCACGTGTATTGCACAGAGCCCTGTGTTGGCCACTGGTGCTCGAGGTCTTCACTTAAAGTGTTAAGAGGGCTGGAATCCTAGCCTAGACATTCTTCACCATCTAAATTCGATCACAGGAACATTTAACTTGTTTTCATTGCACTTTAAGACAATTCGATGATTCCAGGCATAGTGTATTAGACACCCTTTCTATTCTAAATCAACCTTAGTGACTCTCAAAGAGAGCTACATCACCCTCTGTTAATCCTCGGCATAAAAAGGGCTGGAAAAGTTACATGAGACATTCACACAACACTGACGATGAGATGAATGAATTTGCAGATGGTGTTGGGGGTTCTTTCATGAGCACTGTTCCTTTTCATTCGAAGTAGAATGACAACAGGGTGATACAAACAATGCAGAGTGGCATTACATGCATACTCAATGAGCCTATTTGAGCTGCTGAATTATTATACCATGTTGACAAGAGTATTCAATGTTACATTATGTATGAAATGGATCAAGATGGCTATTATTATGCATGTAAAACGTGACAATAAAACTAGACGTCGTGTGAATCATGTTAATTGGTTGTGTTGCTATGAAAACTATACCAGCCACAAACTGTTCTTTCACAAGGGTTCTCTAATCTGTTTAGAGCCTTGGGGAAAGTTGGTTCAGACATTTGAACCCATTGCAACTTTGAGGTGGGTGTTGTCCCAGCAGTAACACACACTTTCCAATTGTGCAGGGGGGTAATATTATAGCCCCTTTATCTAACCCTATGGCCAGGGGAGGACAGGGACACCCACTTTCCATTACTGCTTACGACTCACTTTACCCAAAGTCCAACACAAGTCAGTTCACTAGTGCAAAGTTGCAGCATTAAGGCATTGTCACAAGTTTTCACCAATATTATTGAAGCAGCATCAAAAGAACTAGCAGCAGCAGCAGTAGCAGTAGCAGCTCAGCATCCTCAATATCCTGCTGAAAGAGACGGGTCAATGATACTCTCCATATCACCACATCGAGAAGCCGGGAAACGTGCACCTCATGCAGATGTGTGTTTTCTGGACGGTTAAGTACACTCTTTGCTCCAAATGCAGAATTTGCAGAGAAGAGATTGATATTCGTCATCAAAAATATATAAGATCTGGTTTTGGCTTACTAAAGAACTTTGGCTTATTGAAATATTTAGGGAATTCTTTCATCTGTCACTAAAGTCATAAGTATAAGTGATGTCCACCCATATCATATTTCCCAAATACATCAGCAATTCAGCGGAGTCACACCACCTGAGGCACTGACCAGTGATGAGTAAATACAGAGTAAAAAGCTGTTAGGAAGATACTACATATCCTTTGATTCAGTTTGCTACCAACACCCTCCCACACTTTTTCACCAGCCCCAGGGCTGGCAGTTGATAAAATTTGATTCAGGAGTCTCTGCCTTGGTCTGCCTTAATCTGAGAAAGATCTGTCCCCTGAGTCTGCAGCTGCAGCCAGTAAATATATTCGCTTTCATTCTGTGTGTGCCTCAGTATATCAAAGAGACACAAATCTCTTTAGGCCAGGTGCCCCTCTTGCTAGGCTTCTTAATCATTTCTTTTTCCCCAAATGATGATGCAAAGATGAAGAGAGGATGACTATCGTACTTTCCCAAGTAATTGAGTACCATGCAGGTCTTAGGTCTTAGATTGACGGGGGCCACCGTTTTCTGTACAGTGAATCAAACGCATAAACCTAGAATACAAAGGACTAAGTGAGTTATGCATTTGCAGCTTTGTGGCATGCTGTGCTTTAGAAGTGGGTGTTTCTCACACATGCAGCTGTGTGCAGATACCCATCTTTTCTTACCCACTTCACCTTTGTTTCCTACACTTTGTTTTTAACCCTTGTTGAAACCATTAACTGCCATTATGACATATGAATAATACAGTACATGTGTTTTAGTTCGCATTTACTGTGTGGGTGGGTGGGTCAACCATTATTGCATTTGTGTGAGTATAAATTACATTGTAGCGCATTACCAAAGTCTACACCACACGGGGTGCAGTACTGGCCTGATGTTATTGCATTTTGCATGTGATGAAGCAGCTCTGACCAAAATACATAGATTCGGAACCCCACTGAAGCCCACAATTGCAACCTAATGCCCAACGACCGTCACATGGGCATCAGATAAAGCTTTTTCAGCTATCTTCTCAATCCATTTGCAGTTAAGTATGGCTTTGTTGGCCAGGACCTAGTGTTTTACAAATGGGCAAATTGCTGCAGAGATAATGTTTTGCTATAAATGCACCCTTCTGTTGTTTGAATAAACGTCCAAAACACTTGGTTCCTTCTGTCATAAAATGAAGTGAAATTTTAGAATATTAACTAAGTCACGATTGAATTGAAAAAGGTTTCATTTTATGATACTAGTGAATAGAGCATGATTACGAAATTCACATCGTCTCTAAGTATCAAATTTTTCGTATGTTTCTTCAATAAGTCGGTTTTTATTTTCCCAATTAAGTTTCATATTACCAACGTTTAGCAGGTAGACTTATATTTTTAAATTTCGTTTTGGCAGTTGTGTCGTGTTACTGTGATTATGAAACAATTTTGAGCAACACGAACTTGTGTGACTGAATAATGACACGATCTTAATTATGTCTGTTCTGACAGTTTCCACTATACTTGATTTTGAGGGTTCTGAATGGCAGCTAATTTTGTACAAACTGACTCCACTATGCCACACAAACAGAAAGAAACCAAACTGTAATGGAAACAGTAAAAGGGGAAATTGGTGTGGGGGATTCTAGTGTGATATCCGTGTCTTTCTCAGTGGTGATAATCTAATGGAAGCTGCAGAGAAGCCCAGTTACTGTGTCTCGAGTCACTGGACTGGGTGACAAGCAATATGGGGGTCTGCTTCAGTTATTGCTTGCCCTAAATTGACCTCCCCTAAGCCAGGGGTCTGCGAAATCCATGCTCTCTCTGACCCTCTGGGATCAGTGACTGCAGTGGCTCTACACCTATTCCACTGGACAATAGTGACCAGTGGTCAAATTGCACTCATTTCCGACAACTGAACTGCATTTCCACACATAGCAAGACCTGCGCAAGACCCTGACTGCCATCCATTAAATGAAACACAATAGTGAGTGAATTTAATAGAACACGACTGACCATATAGGGCATAGGTTGTGGTATGGTAAAATGTTGTCAATTCCACACCAGTGAGTTACGTACCACAAATGAAATTTAATTTATAACGTCAACACGCATTTTCACCATGCAGAAAAAAAATTATCCTGTGGTCAAGTAGGTTTCGTTTTGTAATTTCATTATACTTGAATAATAAAAAATATATATATAGTGATGTCCTGGCTGGGGTTTATTTCACAAGTTAGCAAAGTTTAATTTAAACCCCTCCCCTCCCCCTTTTTTTTAGTTATTATTTTAAATTATTTTTTGATATTGTGTTTGTAAAGCTCCATTCTATCATCTTAAAATCCCGTGGGTGGAACGAAAGAGTCTAACATTTTACAGGTTTGCATAATCCTGACATTACACAAGCATTGCGTCAACAATTCTCAAAGCAAATTAAAACCATGCATGAGCATTTCAAAATTCTCTGGAACACCTGACAATTGTAAATTACATTTCGGTTTGAATTCATTTTTGCGTGGGATTGCTGCGACATTTTTTGGAGAAGGCATTTCCGTCGTTTGAGATCTGTTTCGTAAGAAGATTCGTTGAGCTGATTTTTCCCCTGATCATATCTCTAAACTCCTTTGTCTAGTGAATCCCCTGAAACTTCATAAATTCTGCTTCTGACGGTTTCCTAAAAGGTAGCGAGAAATAATGAGAATCAGCATGCCATCTCACTTTGAATCACCATCAAAATGGCACCCTGGGGCAGCAACAGTTTCTTATATTTCGAAATTAACTAGATCCTTTTAGTTCTCAGAATGGTGTTTTTGTAACTCAAAATACAACACATTCACGACTTGACTAAATTGAAGTAAGCTACTGGATCCTTTGCACCTGAAAATGTTATTTTGGTAAAATCTGAAAATTAAAAAAACTATGAATTGACTAAAAGGAAAAAAAAATACTTTTTGGCAAATCTTATGATAAAGAGGGTGTGGTGGGGTGACCGTTTTTAACATTCAGCCATGTCACTTGATGTAATTTTCAAGTATTTAAAGAAACTCTTTCTTTGTCAAATAACCACTACTATATATACACATATGGAGCATCACGTAGCTACAGTATCTCACACTGATGCTCTGTGTGTATTCTTTAAGACATATTCTAATCATTTTATCCATAAAACTCCAGTAAAACTCCTTTAAACTTAGATAAAATGGACCGTATGGATCTTAGGATACCTTTTAGATATACATTAATGACATGCAATACATTTCGTGACCTTTTTTAAGGTCACAGTTTGTACTGAAACATAAATATCAAACTGCTGGAGTAACACAGGGATCACCATGGCACCTAGTATTGATTAAAAGCCACATAAAAGCTGTTCTGCTGACATTTATTCTCCACTAATAGCTGCCAGTGATGCTTAATATTTCATAAAGGACAGCTGGGCTGCAGTCCTTCTGTTGCCAACTGGAGTGGTAATTTTGACCAGTAAGGACAGCAAACTGGCCATTGGTCATCTGCTACCTATCATGGTCACTAGCAGACACGCCAAATAGAAACTAATGGCCTGCCATGATCTTTGATATTATCAGCTCTATACAATATAGCTGGGAGGTCTGATGTGATATGCTGATGATGCAGATGTCAATGATGATCCTGAGGACACAAAATGATGGTCCAAAGGATTATCAGTAGTGTAATGTATTGATTGATATTATATGTCAAAACATCTGTCAGCAAATCTGTTTCTTTGTACATCTAAATGTAATTGTAACGTTGCCCCATAACACCTACGTAACCAACACAATGCTGGCTCATGCAACTGTGAAAGAATCGATGGAAATGTCTAAGATTAATCATGCACAAGATACATTTATGACCAACACAGAGGACGAAAATTGCCCCAAGTCACACCACCCTGTGAGATTGTATGGGATCAAGAATTGATGACGAAGCACTGGCAACAATAAAATGCTTACACATCTTTCTTTGTGATGTCTTTCTATTTTTAGCTTTGTCCTTTTTAAACCATTAGTTTTTGATGTAGTAGCAGTCAGCATTTTGGCTGGGAGAGTATTTTTGGAATGCTCAGATGACAGAACTGAGATACTTTTTTGCCAGTTGCATCACTGCCTTGATGAAGAACTTATTTCGGTATTTTACCTGAATATAAAAACATCTACATTGTCAATATCCACAAATATTTCCATGGCAGGGTTTTAGGCAATTGCCAGGAACCATAAAGAATTATAAGGGGTTGTGTTAGAGCCAACTTGAATTTATAAATAATAAAATAGACATTGACTGACAATGTCTAACATGTTAGATTAATTGTGGCTCTGGGGCAAGTCAATACTTTTCCACTGAGTCAGCTACTTTCACAAACTTTCTGGTCAGTAAAAACATGTTTGTAGCATGCATGTGATTTAACTAAGTACCATGTTACACCCTAGGGAACATTGAAAAGCAAGCTGCTCTTGAAATATGAGGCACTATATTGGCTGGTCAATCAATACTGATGAGCCATCAACATTAATGATTATGGTCCAACTCAAAGAATTTAGTTTCAGGCAATATTGATAGTCATGGTGACGACTGGTCTGGTGGAATTTTTATTGGTATTGGTTTTCACCAAACCCACTGTTGTTTGGTATGGGTCTGAGAGGATCGTTTTTGTAATCAGTATTTTTTAAACTAGAGTTTGAATTACCTGAAGCATTCTGCCAGTTTGTGATTGCCACTATTACGATACAAATAACTCTGTAGTCGTTTCACCGAAAGTGTTTTTTTTTTTGTCGCAGCTTTGTGTTAGTTACTTGAAACCATTTTGTTTTTGGTGACTACAAAGAACCGCACCAGCTCATGTGATCTATTTGGTCAAATGGGCTAAAACTGCGCTGCAAAGTGAATGGTCATTGTGTTATCAATGGAAACACCGAATGTCCTATGGAAATTGATTGGATATATAGAATGAAGTGATAAAAGTGCACGAATGCTCACGTTTGCTGACAAATGATTGATTGAGTGATCAGACTGTTCAAACTCCATTCCCCAGAGAATCAATAGGTTACAAAAACTGGTCGGTTTTCACCAACTTTCAAATTAATCAATCAACAATATCAATGTAGTCTAAAGTAAAGCATGCATGCCAAATATTGTCACGAAATACTGTTGAAAGGGCTTGACTCGAATTAAATGCAATGTTTGAATGGAAGTTTGCAAAATATTTGGACAGATCACAGTTTGGGTCGTACATCAAACCAATCCAGCCTAGTCAGCATAAAAGGTTGCTGGCCCCTTTGTCCTCTTCTATCAGGTGGTTTGTTTCTCATTTCAAAGACTCTATTTCCAGCTAATGATGTCTCAAGACAGTTGATTCCATCCTTTGTTTTTCTTTTGAGGAACTAATCAAAGACTTCCTTATAACATCTGAAACAAGAACACTTTTTGTCAGTGTCAATCTCCTTTCAGTCCTTTCCATGCATACACAAAACAGCAATGCAGCCTGTATAGATGGGGTTCCACAAGGTTCATCATTTGCACCACATTGTTTTACTTCTACACAATCATTGATTAGACGGTAAGATAAGACAAGGTAAGATGAGCTCTTCTGGGCTGAATACCAGGGTGGCAATAATGCCTTTAATTAAGGTGTTAAATAATAAAGAGTCCCCGGACAATGACTGCACTAGCATGCAATCTCTTGTAAAAATCAATATATTGTAAGATTACAGCAATACATCCACAAGCTGTGACACGACAGATTAAAGCATCAATCAAATTTTTCTTGACTACGGGTAATATTCATCAGTGAATTTCCATTGGCTAAAACTATTTCCTCAGCTTAAGCAGTAAACCTGTCTAAAATCACATTACAACAGCAAACAATGCCTCTAAAGCTAATTTGGCTACTAAAGTATCTAACCACACCCATAATTTGTCTATATTCTATCTCACCAAATTCAACGCTTTTTGCCATGACATATCTCAGCAGCTTATGCAGATGATTAGAGTTCAAGTTAAAGAGATATACCATGCATTGTTCTGTTGCCTTATGTCACTCCAACATATTAAAACGATCCTTATGACCTCTATGGATACAGACAAGAAAACCTTGACCTTGGGATGACCTTGGGGTGCCAGGAAGGTCACCGAAGAAATTAAATGTCAGATCTCTGAAACAGAACACTTGTATACGAAGCAGGCTTGCAATTCAGGGTTACCCTTGCATGGCACATAAATGTCTGATGCTGTGTGGTTTTCCTATTTTATGTGAGATAGTATTACACAGCATTTATGGCTGAGTGGGTATGTTTTTGTCAGAGTGCAAGCAATATTCATCCGCATTTGCACAGTGAACGATATTGTGACATTTAGGCACAAGAGAAATATGGATAAAGAATTTAAAAATATTTAGTTTAGAGACTGCCATTACGTATAAAACATACTCCGAAGAACATTTAGAACCAAGGGAAGGTAACCAACGATATTATAGCCAATCCAGAATCTCCTTAACTCCCTAGGAAATATTAAGCATTAAGCACTGAGTTTGGCCATCGTCCGTCCTATTGATTCATATACAAGTAAATTGTTCATCTGCCAACTTTTGATGATATTTCCCTCGTTTGTCCAAACCCACTGCAAGCTCAGTCTATGAATGCAACTGAGGTAGAAGTAAGAGTGAAAAGGACTGATTGGTAGCTTCTCTTTAGGGGTGGACCTCAAAGATGTGTTTGGTGATAGCAGCTATAAAGCCACGTAGAGCCAAAGCAAAGGACTAATGAGTTGCTAGAACCGATTGCTTCAAAGTTCTTGTTTCTCTCAACCCACAGTTGAGCACCAAGTATTACTTGAGGGGCAACTAGGAGATGTTCAGCAACCGCTGAGGCATATGTAGAACCTTGATTAGCTCATCTTACCATCAGTGTGGGCCCATCAGTGAAGCAATCGTTTTTACTGTCACACATGGAACTAACAAAGCATGGATTAATTTGCCCATGACTGGCACACTCAAAAAAGCTTTCAATTAACAGGGTAGTTTGGTGTAGCTTTGTCAACCCATACGACGAATGAGCCTCTCAAAGGATAGTTAATTATGTTTGCAGGATGGTGATAGGATGTGATGAACCAACAGTCTACAAATATACCAATGTGGGGCGGGGGCCTAGCTCAGAGGTAGCGCTCTGGGCTTCCAACCGCTGGGTCCCGGGTTCGATATATTCCCGGTCGAGCCTAAGTTGGATGGCTGTTTCATCCTCTTCTCATTGCCATGGCCTCTACCTGTCCTAATTAGCCCAACTGGTGCAGAAATACAGGACGTAAAGCCCTAATCAACCACCCACCCACCAACACATGAGTGTGAATTTCAGGGTCTAGGTACTGTAGAGTTGTGTATATCTTCCCTGCAACTATTGCCTCACTCCACTCAAGTGCGATGGGTACTTGGAAATGGGCAACCATAGTGATGGCGCTGGTGTAAGCTCTTACCCTAGTGTTCAAGGTTGAATACCCCCTTAGGAGTTGAGAAGGTCTCTTGATTGGCCTGCTATGGGTGTAATTTGTAAATAAGTACATATTACAATCTTAAAACGACTCACTATTCATATGTTGGACAAGGGCGTTCCTACGGTTGTGTGTAATGTTTCACCACTTTGAACACCTTTTTTCACCACTTTGAAAAAGAAAACCAATAGGGATGGTATTAATTTAGCAGTTGTAATGTACCAAAAGGTGAATGAGGAGGCAGGCATAATCACTATGGTACATTCTGCCCTGCTTTCAGGCCTTCCTTTCATCCCAAGAAGAGGGATGTAACATGGTGTAATTTCCTCCCATGGGCCCAAAATTGTTCTCACTATTGCACACTTCACATTTTGAGAACAGAACAAAGAGCGTGGGCCCCTTCATGGATCAGTCGTAGCTTTCTGTCTGACCAATCTTAGCCCAACAACAGGACAATATTGTCCGAGATTAAGTCTGCTTCAGCTCAAGACGAAATGGCGTGCGGAGTATGAATGCTCTTTCTTTTTGGTGCCCCCAAAGCATTATTAAGGGCAATATGGAGGGAGAGAGGGGATATCCTTGTGAAATATTTATCACACGTAATTTGATGGGTAGAGCCACAGAGGCACAACGGAAATACCTCGACAGTAAAGTTACCCCCTTAAATCCGTCACTTTATGCAATAATACTGTCCATACCAACCTAGAGGAGGTCAGGAGTGTTCTATAGATATTATTTAATCCCTTTGTGGGGAAACCAATTGGGGTCAACCCCTTTTTATCAATGTAGGTCAACTACAGGTCAATTATTTGCATATTACTGATATCAGTAATGCAAATGGTGTCATAAATTGCCATAAACTGCTAACATTATTGCATCCCATGATAACAACTGCCACAACATATTTCAATCAAGTGTTATTCCATATAAAAACCTGCTTTTGGTATGACACAAGTCTTAGACAATATCCCATTCCCTTATATGAAATTCAAAACTGCAGCCATATCCGCATGATTACTACAAGAAACAAAGGATAAAAACTTTAACTACACAAAGCTATCGAATAAATATGATCTAAACATGACATATTACAGTGTCAGTAACTTGATGGCAGATGCGTGACATTAGTTTTTTTCTTCTTTATCGAAAATAGCTAGAAGCCATACTCTCATAATCACTCATGGAATAGCAGTTTTGTACCAATTTGTCATATTACCTTTAAGTAATTAAATGATTTTCGACCTTTCTGCACCTGAATTATGCTTGGCAGATTTTATATGTGTTCGTGTTGCAGTAATACTATCCCATTCACGTGACCCTTTTTGTAAGAAATTGGGAAGCAGTGTCCTGAACCGTGTTCCAGGTGCCATGCCTTGACAGGTCATTTGGGCTTTCATTTTGAGGACAATTTTCAATTCTGGGGGGCAACTTGCAAATGTGTGAAATCATGCAAAGAACTAATTAGATTTTGGAGCTCATGCTACCTCGGGCCAGTAACACCCACTGCTCTTAATTAATATTCAAGAATAAAGATCAAGTTTGAGAATTTCGCAAAAATACCTGCCCAGTTTGAAACACTGTTGTTGAAGATTCAATAATCAATGAACAACAAGAAACGTGACCTGTTTCTTTTTAAAATGCCCACCATCTGTGACGTCACCTTGCATGACGTCATCACCAGGTAATGATTGTGTGGGCACAGTTGGCGTAGTTCAAGTTACTCTTTCCAAATTGGTGTTTCCTAAAATAGGACCATCCTGTTTTCGCATCATTCTAAGCACGGTTGTTCCATAATTCAGAAAACGTGATGGATAACGTAGGGGGTTGAACAAAGTAACCAGACAGAATCAGAATGGGGTGCCAGGACTTTGAGCAATGAAGCAGAGGAGATTCAGTGCAGAAGAGACAAATGTGACCTTGTGCAGAGGACAGATAAGGCACACTAGCTGCCCTTGGAGCTCTTTATGGTAACCTGACTTTGGGGATATTTTGCTTGGAGGGTTTTAGATGCAAGTAAACACTGATTAAGTGAGTTCAACCAGTACACTAAAACTCACATAAAGTCATAAAGTAACTCTTGTGACAAATTCTGTCAGTTTGAGTTCATAACCAGTTTGGGAGATGATTCAATTGTAAATGCTTAACAGAAGTTAATGTCAGACCACAATATACAAAAGAATCCATTGTTCACCATATTTCCAACATATAGACCTACATAGCTTTTAGATGTTTCAATAAAGATTCCACTACTCTCTACTACTTGTTGGAAACTTTCTATAGAGTTAAAACTTCGGATCGAAGGCATGAGGCACTTTGAAACCATAGTCATTCATACTTCATTCAAATATCATCTGGAAACCCATGCCCACAGGTTGCTCTGAAACATGAAAGGCAGCGAAGTAGGCTTTTTGAAGAGATAAACAAGTCAAACATTGAACAGGCAGCTTTTTGCCTTTCAGCCTTTCCTGTTTTCCTCATGCAATTTGCCAAGCACACTGAGAACAGAATGGAAGGCGGCAGATGGCTGATCTTGTCTCAGACGTTGAATAAAGTCTCTACAGACCTGTGCATGTTTTAAATCATATTGGAATCACAGAATAGGACATCTGATACACTTTTCTCAAAATTCTGAGCCAGATAAGGCATGGAATTGCAAGGGGTTTGTATTAAGAAAAGCTCATGTTCAAATTTTTCACCACGACAGCCGCCAACAGGGCCGCACCGTGCATATTGATGACAATGTTTTACATTAATAACATTATGTGCAAAGCTGCTTCCAGTTGGGAAGGAAAAATATTGCATTGTCGTGAAGTTCTTTCAGCAAGTCGGACATGGGGATTTGGGAGTGAATGGCTTTATTGCTGATTAAGAAAAAATGAATTACACTTGAATTTTATACCGTCTTCTTTAATTACCTCTCATTCAGCTAATTGGCCACGCCATCGAATTCACCCTAACTCCCCTGGCAGGTAATAATCTCGTTTCATTTGAAAAGCAACTTGACTAACCCAATACCCAGATGAGAGGCAGTAATTAGTCTTGTTCACCTCCGGTCATGCCTTAATTAGCAGTCGGCATATCCTAAGAAGGACGAGTAATTTCTTAGCTCATCTGAATTTTAGCTCATCAGGAGGCACAGTGAAGTGGAGCTGCAGAGAGGAGAAGAAGTGAAGCCGCTGTCTACTTGAGAACATCGCACTTCTCCACTTCTGGCTCCCAAACCTGAGTTAGACCAGTCACTTTTAGAGCAGCCTTGATGGTCATTCGAGCTTCTGCAAACCCACCCTGAGGCATTAAGAAACTAGGTTTGGTGCCAGTAAAAGAAACTCTAGTCCAAGCTGAGGCCATTGCTCATTGGACCCATTTGAAGTAGTTAATGGAAAAGGCCCTTGAACGCCCGAGCAATCTAACTCAGCCGTGTCTGGCAGTAATGAAGACACAACATCTCGGACACTTAGCTCCCGGGGATGCTAGCAGGTAAAAGACTGTGGTGAACTTTATAACCCTCTGGTCAGCTCAGATGAATAAGATCTAATGCAGGAGCCTAATATTAGCCAGACCTAATGGACATGACCCGAGAATTTGTGCTCTTTGCAAGGCATCAAACAAACTATAAAGACGAGGAGGTGAACAGCTGGAACAGATCCCCTTTTAGTGTACCCACCACCTGCACACTACTACAAGGTCTTTCAACACTTTCCAAAGTCAGTCTGGCATTTTAAATTATAGAATATGTTACCAGTGGCTCAGTCAGGAGTTACATTTATCTCACTATTGATACCCCAAACTGCTTTCCGTTAAACTAATCCAAAGCTGGACTCCATGTCATAGTATTAACAAACATACCATTGCAATAACAAACCAAACAGTATGTTAGCCATACAATTGTAGTACATGTCAAGTGTCTCAGTGTTTCAATGTCTCAATCCTACTGGTTTGAAGCTTATATGTGTATTTGTCATAGGCTGACGTAATGATGATATGATACGACTTGGAGTCCACACCATATTACATATTTATCTCATGGGCCTTTTACTTGCCTGAGCATAAAACCATGTCTCTGATGTTTTACAGTACAATGTATACTTTTATTAGCAGAGAAAATTCCTGTACAGGATGAGAAACTCAACTTATATCTGGAGATAGGAACAGCCAGGTCTGGATAGTTATGACTTCCAGTATATTCATTTTGTAAGGTTCTCATATAAGTAATTTGGGCTGAAATTTTTAGTGGTCACACAGGCACTACTTACCGAACTAACTATGATTATTAATACAATGTATACAATTGTGGATTTTCATGGAAGGTTCTCTATATTTCCACCAGGTGGCTATGCCAGAATACTTGCAATTCTATTGGCTGAAAAAGTTCACGCCCTTGGCTGTGATTGGCTGGAGTACAGTGCATCCTAGCAGCAGTATTTTTAATGCATTTTAATGTATATTTGACACCTTATCGTTCAACTGATTTCTTATTTCCCTGAGAAAATTGTTTTTATGGAATCAGTTAGCTATGATCTGCTATGTCTGAAAGGCAAAATGAGTAATAAGAGGAGAAGAAAGATCTTGCTGAATTCAAGTGAAAAGACTCTATTGTAACAATTAAGAGTCGCCTGTGGTGCTCATAACAGATAGGCATTTGGCAACCTATTCAACAAGGTCACGCTAAGATCGATATTAAGCATAATTGTTTCTTCTGTCAATAAGTTTGACCTTTCTATTTGTGTAGTTTAACATATGCACACATATATGTGGAATTCAAAGCCTTAAATTCATCAGGTTCTGCTCCTAAATAATTGATGTTTTCTCGTATTACCTCGGTGACCTACTGACCTAGTTTACCTGGGAATTGTATATCGAAATAAGTTTGACACATAATAGGGCGTCTTCGTCCAGTATGTTATTAGGGCCGGAAATCAAAGAGGGTGCATCCATAAAAGTATTTAATAACGCGTACGTGTAAATGAATACCACAGCATGACACGTGGGTGCAAAATTATTTAAGAGATGCCATATTTTTGCTTACATTCGTTTGACCTATAATAATTATTGTCCCAGTGACAATGGATGCAATGATATTTTGATGGAAATTGTGATTTACAGTTTTTGCCCACTTCATTGTTTCATTCTGACAAGAAGCCACATAATTGTGGTTGCAACTGACCTCTACATGACCCCAATATATACAAGTAATGACCTTGCACAAAAGGCCACAGATCCAAGGTCATCAGGGGTGGCTGATGTCTTGCACTTAGCTGCTAGATCTTGAGCTGATGAAGATTAATAACTTTATGAATCCATATTTGCAATTGCTCCAAAATCTTATTATCCCGGCCTGGTTGTCCCAAGCACTCCAAATAATGGCAAAGATGCTCTGCAGAATTCAGGGTTGATATTTATCAATATTAATTTATCTATAGCCTTGCATAGCCTCATAAGTAATTCATGGAAGATCTCACAGTAGGATTCACCAAACATTTTTTTATGTTAGGAATATAAGAAAGGCTTGTCTTTCTCTTAGCATTCTCCTCTTGTGTATTGTAATGCCCCAAATGAGCGGAGCCTTTCTTCCAGATGAAATTTATGGTCCCCAAACAGGAAAAAGGCATCAATATGCATCTCTTGTTGACACATTAAGTGTCAGCATAATGGATTATAAAATAACTACAAGCTAGGGCCCTATGGAATCGTATGAGGAATACAAACAACTCGTTAGACATTGGTTGGCTTTTTTGGTCAAATTCTCTATTATAATATTCCTGTTATGCTTTATGACAAGTAATAATGATTCACAAAGTTGTCAAGACTATTTGGCTGACGTTTATTGATTTTAAACGATTCTTTGTCAGTGAGAACTCAATGCTACTTAAATCTTTGTAGTTTATTCCTTGATGAAATATAATAAAAGAAGATAATTAAAAGTTATCATGGCGGTATTATTACAAAACATTGGACAAGTTTGAGAAATTATTAATAGTAATTGTATTCTATGCCAGAATCAATCATGACAATTTTCAAATATACTGTCCCAGTTTTACAAGGCAGTTTCGCTGGGTCAGTGTGACACCCATCTCATCCCAACTGACCTTTGCTTGTCAAGTGTCAAGAGAGCTAGAAGTGTGTTAATATATATATAGAGTGCTTAGCTCTGTTATTGTCAGGGAGTATGAGGTCATCTGTTCAGTATCAGGACAAGCACTTGAAGCTCTGGGGCCAGAGGACACTCAATTCTAGAAAAAAGCGGTAACCGAAACCGATTGCTGCTATCATGGGGCTTTGGGCCATTCGCATTCAAATCCACAGGAAATCAGCAGGGGCCTTAAATTCCTGGTGAAATAAATTAGACGCTACAGGCATGCCAGGAAATAAGGTTTGAGAATTGCTTCTAACTGCAGAGAGCTTTATCTAAGCCATTAAAATTAACAATGCTTTGGAAGGAGCTCGAGCTTACCGTTTTCCTGCATTTGGCAACGTTATGGTTAAATAAAGCAGCCTTTTATAGGCAGCTACGTGATTTATGCATTAATGCTAATATTACAAAAGCAAAAAACACCACGAAAGACCACATTTTGTTGTTGAAATACTGATACAATCCACCTGATAGGCTCTAGCGCGAATAATGAAGCATATTCTGTCGTTTCCGGAGCACTTTGAATAGAGGATGGAAATGTGAAAGGTCTTTTCTATATTCACATTCCCTTCACAATATACTGTTGTGCAGCTCGGAGATTTATGATACAATCTCTTTCGGAGCTTATGCAATCTTTTATGTCCACATATCAGATGTATATGTGCATTTCTGTGAAGCTGTTTGTCACAGATACGGCTTCTCCAGTCTCTCACAGACAGAGATATTAGGTTTTAAGGGCTCACTATCGTTGCGGGTCACAGTAAATATTATTCACGGCTCGCAGTGCCTTCCTGGTGCTGAAATGGCAATATACTGGTCACTCACAAAGTTCATGAGCAAAAGTTAGCATTCATGTGACCTCCATTCACACCTTAGAACTTATCTTGTTTCCACATATTTTATATCACTAAATTATTGACCATGTGTCAATGCAGTTTGTTTAATGCTTATATCGATTTCTGTAACATGTCACACAACTGCATTGATTCCACAAGACTCTCATTTGAAAAAATGTTTACCAGGCATATTTATCTTAGTTTAAATATGCATTTCTGGCATATGGATGGCTCTGGTATCAATTTTATCACTGCCAACATTTCTTTGTTTTGTAACACTTCGTCGAAGTTTTATTGACATTACAAGTGTGAGGAAAGTGTTAGATTTACTACTCCAAATCCTATAGCCTGACAGGAAGGTAATTCTGAAAACTGAAAATGGTAATGCCTAGAGACCAATAGAGAGTGGATAATATACACTGTATTATTCATGGTACTGCCTGGAGCGTGGATGGTATTAACTTATTCATTGCTCCTGAATTTGTTTCACAGTTTGAGCATAGCTTCAGGTATCTACAGATGGACTCACATTAATTGTATCGAACCAGTTCTAGAAGTACATGAACACTGACTTATCCAAGATCATTGAGTCAGGATGGACCGCTGATGCCTCTAAGCAGAACAGCACCTGTGCCATGGGTGCGTTTTCACACAGGGATGAAAGATCGAATGTAGTGTTGAAACTTTAAAGTTGCCTTTCTGCATCGACTGAATTTGCAAACAGGCAAACACAATTTTAAAGAAGAATGATACTCAAATGCAGAACAGGCCCGATATAGATTTCCTAAGAGCATTTCAAACCACGTGGGAGGGAAAATACTTAATGCTACTGACTTACAAAAAGAAAAAGAAACAAAAAATAGAAAAAAAGGAAGGCTTACGAAAAAGACATCATTCCTAATGCAACCTCAGCTTATTTTCGATCAACACAGCCTGTGGGAAACGTGGTCAGAGTACAATACCAATCATCTTTGGTTACCACAAACAGAAACAAGATAGCACTGTATGCGTCCCGTGGCCCAAACACCCAGAAAGACCTTAACTCTTGTACACAGAGGATTTTGTCCATATCGACAGATGGTGTTTGTCCGTTTGGGTTCGGACATGGACCCTGTCTGCAGGGAATACATATGACCCAATAACAACACATAGTGACCCTGAGTGGGCGTGGAAATTTCTGTTCTATTGCAGTTACAGTTAGTTTCATAAAATATGGTCAACTCTAAAAAATATATACACCTCGATAAATGGAAGAAATTTATTGATACTGGTATATCATAGTATGTACAATTAGTTTCATAAAGTATGGTCGACGCCAGACAGCTGTAGCCACATATTCCTGGCTGTAGCATTAACTGGCTAAAGCCAGCAAGTTCTGTCTACTTCTAGCTAATAGCCGGCTTACACCTATCACCATTGCAAAAATATAAATTTTCGTAGATGTAAAATATTCATCTAATGTATCATTATATGTACTTTTAGATCCGGCTTTGAGTAGCCAGCTATAGCCAGATAGTTCTGTTTAGTGGCAGGTAGCATCGTATAGCAGAAGTTGTCTTGCTTTGTCTAGGTTTAGTTCGAGGGACCGTTTTTAGTGAAACGAACTGTAGATTGCAATGTCGTTCATCATTTAGTAATGTTATTCTTGGTTGACTTGATTTACAGGGTACTTTTATTTGGAAGATAGGACTGTAAAGTTAATGTAAGATCAGGTTTTTTTATTCTTTTTAACTTCTTTTTACCATAGTCAAAATTGAACCAATGCCATAAACTGCCTTTAATGTTCTGCCATTAGGTCCAAAAGCCCAATTCATTCTCTCATAACTCTCCTAATGCTTTTTCTGTTTGCAAAAAAAAAAACTTCCCAAAGTACACTTGACTGAAATTGTCAATTTGCCTTAAGCCCTGTTGCAGAGAGCAAACGAAAAAGCCACCAATCTAAGTGGCTCTGCCAATCAATGCGCATTTAGCCTCTGGTCCAGCTCTGTGCACTTGGATAGAAAAACTCCTTGCCCTGTAAATTTGAAGCATTTCGATATTTCTTTCCTGCATCTGACTCAAATCCTTGTTGAACATGTTCCTAAAAGCATGCGGTGCTCTGAGGGCTATTGACACCACGAGGGTGGGACGAGAGATCCTTTCTTGTGGTTCCTTAAGAGCAAAAATATCTCAGGAACAATTGGGTCTTGGTTTGGTTTTTAAGATAATGAAAACCACAACACTAAAAGGCAAAAAAGGGAACATAACAACTGAAAGATCAACATGCAAATGAGTAACATGGTGTCTAACTCATGCCTTCATTGCATCATTACGTCTGCCTGACTGTGTCATGTAAACTTATGATATTCCGACCAGCAGGATCGATGGAACTAAAATTTATGAAATTGCGCAGTATGGTGTTGAGAGGCTCGTGCAACTCTAAATTAGCATTTATTGACACTGAATTTCAGTGTTTATTCCCTGCAGTATCTGTGGCATGATTGACTTTTAAGCAATTATAGTGATGTAATCACATGGTGCAGAACAAAGAGAGGGCATAAAATGAGCCACACATCTTCATTAAAAGATACCAGACACTAAACCAACACAAAATTACGTGTGTCTCAATTCGGAAATAGAGCAATTTATCCACATTTGCAGCTAAATTACTGTCGCCCACTGTATTTGAAAATACTCTGCTAATTTAAGTTGGCTTATCTAGATTGACTCTGCAGTTGAACCTTTTGACTTCAGTCGAATTACTTGAAATCGTTTCATTAGATTCATTGCTTCTATGTTATATGGAGACAAACGGGAAACCAAGCAATGTGGTTAAGAGTTCTTAGAATAGAGATTTTGTGAACTTCGGAGGTTAAGTAAATGTGACAAAGTTCCGCGAATAACAGAAGAGGGTGGATTTCTATTTTGGTAGGGAGTGCAATTTAAATGTGACCCAGAGGAAAGTCAATTTATTGATAACCCACAGAGATTATTTTAGCTTACCTTGTGTCTAAATCTGTTGAAGCTGAATAAGAACTTCCGATTTAGGTGCTTTAGTACAAGACAGCATAATTCTTTCTCCCAGCACCAAAATAAAAGTATAAAATTCTGGTGAGGTGCAAATCAATACAGAAGATGCAGAAGTGATTACATCAGGACTGACCTGCTTCTCTTGCTGCTGCAACAGGGCATGGTGGGTGGGTGGACTCCCACGCATATGACGTCATTGACCTCTGACCTTTTTGACCTTGAAAAGCTTCAGCTGTTTATCCACTGAGCATCTGAGGGACATCTCATTAAATCTGCTGCCACTTTGGTGAGACTATCAATGCCTCACGATAAGAGTTTGTCCTTTGGATGGCCTGAAGTCCTTTCAATGTGTCAGGATGATCTGGCATTCACACTTCTTAATCCCTGAATTATTTCAGTACTTAACCTTGGTAGGAGCACATATTTGCGCGGAAGTCTTATGTCACTTCCAGTCTAAGTGTTGATGGCTTCGTTGCTTCTAAATGTAGCACTGGTTGTCAGGATTCATTTGCAACTTAATTCTGCAGATTTACCTAAGGAAAGTAATATGTGGGACTCCAATTTGCCTGTTAAAAATATATCTGTTGAACAGTAGTTGACAGGTTTAATTGGTTTTTACAATGCAAAAACAAGAGAATAATCACATGTTATACTTGTGGATGCTTTTCAATAGTCATATATAAAATATTTCTGGGTAGGGCCGACCTACCTTTGGCTTAAATAACTCTGTGGTTTAGAGAGTGTGTACCTGGGACATAATGTCATTCAGGTCACATACTAGTCTCCTAGCTTGGATTTTCTAGTGACCTTGCAACTGGGAATCTCAGCCCCCCATATCGATGCTGAGGAAACATTATCTTGATGGTCCCACATGCCATAAGGTGAAAATTACCCCCAGGAAAACAATGACCTTGATTGAGATGGTGTGACCTTGTTAGTGGACATAATGCCCTTTGGGACCCTGTGACCTTGACGGAATATAATGACAAGGGTGATCGTTGTTTAGTGGACCCTTTAGCACATACCCTTCGCACGTATAGAGTGTATGCTGCTATGAGGACAAACAGTTGACCACCCAAGACTCTGTATGCATATTGTCCGAAAGGCTGACCTGCATCACCAGCAACAGCAGCAGAATACTATTCCAGGTCACGCTGCATCTTCTTCTATTCAGCTTCTGCTGCTGCTGCTGCTGCTGCTGGTATTGTGTTACTGCTGCTACTGCTTCTGCAAGTCTAATTGCCTAAGTGCATCCCTTGCTACTGCGCACAACAATGCTGTACGACCACGTTCACAAGTGCACAGCCAATGTCTTCTCCTGGGACAGTTTCAGCAGCTACAATGAATTGATCGCCATCTTTCGTGTGTCTTGGACACCTAAAAGGATCACCCAGCCTTATAAGAGGCCGTCAGGCAATGCCGTCATCTGTGGGCGAAACATAACGACAGCACCTAAATAGCAATTACACCTTGAGTCAAGCTCTTTTCTGGGGCAGTTTCTGTGGAATCCCACCTAAGGTCCAAATCAAAATTAACACAATCGGTCATTACGCTTAATATATGACAACTAGGACCACTGTATTGGACCATTCTGACCTTTCTTGTTGTGTTTATCTCCGAATTAAGACCACTATGTCAGTAATTTGAAGATGGTCTCAATACGGGTGGTGGGTGGATGGATTAGGGCTTTACATCCTGTATTTCTGCACATATTGGGCTAATTAGGACAGGCAGGGACCATGGCAATGAGACGAAGGATGAAACAGCCATCCAACTTGGGCTCGACTGGGAATTGAACCCAGGACCCAGTGCTTGGAAGCCCAGCACGCTACCACAAAGCTAGGCCCCCAACCTGGTCTCAACAGGGGAGTTGTACAGCTGTAGTACTCGTAGTGAAGGACAGAAAAGAAACGTGAGGAAACTGACAGTTAAGGAGAAAATGAAGTCAGGACCTTGAATTGACAGCTGCCACAAGATGTCAATGGTCTAGTCTTTGGGACATGCTGGTGAATACACTCACCCGTGTCTAGCTTGAGGATATTTTGGTTTTCCTGCAGCTACATTTCCTGATTCACGCCCACAGGAATGATAACACATAACCCTGCCTGGTTATTTCCTCCCAGAGTGATGTGGGCATCCAAGTGTTATCAGTAAGTCTTAGTGCAGACATCACTGATAACTGATGAATTTCTTTGGTTTCTGAAGTAGACAGACCAAACCAATTGATGTATGGACCAATGTCTATCTAGCAGAATAGCAGTAACAGCCGACGCCACAACAAAAGGCATTTGATCTCCAAAAGAGCAAATTGCATTTGCATTCACAACAGCAAAGACACAGTTGCTCCTAATGCTAACAGAAAATGCTAATTACATTGCATTTTACATTCAAATTGTCCCAGCAAAGTTCAGTATTCAACTACCAGCGTCATGGCATAGAGGTTTGAGTGTTAACTTTCCAAACAGAGGGTTGTGGATTCGAAACCTAAATAATTGGCATGCCACCAAATTTAAATGCATAGATAGTGGTTTTAAGGAAGTTTGGAATGGTACTTGACATGTGTGAACTTTGAAGCAGCTGGTGTATTCAACTATCTTGGGTGAAAAACGCATAGTCAGTTGCGAAGGACTCAAGGTTGATCTGGCTGATGTTATAGTTAAGTCAATGTGGAATTTTGTTTTGATGTACTAAACTGTAGACCTGATTTACATACACTACAATGCCTGACATCAAATTCATCACATCTTGGTTTATATTTGTTGTTCTTATTGCTTTGAATCCACACTGTGTCACAATTAGCATTTTGGGTTTTCATTCGAAACTTATTTGATGAACATACGAAGTAGATTGCTCTCACCTTGGCCTTTAATCCTTGCCTCAGCAGCATTTTCATCACACCCCATCAGTGTGCTAGTAATTTATTACTGTGATCATGAGCTGCTGTTTTCAGCTGCATCTGACAAGTGATGCTTCCATCTTGTTTATTGCATTTGGATGTGCCTCACGCAATTTACAGCTTAGCTTCTTGTGTTGCCAGGTTGTTGCTAAATCAGCATTTTATCCCTATCTTTTTATATCACTCACTGTTTTTCTGTGTACATCTAATACTCTTTTGTAGTGGGTTTGCCCCAAGCAGTGTCCTTCTGCTGTTATATCCATCAATTCAGAAAGAATTGAAACCGATTCACTGTTACCTGATCGCCCCAAGAACAGCAATACCTTTCATCAGCTATTTGTAAAGATATCCTGAAGTGGCAAGTGATTTGTTAGCTTTGTAATACAATAGGATACCCAGTGGGTGTGGTAGCCTATAGATGGCAGTATATCAAAAGTGTCCTATCGAATACTGGTTTTCTTTGCCAGTATAATAATTTCAAAGCTGTTGGCTGTGTATATTAAGTACAGACACATCACTGACTGACTTCAGGGAATTTCACTATGGAGGCCACCTTACCATTAAGTCACTAATGCCCACAAAACGAAGGTAATCGTACAAGATGAAATATAAAACTGACTAGTGCATTTTTAACGTACATCATTTTCATAGGGGCCAACAAAATTGATGTTCATTAACAATTAGGTGAGAGACTGATTGAAAATGTAGTAATACATTTCTATAAATACACTGAAGCAAGTCAAAATACCTTCAATTTTTATGAATGTTTAGAGTTTGTCTTTTGGTATCACGTGATCATTACGTTTGCCCCTGCAGCCAATCACATATAATCTAATGGGTATGACATTATTAAGTATTACGTGACTTATCTCAGGTAAAGGGGTATGTTTTGAAGAGACACACATCTGTCGATCTCACCTTTCCTAATTAGCAACTAATTTGGGCTAATGAGGTTGTTTTTTATCTTGCAAATATGTCACTCAAACGTGTTGGCAATTAGCAGACTTAAATTACGAATGGTGTCACAATTGCTCCGAAATACTAACAGCCTTGTCATCCATTGACCTATACTTTCTCGAAACTACATTTCTATCCATGCAGTTATAATGCATAATTTTTATCTTACATTTGTAAACTCGTTCATTTGTGTTAATTGTGTAATAACTGTGCTATAATTGTTGTTAACCATCATTCGAATATGTTTTTTTTAACAGGGCAGTTGGACGAAGTATTTGAGCCAAGTAAGAGCACTATTTCATAGAGGTTGCTTTTCTACTGTCAATTGCAATTAATATTCACCTACCTTCAATTGCACTTCACTTTATAACATACATCACTTGCCTTGTGTTGTGATTTGTCACTGCTTGAATAGACTTCCAACACAATTGGCTGTACATTAAATAAAAGTCACATGAAGATTAATATCATAACACACGAAATGAAACAATGTTGCATTCATATTTATGGCAATATGGCACATATTATGCAACTTCTTTCTTTCTCCTGTGCTTGTCTTGTTTGTTGCTGTGACAGAACAAACACAGTTTGACTAGCTCTCCTGAATCTTTAATTCACATGGGTTTCAGAATATGGCACGAATCTTCGAACGCTGTTTGTGTTTGCGTGACTAACATACAACAAGACTGTTCATGAACTATGCATGAAAATCCTTCAAAACGATGGAAATAGAGAGGAGGGAAAATAGATGAGACTGCTTTGTGTTGTTATCAATATAGAAGGAAGTGTTCCAGACATTATGGGACTCAGACATGGTGTATTATACATGTAATTTACTTGTAATGCAAATATTGGTCTGTGACGTTATAGCAGCCAAGGAGTTTTTGTAGTAAAGACTTCCATCATTCTGGGTGTGAGTAAATATTTGGTCTAGAGTTGCTATGGTAAGGATTTCAGAAAAGCAAGAAATCACACAAAGACAACCTCACTGATAAGTCATTATCTTTTTTGAGACACATCTTATTTCAAACCAGATTGCTCTGTGTTCTAATGTCTAATGTATCGATGCTACTGGGTCTGAAGCTTAGTCAGCTTATATGACCAGCTGCCAGAGGCAAACGTAATCATGAGATGATAAGGCTTGGAGTCCACACCATGTTACACACTTACCTAATGGGTGGGGTCTTTTACTTGCCTCAGCATAGACACCGAGTACATGGGACATCCAATTTAACGTCTCACGCGATCGACATTCAGCTGGGATGTAGCTCATAAAGAGTGCGTGGGCCTGGGATCGAACCTGCAGAGTTGGCCAGTAAGGAATTGGCGGACACCTTAACCATTAGGCCACCAAGCTGCCAGTTGTGTAATACATAACTCATTTATGCAGTGAAATAACGGTGTAGAAATGATGCAAACAACCGCATAAAATGTGATGCAGTATGCACTGTCTGATATCTAGGTAAATTGATGTCATATTAGCAGCAATTTCCTGTTTTTTTCTGTTACGGTTATCCTACAATCATTGCTGCCAGGTGGAATTTTTGCACAATAAAACCAAGTAGCAAATAGCGCAATATTGTGTGTGACAAAAGCATAATAAAGCTCTAGATATTAGTAAAGGGGGGATATTACATTATATTACATTCATCTGTATTGTGTAGAGTAAAATGGGTAATGTAGCGTTGTGTAGCAACAGCAGCAGCAGCAGCAGCAATGAAGACAAAATTGATGACAATGGCAGTAATAAAAGGTGTCAGGCAGTGGGTCAAGCTCATGGCATTAGACAAGGTGATGGATTTCCCCTATGGGTGGATGTCACCTCTGACACCATTATCTAGTGTATGTGGAAGGGCTTTACCCTGAGTGACTTGAATAACAATTGTGTGTACATCACCCTCCTAATCACCATATTCATACCAGCTGAAGGACATTGACCTTTGAGGTATATACAGAATATCTAGATGCCTCCAGAGGCTTATGTGTGAAAAGCCTGTTGAATACAATTGCACAAATACATGAAATATAATACAGAATTCAGCCATAGCTATTCACAATTTCATGCTTGCTTTACATCACTAGCAATTTTGTGACAAACCATGTTGCAGAGAATGTAGGATTAAAATTGACAAATTCCAGAGCAGTAATAATTACATACTACTGTTACACAATATCTTATGCAAACATCATAAAACAAATTCCAATACAATTTGTTTCCACAGAAGACAGGACCTAATGTACAAAAGAGCTTAAATTTCATTTGACTGATCGCATGACATATTCTCAACAAAAGTACATATATCCAATAGTACATAGCTTTAATATATTGCAATATAATATTAGCTCCAATTTTAAGGACAAAGGTAGCGGATTGATATAATATACAATTGAACATCTAATAAAACTTGGATATGGAAAGAAAACTGATTAATCCCAGGTTTGACATTTAAGCCCAGAAGCTCATTGGTTACACATTCGAAAGTAAATTATTTTTGGTAATGATATTTTGTCTTTTATTAAAGGAATTTAAAAGATAAATTGATATATGAGTAGATAGATGAATTTATAGATAGATAAATATAAAGACAGATAGACAGATAGATAGATAGATAGGTAGACAGATAGGTAGATAGATAGATAAAAGGATAGATAGACAGATAGATAGATAGGCTGAAAAATACCCTAACACAGAAATTCAAGGCTGGCCTCAAACTGAAGTAGGGGAGCACCTTTATTCACTTTTTTAAGGCTGAAGTCAATTTTCTGTTCATGCTTTGGAAACCTAGCATTTCTCACCATAGTGCCGCCATATCCATTTTTCATAAGTGTCTTTGATAGACATTTGATTAAACATAGTAGTAATCTCGCACAGAATGGATAGAAAAATTAATAGGGGGTCTCTTTTAAAACCACTGTCAGGTCTGGATACATTGGGACAGTGAGGTTACTGTAAATTAACCAAAATTGTGTTGAATATCTATCTATTGTCAAAGTATGACAAGAACCACAAATATGAACTTGAGAGGCACAGTTAGAGTGACCCCCGACCTCAAGAAGGGAGTTTCATTATAGTATTGCAGGGAAAGGCTGTGTGTCAGACCAAGGCACTTATTCCTAAATTCATGTCTCCACAGGTATTTGAAATTGGTAACAAATAAGCCAGGCAACGAGTTTAAGACATGAGTTTTACTGGCTAAGTGCAAACATCCAACAGGTCCATTTTTCATCTAATGCTTATTATGGCAAGTTTCAAATTATGACTGGGATTTGTTAAGTCATTGTTATACCTAACAGTCTCAACCAGTTGTTTTGTAATTGAGAAATTGTGCCAGAGGTACTTGGTATATCATAGTTTGACATAGTTAATCGAAAATTCTATCTTTATCATTTCAAAAAAGATCGAAATTGTATTGCTTAAATTCAATCATGTAAAAAATTCAAATGGCGTGCTTCAAAGTCCGATAGTAGATCACTGAACTTATAATTGTCTTTGTGTGTGTGACGATTTACAAATTGAATCATTTCATTGCAAAATAAAGTTACAAATACCGTTGTTTTTCATTACACAGTGGTCCCCAGCCTCTGTCCCAATGTAACCCATGCCTGGGGACCATTTGGATAATTTTTAAGGTGAAAAAAATGCTGCCTCATTGGATATTTCATTATGTCACTGTGTAACAAACTTACTTAAATTTTGTTTCGTTTGCGAGGTATTCAACTAAATGTCAAAAATGTCCCAAAGGCCCCCCCCCCCCCCCACCGTCTTCCCTGTAGTGCACCCCAGAGAATCAAGAATACTTAATGATCCTTAACTGATGACAGATGACCAAGCCCTGCAACTTGCCCGCAAGCTAAATGTCAGTCTAATAAATTTCTAGGGTGATTAATTCGTTGTAACAGAATTTCCAAATGGCATGTTATGAAATGTCCCGACCTTCTGAGACCATTGATGTGAGAATAAATATGGCACAAATGTCAGGAGATTGAATGATGAGGATGAAGGTTGCTGAGGAGACAGAGATGAAGTTGTTTCAAAATGCTGTATGGGTTATATGAGGTGGACCATGAGATGAGATAAGATAAAATAAGATAAGGTAAGATGAGATAAGATAAGATAAGGTAAGATGAGATGAGATAAGATAAGATGAGAAAAGATGAGATGAGATGAGATGAGATAAGATAAGATCACAACAGTAATATAGAACAATATATTAATCCATAATTAGTTATTCATCTTTAGCGTGCAGCTGTAGATATTAGCCTCTTAAATGTTTTAAAATCTATATATTCTTTGTACATAGGTGGCATTTGATTCCAATATGAGGTGCATAAATACGAAAATGGTATTTTACCATACTTAAAATCATGGTACATTAACAATTCAAAGATCTCTAAAATATTTACAATTTTTGTTTTCTTTCCATATATAATATCATTTATGGAGTGTGGCCCAAACAACTGCCTTTTTAAAAGTCGTTGTTTTGTTTAGACTTAAGAATAAGAAGGATCCGCTTTGTGAAGTTTCAAAATACAATGATCCTGGAAAATAAAACCTCACACTAAAGACAATTCTACTTTGATTTGGTGTGACATTCGCAAACTTACAAGGAACGCAATATAATCACAAGTAAGGAGACAGAATCCCTGGTTTTTTGTGGCAAGTGGAAATCCTAAGTCTGCCTCTAAGGGGTTAATCCAGCTGAGGATTTTCACGGATCAAATATCACGTGATTCAGACTGTCCAATCAAGACTGCCCCCTAGGGAGCAACACAAGAACTAAGGAATGCCTCTCAAGCATGCAAAACAAAGCTAATTGAGCCAAAGGAATCTCCTAGGACTTTGGTTGGTGAGAGTAGAGGAGGTCAACATGGAAGGTCATCTTAAATAATCATATTCTATCCTATTCTATGGAGATACGTTATATGTATGCCAGAATGGAAACATATTTTTGTAAAATGCAATTTAAAGTATAAATGTATGTTTGTAAAGTTTATTTGTTGTAAAGTTGTAAAACTTCTGCACGACTGATGATAAAACAACAATACATGAGCTCAGTAAAGCAATACTTACAAAAATAAAAAAAAGGAGAGAGAAACAAAGAGAGCCGGAAACAATCAAATGTTTGTAGTTGGATGATGAAGTATTCTTTGTTTTGTTGATGAAAGACTCATCTGAAGAGTAAATTATTTGAAAATGGATGAAAGGGGAATAATACAAAATATTTGAAACCATCAGCATTGTGTGGCTCATTAAAGGAATTCACAACATACAATCATATGATTACGAATAACAAAGAGCTAATGTATTGTATTGCATTGTATTCTATTCTATTATTTCATATTCTATTCTATTCTTTTCTATTCTATTCTATTCTATCTTTGTATGACTAGTGGTTTCTTTGTTTGCATGAAAATGTCTATCACCCTGAATGACACTTGCTATTCCAGAAGGACTACTTGTCAACACAAGACCTTCAGAAGTGTCCGATTCTATCCTTTGCGTGTCTTGTTTAGTTGTATCCAAAGCTAAATCATCAACAAAAACATATGTGGTTTGAAGAAAGTATATTTCATACATTTGCGGAGAACCTAATAAATGTGGTTATAAACTGTATTGTATATATTGGTTGGTTTCGTTTAGACGCCGGGCGGAAAATTTAAACCCTCCATATAAAAATAAAACTAATAAAAAGAGATTATTTCAAACCTAAAATAGGAGCCATCTGCAAATTGAGGATCCAAAATTGCTCCCAAAAATATGAAGTCGTGACTTCTGAGAAAATGAGATATGTTATTTAATAAGCATTTTTCTCAGCACAATGAGCACATGCCTTTTTGTCTGTAGGTCCCTAAAAGCAAATGCCAGTTTGACACTTTTTGGATTACCTTCTATTGAATGCTAATCAATCTTGGTATCTATGGAAACTGTCAATAATGCCATTGCACATTCACTATTTTCGGATGAATATTTGTTTTGAATAAATTAACACAGAATCTGATCAACTCAGCAGATCTGGTGTCGTATTTGCTGAGTAAATTCACTGAGAGAAAGTAAACATTATTATATCTCTCTGCATCGGTTTCCCATTGAAGTAGCTCTGCCTATTGCATTCAGCCCAATGAGAAAATGCTTAAACATCAGCTTCCACCGTGATGGATGAACAAATTAATCAGGGTGGATTTTAAAACAAACTAAACTTTTTAATTGAAAGTTTTTAAATATCTGAAGAAGCAAAGAGGTCTGTAGAAGCTGTGAAATACAATATGCCGAGCCAATTACAGGACTAATGCTACTTGACTAAGAATATGTATAGTCCCAAGGGTTTACCTTGCAGTATTCCATCAGGCCACAGATTTCAGTAACATATTTCAGGTAGTCCTTGAAAACGAGAAAAAGCAATCAATATTTGAAGTAAAGCATTGCAACAAGTGGGCTGACTATTAGAGTTTCAAGTCAGGCTTTCCTTAATTTTGTATATTAAATCAGGCTATTCTTGTAATTTATTTTGTTAATTCCCTCAGATGAAATTGGCGATAACTCAATGCACTGATATTCTATAGACTTTAATCTTATTATACTCTCCTTCTGTTTCAGTGACTAATATGATTAGAATTATCTGAGCCACGCGATTTCTTTGGAAAACTAACTTTATTTAATAAAATGCAAATCAGGTAGCCGTCTTTGAAGTGATGACTTCTAGGAGAACCATCCATAAATGAGACAGTATTTCGTAATTTGACTCTGGATCCAATAAATTTTAGGAACCCATTAGACTCGAAAGATTTATAAAGCCTGTAACGTTACCTTGGGGACATCACAGCAAGACTGATTTGCAAAGCTCTTTATCTACACCCTAATTTGCTGCATATTTTGGAAATCTCTCATCATTCCATTTTGCCTTTATTTTTCCCAGAATGCCTCTCTCTGTGGTCCTCTATAGAGGCACTGTCATTGCTCTGAGCCCTGGGTGCGTGTCTGGAATGCAAAGAGGACATCTCTCCTACACAAGACTTGACGTGGCACATGGATGGCAGGACCGGGCCAAAATTACGACAGTTGAGCCTCTCTATGCATTCCAATTGGCCCAGGGAACACAGGTGGACTGGAGTATAGCAATTAAGCTTAAGTTGGACTACAAACTTGAACAAAGCAAACTGGAAAATGTTACAGACCTTGGGAGAATGACTAACAACAGTGAAGTCAAGAATGATTAGACAAGTAAATGTATAACAAGGCGTGGTTTTTAACCCTACTAATTTTGTGAACCTGCTTCTAAACGTTGATAGTACAGATGTAAGTCGACTATCTTTCAGACCTCTATCACTGATGAAATAGAAAAGAAACATTTACCCCATCGGTGGGATCTTTTACTTGCCTCAGCATAGACACTAAGTACAAGGGACCACCAATTTAACATCTCATCCGCACGACATCCAGCTGGGATTTAGCTGATGAAGAGCTCGAAACTGGAGGCTCACACAAAAAAAAAGCTAACTAAAATCAAAGAGGTCAATGGACATTCTTTGTAAAGCAGGCTTTAAAAACCCAACTGATATATAAATCCAATAACCATCATACACAAACGCTTTATCTGCAAAACCAATCCCAAGCTTCCAAACGTTTTTAAAAGGCAACCAGAACAGTAGGCTATATGATTCTATAATCTGTACTACTGCACAAACAGTAACAAACAGTAACAAACACTAACCAACAGTAACAATCAGTAACAATCAGTAAGTAACAGTAACAAACAGTAACTAACAGTAACTAACAGTAACTAACAGTAACTAACAGTAACTAACAGTAACTACTTTGGTTGAGGCATTTTCTTACTACTTACGTTGGGCCATCCATACTCCCTGAGGTACTCCCAAAGGAGCCATGCTAGAAAAGGAGCTTAGCCCTGAGGTGAACGATAATGCAAGGCTTGATGTTTGCTCTGTCATTACCAACTGACGACCTACCATGTACCTCCCTGTATAAGACGCCATAGATCAATTAGGATTAGCACAATTGCCCAGGGGGAAGAAGACATGTGGTGTTAATGGATACAATGTGTAGTGCTCACTGGGCTATAGTGCCCAATTATCCTTGTATGTTTTAACTGGTGTTGCTAATAACAATTTCGTGCACATCTTGACACGATTGAATCAAAAAGATTTCCTATTGATTGTAGCTTATTGTGAAAGACAACGAACGTACAAAGCAATCTATTTGACAACAACAAAGCTAGGGTAGACAAGAAAATTGTCATTGGCGATAGAATCCATAATAAGCATTGGTTGTTAAAAAATTAAATCTTTTTAATGGTTAATGCACACATTTTGAAGTAAAGCCGAAACTCTGCTGCTATACAAAAGTTCTGTTTATTCAGACACTCGATTGCATACAAAGTGTGTAGGTCCTGAATCCACACTTTGTAAATGCAAAACATAAAGGTCGATAATGGTGTTTTTGTTTAAGGCCAACCTGGAGCAAATGCCAGGGCAGTTGTAGACTTCGGAGTGCACATAGATGTTAGAAGCAGATAAAGTGATTTGCCATGGCTGTCATGGCCTTCCCATCACTCTTGGTATGAAACAGGCCTAACCTGGCCTAAGTGGCCTGCCCAGGGCTTTCCATTATAGCCCAGGGATCTGCAAGTGTAGCCCACTGTTCCATAAAGACATTAAGCAAACCCTAGTGGACATGTTGGCCAATTGCTGCAGACTGTGACAATATCGTCCCCTATATCCTGGTGATTATCCACATGCACCGGGCATTGCCTATATTCCTATATCTCTGCATCCTATATTCCTATATATGGTAACTGAGTGCTTCTATGTGTCACTCATATGGCTATTGGCCCCAGACTGATTTAGTGTCACTAAATTTCTCATCAGGCCCAGTATGGATCTAGTTGGCAGGGCTGCTCCCCAGGTGTTTCCATTTGTATGGAGGTCCCCTGGAGGGCAATGCGGCAATTGAGGGGCCACCGTGGCACCCTGGGATACACCTCACGACTAACTGTCAATGTACCGTGCTGCTTAATGCTATTCCGTCTACTTAGCATTCTATGCTTCCTTTTAATCTTTTAGGGAATGTGACCTGTCCATTAGCACAGAAACCTTACCAGTAGAACCCTTTTAACCACTTCACAGTGTTCCAAAATTCCACTTGTGCTAGGTCTTATACCTGGGGTAGTGGTTAATTCTAACACGTATTTGTGTGCACTTCAATTTTATTCTGATCAGATGTAAAAATAAGCTGCTTTTCCAAATGTATCTTTACTGCCTTATAGGAACATTTTTGTGCCGCATTACCTTCATGGAAATTTAGAGCATTGTGTCAGTGCTGCTGTCTTAATTATAGCATGACTTTTATCCTGGAATTCAGCGTCATAGCTCAGCACTGTTAGCAGATGTAATGATGAGGCGAAGCTTGTTCCTTCACGACGTGACTCATTATACTTATGGATGGAGTCGTTGCTTGCCTCTGCATAGACTCGGTCGATTCGGTCCCCATAAAAACAAATAGGGAGCCGAATGGACTTAGCTAAAAAGCCGAACCGACTCAGCTGGCAGGCCGAATGGTCTTGTTTTGGCGGGGCCGAACAGGCTCAAGGCCGAAACGACCTGCTACCTCCTCAGAAATTCAGCACCTTGTAAAATTTACAAAGGGCAAAATATCCTCAAGAATCTCTCACAAACTCCTCTTATGTCTTTGAAGATTCTTGGTGATTTGTCAAATTAATCCTTGAAACTTCTTTATCACTCTTCTTAATGATGCTAGAAAGTTAGCTTAGCTTTGACTCCTTTGAGGCAATACTTACAAATAATTGAATGTATCTGTAAAAGCATTGGAGTGAAATTTCAATTTCATTGACATGTTTGAAATTATACTATTTCAAAGGGATAAGTAGTGTTTGAAATATACAAGTATGGAAGCTAATATGTTTAAAGATCTATGGAAGAAAAGATGCACTTACAGTTAACAATTCTATTTATATGACAGTTGTGTATCATCTTAAAAAAGGTACAATAAAAAGAGTAAAGTATTATCTTATTGACATCATCATTAATTTTTATGTTATTGGAAGGCTTCCATAAACAGTATTAAATAATAAATGAGGACGATTTTACTTCTTTTTTTTTTTTAAATAAAATATGGCTGGTGTTTATGTGGACTTTCTCCTGGGCAATTATGTTGGAACTAAAAGGAAAAATCGAAATAATTATAAATTAGTGTCAGACAAGTTTTTCAGTTTACAAATTGGGCAACGTGAACATTTCTGAGAATGACAGCCATAAATCAATTGCAAATCTACTGTCGAATTGTTCCAAAATAAGCTAGAACAGTGTGATGTTTCAATTATATTATGCTTGAGTCTTTCTCAACTCCCTTGGAATATTCAGTCTTGGTAGCGGGTAACCACAGGGGCTTAATACCTCACACCAGTGCTATTACTGTGGGTGTGTAATGCCAATAGTTGATGCCCTGTGGGTGTCTAATACCAATCCTGGATATCATTGCAGCTGGGTGGCCTAATGGTTAAGGCATCTGCCAATTCATCTGCCCTTACTTTGAGTCTATGCTGAGGCAAGTAAAAGATCCCACCCATGGGGTAAATGTGTAACATGGGTGAACTCCTCTCTCTCTCTCAGCTCATCAATTAACCCTCGATAGAGGCAAGAACTTGCTTTAGAGGGTTGCACTTTCCATATCTACCTAGCTATCTGTGGGGATTCGAAGCCACATCCCTGTGGATGGCATGTGACACATGGCCTCAATATCAACTCGAAATTAAACCCACCCTGGTCATTAGGACCAGTACTAGTTGGAGCCAATTTTATCTTTATTGTACTTCACCTCACTATTAAGACCACCACTTGTACAGCTGGTAGATGTTACACAAAGGATCTAACTGAGGATCTGATGGAAGATGTCAAAATTAACCTGCATCCTGAAGTTGCTTGTGAATGTAAATTGCGAAGTTCTACTGCACTAGGAGACTTCGTTAGTGTAGCTGGCCCAAAGTTTGCTTTGATAAATTCCCTCACACTTCCCAAGTTGAGAGGATATGAGGCAATTTCCTGTTGTGAACCTGAGCAAAATTACAGTGACGAATGTTTAGTGGTGTGAGGTGGATAGTCTGTATGTTGACACAACGCAAATGTACGAAGTCGATATATTTCAAATGATGTTGGTTCTAAGAAAGCCATATTGACATATGGCACTATTTCCTGAGCAGACAATGCTATGTCTTCTTTCTCTTTGTCAGATGGGCAATGATACAGGGAAGCAATTTTGAAATTAGATGCGGTGAATGTTTTTAAATTTGTCTGCTTTTCCATGGTTCCTAAAATCACATGCTTTGCATGATGAACAACTATAGTCGACATTTATTTAATGTTCATAAATTTGACCTTTGTTACAAGAAATCATGTAGATGTCTCAAGATATGAACTTAGTGACCTTCAATGTCTGCACGTAAGCCTGTTTATCTTACAAAATGTCATTAGTATATCAATATTCCATTACCACAATCAATATCTCCCTAGTTACATCATGCCATAACTCTAGGATGTTCTGGAACTTTGCCATCCTGATACATTGGTATTAAAAATAGATGAAGTTGATATAGTACGTCGTTAAAAGTGTTTATGGAGTGTAAGTATATAAAACTCTACGTTATGATAACAAATTGCTGAAAAGCACAATGTCGTGGGAAGCAGAAAAATGGATGAATAAACCGATGGAGAAATTGATGCATGAATAAATAACAAGGCAACATAATTCATTGAGTCTGAAACCATTATTAATGGCCTTAATATACTTGTGCATGAATTTAGGCTATGGGTTTTTAGAGCTTCTACATCCTGTGTAAAATACTTAAATATATATATATATGAAATTGATGAAAACTGTTGGCATTATAAAACAAAATTATATCTCCCAGGGACATTAATACTTGTCGTATTTTTATTATGGTTTAACATAGAGCTAAATATCTGTAGTAAGAATTATAGATGGATTGGTGAAGTTAGGTTACACAGAAAAATAAGTACTGACAAATCGGTTAGAAAGTTGTCATGGACCACAAATACTGAGAAGATACACATGCCATGTGGCCATTATTAAACAGTATTACATTAACTCATGGTTACCCACACCTAATGTATTTCAGTACTTGTTCTATAGCTACCCAGGATATGGAAGGCTGCCATACCATTAAGCGTATGGAATATTGCTTGATTGAATAAAATGTGCATCTTGGGGCCATTGCTAGATGGCATGTGCAGGAAGCTGTCAGTTCCTTTCAGTCTAGATATGCAGTGTGTGGAATGGAGGTGCAGAAGCATTGAGTAGCAGTCATGATAGAAATGCTCTATGACATACTGGCTCCTTGGTTTGGTCACATTGCACACAGCTGGTCGACCCACCCTTGGCCTGAGTATATCACATATGCAATAGTAATACAGCTGCGCCCTGCACTACACCTTTCACTGCTTTACATACTTGGCAGAGATTTCTGCTCAGGTGCAGTTTAAGTTGGTGCCCTTTTAGTCACGTCAGCAATACATTATTTTTTACTGATTTTCCTTCTAAAAGGTTGTTTGATTGCTTATTGTCATGGTTAGGTTCTAATTTTACCTGTCCGGTCGAATGAAACTTACACAACATTAATATTTGATATTATTTGACAAATAATTGTATATATTTTGGAATTACAATAGCTATTGAACAAGAAATGTTGGCAATTGAAATTTAAATAATCAGATTTCATTCTTTGGTAATTTACCAGCCAAAACTGCCTCGATCTGACAAAGACACTCATCATGAATAGAATATGGGTAAGATTCAATTTGCTTGAAGACGTCCGAATTTAAGTCCTTACAGCATTAAATGGTGTCACTAGGTAAGTAGTGACCTAACACACGTGTTTCGTATTAGCCACTTAGCCTGGAGGGGCATCAACCAACTTACAGAATGTTCGCAAGATGAGACGTTTGAAACCCATTAATATGGTGGAGAAAGTTGGAAACATGTCATGGTAGGCCATCCTGCCTCAGGCTAAGTTGTCAGTTACAGAGAACGCCAGCTTGCAAAAGTGTAAAACAAAGAAGAAAAAAAGAGCTTTCACATGTAATGGTGTTAACCTTAGCTCCCGAATTTAATTAAGTGTTACATTTCCACAATCAACAGGTTGGTGGTAACATTTGCATAAAATTTCAGCTTGGTGCAGAAAGGCATACCTACAAAAAGTGCAATGTATCATAGTAAAGGAATGCTGTGGTAGCAATTCAATACATACTCTTTTTCTCTGTTATTGTCCAACGTTTTTTTACTCGTCTTTTGCTGTGTTTTCACTGCACTCAGGCTGGGGGTCAAGGTCTATTTTTCTTCAGAAGAAAATGTCTGGTCCACAGGAAACGTTTCGTGTTCTTGTTTTCAGTTCTTTTTGCTGTCATTCTTATTTCCATCTTGTATGAAGCAAGCAGCAAAAAAAAAAGGATTCAAGGGTACTGCTATAACACACTGTTGCCAAATAAATGTAGCTTTTCCATCGTCAAACAAAAACAGTTTACATTATAAATTATATAACCACTTTTAAATTACATGTATAAATATGGTCAGTTGAATTCTGTATTGAATCCATAAGTCTCTTCACCACTAGATCAATGGCTTGTGTACTTGACTTCAAAGTTTCACAAAGTTGTATTCTCTTTTAACCTCAAGGTGCAGCTGTGATTTTCTTTTTTGATTCTGTGGAACCAAGTTCAATACCCTATTAAATAACATAAAACTATTACGACAACTGCACAGCTGTTTGTTTAATCCATCAGAAACAAACTCTTTATCGAATAAAACGTTTTTGATTAATTGAATATTTGCATGCTGGAAAGTAAAGAGAACATTTCAAGTTACCTAAGACTTGTCTTTACGTGCATTCCATGCAGACTACTCATTGCACTGTACACTGATTACATGTCCTATTAAAGACGTTTGGGGCATCTCTGGTGTGCTATCCATCAAAATGCTTCTTCTTAACAAGCAGAATTCTTTATTGTCATTGTGAATGTAACGGCAAGATCACCATACAAAAACACCACATTGCCATGAGTAGGTGATATGTCACTCCTTGGGGAACACCTCAATATATCCCACCCTCTAGAGAGACAATTAGGATACATAATACTTTGTGCTGTGTATGAGCATTGGGATTGGTCGACAATTATCAAGACGTCATGTGCAAGCCACGTGACTATGCATCTACCGCCAGAGGACTCTGCTAATGGCATTTACTTCCTGTTGGGTCTGCACTTAATTAACCACGCACTAACTTAATTACAACTCTACCAATTGTGACAATTGCCTAATAAGGCTAGTTTGGATGCGCATATTGATTTCTAAATTGGAATAGTAAATACAATCCGTGTACAATGCATGTGATTGACATAAATAATACTGTGTAATTTCCAATTACCAATTAAATATTTGATATCTCAATTACTTCCGATAATTCATGATTTCTCTGTAAGTTATCGAAATAAATATGCATGGTCGTGTGGCATTATTTGATTGTTTAGTGTCATCCTGAAATTTGTTCAGTGACTCCGGTTGCCTCATTAGCTCTGATTTAGTTTCAAAGAAAAGGAAATTGTTGGTGATGTAAAGAACAATCTCACTTGGCATTCTTGCAATTAGCTTGCAATAACTGATGGACAAATTGTTATGTAAATGGCACATGTAGGAACTATAATGATTGCTTGTTCGTGACAGGGAAATATGTCTTCCCAAATTAGTGTAGTCTCCACAAAAAACAAGATGGCGGGGGTGGACCAAATATGGCTGAAAGGGTGCAATCCTTGTATGAAATCCTTCATATCACTCCTCTACCAAAAGCACCAGACTAGACACAGCTCCACATGTATATCGATCGATAATTAAGCTTAGTCTGTGACAAAAACCATCTTGATTTGATTGATGTGATGAGTTGGTGACCCTGGATGCCTAGTAGTAGTAATCTGTATTATGTTGGGATGACAATCAGATCAGCTTTAGGCTCGGTAATCTTGCCTAGAAACCAAATTGCGTCATACTAGACAGCCTAGTTGTCATGGTTTTCTGCTGGTTCATGATTTTCTGTCTTTATTTGTGATGTCATTGAAAGGAGCTACATTGGTGCACTACTGTTTACCTTTATTAGCCCAAACTGTCAAAGTGTACAATGTAGTTCCTCAAACGAAGCCAATTACCACCAGAGGTCAGCAGCAACAACATCTCTGATGACCTTGGGTGTCTTGGACTTCCTGTAGGTCAAAGAGGTTCACTCTATTCCTTTTTGTGCACACTCTGATGTCAGAATTTGCGACAGAAGTCTTTCCTTGTTTATCTTCAGGTCTCCGTGTGTTTATCTTATGTCTTGTTCTGTTTATCCCAACCTTTTACTTTCAGACGCAAGGGTTCTTTCTGTCCTCTAGTATTTGTTCTGTTACTTTAGGTCCATGCAGCGTTCTTCTCCTTACCAATATGATACTGAATATCACTGTAGGTCTTAAGTATCATCCTAGTAGTCATGGTGACCTACAATTATGTTGGTTATTTGTGTCTGGTTGTTTTGGTAACTTAAAACTGTAGGATGTAATTGTCATGGTTACATAGCACACCAACTGTTTCTGTTCCTTGATTTGGAAAACTACCTACTACTTTGTTCTAGCAAATGTTATTTTATTTGTCACTATAGTCTGAAGTTAAGGCAACATATAAAACAGGATGCCAGGTACACATAATGAGGAGTTGACAAGGTTCAGATGCCCTTTTACCCTATAAAAGAGGTCATTTACCATCTCTTTATTTGAAGCTGTTATAGGAGGGCTTATTTGTTTCAAGTAGGCCTATGAGATCAGAATGTCTCAAACATGTGTCATAACAATTTTTTCTGATTAATGATTTTTCTGTTTTCAGAGAGGGATGGCCAAGATAGGGAGCCTTATGATGACGAAGCTATGCAGTTGTTCAACAACATTGAACGGTGAGTTTGATTAGCTGACGAAGGCAATTCCACATGCACGCAAGAAACACAAAAAGATGAGGCTTCTGAAAAGCTGCCATTAAACTAATACCAATATTAAATTAGTGTCAACACAACATGCAACACGGTGCTAGATTGAAACCTTCAAAAAGGAAATAAATTCTTCAAGGCTGTCAGTTCCTTTGTTTTGCTCTTGTATTATCAAATTCCTTTAAAGAAACAAATCTGTAAAAACATCATCAAAGTTATAGACATCATACAAGAAGTTATGACCTGAAGGCTATCATATATTATTGTGTTATACAATGCAAGAGATTATTAGGAGGTTTTAGACTGGTTTTGTTTATCATATTGTAGATATATGGAAATAAATCCGTGATGAATTTCATTCCTTTCATCCACCTTCTTGGTGCTAAGTTGCAACAGTGACTACAGTCTATAGCCAAAATGTCCTTGACTAGAACAATACTTTAACCTGTAGCCTAGATACATTGTTCCAGACCTTCAAGGTCACAAATGTGTCATGATGACCTTGGTGTAGATGCTAATGAGTCTTGTGTCTGAGTCCATTTGGTAACTATGCAGTACATTCTTTTGTTGTTACTTCAATTACATTTCCCAGAAGATTTTATTTTGTATGCTGATGCTCAACCTTGAAAATACATATTATTAGCAAAAACCTTAGAGAATACAACGCAAATTTTTTTGTTTTTTGTTTTTAAGTCACCAAAAAATAATGTATAGAAGGTTTGAGTTTGAGTTTAGTTTTTTCACATAGGTTATCAACATACAATTTAGCAATCAATCTGCATGCGCCTGGAAACAAATGTTTGCAGTGAGCACATACAAGCAAAAAGAAAAAAGAAAATAATAATAATAATAATAAAATAATGATGAAAAGACAAGCATTATAATATAGGAAAATTAAGAATTTAAGGAAAAAAGTTGGTAAAAGGGTAAAAAAGGGTATGGATACTAATTATATGCATATATAAGTGTGTACAAAATAAAGGAGACCTTATATGTAAAAACAGCGCAGAAAATGAGGGTATAACAAATAGATTTTCAAAAAGACAATAAGAAACACAATTTGAAAGTTGCTTGAAGCCAGCCAACAACATTTTAAAGAAAATTCACAGTAAGGAAACAAACCATATGTTGCAAGATGTCTGCTCACTTTCCCCACCAGTCCTAAATGGAGGGACTCTACTTCCCTGATACTTTATCCTCTTACTTCCGCTTACTTCGTCCACCTGGCGAATTCCACTGGTAGCTGCTGAAACAACTTAAGTGTGGGAGACAAAGCTCATTGTGTGGCATTTAACAGACAAAACTTCTCCATTAAGGGCTGAAGCTGAGGTGTTTGCAGTTTGGCTTTAGGAGCAACCCACCACACACAGAGTGTTATGCCTTTGGGAGAGTGTCGTCAATCAAAACACCAGCTCCTGTCTAATTAACAGTATATGGAGACAAACTGTTCCTTCACTCAAGGGAGGCTGGGTGGTCAATGCTAATAGCCTACTGCACGAACAGGGCTAGCTGATAGCAAGCCATAAACTGAAAGAGGACTTTCCAAAGATATTTGGATGAAGATAAAGCTGGGAAAGTGAAGAAAGTAAAATAGGATCAGGCACACAAAGTGCATAGGGAATTGAGAACTTCTTTTTTTTTTAAGCTGAATTGACTTGTTTTGGGTGCTTTCAAGATTGTTGCTTGAATTGTAAATTTTTCTGTTCTTAGTTATTTATCAGAATTTCCAATCTTTTGAAGTATTGTTACCAAATTTCGGAACAATGAAGGAATATCATACATACAGTTAACAAATAACACAACATTGCTATATGAAACTGAGGTTCTCGATTAAAACCTTTACATCATCTGTAGTTGCTCCCAAGAACATCATATATTCCATGTACACTAGGTTTGCATTCTATGTACACTATTCTGAGAAGATTTAGTGTGCAATCTGTTCTCTTGTTTCAGTTGAATACATTTTGTCTGTTTGTCCTGTTTCAGACGACAGTGGTGCGCGAAATGGGGAGACTTCTGCAGGCCTGATGCTAAAATCAAGTATGCTCAGTGTTGCCCTGGTCTGAGGTGCATGTGTGGTCACTTCTGGACCCAGGGCAAGTGCCAGTGCAAGTCCAAGGGCACCTTCGGCAAGTAAGCTGCTACGATGCTCCCTGGCAGTCACTGGTGGCCATTTTGCGGTACCCGACCCGGAAAAACGTCCACGGACTATGAGCCTGAACACCCTCTACAGCTAAAAACGCGAAGGTCCTTAATTCAAAACAGCTTAAGAAAAAAGTAAATCTCACGGGACCTTCTATGGTCACGTGACAACAGGTCATCAGGCCCAGGCACCATCCGGTCTGAGCTAAACCGTGATTGCAAAGAACAAACAACAATCTTACAATTTAACCCCCTGATTGAGAGAATGAATAGAAGTCATATCCCCCTTGATTGAGACACATGGTCTTGTATTGTTGTGTGGTGCCATTTGTGATTTTCTCACTAGATAATCTGGGATCCTGTTGTTTATCCATTGTACAGTTAAGGTCTCGAAATTTTGTTTTTTCTTGTTATCAAGTGTCGGTTAAAACGACATTGAGTCCAGCAGCTGTTTGACACTAGTACTTTTAATTCTCACCACGTCCAGAAATATTGTACGAAAAATAATCTTGTCTGTCGAAATAAAGGCTATCTTTTTAGTCCTGGCAGTTGTTTTTGTTCATAAATAACAAATGAAGAGGAAAAACATATGTTTCTAAGAAGAATCCATTTCCAGTGCATGTGTATAATATATGAGGCTACAGGCTGAGTGGAGTCTGGTGTTATTGTAACTCAAATAATACCTTTAGAACTGGCAGTTTATGATGATAATGGCAGAGTCCTATTACTCTGATAACAACACTTTGTCAACATAATACAATCGCGAATGGCATTGTAATACAAACACCAGAAACTCATATTAACTGGCAGTAATATCACCTCACATATAAGTATGTATATATATATAAAGCATAAACGATAACATCTAGTAATAAAGGCTACTTGGTGCTGGAAACAAAGGACGACCTCAAAATGCAAATCCTAGTTAAAATTGATACAGATACATATAAAAATGAATAAAGAATGAATAAACGCAACCAAAAACATATGTTTCTTGTCAGAACTATTAAAATATTTCTGTTATTGAATTTTCTCATGCGATTCTGTCCTGCACCATCAGCAGTTATCTACGTCCAATATTGGAAAAAGTTGTGTGGGCGAAATTTTATGACAGCAGTGAGAACATCATACAATTTTAATCAGTGACACTCAACTTCAATATCTCAGGCTCCTATCTGAAGTCACTAGTTGTAAATATTCAAATTATTGTTGGCACTAATATTTGCATCACTATCATGCAAATGGCTAGCTCATGTTTAGTGCAAAATTTAATTATAAACATTAATTGCAAAGTGTTCTGATACTAAAAGTGGACCTGCCTTGCTGCCATTGGATTTGGAGTTAATTTGGATGGAGGATTATCCCATGCATCATAGTTTGACAGGATGGTGACAAATCAGAATCAGCAGGAATTTGTTTAAGCCAAGTACTTTAGTTAATTGAAGTAAAAAAAATGTGAACCCAGCGATGGCCATTTTGAACCACAACAGCAACACAAGTGTCAATTTACGTAGAAAAACCAAATAAAACCCTGGAAGTTTGCTAAGAAGACCCTTTTGAATTGCATAAACGCTGTCTTGAATAAATAAGGAATACCATTTCCATAAGATCATGATCGGCAGCTGAAAACAAATAGAACCCTAATTGTCATTTTGTCTGTCTTTCCCTAAGACAATAAATGCCTGATGAAGGTTTTGTATATATCATACTCAAAACCTCAATATCAATAAGGGCATCCTCAGCGATAGAAAAGAGTAAGCATATGTTTTAATCATATATCTTTTTCTGTGGATAAACAAGAGGCACATATTTGTTCTCCTTTCTTTCTTTCTTTTTTTTTTATTCTTTTTTACATTTGGTATGTGCGGTTGTAGTAACTATGGTATTTTCTGCTGTGTGGTGTTTCAAAATATTGACATACGGAGAACGATTAAATATTATTTTTCAATTTGCAAAAGCACATAATAATTTATATGATAAGAGGATAATATATCAACTTCATGAAAAGGTAGATACAGTATACAAGTGACTTAAAAAATTAGAATAAAAAAAAAGCTTTACAATTAACATATCATGGTATCCTAAAAAATAACACAAATGATGGTTACATGAAAAAGCAATGTATGAATTAACAATCACAATACAATATACTATAATATAATAAGCTATTCATCAAAATGATGTAAAATTGTCACCCAAGATTGTTTTACACGCCCGCCTTCCATCTGAATGCAAAGTGTGGTATAAACATAAATCAGAGCTGACAGGGTATACGTGGCTTGCAATTTACTCTACTAGGAGACTACGAGGTTCCTGCATGGGCCAGGTCTTGCAACCAAATGCAATTGCTTGTGTCCCGAGGGACCACCCTAGGTCCAGTGGTCTTTCCTCTGACCAAATGAGCTGGAATATGCCATCGAAGGGGTGGGCCATTATCCTCCTTTAGGGACATGGTCCATTATTGCAGTAGAGTAAGTAGTTCCCAATATGGCAATATCCAGTGGGTCGTTGGTCAGTAATGTGGATCATGACCAGTTACAACACAACTGAAATTGTTGACGATAATTTTTGTCCTCATCGACTTACAGTTAGTTTCATAAAATATGGTAGCTTGCTTACACCTACCACCACTAAAAAAATACAAACCTTTATAAATGTAAGAATTCATCAAATATATCATAAATAATGTATGTGCAATAGACATGCATCTTTTCAACAAGAAATTACTAATATTCGTAACTCTCAACCTATGCAACAGGTGCTGCTTGTACTTTTAGATCCGGCTTTGAGTAGTCACTTATAGCCAGACAGTTCGTTCAGTAGCATCGTGCAGCAGAAGTTGACTAGCTTTGTCTAGCTTTAATTTTACTGGCATTTTTTAGTGAAACTAACTGTATGTATAATACAATACATGTGCACATATGATAGATTTAGAACAAGTAACAAATTGTCTGGTGTGTTAAACAGTGTTGGGAAACCAGGAGCTGCATGGAAAGAATGAAGGTGAATGTAGAAACAGAGTCTTACACAGACAGACCAAAAATAATTTATTACTAGAACCTAAAACTGAGGGGCGTGAGATTGAGGACTCATGCTAAAAGGCGTTTAGGGGCATGCAATCCTTCCATCCATGCATACAGTAAAGTGTTATTTTTGTAAATAATTACATGCAATCATTCATCATGTCAGTGTTTGCATAAATTCCATACCTCATTTCCCTAAGTAAGCATAATGAATACCTCATCAAAATTTTAAACAATAGTTTGTTGGAAAAAAATATAAACTACATTGGCCTATAGTTGAACGATCTTAAAGAGTAGTACAGCATGAATTTTTTTCATGTGCTTTTACAAATTTTGAATAATTTCTATGACGGCATTGGCGCCAAATCTGGCCGACTCCGTGCAATATATATATCATCTTTATTCATACTCTTGGTATACTAATACAATACATGGTTTGCACTATAGTAATAAAAGTGCGAAAATTAATTGAGACACATGTCCTCAATAGGAGTTATGGTGGACAAATATCAATAAATAAGGCAACTCGCTTTATGACTTGAAAAATAACATCAATTATTAATATTCTGTACGAGTGGTTAACTAATTAGTTGCACTTGCCAATTATGCATGTATTCTGTCCAACAATATTGCATGCAGTGAGAATGCCGTAGCCTTTTAACATGACTTTGAGGTCAGGGTCACACAGGCAGAGGCAACGTAAAGTTTGTAAAAACATTTTCTTTTTCAATTTAAGTTCACATGGTTAGGGAAAAAGGCCTGCTTTTTACTTTAAATAGCTAAATTATAATTTAAACAAAAAAAGTTATCCTAATGAAATTGTTTCACAGCAACAAGCAATGTACAATTGTATGACCCATGTTTTCCATGTAAATCAATTTCCTAGCAATGAAAAATTTTAAATCATCATAAATGCTCATGAGCTGTTTTGTAACAACGAGACTGGGTTTATCACAAATTTCAGATTATTACATGATTTGCATTTGTGCAACGAAGTTCGTAGGAGTGTCCACCAGGGGCAGCACCTGTGATTACTAGATGGTCGACAGCAGCGCCTCTATGGATTTCCACAAGACTTTCTGAGTTTCAGCTGGGGTCAAAGAGGCATATTTTTTATTTATTTATCTTTATTGACATGTGGTTTAACATTACAACAATACAAACATCATACGTGGAAACATAAACCACCCAGCCCCATAAGGGCTTATATGTCACTCCATTTTAGTGCTTAAATACGTGACGTCTAAATAACAAAAAGTAACTGTTTTCTTATTTCCATAGCTGATATTCGTTATCAATAAACACAAATTTTTCAAAATCATCATACTCATCGAAATTACTATTAATGTCACTAATATTATTATAAAGACTAGTTCTTATATCGTTATAGGCATAACATACACATAGTACATGAAATTCATCTTCTATATTATTTGTAACAGAATTACATAGCTTACAAACTCTGTCTTCCAATGGGACATTTCTAAATCTTCCAATTTCGACATTAATTGGCAATATCCCTGCTCTAAATTGAGCTAACAATGATCTATGAATACGTGGTAAATTACATGTAACATACTTCTTCAATGAACATGACATCTTATAAATATTGTAATACCTTAGTTTGGGTTTGTTATATCTAGTAGTTTCCCAATTCTCCCAATATATCCGTTTTATTTTACATTTAAGCAGTCTAATATCACATTCCAAATTATTATAAAAATAATTCAACTATTCCTACTTTGCTAAAAATTTGTTTTAACTCATGTGACCAATTATTTCTACATTAACTAATATCGTAATCAAATATTTTTCTAGTTAGTCTTTCTTCGTTCATTTTCAATAACCTATTATAATATTTACACACATTTACATGTCTGTTGCAGATGGTGCTAGTCCATCCTATATCACCTTCTAGCATATGTTCTTTGCGCAAATCTATGAACACCGTAGAAGAACCGCATTGCTCTGTATTGGACATTATCAATTTTACTATAATTCCTAAAACCCCATACTGATGATCCATATTCTAAAATTGGTTGAACACAAACATTATATAGTTTAGCAAAGGTTTTGTATGGACATTCTTTTAACTGTTGCATTTTATTTCTTGGTCTAAAATGCAAAATTTCTGTTTTGTTTTCATTAACTGATAACCTCCATTTTCTACACCAGGTATTAAGTGCAATCAGTTGCTCCTGGAGAGGGAGGCTGTTGACAAAGATGGTGCAGTTTGGTTAATTTCTTACCATTAAAATATTGAATATTTTCATAAGCGCTTAGATGTATCAGTGGGCCTACTCTTATGTAGTCTACATGTATATTACATATAGGCCTACATGCACATTCAACTTGACAAATAAATTCCAGCGCTCGTGGATATTCCTGGTCACTGAAAAATGGGTTTTATTCAAACCAGTGCAGTTTGGAAATTCAAATTGTGTGGAAACCAGCTGGCAGATTCCATGGATACATGACGTTAAAGCCCACAGCATATGCTTTCACATTAACCTTGATCTTCCTTCATCTGGTCATTGACCTCAGAGGTCCCATGATCATCAAAAGATATATACTATGGCCGGGTACCATGTGTCTGGCCAGTCAAATTAGGTCCGTCTTTATTATAGGTCCCTGAAAAATGGGGGTTGTTGATTTTACAACGTGTGTACTAAAATTCAGACTTGGTTACCATGGTAACAAATCAGCAAAAAAACTGCAACCACATTTGTTAACTGCATTCCCCAGAACAACAATCTATAGATTGTCCATTCACCATCCGGGGTGAGCTAAGTCCTAAAATAAGCTAGCTGAAGGAGGCATCTCTGCATTCAGACTACCAGTCACGCCTGATCCAAAGACTTATAAGTGCCAGAAGTTGAAGCCTTATTTTTCACCTGAATTTTGTCACAATCCCCTATGGACGAACCCAGGGATCAGGGAAAAAAGGGGGGTAAAAAACTTTATTTTGACCCACCCCAAGACCAATTATCAGCTGAGGTGTAATGAAAATTGGGATCAATAGAGACCAAGCTGTGATTACCACAAGCAACTGTAAACAAATAAGCAACCAAGCATGGCAACTCCTGGCATCTGTTCACAGAATGACTGTTTACATGAAAGAAAAGAAAAGAAGGGAAATAAAGTGATAGATCATACACGTAGGTCGATGCCCTTGTCCCTCCTGTAGGTCGATGCCCTTGTCCCTCCTGTAGGTTGATGCCCTTGTCCCTCCTGTAGGTTGATGCCCTTGTCCCTCCTGTAGGTTGATGCTCTTGTCCCTCCTGTAGGTTGATGCCCTTGTCCCTCCTGTAGGTTGATGCCCTTGTCCCTCCTGTAGGTTGATGCCCTTGTCCCTCCTGCAGGTCGATGCCCTTGTCCCTCCTGTAGGTCAATGCCCTTGTCCCTCCAGTAGGTTGATGCCCTTGTCCCTCCTGTAGGTTGATGCCCTTGTCCCTCCTGCAGGTCGATGCCCTTGTCCCTCCTGCAGGTCGATGCCCTTGTCCCTCCTGTAGGTCGATGCCCTTGTCCCTCCTGTAGGTTGATGCCCTTGTCCCTCCTGTAGGTCAATGCCCTTGTCCCTCCTGTAGGTTGATAGGTTGATGCCCTTGTCCCTCCTGTAGGTCGATGCCCTTGTCCCTCCTGTAGGTTGATGCCCTTGTCCCTCCTGCAGGTCGATGCCCTTGTCCCTCCTGTAGGTCGATGCCCTTGTCCCTCCTGTAGGTTGATGCCCTTGTACCTCCTGTAGGTCGATGCCCTTGTCCTTCCTGTAGGTTGATGCCCTTGTCCCTCCTGTAGGTCGATGCCCTTGTCCCTCCTGTAGGTCGATGCCCTTGTCCCTCCTGTAGGTTGATGCCCTTGTCCCTCCTGTAGGTCGATGCCCTTGTCCCTCCTGTAGGTTGATGCCCTTGTACCTCCTGTAGGTCGATGCCCTTGTCCCTCCTGTAGGTTGATGCCCTTGTCCCTCCTGTAGGTCGATGCCCTTGTCCCTCCTGTAGGTCGATGCCCTTGTCCCTCCTGTAGGTTGATGCCCTTGTCCCTCCTGTAGGTCGATGCCCTTGTCCCTCCTGTAGGTTGATGCCCTTGTACCTCCTGTAGGTCGATGCCCTTGTCCCTCCTGTAGGTTGATGCCCTTGTACCTCCTGTAGGTCGATGCCCTTGTCCCTCCTGTAGGTTGATGCCCTTGTCCCTCCTGTAGGTCGATGCCCTTGTCCCTCCTGTAGGTTGATGCCCTTGTCCCTCCTGTAGGTCGATGCCCTTGTCCCTCCTGTAGGTTGATGCCCTTGTCCCTCCTGTAGGTCGATGCCCTTGTCCCTCCTGTAGGTTGATGCCCTTGTCCCTCCTGTAGGTTGATGCCCTTGTCCCTCCTGCAGGTTGATGCCCTTGTCCCTCCTGTAGGTCGATGCCCTTGTCCCTCCTGTAGGTCGATGCCCTTGTCCCTCCTGTAGGTTGATGCCCTTGTCCCTCCTGTAGGTTGATGCCCTTGTCCCTCCTGTAGGTCGATGCCCTTGTCCCTCCTGTAGGTTGATGCCCTTGTCCCTCCTGTAGGTCGATGCCCTTGTCCCTCCTGTAGGTTGATGCCCTTGTCCCTCCTGTAGGTCGATGCCCTTGTCCCTCCTGTAGGTTGATGCCCTTGTACCTCCTGTAGGTCGATGCCCTTGTCCCTCCTGTAGGTTGATGCCCTTGTCCCTCCTGTAGGTTGATGCCCTTGTCCCTCCTGTAGGTTGATGCCCTCTCATGTAAATAAGATGGGTGGGGCAATGGTCAGCTTCTTACCACTCTCATAGACACAGTGAAAGATCTCAGAACCCTTTGTGACTCCTCAGCCGTACGGCTTCATCAACTGAGTGAGGAATATGAGGAAAATGAACATTTAAGAAGCCAGATCGAGCAAGTGGAGAATATGATTACAGAAACTAATAAGGAAGTCTTCACTGAAAGCAATTGCAGCCACCTTGTCATTGGTGATTCACTCTTGAGGTCCATAGATGAATCCAAATTGCATAACACTATGGTGCAATGCCTGCAGGGAGCTGACATGCAGTTAGTTTCATTAAAAACGGTCTGTCAAATTGGACTTAGACAAAGCTAGACCACTTCTACTTATCATGTTGTAGCTCATGACAAACAAACTAATATAAACAAAGATGCAAATAAGAAACTGTCATTTGAGAAAGGTACTCTTTTGTCATGTTTCAATGTGCGTGGTCTATCAAACGAATATGATCAAGTATCTAAATTATTGAATAATCGTACCTTAGACATATCATGTTTTTTTGAGAATGTTGGATGATGAACTTGGATCCCACGAGTATGCATCCTCATGCACAGTGTGTCCATGGAAACACTTGAGGCAGTTGGAGCACCCTCTTAAAGTCATTGCATTACCCCAATGTCGTGAAGTTTCAGGTTGTTTACCTGAATGTTTCTGATAATATTGAGTCTATGGATCAGGATTGAATGCAATTCTGAAAGTGTTGTGATTGGTGTAATATAAGCCACCATTAGCTTACATTTCTTATTATAATGATATGCTTGATCAACTTGATTATATTCATGCTCACCATGAAAGGGTTATTATTATGGGTGATCTAAATATTGATTATAAGCTTGAAAGTAGTTTGGCATCCAATTCTGTTTACCATATTGGATCTATGTATGAAATGAAACGAGTTACTGAACCAACAAGGGTAACATTGAGTACTTCCAACACTTTCAGATGTTATTTTGACAAGCATCCTTGAGTCTCATGTTAAGACAAGAGTTCATCAGGTCAGTTTGAGTGATCATTTTATGGTTTATACTGTACTTTAAATAAATAATTTTGCAAAAAGCAACTGTGAACACAACACTGTGAAATTCAGAAATTACGAATCGTTTCACACCAATGCTTTTCTGAAGGAACTCAGGTCAGGTGGAGATATCACAGATATCAATATGCCCCTGAATGATCTTCAGTGTAAATTGGTAAGTTTTATGAAAACTTTGTTTCTATCAGTGACCGTCATGCTCCATTGCAAATCAAAAGATTGAAATATAGATGCAACCTATGGGTCACCAGTGATATTGTACAACTTATGTATGAAAGAGAATTAGGGAAAAAAACAAGCAGTTAAGAAAAAAATTCAAATTTATGGAATAAATATAGAAATTTAAGCAACAAAATTGCAATGTTATTGAGGCAAAATAAGAAAAAGTGTAACTTTGATAAACTTAATGAAAATAAGGGCAATCAATGAATCCATGGAAAGAATTTAAAGAACTTACATGCAATATAAAAAAAGGGAGTGTCTATTCACAGAGCCCGGCTATGTGATTAACAGAATTTTGTCAATCTGCACAGCCTGGTCAAAGAGCCCAGCTGTGTGATTAACATAATTTTGTCTATCTGCACAGCCTAGTCAAAGAGCCCGGCTGTGTGATTAACAGAATTTTGTCAATCTGCAGAGCCCAGTCAAAGAGCCCGGCTGTGTGATTAACAGAATTTTGTCTATCTGCAGAGCCCGGTCACAAAGCTCGGCTATGTGATTAACAGAATTTTGTCAATCTGCAGAGCCCGGTCAAAGAGCCTTGCCGTGTGATTAACATAATTTTATCTATCTGCAGAGCCCAGTCAAAGAGCCAGGCTGTGTGATTAATAGAATTGTGTCTATCTGCAGAGCCCGGCTGTGTGATTAACATAATCTTGTCTATCTGTGAGATCAATGTCCACTGTTTGAAGATGCACCAAGCTGTAATGTGAGTTTGTACCACAGAAAATTTCTATGTTCCAGGAAGATTGACTTCTGGTATTTAAGGAAACAGTGAGAGATGTGAGCTAACAACATACTCAGGAGCTTGTGACTGTGTTACACTTAGATGTTATTTCCATGTATATTTGTCGAGTAGAGTGCCTCTTGTGTGTCAAGGATGTAGCAAACTGGAAAATCTGCCACTAATATACATGTTCTGTATGTAAAAACTCTCATTGCTCTTTACTATTTCAATGAAGAATAAACATCAGGTAAAATATTTTTTAACAACTTACACAGCCTCTGTGTGTCTGTCAAACAGCGTAACCATTCAGGTTATCATGGTTATTACGCCAGGTGAATATTATCTAACACATTAATATCATGTAGCCATTAGGATTTATACTGGAAATTTGCTTGTTAATAACAAGCATTGCCCTGAATGGATTGCATTGGATATAAAACTAACTCAATTTTTTTTGTTAGGCCTACTGCTGTCAATTTGTCATTAGTAATGCAAAGTAGAAATAACATAGTGTGCTAATTGGGATGCCATGTTCATTTGTATATGTGATGGGCTAAAAAACAGAAAATCCACTCCACATGTGGTGTGAGAAACAAAGAAATATTTTCAATCTTACAGCGGGGATGTGGAGATAGATGAAATTCTGTTAATGACATTACTGGGCGGTGCAGATAGTATTTTCTGTGTAACTGACTGTGCCGATGGGCTGTGTGGATAGACTAAAGTATGTTAATCACACAGCCTGGCTGTGTGGATAGACAAAATTTTCTTAATGACACAGCCGGGATGTGCAGTTAGACAAAATTCTGTTAATCACACAGCCGGGCTCTGCAGATAGACAAAATTCTGGTAATCACACAGCCGGGCTCTGCAGATAGACAAAATTCTGGTAATCACACAGCCGGGCTCTGCAGATAGACAAAATTCTGGTAATCACACAGCCGGGCTCTGCAGATAGACAAAATTCTGGTAATCACACAGCCGGGCTCTGCAGATAGACAAAATTCTGTTAATCACACAGCCGGGCTTTGCAGATAGACAAAATTCTGGTAATCACACAGCCGGGCTCTGTGCAGATAGACAAAATTCTGGTAATCACACAGCCGGGCTCTGCAGATAGACAAAATTCTGGTAATCACACAGCCGGGCTCTGTGCAGATAGACAAAATTCTGGTAATCACACAGCCGGGCTCTGCAGATAGACAAAATTCTGGTAATCACACAGCTGGACTCTGTGAATATCCTGTCTACAAAAAAAGGTTAACCACTAGGAAAAATACTCCAGTCCAGGGTGATTAATAATGAACACCTCACAGAGAGGCTCATTGAACAGAGAACTTACCAGTTACCAATTGATATATCTGGCTAAGCATTTAGATATTGCTGGAAATGCTTCAACTGAAACATAAATTGTCTTGGTCATGTGGTCATATACCTTGAGAAAGTGCCGTAGTCCTAACATTCACCACCTAGGGCACTGATTTAAACTGCCGTACGTAGTTCTAATATTCGCCACCAGGGGCACTAATGCAAACATTGGGAGCTGCATACTGGGGCAAGAACCAGATTTTAGTAGGTTTTTGCTAGTTTTTTCACGAGTACTCGTCTCCATTATGTTTTTTTAAGCAAGGGGTTGTTTTCCAAAATATGTAATTTTTCCAAATAACTGGCCAACTATACATGCTTAGTGGCTCAGTTCTGGGCCATTCTGGAGTCCCCCCCCCCCCCCCCCCACTTGCTCCCTGACCAAAACAATGATGGTAATCTAAATTTGAAGTGTCTAAAGTATAGATTTCGACATGTCACTATAAATTTGATTGTGTCAATAGAGAATATTAGCAGTGATAGCTCTACAGATGTTTTAGGCTTGACACGGGAAATCATCACTCCTTTTATGTAAATGTATTAATGTTTCTATGGATGAAAATGTTTTAGATGATTGGAAGTTATCAAGGGTTACTCCTGTTTATAAAGGTAAACGTGGTACTGAAGACCCAAATAACTATCGACCAATAAGTATAATAAGTCATGTGTCAAAAATTGAGAAGGAAATTAAGATTCAGGTTATGGAAAGTGATCATAAATTGATGGTACTGATCGAAGACCCAAATAACTATAGACCAATAAGTCTAATTAGTCATGTGTCAAAAATTGAGAAGGTTATGGAAAGTGATCATAAATTAATATCTGTCATGATCTGATCAGTCAGCATGAATGTTAGACCACGAAGAGATTATTTAATGGCACTGTGAATGTTCAAATGTATTCAAGGTTTAGCACCTGACTATCCGTGCAATGAGCTAATTATGTCAGTAGAAGTTTCAGAAAGGTTGATAAAGGGGATGGTGAGTGAGCGCGGAAGATGTTAAATGTTTACTCTTGCTTATACTTGTTCATACATAATTCTACTCACCGTTCATTGTACGGATAATCCTGCTATTCCATAGAATGGTCCTTGTCATTCTGGACGGAAGTTCGACGAGTGAAATTGTTTACCTTTTTACGGTAACCACAAGGAAGTCGCTCGGCAAGTGGTTGGCAAATGTCATTCACCGCCACTCATGCTCAATCGCGGTTACGCAGAGGAGGCCATCCGTGTATACTCGTGTATTGAATCATTCAATAATCTAAAAAATCAGCCATGATTAGCATGGGACACCTCCAAGTCAGAAATGAAGATATAGCTGCAATATAAGTTCATTTAGTATTGCATTCCTAACAAAAAGATGGGAAAGTGTACAATGCTAGGTCAGTCATATTGGCTCTAACTGAATACATTTAAATACTGCTAGATGGGTGGTTGTGGGTGAATTAGGGCTTAATGTCCTGTATTTCTGCACCTGATGGGCTAACTGGGACAGGCAGGGACCATGGCAATGAGATGAAGGATGAAACAGCCATCCAACTTACACTCGACCGGGAATCAAACCCAGGACCTAGAGGTTGGAAGCCCAGCGTGCTACCACTGAGTTAGGTCCCCACCTCCGAAAACTGCTAGAGTAATAGTAATCAAAATATCAGGCACTTCACTGTCAATACCAAGTAGGCCTCCTAAAATGAGGTATTTTCCCCTAATAATCAATTGTAAACAGGTGTGAATTAAGACCAATTTCTCAAATTTGCGTGTGGTCTTAAATTCGATTGATCCCAACTTTTAAGACATAGTGGATGTAAATAGCCAATTGATTAATTTAAAAGATCACCCAATCACTAAATGTGCATCAGTTTTATTTGGTATCCTCTTTAAAAGCTTCTCAACATCAAATAAAATCAATTGAGACCTCAGAGCAGTTCAAGTTTTTAAACAGACTGTTTATACAAATGGAAGTCTTTGTGATTAGAGTGGGTAACTCAATTACAAGATGTGATTAGAGTGGGTAACTCAATTACAAGATGTGATTAGAGTGGGTAACTCAATTACACAATGCAATATTTGCAAAGAATCATATCAACATCAGGTATAATTTCTAACTAGCTAGTTTATTATAACCGAGAGCTTAACACATATATCGAATCATTTTAACTTTCAATTTGAATATATACATTATTGGTATATCGCATCTAAAAAGATCCACCATATAAATAAGGTCATATAAATAATTACAATAGCTAAATTATAACACCTAAAAATGTTCTCCCAGTGAAATCAGATAGACAGCATTTAAAATTAGGTATATCTTGGCTATTCTTCAACTTAATTGTCTAAAAGTGTATCACATTAACACACAGATTAAATCTGTTAACATTTGCAATATATAAGAGAAATGTTTCTTGAACACTGACGGTGTTTAACATAAACATTGAACAACTAATCAAATAGTGTAAATAGTACACAGTAAAACTTAGGCATCATAATGATTATTTACAATATTTAACAACTTTAGTAGACTAACTGCTGTGCTAAGAGTCGTCATTTGAATCGTCAGACTGTGCTACCACCTGGCGTTTTTGACGGATTTCATCAACATCAGCCATCGCTTTTCTAAGTTTTTCTCGAAGTTCTTCAATCCGACTTCTGGCATCATGAGTGGGAGGAGGCTCCACGCGTTTCGGCACCGGCGATGGTTCAGTGGAGCCGTTAGTCTGTTTCAGAGATGTGTCTAACCTCGGTTGTTTCGAAGGCGGTTCGCCATTTCCTTCTTCACTATCTGAACCAGAGTCAGAGGAAACTGGTTCATCTTTTATTTGCACATTTGCCAAAGATGGGCCAGGGTCTCCGTCTTCATCTCCATACCCAACAGTCTTTGGCTCATCTTTGATCCGGATAGGGAAGTGGAATTCAGCACTGTCATCTGGTTCAATCTTAATAGGCCGAGGTGTGATTTCTATTGGTTCAGCTGGAACAGTTGCAGCCAGAGCAGCTGCAGCCGCAGGACTCATGAATTCTGACAGCCTTTGAATCATTCTGTTTTGTCGAGCTGCAGGACTGCGTTGTTTGGGAGCAGGAGCTGCAGTGGCCACTGGCCGGGGCATATTCACAGTGGATGTAATCATAGATGGTGTGATAGTTCGGACTGGAGTAGCCTGGGAATTTGGCGGCGCTGGTCTGATGGTAAAGACTGCTTTTGGAAGAGCACCTCTGATTGCGCCCGGTGCAACACGTTTCAAAATCATTGGTGTCTTCTGATTACCTGAATTAATCATCATTGATGGAACCTGTGATCCAGGAGTGTTCACTGTTGTGCCTTTTGCCATGAGAACAACTGGAGAGCCTGATGCACCTGATAATGATGTTGGTAAGGAGGCTGCAATATTCCTAGGAACAACAGATGGGATATTCAAAATACTCTTACCAGGAGTTACAGCTGTACCACCCATAGATGCTGGCATGGGCATTATCATTTTTCCAGAGCTAGTGTTCAACACCAAGTATCGTTGGTTACCACCTCGAGGATATCCTGTAGATGCTGTAGAAGAAGTTGAAGTAGTAGCTGCTGTGGATATAATAGGGCTCGTTGTGTTTATTGGCATCATAGAAGTTGCAGACACACTTGGTGAAGACACTGATGTGGAAACAAATGTAGTTGACGGTTGGATTATGATTGGCTTCACAGGAGTCACAGCAGCAGATGATACGGTAGAAGTACTATCTGGTGTGTGTGGAGTAACATCTGGTGTGCTTGGTTCACTTGATGGTATTGGAGCTATGACAATGGGTTTCACATTTCCAGGAGGTGATGTTGGAACTTGCGGTGACTTTGTTGTGGCCCCAGCTGTGGAAGAGATCATTAGTGGTCTTGGGGTAGCAAATCCTGAAGAGGGAGTCAATGTTGTTTTGACAGGAGTTCCTCCCACTGTTGATTGGGTTTGTTGGATGAAAATAGGTCTTGGGGTTCCTGATGAAGATGTAGGAACTTGGAATGCCAACTTACATCCCATTGCCTGAGCCTGGATTAGCACTGATACAGGAACAGAAATTGAAGTACCTCCAATTGTGATAGGAATACTTTCAGGCAACTTCTTCCCTGCTGCTGGTGCAATAGGGACAAGCGATACAGGACCCTTCTTGGCAGTCGTTAGCACAGGATTGCTGCTCCCTTTCGAGGAAGTGGGCAATGCTATGACAGTTCTTGATCCTGTAGGTTTGGCAATTTGTGAAATTGTAACATTAGGTTTAGCACTGATAGGGAGCTTCAATGACTTATTTCCAGCACCAGACTGAAATATGACCTTTTGAACTCCAGGAACAGAACTGACACCAGTCACTAAAGGTGCACCATGTATATTTCCAACAGTTTTTGCAGACAGTAGTGAGGTGGGTGCAGTGGATACTTTAATTGGTAATGACTGTACATTCAAAGCAGGAATTGGCTTATGTGAACTAGAAGATACTGCTGCTAACACTTTATTAGCAACATTTGTGAAGGAAGTGTTGCCAACTGATGCAGTGGTCACAGTTGTGGATTTGGCGGCTAATAATTTTGGAGCAATACTTTGAAGCAATGCCTTCTTGTCTGGAGCAGACACTCGGACTAGTTTGGATTCACCGTTAACAGTCTTGACAATGAAAATTTCTTCCTGTCTTGATTTTTTTTCAGCAAACTCCTTGACTTTCTTTTTTATTTTATTGTTTAGGTCATTGTCTTTCTCATTTTGTGTTTTTGCCTCAGATCTCTTCCTTCTGTGTTGTCTATTGGGCACTCTGTCGATCAACACATCACTCCAGTTTGCATCTCCTGCGAATCTCACTTTGCTGAGAATTTCCTTAGGTATTACTGGCAGCTTAAAAGTATTTACATCCACTGAACTGTCCAAATTGGAAAGCTTTGGCAACAAAACTTTGCAGTCAAACATATATTTGTGTTCCCTCTTCCAATACATAACTTTCATCATCATTTTTAACTTTCTCTTCCGACGACGGATTCTCTTGGCTCTTGGAGACTCTGAAACTGCTTTTCCTGGGCTAAATGAAAGTTTTCTGTGTTTAATGCCTGGTTCTACTTTTATATTAGTTACCAACACCCTTTTTACTTCAGGACTACGCTCTGTGGTAAGTCTGAAAGGGTAGCGTCCATCATTTAATCCATTGGCACTCGCGGTTTTAGGGGTCTCGTTCACATTCACTTTCACTTCAGTATCACAATTTTCAACACAATTTTGCACTTTTGACACCTCATTCTTGTCAATTGGCTCCTGACGATTTTGATTTTGTTCTGGCTCTGGATTTTTGTTTTCCTTTACAACATCTTGTTTAGTATTTGTCTGCCTTTTTTCCTCAGACTGTTTCAAAATAATATCAGTAATTTTTGCAGCAGAATTAGGGACATCAGTTTCAATTTCATTGGTATCTGCAATTTCAGTTGTATCACTGTCTTTATCATCATCTTTTTTATCTCCATCATCAGCATCCAATAATAAGTTCCCCGTTGATGACTGTTCCTTCTTGGTTAATGAATCATCATCTTTAGGGACTGTTTCAACATCAACAGGGTCATTATCATCATCGACACATTTTGTGGCTGATACACTTTTCTCACGATCCTCATCAGAGTCAACATCTGTGTCATCGAACTCATTTCCATCCTCCTCATTGTCAGACTCTTTTGCCCATTCTGCTAACACAACAAAGTCCTCCTTGAATTCATTCTGCGGACTATCTCCATTGGTTTTACTTTTAATTTCTTTTACAGGAGATGCTGGTTGAGGCGATTCTGTAGTGCTAGATTCTTTGTCATCTTGTTCAGCATCTTCCTCTGGGTCGTCTTTCTGTTGGGTGGAATTATCCAGCTTTACAAGAGAGGATTCAGACCGCTTTTCAGGAGAAGATTCAGTCTCCCTTTCAGTAGAAGATTCAACCTGCTTTTCAGTAGAAGATTCAACCTGCTTTTCAGGAGAAGATTCAACCTGCTTTTCAGGAGAAGATTCAGCCTGCTTTGCCTGGTCATTTAAACTGTATACAGAATCAATTTTAATATGAGACATTTCCATTGGTTTCCTTGCCTGAATACTTGTGTTCATACTAGCAGTGGCAAGTTGAACAAATGCTTGTGAAGATTGAGTGGCCAATGTAGATTGGGTTGACATGACTAATCCTGAGGGTGATATGGAAAACGGCAGTACTTTCAAAGGAGGTGGGGCAACTGATGAAGCTGTAGCTACAGAAGGTGTTGATACAGTAACTACAGAAGTAGGAAGTGATACTGTCCTGACAGCAGGAACAACATTAGTTGTTGGCTGTTGAAGTTCAGACGGTTGACTGTTCACTGTTTGCTGCGCGATAGATTTTAACAATTCATTAAGAGCTAGGTTATCCAAAGAGCCCTTATTTGTAGTTGGGATATTTAAGACATCAGAAGGCTTGAGTGCATTGGATGATGTTACTGGAACAAGCGCAAATCCTGGCGGAAGAGAAACAGTGGGACGGGGAGCTACGACCATCCGAGTTCCAGGCACTCTAGTTCCCTGTCCTTGAGGTAGTATTACGACGGGTTTTCCACCTGACGCTGTTGATATATTCTGAGTTTTTGGTACAACAAATCTACCACCTGGTAAAGGTATGACAGTTGGCATCCCTTTACCTTGACTGGCTGCCATGACCATCTGCTGCATGCCAAGGCGATTTGTTGGTAGAGCTTGATTCCTCGGAACCAGTACAATAGTAGGTTTGTTTATCTGCCCTGGCACAGCTGGCCTGATAACAGGGTATGGCATTTTAGCTGTGGCTGGTAAAATGCTGACAGTCTTTTGGGCCTGTTTAATGACATAAGGAGAGCTAGCAGTTGATGGCCGTGGTCTCGAGGGTGAACCGAAAACGACCCGTACGCTTGTGGAAGTCTTGGGGACAGACAGACTGCTGGCAAAGCTCGCTATGTTGGCCACACTAGTCATAGCCATGATCTTCTTCTCATTACTGGCCATTGACACTAAAGGCATTGAATTAATGGTTGTAGACACTAGCGATGTGTCAGTCTTGGGGGAATCCGTTGCTGATTGTTTGCTTTTTGATAAAGAGTCTGTCGATTGACCTATTGGAATCTCCATTTTCTTCACAACTCCATTGACATTAACGTTGACAGTGTGGTAGACTTGCTTGCCATCAGATCGGATAACTTCCATCATACCCTCCCTGAAATTGAACAGCACCAATAATTACTCAATTGAAATTACAGTTTACATGGTATTGGAGTTATGTTTGATTTTACAAAAAATTTAGCCATTGAAATTCCAGTGAGCACTGTTATCTCAGCTCAAAAAATATGTGTATCACTAATATGAACACTAAACTCAAAATATCAGTGGTCTGTAAATAATACATTTTCTTGTGCAATTATGACAAGATTAAAGCTGACTATAATTTGTTAGTCAAAACTAAGAAGAAGCAGCAGGGGTCAGTCATTCTAGACATTGTAAAATGGCTTAGATCTTAGCCAAAAACATTTTCAGTGAACGGACTACAAATATATAAAGAGCCAGATCTGAGCTTGGAAGCAAAATTGTTAAAGCTGAAGAACAAATACCAACCCGTCATCTGTATCCGAGACAATATTCATTGAAACGGTAGTCGGGGAGACTGTTGTAGGGCAAACCGTCGCCATGGATACTGATTGTGTTTGGCTTGTTTTGCTCACCACCTTCTCCATGGTGTCTGGCTAACACACCTGAAATGAAATGAATGAAATTCATAATTAAAAATCTACAGATACGTTGATGCTTCATATAGTCTAATATACAGCCATATAATATTCAAAATGGCTATTCGCAGAGCCAGTAGGGTTGGGTTTAATATAATCCAAATCATGATTAAATTATTAATTCTGTTAAGATTAAATAATCTAATTTAATTTATAAAATATATTTTGGCAACTTAATTAAATTTAATCTAATCATGTTTTCGTTTTTAATCAGTTTTTAATCATGATTAAATCATGAAAACATACCTTTAGTAATTCTAGTAAATATTTGAATTGCATCTGCCAGATTCTTATTGGTATTATTTCCTTTGAGTGTGACTATTGAAAAATGTCAACTGCATTTAACACCGCCCCCTGAGAATTTTATATCCAATCAGAGCCCAGTTCATTTATGAATGATGTTTGACCCTACCAAAGCACAAGAGGAAATGAGGTCCGATATACAAGATAAACCGTACATTATAGACATTCTAACAATCTGAGAGCTCTGTGCACACTTTATCAGTAACAATCAGTCAGTCGACAGACACTGCTAATCTATTCCATATGACCAATTTACCAATTTACCCTTATAATTACCTTTATTTCACTTCTTATTATCTTTGCTGAAACACAATTGAACTAACCCCAACTCACATAGGTTTCCCAACGTATGATTTAAGAACAGATGATATTTGCTTCCGGGTAATCAGTACTTAGACCTACTGTTGCAAATGGTGCATTTGAATTTTATTAACCCCCCCCCCCCCCCCAGTTGGGGCACAAATTTACAAAATGCTTGCATCTGTGATGGCCTGCATTACAATTTATCATGTATATTGGATTTTAAAATTTGGTGCTATTAATTTCAAATTTTCATCCTATTTTTAAAAAAAAATCAATAAGCAAAGTGTTGCCATTGCCCCTGCATTTTGTTTCCCTGTTTCAGTCAGAGTTAAAAAAGGTCACTTGCTTTGTGGGGTCATGCATGCATGACCTGCCATTCAGCCTCGTTTTGAGTTTCATTCAAGGGCCCTGGAAACAATGGTGTGAATGGTTGCTAAGGAGCTTAATTCTTAGGGCTGTCATGTGACCCACAGGCACAGTTGCTATGGTGCCACAGGACCCATATCCATTCAGCCTCTTTCTTTAGAAAGCCCACTATATTACATGCACTTAAAAAAAAATTTGCATCCGTCATGGCTTGCATTAAAATTTATTGGATTAAAAATGTTGTCACTTGCTCTGTCAGGTCATGTGACCTGCCATTCAGCCTCGTTCTGAGTTTTATTCAAGGGCCCTGGCAACGATGATATGAATGATTGCTAAGGAGCTTAATCTTGCAAGCATATGGTTGTTAGGGGTTGTCACGTGACCCACAGGCACAGTTGGTATGGTGCCACAGGACCTTAAATCCATTCTGCCCCTTTCTGAAAGTGATGGCGGCAATATTGGTAGCAAGCATGTGCTCATTTCAGCAGAAAGTTGGACCGCAGAATATAGAAAGAATGAGTAGGCCACGGCACCATCAAGGCACAAACGGTAACATGCCTTGACGCACAAATTCGAGTATACTCACTTATATATATAGATAGAGTGTTTGTATTTGGTGGCAATAAATTGTAACTGTTAAGGCCCCTTCACACTTTGCCGGATTAGACGACGGAGTTTCCCGGAGTAATATTTCTTTCACTCCGGGGGGATCAAAGAGCTGAAAATATCAACAAATAATAAATGTTTGGCGGTGTGTACACGAGGGCAATACGGTGGCAACAAGGAGCAACACGGAGTTAACACGACTGTCCCATGAGAGTTAGGAGTGAACCGGATTTTACAGGGTGCCTGCAAGGATATAACCGGTCTTTACACCGTGTTCATTCGTGTGGAACCGTGTTGCTCCTTGTACTCTCCAGCGTTAAAGGGGAACTAAAGGACATTTGTGTGTTAGTTTTAAAAGTTCAATTGGATGTAAATGAATATATTGCAGTAGGAAAAAGTCTCTAAAAGTCAAGTTAAGTATGATTTTAGGACAATTAGAAATGCAATTTACGCCACTCGCCAAAATGATGGGGGCCGCCATTATTGCACACGACACGCAAAGACGTGACGTCACTTATGTACAGGCTATTTGTCAGGCATTTCTAAATATTCCTAGGGCCTACAAATCAATCATAATTCTTGATTGCAATTTTAAAAGAACAGTCTGAACAGATAGCACGCCAGCTGTTGGACTGTACATCATTAATTTGAATTCATTACTGGGAACTTACTTCAATTAATTAATTGCAATAAAAGTTATTTGTGCAATGTTCATATAACAATTTTGCTCCCTGGGAATTTAGCTTCCATTCTCTGAATGCCTCTTATAATATCGTATTTTTCATAGATATTATAAAATAAAGCAAGTTTTTTCCCAAAACATGGATCTTAAAAAAGTATAAGCTGTATAACATTTGATGATCAATATTTGATACAATCAAGGGAGTAATAAATAATTGCACATTTCTACTATGTTAAATATTACTATTAGATAAGAATGAATTTAGCTCAAGCCCCCCCCCCCCCATCTTGATCTGTCAGTGATGAAAAGAATGTTAAAGGGGAACTAACGGAAAAGTGAAAGTTAATTTTGATACTTCAATTAGATAGTAAGGAATATATTGCAGTTGAAAGAAATATTTTGAAGTGGAGTTTAGTCTAATTTTAAGCTAATACTTTGTGCCTTTTGCGCCACCCTCTGAAACGTGATGCCTGCACCAGGTAAACTAAGAGATCAAAATAACAATTATGCCAATAGAAGCCAGGATTACAAATCAATACCAGGTTATATTAAATTTGCATGCACTGTAGAAAATTGCAATTCAAAATTAAATATACATTCCACTTGGTTTTGGAATTTATACATAATGTTCCCAACATTTAAGTTAGTCTGTGCATATGGAAATCAGAATTATACTGTATGAACTACAAGGGGAGGGAGGTCTATGCTAAATAAATAAATAAATATATTACAAATATTTTTTTATTTCGGAAATGTGTAGATCCCAAACAACTTTTTTTTAAAAGTTTACATGAACAAATAGATAGATAGATAGATAGATAGATAGATAGAGAAATAAATAGATAGATAGATAGATTGATAGATTGATAGAATTGACAACAAAATACCTCAGAGAAATTAAACCTAATTTCTCCAAGATAAAATATAATAAAGTATAATAAAAATCTATAAAATAATTGTAGTTCAAATAAAAAAGAATAATTAATATTAATAAAATCGAGTAACTGATAAAATGCTAAAAAATATATATGTAGATATATATATCTATATTATACTCAGTTTATTAATTGACTCCCCAAGTGACTATTACTCTGATAATTGCATTGTATCAAATTGTTCAATACCAATTTGACACTTAGTGAGAACCATGTCTATTGACATGCTGTTATAAAAAAAGGCTCAAGTGCAATTACAAATTGTATCTGAAACTGGTCAGTTCTCTAGCCTATGACACAAGTGACGTATTTCCGGCCAGTGCAAAACACCACGGTTGCCTAAAATGGCGGCCTCCGTAGTTCACAACACCGAGCTAATAAATACAGGATATTACTTTACCAGGGCATATATACAAGTTATGAATAGCGTGAATGTGTTTCAATGGACTAAAGCTAACTTCTGAGAGGTAAAGTGCGGAAGGTGTTAGTACCCCTTTAATGTAGGCGAAATATTCATGCCCGGTTGACGCCGGAAGTAGCCGGAGATATTCCGGAGTCAACACGGAGATTCCCGGAGATCGGCGGAGTCTACTGGGCGTCTACACGGATCAACACGAATTAAATACTCCGGGACCTCTGGCATGAAAAATTGAACATGTTTAGTTTTTTTCCCCGGAGTCCCAAGGTACTCCCGGATCGCCCCGGACAATGACGGACAATGCCGGAAATAAACACGAGGTCTACACGCTATTAAGGGGTGTTTGCCGGAGCTATACTCCGGGACGCTCCGGTGTCTAATCCGGCTTAGTGTGAAGGCGCCTCACAGTGAACTATTTTGAAGTTGTTTTTTAAATAAAACCAAGTTTAATCAAATTTAATCTAATTAAATTGTGCAATAAATGTAATCTAATCAATTAAAATTTGAAAATAGCTTTAATCTAATCTAATTTAATCTTACTTTGTTCCTGTTTCATTTAATCTAATCAATTAAGCAAAGTACCTCAAGCGACCCAACCCTGCGAGCTGGGATTTCAGAAAGGCTCATACTTGAACAGGCCTGCCAAGGGGCATTTGTACAGCCGACAGAGTATGTGTGTCACCAGGGGGAGCGGTCCTTACAATCTTTCTTTGATGACTTAATCATACAATAAGGTCATTGAGTGCATATCTCAGCTTGTCTAACATGTTCAAAGATTTTTATCAATAAATTCTACTCATGTCTTTCATACATACTGTTTTCATTTCATACTGTTATAATTTCATTCATTTCATTTGCACTTACTAAAATGTGCATAGTAACTTATTCTTAAAACTTAGGTGACAGTCAGGTAAGACATCATGTGTGTGGGTGCTTTCATCTTATTTATTTTTTATTTTTTTGGAATCGTTAACAATTTTTTTTTAAGTCTACAGATTATACCTGTAAAATGGAAATAAACTGATTCCTATTCTAAAGAAATTAAGGATGTTTCTTATATTAGCTGTTAATTTCAACCCAGCTTTGCGGTAGTTTAAAGAAATAGGCTTTTCTTGGAAGCAATGAGCATTTTGGATTGTATAATCATGGAGTCACTAGTGACTCCATGGTATAATGAACTGTTGATTTGATAATTATTTACCTATGTAGACATCATATTATACGATAAAAAGCATTTATCTTGTTCGTTATTGGACTTTCATGTTGAGCCACCTCTTACAGAGGCCATCAATTGAGCAGTGGGCATTTTAAGCTTGGAACAGAAGAACAACATCATGGGCAGATGAGACCAGAATGCCAATTGCTTATTGAATACTTTTATCATTGACAAAAATGTGTCAAAAATGTTTTTGCTATAGCTCATCATAAATTGAGCTAGTGGGAGAGGTGAGTTAAACCGCTGAACATTCTTACATTGAACATCATTGTGCATGGGGTGTGTTGAGATAGGCCTAAATATTGCTACAGTAGAATCTCGTGAATATAGTTCGAATATGACATAATGCTTTGTCATCATTTTAATTCATACTGCAGCCATGTAACTCTCGTGATGCAGGCAGTGAAAAATCACAATCTTCGAGGAAGCCCAGAACTGATTTTGATATTCAGCATTTAAATAATGAATTAGATGATGCATATTTTATAATAACTTTGGAATATTGGTATAATTTCAGGATTATATTCAACCTTTTTTATTCAATCCATGGCTCAACCCCATATAGATATCTATATGTGCAGTAGTTCAACTTACCCCCATTGAGACCTTTTTGCAAATGTTGCCATAAAAGAACTATTCCCATATAAAATTAAAATTATCTTTAAAATAGCCATGTGCCTGGTTTGTCATCTTTCACTTATGGCAGTAGTTTCTGTACTTTTGCCGGTGACATCCGAAAACTTATTTTAATCTCTAATACATTAACATCTATTGTTAGTTGCCAGTAGCAAGGGGTGACTCAACTTACCCCGTACTCTCCTATGTAAAGTATTTTTGTTGGGCGTAAGGACCTCCAAAGGCAGACCATAATAAAAATTTAACCTTTTCTTAAAGTCAAAGACACTCTTGCTTAAAAAAAAATCATATTTTATATATATATATATATATACATATCCAATATTGCAATAGATGGAGAATGTTAAAAATTCGTTTTAGAATCATTTTCTCTACCAAATGTGAAATCCACCCCCCCCCCCCCCCCCCCCCCATTTTAATACATTTTAGTTACGCCAAATATCACAGATTGACTTTGATATGTGAAGATCTAATTAATAAGAAATTGTTTTTAACAACACTAATTAATCGATCAGGAAAAACCATAGAATCTATCATAAAAAATAATAATTAAAACTCTGCAAATATTAATTTATCTTATATGCCTTTTTCATGGCCGTTCGTGTAATTTCCACGACTAAATCCAATCTTCACACATGTTTTTAATAAAATAAAATAAATTAATATACTAAATATATTAGACTAACAGCATTACTTTTAATTAGAAGCATATAAACATATACAAATAAAAACTACGAGTTAGCTAAAAATAATAATAATAATAAATATATGAAATTGGACTTCGCATCGTTAAAAAAATAAAAATAAATACTTATTTAACCAAAATGTCACAACTTCTATATTACAACCAATTTTTCCAAAATGCTTGGGAAGCCTTTTTTATTTTATTTTTTTTTACCATTCTTATTTATCTCATACAGGCCTAGAGCTGCAGAGGTTGCAGTGCGGAAATCGGACCCAGGGCCAGGACGAGAGGTGCACTATGTTGGCCCTGGGGAGGGTCCAGAGCAAAGACAGATGTTGGTCACAGTTCAAAGTGACCTCTGCTGGAAAGTCTCCAGTACCAACTTAGTCACAAATTCAATACATCAGCAAAATACAGTTAAATTATAACGTTAAACCTACACAAAACACACATATGCACGTCGGCGACTTTTGGCCTTAGACCATAATATAAACAGTGTTCTCTGATAATATTTGTAAAAGTAAATTGTAAGTTTATGGTCGAATAAATACTATCTGTCTGTCTGTCTGTCTGATATATCCAAATTGACATTCCATAAGACAGTTCATAGTCAATAATAAGGATTTTTTTTTTTTCTATTTCTTTTTTTTTTTATCAAATTATTTGGAAACTAGCTGATACAAAATATTTACCAGGGGATAATTATAGATATACGTTTTTAACTATAAAATATGCAAATCAAACACAAGACCTTGCTTTTCAGCCATCTTGGTCTGGAACAACAGATGCCTCGTCCAAAACAAAATGCCACGTCGGCTAGACGTCGGCCATGTCCGCCTGATCTGCCATGCTTAAAGGAATCCCTAATATTTTTGACACACATTTTTATTTCAGGTTGTCCTAATGACCAACTGCTGTAAATGCAGCCAACATCACACTGGTAAAAAAATTTTAGCCCTCTATTAAACGACCAAATTGGCAAATTTATCAATTCCCTTGTCATGAGTAGTCACTTAATACAGGTTTGACAATAGTGATCCAACGTGTCACTTCCTGTATAGCTATATTGTGGCGCCACCTAATGGATGGTAGGAAAGAACCACTAGCGCCACACACGGTGACCTATTTACCCGAATTCATAGATTTGACCTATTTAGATCCATGACCGGATTGTAGTCACTTCCATTAAGCTCTTAAGGCGGTAAACAAAGACCAGATCAGACTTAACTGATCAAACCTGCCTTAAATAAATTGGTGACAGTTTCAGTTACAACATGGCAAGATATTTCAAATTTATTGCCTGACCCTGTCAGCCGTCATTATATAAAGCTAAAAATTAAATTAAGAAATAACTCAATAAATAAAGTCCTAATTTATATTTTTAGGCTTAGCTAAAAAAGAATTATATTTAGTTTTTGGTATTTTTTAATAACCTACCTAATTAGGAGACAATTCATAATTTAAACTGAATTAATTAGAAATAATTAAGCCATAGGCATACAAGCCTATAATCATAATCTGTCAATCAAATAATAGGCCTATAGGCCCTACGTATAGTCCTAGGCATATTCCTAGAATTCAATTAGACCTAGCATGGCCAATATATTAATTAATTATCTTCATTAAAAAAGCATAGTTTCTACATCATAATGTAAATGACATATATGCTTTACGTCTACTTATATAAGGCTGCCATAGGCCTATATTATTCTCAGCCTTACGTGTAGGCCTACCTAAGGCTGCTATGCAACGCCCCCTACTGTCCGTTCACTCAGAATCCTAAAAAAGCAAGCATCTATATTCTATAGGCCAAACATCACCATTTAAGTGAGACTGCATTTATGCAGTTCTCGCAGTCAGCTCCTGAAATCTCGCCGGTAATGTGTTCAGTCACATGACATCCTGCGCAGCTTTGTATGCTCCACAGCGCCTCAATAACAAATGTAAACACTGGACCAAACTGCTGTCTTATCGCTCTGTTTGTGTCACAAAGGTCGTCTGGCCAGTTTCATTGTTTATAAAAACATCATTGAAAGGGCCTCCTTACCTGTTAAGTGGGGTGAACACTGTTAAAAAGTCTCATCGCTCGTGTTATCAACTCTCGCTAGGATCATACACATCCACTGCGCATGCGCGTGGAATGTGCAGACTTCCGCGAAGCGCAGTCACGTGACCAGATGGCTGCGAGGCTCTAGAATGGAAACTAGGTCAGGTCGCATAAATAATGAGGCACGTGCGGCCAGTGGCAGTGGTGCTTTTGCGTCGCGCGTTCTGATTGGCTGAGCCAGCGGTAGTAGCATCTGCGCAGGACGATATTGACTGAGATCTTAGGATCCGGCCAGCCAAGTGTCAATGCTGAGAAATAGGCTAGGCCTACAACCAGTTTTCAGGATCATAACATGTTAAACGAAACAATAATATATTTAATAACAAGTTCATGTTCATACTACTATAAACTGTGTATCTTTAGATATCTAGGCCTACCTGATGTCACTTATCAACCGATTTATTAATTTTGTTTACAAACCTGCACGAGGCCGTTGTGAGTCGCAGTGAATGAATTCAGTTGTCCAGAGGTAATAACTTCGCTGCACTGATATAAAAGCTGTCCGTTTAAAAGAAGTTAAATTTTTACAGCTACCAAATTTAGACTTTCTTTACGAATGACATAGGCTATTTATAAACTCTTAGGCCTATTTGATGTTAGGTTAAAACACAATTTTAATTTGATGCCAAATGTCACACTTGTTTCGTTTCTAGAGCAGAACTCTCTATTGATATTAATCTTTACCAACTAGTTGTATCTTTCATAGTCTTATTGACACATTGTGTTTTAATAAATCATGAACATTTTTATTTTATTTTATTTCTATTGTGTTTTTAGAAATCATGAAATTTGTATTATTTTTTATTTTCTTTTTCAGAGCAAAACTCGGAAACTGCTGCACCTACATGATTAATATGTCTAAAATAGTGTTTTATGGCCGTAAATAATATCAATTGTAGCTCGTAATGTAGGAAAAAGTTTGAAAAATTCATATATTCTCAAACTTCCTTGCTTCTTTAGTAGTGGAGAATAGCAAAAAGAGACACCTTTTTCGTTTTCAATCATAACAAAAATTCTAAAAATCAGGCTTCCACCTCAGATTAATGCCAGCCACTGCACCTACAAGTCAATATATTTAATTTATCATAAATGTATTATATATATGTTTATGTGGGCTCCTCCCAGTGACATGCTTTCTTTTTTGATGGTATTTTATTATTTTTTATTTATTTATTTATTTATTTTTTATTTTTGCGCAGCAAAGAAATAAAGAATCTGAGTTGGAGTATGATGCAGGGTATATAGTTGTGCATACATTCCAGCAGTTTCAGGTTCCTTCCTTGTGTAAGATTGGAGTTATCAACCCAATGTCAATGCAAGTCATTTGTCTGATTGTTCCCCACTGGTGGGGTACTTTGAGACAAGCTTATAAGGGGTAGAGTGAGACATGGCCTGATAGTACCAACAAAAAAGTGAAATGTCTCCGAATACCCTCAGCAAGTTCCTTTTATTGTCAATTGCTACTGGTCTGTCGCTTAGCAGGTTAGTTTACTAGCACTCAGAGGAAGATGTAATGATGAGATGGTAAACCTTAAAATCCACTCGATGGTAGGCATATATCACATAGAGCTCTGGTGTCATGCACTTGGCCTGGCATAGACACTGGGTACAAGGTACCACCAATTCAACATGTTAAATGCAACCGACATCCAGTAGTCATTTCTTTTATGAAGAGTTACATTGAACTTTCTCACCCTGCCCCACCCACACTTTGTCTCACTCTTCCCCATGCTGGTTTTAATATGAACTTGTGACCTTCTGAGATCCATATGGTTACAGCACAGTTTATGAATATGTGGAATTAATGACCACTATCCAGGTTTTTCATGCTATTGGATAACTGTATTATCTCAAAATACTGGAGAATAAGATCGAAAACTTACATGCGTAAAAAAATTACTTTACCTGGTGTACAAACCAAAAAGTGAAATTTCAAACACCTCGTGCTTTTAATTCTTATAGGTAATTGAACTTTTCGCAAATCCTTCTTTGTGTCGGAACTAGGGAGTTTGTCTCTCAGTTCCCACTGTCTCACTGTCCCTACACTACCTACATACACAACAATTAAGCAGTTTAAATATTTCTTGTTCATAGTAATTCACTATCAAAAATTCATTTTGGCATTTATTTCAAAAGTGTATCATAAATATAAAATATATATATATATAGATTTTATTGAAATGTAAAATATCATAAATGAAAATATAATGCAAAACATGAAGAAAAAAAATGCCGAAAATTAGGTTTTATGCTGCAATTTCCTAAACCCTGGTACTGTTAAGTTTGCAATGATATCAATAAAATTTAAAGTTCAAATATGTATGTTTTAAATTTTGATAACCTTATTGTCATACTCTTTGTATATAAAAAGAGACCTGTACCAGACCTGTGTGATAATAGTCGATAGTAGATATTAATGACATATGAACATATTTAGTAATTTAAAAAAAAATCCCCTGGACTGCATAGACATGAACTACTGCACTCCCAGCCCTCAGACACTGCTGCTTGCTGCAAGAAGTTTAACTTTTCTAAACACTTTGTTGTTTAGCTTGTTCTACTGCAGTAAAATTCTATAATTACCAGTTCAATGATGACTAAGACTTTAATTTATGAACTTTGGAAGTGGTAACCAAAGACTTTATTATCCAAAATTAGCTAAAACTGTGGTCACTGTAGAGCTCTCTTGTGTGAATTATCATGATTTTGTAATCATCACGATAGTTGAAATTTTGACAAAATGTATTTGCTTCACCTCACGTTAATTACAAAAAAAATATATGCAGCCTTAAGATTTGTGTTTCATGTCTTTCAAAGAGATTCATAAATTTTTTTTAATTTTCACCAAGCAAACTGTTATAACGTTTACATATGTTACAGATCCCAATCTCCTATCAGTCATTGACCTAATTTTTGTCACAGAACTGAGAGTCTGTTCATTATATATAATTATCTGGCATTATTAAAGTCTGTATTAGTCATAGTGATATCGTGTTATAGATCTAGACACCAAATATAAAAAAAAAGGTTTAGTGCAGTATAGCGGACCCAAGTGTATGCCCATATTTGGCGTCAATGAAATATTAAAATAATATCACTATTTTGGCCAAATTTTGTACACAGTAACAATAATGTTTGTGTATCATCACAAGAAAATGATCTTTGGGGGGTTTGGGAACTGCAGCCCAAGCGAGAAAAAAATGACCTTGCCTTGAAAATGAAATCCGCCGTCGTTTGTTTGTGATGTCATACATTGATTTCAAGCATTTTACATCATAACCCTGGCAACGAGGCTCACTAAATATGGTCATCAGTCTGGGTCTGCTTTACCACACAAAAAAACCAATATATCTCCTATGTATATATATCTGTTTGTCACAGATGTATTTTATGTCATTTCTCGTGTCATTTGTAAATATTTGTCATCTTGTTGTTTTTGTGATTTCATTATGGAGTCACCCCCTTGTGGTAAAGTATGTATATACATACCCTGAGTATAAATCTATGTATATGTGGACTATTATTGTAAAAAATGTACTTTGTATGTTGGAAATAAAAAATCAATCAATCAATCAATCATTTGTTGGCTAAAAGCTACTGTAGATTATTTTTTGTTTGTTGTATTGTCACCAACGACTGGAAATAAAGTTTATCTTATACATGGGCTTAACCAAAACTGCAATGTGGTATAATTTATACATATACTTTGACTTGTTTCACCCATAAGATAAAATTGTATGTGTAATATTTTAAAACCTCTGTTTAATATAAACATTTTGGTAACTAGGATAAGGTTCTATTATTGAAAATAGGGCAGTTGATTGATTTTTCAAGATGTCTGTGAAAGTGAAACCTCAATTTTTCACATTTGACCTTGACGTTCGACCTTGAACTTTAAGAATAACTTTTCAACCAAAAACCTTTTCCCACACAAGTGATGATTTTTGTGCCCTATGAGGATCTGGTATTTATTGAGGACCAAAATATTTGTTGAAAATGCCTGAAGTGGGCCATTGACACATTGACACTGCTCAATGGAGACTTTCTGAAGTTGTTTTAGTGGGCACAGCGCCCACCTTTTAAACAACTGACGACCTACTTGTTGGCCGATTCATTTCCGGTACTTCGTGAAATGCGGACCAGCCTCTGACCAACGGACTCAACAGACATTGGGTCAATTACTTTGAATGTAATTAATTACAATTAGTGTAGGTGTACCTAATAACGTGATGTGCCTTATAATATAATTGCCCTGAAACCCAATAAACAACTGGCAGCCAAGGCACATATATACAAAAACAAATAGTATTCTGATGTTTAGTTATGCAGTGACTGTGTAAAATTTAATTCCGGCAGCTGTGGATTATGGTTGCAGGTTTTCACGGAATTAGGTCCTCACGGAATTAGGCACACTAACTCTACACCAGAATTATTAATTACACACAATTACAAAAAGTAATTAATTGAAATAACAATTACCTATTTGCAGTAACTCAATTACAATATGGAGTCCTTTCATTCATCGCTAGCTTAACAATTAAATACAGTTACAAATAACAATTACCACCTCACTATTAAGACATATTGATTAAAACCTGTTAAATTTGCTGCACGGGTGGTGGTCTTAATTTTGAGGATCTACTGCATGTATTCTTGTTTTGTTGACTATGTTTCACAGAAGACCAGGAATTTTATAATTCAAAATAATTTGGTTAAATCACTTAGTAGGGCGCAAGCTTGCAATGATTATTATTACTGCCATTTCAATTATCAGCTTCCCATTGATAAATTGTTTTCTGATCACTCGAATAGTTGGCACACAAACAGCACAGATTACAATTACCACTTCACTATTAAGTCCACATCATTGAGAAGACTTATCTGATAAAACAGTCTCAATTTAAAGACCACCTCACTATTAGGAAACCTATTCATTTGGATCACATCCCTATTAAGACCATCTCTCTATCACTATTAAGACGACCTTTCTAACCAATACTCCGCGCCAATCCCTTTTAGAGGGAATACTCCGTTTATTTCTTAGATGTTGTTGGGATAATTGTAACAATAAATTGTTATAAAAGCATGAAACTTTCAGGACCTTTAGGAAACCATATTTGGCACATTTTTGGATATGGACCCCATTGGAATTTGACCTACTTACAAAATGGCAGCCATTTTACAAAATGGCAAGTATTTTCGCAATTTCTGTTAACAGATGGTCAGTAACTGCTCAAATAAATACTTCAGAAATGTTTATTAACACCTAAAATTGTAATAAAATGTTATTTCTCAATACATGCAGGTAAATAACACATAACATAACTTAAACTTTATTTATAAATATGCTTAAATTATAATGCCCGGATACTATTTTGAAATGACTGTAAATCGTATTCATCATTAGCCACATAATATTTAACATCAACACTTAACAGTAGAGCTAATCATGCACTAAGTTACATAATTTTAGTATTGTTCTAACACAAGACAATCAAATCCCCAGAATAGGTGTCGTCAAGTATATTACTACTTTTGTGCATTTTTGAAGTGATGTATACATGTCTTCATGTTTATGAATATCACTGTAGCAAAACATATGAATTAACATGTACCAGGAAAAATATCAGATACTTAAATATAGGAATGCAAACACAAAATAGAAGGCAAGCCAGCTTTCCCCAACTCACTTGAAGAGAACAGTGTACTTCAGTGCAACTCTCTTGATATTTACAAAATATTATCCTCTACAAGCATTATCAGCTTCAGGGATGTTTGTCCAAACAGGCCCAACATTCAGGAGTAGTCCAACTCCAACTTTAAGCATATGTTGTGACTTGTTAAGCTGTTGGATTTGTCAAAGACAGAACAGGGTCCAGATTCTGAAACCTGATAACTAAAGTGCAGAAATACTTTTGCCAGAGCCTTTAAACCCAGTTCATGAAGATCCACTTGGTGTCCCACAGATAAAGCATGAACTACAACATCCGTGTCTGCTATTTCAATTAAAATCTCTACAGTCCAGTGCTGTACATGTATCTGGCAATATAAACAAATGTTCTGCTGTCAGCTTCGTTGTGATTGCATGGGCACAGCATACTTGCCTCATGATCTTTCAGAGAGATGATTTTGCCTTTAGGAGTTATCACTTTCAAGTTAATGAAACAGTTCAGATTGTCAGCAACTCTCAAGTATGTCTGCCACTTCAGGAGTATTCAGAACTTTTCCACTTTTCTTTGAATGTCAATTGCATCAGAGAGTTGGGTGCTTGAATTCAATGGATTTATACAGGTACTTCTTCGGCACAATTTCAGTCCATTAGAAATGGTTTTACTGCGACTGAATGTATTTTTTAAATGGCAAAACACCTCAATCAAGAAAGGTTTGGCAGGATGTTGGGTTGAGCAAATGGATGACAGCTCCATCTAGAATGAGCACATCAGCCTATGGTGCAGTAATAACATTTTGTCAGTGGGTTTTAAAACAGTGGGAAAGGCCTGGTTTGTCACAATTTAACACTGTACCATCAGCAGAAATGGGAGGCTGATACATTGTACAGAAGTTTTGAGTGTAAAATATTGTCCTGATTATTTTGTTAAGAAAGGAAGTACAGTCATAATCACTCTAAAGAAACACTGTTCATTGTCCACATGTCTATTTGATATCAAAACAAGAACTAGGTATAAAAGGAGAAACATTTTGTGTAGAATTCAGGTAAAAAGGTAAAAAAAGGCTATCTTTGGTTTGAACTATCTTGGTGTTCTTGGCTGTCTGATTTGATCTCCACCCCTAGTACTGATACAGCAAAATGCCCTGTGTTATAATAGCTGCCTTCAACTGTAGATGAAGATGCATTATCATCAACATTATTTCCAGCAACAATAGTGAAAAGATCCTGACGTATATTGGGAGGGCATAGAACACAATCCCACTTGTTAAGTTCCCAGACACCATTTCAAATTTCCAAGTGGTGTTGATTTAGATAAAGCCAAAATATGGTCATCAGATATTAACAGACCCAGACTGAAATACTGTCAAATGATATAAATTTACATGCTTTTAAATAAAGAAGCATTCGAAGATACACAGGTAGAAATGTTTTTTCTGGCTTTGGTATGGTGATGACTTGTTGATTTCATCACTAAATCACTATTAGCAGTTGAACTGCAAAATTTTAGACATTTGGAGTACCCTTTGTGTGGCTAGGCATCTTTCTGTTGAACATAGGATCCATGGAAATCATGATTATTAAACTAAATTTTTAATGATCCCATTTTCTGCAAGTCTGTAGCTGCAGTACAAAAAGTTTTAGAACAGGCAAGGTAATAGAGGCACATGTAATATTTCTGCCAACCTATGAACATCATGTCACTGGTTTTTGCTACTTGTTGAAACATGGAAGCATTATGCAGTTCGCCTCTTTTCACAAAATTTTAGAAAGTTGGTAATCTTTGTAGGAGACTAATTTGGTCGCAAGTTTATTTAACTTGCTTGTCTTGATTTTCACAGAAAAGTTTCCAAGCTAACCTGCCATGTCAATTTGGCATTGGCCGATGCCAGCCCATATTAGTCCGACATCGAACCGATCCAACATATTATCCAGGGTAGAAGTCATCACATTGCACCTGTTCTGAGCCAGGAAGCATTGTTCTTTATGAGAGTGTTATTTATACCAGTGCTATCATCTAACCTGGACTAAGTCCCATTGACACGTGATGTTAATTGCTAAAAAAGCTCGTCAGCTGAAAGTTAGTCTAGAGTTCCATAGCCAGCAAAATTACATTTCTTTCAAATTGCATGCTTTAAATAAGCACTATTTTCTGGATTTGTGGTCAACCAATTTCATTTGCTTTGCCTTCACAAACTATGCAAACTACAATCACAATTATTTGAGCATACATTGCTACTACATTTGCTACAATTAAACATTTTGGAGATACTACAAACTAACTTTATCATGCTTGTCATGCAGGACTAAGCAACTAAATAGCTCCTAGTTGGTTCAATCCATGTGAATTACACTATATTCGGCTAATGTTTAGAGAACGAATAAGACAATAAATAGGCTTAAGGAATATGTTTGAAATATTCTGAAATTCTTAAGAATCTATTTCATTTAAATCACAACATATAGTGACCAGAGGCAACATATTGTGCCCTATATGCCACATCTCTAAAGTGTCTTCTGAATTTTCAGGGGGGTAATTTTTCAAAATGGCTGCCATTTTGAAACTAGGTCAAATTCCAATGGGGTCCATATCTACAAATGAGCCTAATATGATTCTCTAAAGGTCCTGAGTTTCATGCTTTTATAACAATTTGAAGATTTTTTTCACCTATCTGCCTCACTATTGCTATTCTGTAATTTGTCATGAATATAAGTTTTGCCTCTATTTCACTAACTGAGTGTTTATGTATTTTTATGCCCTTATAGTTCATCGAACAATAAAATATAATGTGCATCGTTGTGCAAAAATTTTCCAAAAGGATTTTGTGTATTTGCTGAAAATAAGGTAATTACCTGTTCAGCCATAATCACAGCTTTTGAAAATAAAATAATTACCAAAATACCAAATCTTATTATATTTCAACCCTATTTGCCTTAATTGTGGTTATTATGGTCTTTCGTAGGGGACTGCAGCAGAAAAATTACAGTGGGAAATACAGCAAGGTGTTATTGTTATACAAATGTGTTATTTGTAATATCATCAGTCAAAAAGTTAGGCTATGGTTAAATTATCTTTCAGATTTCTGTCTATTTTGCTACGTCATACAGGATGGCAAACTTAGAAAATGTCACCTGAAATTCATCTTGTTCAGAATCAGTGGCTAGTTGGCACAATTCTAGCCTTTTTGTGTGCTACCGTTAGTTTCATTAAACATAGGCTGCGCCGCAGCAAAACCCTCAGCAAATCCAACATAGCACACAGGTATCATTATAAATGTTCAGCGTTCATCCGACAAGCAGGAGGGAGGGTGCCACACTTTCATTTCAAGAGCAGAACTCTATCACACACTTTTGTTTCCACGAGAGCTGAACTCTGACACTAATGCACTTACCATAATGAAACTTCATACAATAACTTTATATGGCGCATAGTGGTGCTTTTTGATAGTCACACTGACATATCTCAGCTATGAATTTGGAAAAAAATTATCTCTTGAGTGTTTATATATTGTGTGGTTACGCAATGCTTATTAGAGTCCAAGATGTCCTATTTGTTTTACTCTTGAATTTCTTCATTTGTTGATTATATTCTAACAAGTGTGAAAATATTACAGGGTTCCCACGGGTCATTACAAAGTCTGATAAAGTCTTATTACTTTATTTTTGTAAAAATAAGGCCTGTATTAAGTCTAACCTTTGTCCACTAAGTCTTACATTGTTTTATTTTAATGCAAATATACTTGGATATTAACATCCACATTGTAATATTCAGATGATTTGAAAAATGTAAATGAATAAAAATTATGAACCTTTTATAAATACACAAAAACTGCATTTATTTCATTGTTTAATAGCTAGGTCCTGGTATTATAATGTCTTACAAAGGTATTACTTCTTTTAAAGGTAAACCTTCAGGAACCCTGTATTAGCAGCAATTCATTCTGTTCAGAGTAAAGCCAAGTGAGCCAAGTGAGCAATGCTTCCTATATATATGAAATTCAGCAACAATGTTGTTTTGAGTATAATTTCATACAATAAAACCTTTAAGGTTTTTAATTTTTTTAAATAAATGAAGTCTAAATACAAATTAATACAAATCTTAAAGGTTTATTTTGTATGGAATGATACTCAACACACCCATTTTTCATGTCTTTATCAGTTGCACGCTGATTACTTTTAGCTGGCAACTGAAGGAACTATGCACTGTCAATTGCCATATTTCCTTCAACAGTTACTGAATAGTTGGGTTGCTGATTTGCATTAAATCTATGGCATTTAAATTAGTTATATAATATATATTTATTACCAAAACCTTTACAGAAGTATATTAGGGAAACAATAATAAGTATTGGAGTCACGTGAAAGTAATATAGACCATTATGCAACTAATAATTATGAAATTGCTAATTATAAACAAAAACTGTTGACTGGGTTCAATATAGCAATACTATGATCAAAGATATAATAACTGTATGCACATGAATTCTACAACATTTATGGTTGTCATTGCAAAGGTTGGAATGTTTATTGTTTAATGACATGCAACTTTAGGGAAGAGTATACAGTTACAAATGTAATGTAATAAAAGGAAATATGCATAAATGTAAAAGATTACGACAAGCAATTTTGATTTGTAGACCTATTAAATTTGCATGAGTAACAATTTGGTGTATTGCATTCTTCAATATAAGCCTCAACTGTCTTCTTTTTCACATAGCTATGTGTGTTTATGTTTTCTTTAAAAATACTTGGCATATTGTTTAATGTTTTAGGACAGTTATAGGATACACTGTGTCTGGCAAATTCATGTCTCACAGCATATGTTGATATGTCTGGTTACATATCTGTTGGTTTTTTCTAGATTTCTTTTCATTTCATATGTGAAGTAATGAGGTAACAATAAATTTTCAAATTTAAATATAGCTCTTTAATTTTTAACAGATTTAATTTTCGAAAAAGCTCAGTGGTATGGGTTCTGTAATGGCTCTTTGAGATGATACCCATTGCCCTTTTCTGTTATAGATATACACTGTGTCTGGCAAATTCATGTCTCACAGCAGGTAGCTTTAAATTGTTGATATGTCTGGTTACATATCTGTTGGTTTTTTCTAGATTTCTTTTCATTTCATATGTGAAGTAATGAGGTAACAATAAATTTTCAAATTTAAATATAGCTCTTTAATTTTTAACAGATTTAATTTTCGAAAAAGCTCAGTGTTATGGGCTCTGTAATGGCTCTTTGAGAGGATACGCATTGCTCTTTTCTGAAAGGATTTTTATTTCTCAGATTTCCAGCCCCATATCATTAATCCATAATTCAGATGGGGAAGTATTAAGGCATTGTATATATTAAGGAGTGCGTTCAAAGGAAGTTGTTGTTTTATCTTTGTCATGATTCCATGGGTTCTAGATATTTTCTTGGATATAGCCATAATGTGATGAGTCCATTTCAGAGGTTTGTCTATAACTACACCCAAAAAGTTAAATTTATCTACAAATTCTATCTTCAATTTTCTTTTGTGGTGTGTGAAATAGTATTGCTTTGGTTTTTTCTACATTTAAAGAGAGGTTGTTTACTTTTAACCAGTGAGATATTGATTGTTATACATTATTCAATATTTAAGGATTGTTTGTAAAGTCTGAATTTATATTTAGTGTCGTCTGCATGCAGTAAAGGTTTAGATTTTGAGTCACATCTCTAGTTCATCCAAGGTCACATTAATTATTTCGCTTACATAGATAATAGCAAGGGCCCAAGTATGGACTCCTGTGGTACACCACATTTGATTATTGAATTATAAGAAGAGATATTGCCATAATTTACATATTGAATCCTGTTATTTGAATAGCTAACATTTGTCTTTAATGCCTTGGTGTTTGAGTTCTTTTGTCAGATGTTTGTGTACATTTAAGCTGTGGCCAGATCACTGATCTTTTTCACATCCCTGAAAATGGCTTAAATAACCTAATTATAGCAACTTTGAATTGAGGGCCATATGTCAAAAGTGCCTGGTTTTATTGTACCAAGCTATTTATTAAATCTTAACAGTTCCCCCCTCAAACATCAATGGACTCATCCACGTACAGTTGGCAGCAAAATTATTCAACCCCCCTGCATTTTTGCTGTTTTGGAAAAATTAACAGCTGTACAGCCCCTTTCACCCATCAAAACACACAAGACTGTTGAAAATTATTTATTCATAACAATACTATTACAGTTCTTTCCAAATCTGACAAACAAATCAACATTACTATATTGCGGCAAATGCAAAAATATTCAACCCCTTAGATACTAATGTCTTTAGTACTTTGTAAAGCAACCTTTTGCAGTTATAACCTGCTTTAATCGTCTTTTATATTCAGACACCAATTTCTTGCGGCGCTCCTTAGGGATTTTAGCCCATTCTTCATGGCAGCTTTCCTTAGGGATTTTAGCCCATTCTTCATGAGCATATGCCTCCAATTCTGTGATGTTCTTCGGTTTCCGAGCAACTACCGCTTTCTTCAAATCCCACCATAAATTCTCAATGATATTTAAATCAGGTGACTGTGAAGGCCACTCCAGGATGTTCCAAGACTTCTGCTGGAACCAAGTCATCGTAGATTTTGACTTGTGCTTGGGACATTGTCCTGTTGAAAGGTCCAATGACGCCCAAGCTTTAGCTTTCTCACAGACAGCATAACATTATCTTGCAAAATTTCTTGGTACTTTGTGGAATCCATGACACCCTGTATTCGCTGAAGTTTTCCTGTGCCCAAAGAGGCAAAACACCCCTAAAGCATAATTGAGCCTCCACCATGCTTGACGGTAGGTAGGGTGTTTTTCTCTACATAAGCTTCATTCTTCTTCCTCCATACATATCGTTGATCCATAGGCCCAAAAAGCACCAATTTTGTTTCATCAGTCCACAAAAAATTATCAAAAAGTTTTTGTGGCTTATCTAGATGGCTTTGAGCATATTCAAGGCATTTCTGCTGGTGTTTCTGGGTCAATAGGGGAGTGCGTCTGGGAGTTCTGGCTCGGAGCCCTGCGTCATGTAGTGTGCCCCTTAGTGTGTCAATGGAAACTTCAGTTCCTGTTGTCAGCAAATCTCCCTGTAACTCTTTTGCAGTAATTCGAGGGTTTTTCTCCACTTTCCTTCTCAGGAATCTTGTTGCAGTTGCTGATATCTTCCTCTTTCTGCCACGACCTGGCTGAGTAGCCACTGTATGTTTGGCTTTAAACTTCCTGACAATGCTGCCAACAGTGTCTCTTGGAATATTCAGTGTCCTTGCAATCATTTTGTACCCTTGGCCTTTGCTGTGCAATGCAATCACCTCTTCACAAACCTTTTTAGACCACTCTTTTGTCCTAGCCATGTTGAAAATGTGCCAAGAGTGACTTAAGTAAGATCTAGACTTTAATTGGAGCTGTAAATCCTTAAAAAACTATTACATAACCCAGTCAGGATCATTGTTTAGATTTGGACTGCAAAGGACAACAATTATAAAGTATAAACATCAAATTGGAGCCTCACAAAAACTATTGGGGAGGGGGGGGGGGGGTTGAATAATTTTGCAACTATTGCTGTCAATAAAGCTTCATTAATTAATAATATGCTGAATGGCATGTGAAAAAAACCAAAGGAATTCATCATTCTCCATATCCTTATATGATCTGGTGAGATGAAATGGTTATAAGTTGGTAACAGCAAAATTGCAAGAGGGTTGAAAAATTTTGCTGCCAACTGTAAGTGTGATTTCCAGGAAATTGGCATGGTTCATTTTGGTCTTAGGGGTGAAAGCTTCCTGTAAAATGCCTAGCAATAGCTTCATATCTACTTACATTATTTCTATCCTATGAAAACTAATGTGATCTGAATGGTAACTATGGGGCTTTGGCTGTTAACAAAAATCCATCATGAATTTGTGTTTGTGATGTTGCTGGTGTTATGCCAGTGTTCGTTGGTCACTCCATTGCAGGCATCTGGCTATGATTGGCCAGTTGAATGACACACCCACACTCTGACCTATAAAATGAATGAAACTGGCCACACACACTCACTGTTCTCACTTAATTACACAAATTGGATTTGTCAATTGTTTCTTTATAATTACAAATAGGCCAATGTTAAAATGAAATTATTTCTCAAACTGTTTTAAACCGCAGGTATGCAGTTAAAAAATGCTACACTCACTGAACCTGTCAATTATATACGTTAATGTAAAAAAAATGAAACATGATTATATATTTTTTAATTTGGATCTGAAATATTAGATTTGAACACATATCACATTTTTCTAAAAGTATTAAGGTATATTAAAAAAAGAACTATCTATAAAAAAATTCTGTGCAACTTAATAGCAGGAAATCTTTAAATAAATATATATATATATATATATATATATATATATATATATGTATATATATATTTTTTTTTTTCATGGTATTACTAATAAGCAAAGGTCTCTTTATAATTACTAATACTATAGATGGTGAAAGTGGTCGATTTGCAGACAGTTGTGGGTAGCTAATGCAAGAGTAGCGATTATCTATGGAAAAGTACATTTATAGCATGTTCGGCAATAAAGACAAAGACATAAATTTATATGAACTACACTAATTGATTGTAATTTTTTGACATGATACCTTGTCAGTATTTGTTACCTGCAACTAATACCCTTTAGTCTGTACAAACTAGTTCAATTCATTTTTTATTTATTTTTTGCATGTCTGGACTACATTAACTTATTCTGATACAGGTCTCTTTTTTAAAGAGAGCTTTTCTTGTTAAAGGGGAACTAATGGAAGTTTGTAAGTTAATTTCAAAAGTTCAATTAGATGTTAAATAGTATATTGCAGTGAAAGGAAATGTCTTAAACTATGGTTTGATATGATTTCAAGCCAATTAAAAATGCAATTTGCACTAACCGCCAACATGATGGGGGCCGCCATTATTGCACACGGCACGCAAGACAGTGACGACACTTATGTCCTAAATCAAGAACAGCTAGGCCATTTATGCATTCAGCCATATGAATCAATTCAATCCTGTTGATTACAAGCCGTTGCATTGTTCATTGCAATTATCAAGAACAGATAGCACAACAACATAAAGGGTGTTAATTGCAATTTTTTGGGAATACAGCATAATTATTGCATTGATTGCAATGAGCAATTTGTATCTAAGAATAGGTATATATGCATGGGCGAATAATATTTTGTATCACTATATTTCTGACCATATTTTTGCAAGAGAACAGAATTGGAATACTGCTTTGCTTTGTAAATGAAATATGTTAAATAATATTTTGGGGCAGTGTGAAGTATTATTTATAGTATAAATATATTTCATAGTATTTATATTTGGTGTATATGTAGTGTTAGTGGGGTTGTTTTAAAGGCAGTACCTCCTTCTTTACCAAGATTAATATATATTAATTACCAAATTGTGCTTATTTCAATTGTATGTTGGTTGCATTGCTAGATACATTTAATATAGGCCTACCAGTTTAAAATAAAATATAATATCAAAAACTCATTTTCAACAAAACATTGTCCAATACACCACCTTTTTTTTTAAAGCTTCACTAATAAACAGTAGACGAATGATAGATCTATAGATTTATTTGACAACATAATACTTTTTTCGTGTATGCATACAAGCTGAAATCTAATACAATGTAAACTGCTCTAAATTACTAAAAATTAATTTAATTGGTACTCAGTTATCCAAACATTCAGTAGTTGTATTAAATAGCAGGATAATTGATAGCTGTTTCTCTGATAATTTTATATTGTCAATTCGGCTGGCTGCTTTGAAATCTGTGAGACCATCCAGTACCACCCAGTACATTCATACACAAAATATATTTGATGTCACAATCACAATTAAGAACTGATCCTGTTGTAAACTTTTTATTAATTTTGCAATTTGTTTGCCATACTTTCATTTTCATCCCATCATTATTTCTTATATTTTGATCTTGTTATTTATATATAAATGTATTTTATTAATTTTTTATTTCTTATTTTAATTTTATTAAATAATATTATAATATTTTTTAAATAGGAGTTTAAAGGGGGCATCCTCGTTAGCGTTTTTTAAAATAGAACTTTATTAGTGGATGTCTTCTGACCAAAAAAAAGTTTATTTTGACCTTTTTTTATTTTATTTTATTATTTACTGCTTATTGTTGTTCCTTGTAATTTGCTGCTTTTGTTTGTTTTATTTAATTTGGTCTAATAAATTCTCTTTCTCTCTCTCTCTAATTGCATTGTCAAACAGTTCAATGGCAATTACTTGACACTCAGTAAGAACTGCTCTGAAAGTGCAATTAACTGTATCTAAAACTGTTGTTGACAGTTGTTCTCACCAGTTGATTGCAATGCCGAGATCTATAGTACAACAGTGACGTATTTTCGGTCAGTGCAAAATACCGGGAAAGTAAAAAATGGCGGCCTCCGTAGTTCACAAAACGGAGCTAATAAATGAAGGATATTTCATTACCAGTGCACATATACAAGTTATGAATAGTATGGAATTGTTTCTATGGACCCAAGCTATCATCTGAGAGGTAAAGTGCAAAAGGGGTTAGTTCCCCTTTAAGCTACATTTTGATATTTGTTCATCCTTCTTTTTTTCTATAATATTGGAAAATCTGGAAAAAATGGTAAAAATATTCTTATGAAGTTTTGCACGCATGTAGGTGCAGTAGTGTGTGAATTCTGCTCTAGAAATGGGAATTTTCTTTTTCCTTTTTCTCTTAATATTATAAAGCACAGCTGAGGTATATCAATGTGACTATCAAGATGCACAACTAAGCTATATAGAGTAATAACCATATAAAATGCTGTTAGGGTTAGTGCATTAATGCTAGAGTTCTGCTCCAGAAACACAATTCAACAAAATTTTTAGCATTTTTTTCAGATTTAGCTTTATTATATAAACAGCATGAAATAAATATCAAAATGGAGTTTGAAAAGTGAAAATACTATAATTTAGATATGTCAGATATTAGATTGTAGATTTCATGGACAGTTTTCCACAATTGAGGAGTTTGATATTTATGCCTGATTGAAAATGCCATTTGATTGAACTGAATTAGTTTCAGTTCAAATGGGGAGATATCTTACCTCCCCCATGATTTGAACATAGGATGCTTTTGTGTATGGCACCTATATAATCACTACTGCTGGCGATTAGGTGCCATATCTCCCCAGATTTTAACCTGAAACTAATTCAGCAGTTGGAGAAAAAGATACCGTAAACCGGGGTATCTTTGGTCGCTGTGGCAGAGATTATTGGCTCTATTAAGCATACATACAAGAACTTATGAATTTCATGCCACTAAATGGACCTTATATGGGAAGATATGCACACAGCTTCTTGAAACTCACAATCATAACAGATTTTTTGACAATATAATGGGCGGCCAAAGTTACCCTGCAATCGGGTGACTTTGGCCGCCTTAGGCTTTGTAATGATGCAGTCAAACTTTTACGTTATTCGGAAAATTCAATGGCACAGCCGTAGGTGGAACAGCAGCAATGCCTAGATTTACCTTTATATTGATGGCTCTGCCAAGAAATACATAGAGAGCTGTGTACAAGTCCACTGCCCACGCAATCTATATTTTTTTATTACTTGGCGAGCAGCGCGAGCCTGTAGATTCTCATTTAGAGCAACTCACCAACATTTTTGCACAATTAACCTAGGCAGTTTTGACCTATGGTCCTCGATTCAATTTTGTTCATTATAATTCAAAGAATACAAAACTAACGACATTAGGATATTATACACTGTTTATGAAGTAATCTAGAGCTGTGAACAATGATCTACAAGGGTCCCGAGCAGAGACAGCATAGATTTAAAAAATACCCCGGTTTACACTATTTCTCTAGTTAGTGTTCCCACTGCTAAAATCAAACAATTCACCTGTGGTAAAATATCTACATTGTGAATGACTAGGAAGAGCAACACAGATTGGTTGATAGATAAATTTATTTTCTGGAATGCACATGGGACTGACACATGGGAATGCAGATTTTGGCAATACATAAAAGGAACTGAGATGCCTGTGAATTTCCAACTCCAGTGAAGGTTTCAAATCATTTTTATTTTGGATTTCCCATTAACCGTTTCCATGTTTCCACCTGGATATCATGTCCCAGACAGCATTCAAAATTGGGACAACATCGGCGCGATGTCGGCGATGTTGATCCGACAGCAGTCAATATGGAAACAATGTTGGCCAGATTTGGAATGCTATCCGGGTATCGGCACGACATCGGCCCAGTGTTGGCTGACAACGGCCAACAATGTCAACCTGAATCACTTGGCAATAGATAGAAAGATAGATCGATAAGTAGATAGATGGATAGATAGATAGGTAGCTAGAAAGATAGATAGATAGATAAGTAGGTAGGTAAAAAAAACCAAGCTATGGATTAGTTTACATGCCAGTGTGTCACCCAATGAGCCACAGTTATGTGATTGCTTTGAAGGGAATTGTAAGCCTAGCTGATAGAAACTATAAATAGAACACCACCAGGAGCAATGGCTTTCGTGGTGTATTCACTGGTGTAATGGTTAGCATGCCTGCTGTCTGACTGGCTTAAGAACGTTTCAGTACTAAATACCTCTGAGGCAGTTCTTTATGGCTTGGTGGAGACAAAAAAAAACTCAACATGCATGAACAACCTGGGGTAGTTCACTGTCCTCATTGTACCTTTTGTTACATGTTCATGATATCTTTTTGTAGCCATTGGGATGCTGCCTTCCCATTACTAATAGGTGTTTGCAAATGCTGAAATATCCCAGGTGATCGAATCATAAATTAACATGTTGTTATTTGCTAAAATGAATTTGCACATTTGCTGCTGTGATCAAGTTTTGACAACATTTTAGAAACCAATCACAATTATATTTCATGTTCATTATTTGGTGGCAGGTATCTCAGTAAATATGAAGGCTATCTACTACTATATGGAACTGACTGGATATAGCTACCTACTCAAAGCTGGGATGCGCAGCACCATCTGGTGTATAAGTTGAGAGTTACTCAAGTTTGTCATTTCTTGTTGAATAGATGTATGTCTATTAAACATATTTATGATAGTTTAGATAAATTCTACATTTACCAAGTTTTATTTTGTCGATGGATGATAAATAACCACCCTGAAGTAGACTGGTTCAGGTGCATTGTGAAGTCAATCTGCTGCATGTGTACATGTTGTTCTTTAACAGAGGGCGCCAGTTGATGGTGTTAGGTGTAAGCCGCCTAAAAGGTGTCGGACTACAGCCAGTTATAGTTACAGCCAGGAATAGGTGGCTACAGCTGTCTAGAATTGACCGTTTTTAATGAAACTAACTATATCGTCAAAATTAACTTAACCATGCATGCAGTTATTTTAGACCTGTTTAACTTCTGTTTTGTGTCATGATGAACATTTTGAACTCCTTGAGTGTAGCAGCTGGGTGGTCTAGGGTGCCTGTATATGCATTTTACTCATCCTATACAACATATAGGACTATGCCTTAATATCATGAGCCAAATGATGTTGCTGTTCATTCAAAAATTTGTGTGTCAGCAAGAAATCACTTTCAGTGTGCACCCGAAATCTTAGCATTTCATCATTACATAATAATAATAATAATAATATTGATTTATATAGCGCCAGTTTTAGTGACACTGCTCACCGGCGCATTTATGTGTGATTAGCTATAGCTATTTTGAAAGAGATGTGTCTTCAGGTTCTTCTTGAAACTTTTTAGTGAAGTAGCTTTTTTCACAGAGTCGGGTAAATGGTTCCACAATTTTGGTGCAGCATGAGAGAAGGCCTTGTCTTCAAAGGTGTTTCCTTGAGTTTGCGGGACTTTCTGTAGTAATTTATCACTTCTAAGTAGTTGACAAGGGGTTGCATTTTTAGTTTGGATGAGCTTCTTTATGTAGTTGGGAGCTTGATCATTTAATGCCTTCCATGTCGTTGTTAATAGTTTGAACTGACACCTAGCTTCAATAGGTAGCCAGTGAAGGTTTTTCCTGTAATATGTGATGCTTTCATGTTTTTTTAGTCTTTCAATCAGTCTTACCACAGAGTTTTGTGCAACTTGCAGCTTGTTTACTATATGCTTAGAGATTCCATAAAGCAATCCGTTGCCATAGTCAAGGTGAGGGGTAACGAGAAAATTTACCACAGTTTTTGTGACTTCCTTGTCCATACTCTTTCTGACTTTAGAGATGTTTCTCAGATTTAGGTAAACATTTCTACACATTTTGTTGACCTGATTTTCCATTGTCATGCCTTTGTCGAATATTACACCAAGGTTTCTAACATGATTTGCGGTTTTAATTTCTACATTGTCCACTTTGAGGGCCGAAAGCTGTAGTTTTTTCAGGTTTGAGGGTGTGCCAATGATCAAAAGTTCAGTTTTTTCACTGTTGTTGCAGAGCATATTTTCATGAAGGAATTCCCTTATTTCCATGATACATTTTTCCATTTTTTTCACTGCGTTTTTCTGGTTATTTAAGAAAGTGGGTTTGAATGAGAGAATGAGTTGTTCATCATCAGCATACTTTTCATCAGCAACATGATTCCTTACGGCAACCTCACTAACAGGTGCGATATAGGAATTGAACAATATCGGGTCCAGCTTCGATCCCTGGGGAACCCCAAATTTCAATGCAAGCTAATCAGATACAGTGTCATTTATTGTCACTGATTGAGAGCGTCCAGAGATGTATGATTTAAACCATTTCAAAGCATTGCCATAAATACCATATCTATTTTTCAGTCTTTTCAATAGTATGTCATGGTCAATTGTATCAAAGGCTGCTGATAGGTCCAACAGCACAAGCATAGTCACTTCACCCTTGCTGAGGTTTCGTGATGTCATTATGAATTTTGGTCAGAAGAGTCTCCGTGCTGTGATGTTTCTTGTAAGCAGATTGTTTGTCATCCTCAAGTTTGTGTTTTGAGAGGTGGTCTATGTATTGTTTGATCACTGCACTTTCGATCAGTTTCCCTAGAAAAGATAGGTTTGATACCGGTCTATAGTTCTTTTTAGTCAGCTCAAGTCCTATTTTCTTTAGCAGTGGTTTAACTAGAGCATGTTTTAATTCAGTTGGCATCTCTCCGAGCTTGAGTGATAAGTTTACAATTCTTGTGATGATTGGTAGGAATTCATCCAGACATTCGAGCATTAGCCAAGTTGGTAGAGGATCTAGATTACAGTGTTTAACCGGCATAAATACATCTGCCTTCGACATTGACAAAACAAACCAAATGCAATACAGTACATATGTCAAACAAGCTTTGAATTTGGCCACATAACATTGAGTATTAAATTATAGATGAATGGGATATTGTAGATTATACAGAAAAACAAGTTCTGACTGAAACGCTGATGATTTATGAATTAAGCAGGAAGTTTGAAGGTAAAATATATTTATATTTCTTCAGTATTTGTTATGAAGACGATATTGTTCAAGTAATATACATATTTATTTTAATAAAACATTGGAATATTACATTGGACTTTCAACAACAAAGTGAATTGCATACATTTCAAGGAACATTGAGTAGATGATGAATTTCCCCCACAGCACCCAATAATTATTATTTATTAATTATTAATTGTAACAGTTAACACATATCAACGTCTGCACCAAGGAGTTTATTAACATACAAAAAATTAAAGTTACAGAGAATGAAGAACACATGCACACTTTAATTACATCTCATGATTGTCAACTCAGTCGTGTAATTCGTACTCCTATGAGATTAAATTAAAGTGGAACATGTAGGAATTATGATACAGGTCAAAGACAGGACTTTACCGCAGCTTGAATTTTAGCCCCATTTTAAAGGGTATGCAAGCAAGGTTGGCAGCCTGGAGTCTGAATTTGCTTGCTTTGTTTATTTTATTGTTTATTTGTGGCATTTCTGTTTTCCGCAGAGGAAGTAGTCGACTTTACTGGCCAGGCCCTGGCAATGGGCCTCCATGCACAGCCGAGTACTCCATCGTTTCTTAACAGACACCACGTGGTTTGAGGAGTGCTTAGGACAAGCCAGTGCGATACATGCCGTGTATTTTTCACCAGTAAAGCCATGGCACTGCCCTGAACACCCCTGTGAATTAACAGGTCTCCCCTGCTCCATCTCTCTCTTAGATCGTCCAATCGTTTTGCCTGTGACGTCATCTTCCAGAGCATCAGTCTCCATGGGAACAGAACGCCGAGTTTCGAAGTCGTCTGGCCAGAAGTCGACAGATCTGGTTTCGAACTCGTCCGGCCACATGATGTCGCCACTCCAGCGTTTGCTCATGGTGGCGCCAGCTCCGTCTTTACCACCGCATTTCCAGAAGATGCAAGCATCTCTGAGGAATTGACTGCTGCCCCCGCATTGTTCCCTGGCACATCTCGAGGTGGCGCTGTCTTGCAGCACTTCCTGTCCGCTAGGGTCGCCACCGCAGCGTTGTTCATAACATAGGTGGAGTCGGCTTCCTTTCAGACCTCGACAATACAACAGGGGGCAGACTAGTCGACCCACTCTGGAGGACCTCAGTGAATCTGTGATAGCTGGATCACTGCAAAAAGGCATAAAATCAATCATTAAAGTGAAATATGGAAGCTAATAGCTGTAAGACATTGACACAAATCCCTTTATATACAAAAAAAAAGTTGTCAATATGAGTCATAGCAGGTAGTCATATTAATGACCTTATACCGAATTAGAGTGCCATATATGACAACTTTTGCTTAGGGTGATACAAACAATAATATTATATTATGTCATTGCATACAAGTATGTTTAGGATATTGAAGTTTCCACAAGTGAAGAAAAATCCATCAATGCTCCAATCAGTTTCTGAGATTCGATCATTTCTTTAATTTCCAGAAATAGACTACTTAATTGCTCTGATGTAGAAATCTTTCATCAAATGATCAGTACATTACAAACAAGATGTCTACATCAATTTTCATCTTCTAAATATTTCATTGTTTTTCTTCACGTATGATTGTTGGTGAAGTTGTATAAATGAGCATTTCCTGCAATTAGATGTTCTTCCATTAAATGTGATAGAAATGTTCTTTAACAAAAATGGGCCGTTATAAATGCAATTATATGATAGTGTAAACATAGAATGAAGTCGATTACATTATTTTTCTCACTACATTTTTAGATTCGCCAGATATGTATGTAATAGATATGTATATATACTGTCTCTTCACTAGTTAACACAATACAGTTGCACCCCTTTTAAGCAAGTAGGTCTGCACGTGTAGTGAAAGAGATTACTACGGGTACATGAAGGATTAAATTGACCGTGTCTTTTTAAAACCTCACCTGCACGATCCTTTCATATTGAAACCAACTTGACATGCAACCAATGGTGGACATATTATATAGGATCAGACATATCTGCATAATTATTCTTTTATCTCCACATATGCAAAGATATAGATGTATATGCATGGAACCAGTGGTGGACATATTATATAGGATCAGACATATCGGCATAATTATTCTTTTACCTCCACAAATTGCAAAGATATAGATGTATGTAGGTGCCGTGATTGTTTCATGAATGCAGGCAATTGCATTGCTGTGCATCATCATGAATGTATTACTACATAACAGCTGTGTTCCCATAGCACAAAATAGATGGTAAAAGTCTTAATTAAGAATTTCTCCATAATTACACCAAAAATGATGAGTCTTTTTTCAGCCCACGTGTATGGTCATATAACTTTTGTTTTATGGATTGGCCCCATGAAAGTTATGCCAAGGAGGTTTTAATGCCATCAAAAAGAGTGATCACTCTTAGTTTGTCATTTGCTTCTCTGTCTTGTGGTTAATGCGTGGAATGATTTATTCATAATGCCCCGTTGCGGTCATATGTGCGGTGAACGCTGTAGTTCCGTGCTAGAAAAATATGTGTCACTCTAGCAGAAAATCTGGCCAAGTTACAAGACTTTGAACACATTTGTGCAGTGTAAGACAAGATAAGATAAGACTTAGAATCTACTTTCTTCAGTCCACGTGGAAACAAAAGTTGAACAAAGACAAACAGTTTATTATATCCATTAATTCATGAAAACACCTGTTTTTTTTTATCTAACAAAGTTGTTGTATCTGACACTTTGTGGTGCAAAACTGTTGGCTATTCTACCATGGTACTTTCCTCGAATAATACTGCATTCTTCATAGACTATAGAACATCACAGATTCAGGGCAGCACTCAAGTGTTTCGCAAGAATATTATGCCCACCCACACATCTGCATGTATTTCATGACATTACATAAGAGCATGTCAGACAGAACATTAAGTAATAAGGTCATGTCAAGTACTCTATGGTTCAGAAATTCGGTACAAGGGATTAAGTACTAATATTGTCTCTTAGAATATAACTGCTGTACTAGGAAATTGATATATATTTGGTTTATGAAATTAGTAAGTAAATCGCGTTGGTCTGAATAACTACACTTAATATACCAGTGAACCTGTCCAATCATGAGTCTTTCTCACTTCCATATAGAGTGTAAACCTCTTTTGATTGCGCTTTATCGACACTGCTGATCTAACACTGAATCAGCCTATATGATCAGCTGTGGGCAAATATAATGATGAGAGTAAGGTAAGCAGCTAATTTAACAACACCCATTATCTGCTTTTACAACAGGAAACGACTATATGGCATTCAGTATCAATATTGTAAACTCACAACTCTGAAGAAAGTTCAAACTCCTGCATACCCAGAAATTTGAGATTAATACCTGCGACAGGGCTCCTCAACATGTATTATGGAAAAACAAAATTTTCAACAAATACCTTAACTTAATGTCAGCTGGTTCATATCGTGAAAATGGATTTCATTCACGAGTGAAATTTTCCATTATTTCATATCATGACATTGTTGTCAGGTGAAATCCATCTTGAAAATCCTAACAGCTCATTCGTTTACAATGGACCTTTGTTATGAGAGAGCATTTTTCTATTTTAGATACAACAACAATGGTGAAATGTTAAAAGGTTTCAACAGAATGTTCTCGGGCCATTTATATTTTTCAAAAACACACTTCTTAAACTTCGAATATGAGAATTTCATAATGCTACCAATAGATATATGAATCCAATATGAAATTTAATTATAAGGTTTTCTGTGCGATGAACCAATTTTCTTATTCAAGATGGTTTGTATTTATGATAAGTTTACAAATGCCAGTTCAAGATTGAAAAACATGTTATTTACAAAATTGTTATTCCAAATATTAATCGCAATACTACACCCATTATTCTAAGTTTATTTTGTCTCATGTATTATTATTGTGGTTCTATGCCAAGCATTATTAGCTCCCCTCTAGCCAGGTGTAAATGATTGAAGTGAGCTTAGTGGACAATTCTATGTTACAGGTTTACACTCTATATGGAAGTGAGAAAGACTCATGATTGGACAGGTTCACTAGTATATTAAGTGTGGTTATTCAGCTTGTGCTACAGGCTTCAAAAGTATCGCAATTAAGCCTACACTCTTTTACATTTACCATAAAGAACTGTTCATAACTTTGTAAATATGAAAAATTCATTATGCTATCATCCTATATCTAATTGTGTATATTGCTCATGATTTATCGCGAAATTCATTGTAATTGTATTGAATTGATAAAATGTACTAATATTTCGAATATATTGATTCATTGGTGTCAGAGAAAACCATAATTATGAACCCATTGTAAATTGGACGAGTTCTTTGACAGTTCATTATATTATTGTAATATTGAGCTAGGATCTGATGTCTTTCTTACAGCTTGTCAGATAGCAAGATGTGCAAATGAGCGATTAAGACAATTAAGACGGAGAGATGACAATAATCCTAATAATTACAAAATCAGGCACATGCAACATGGGTAGCATGTAATATAATGTCCATAGCTCATTTTTAGGCTTTGTAGGCTCACAGATTTTAGCCTTGTAGCTTGTCAGTTCAATGATATACATTATACAATATACATGTAATCTCCATTTGTCTGGAAAGGTTGACCTTCCTCATAGTCGATTTCTTGCAAACTTAGGTTTACTGGAGAGCAAGTCATACTCTTTGTGATACACTCAAAACATAAGCTGTGCTGCAGCAAACCCTCAGCGAATGTTCACATGGCACACACAAGTATCATAAAGGTTATTGAGTTTCAGATTAATTAATTTCTTTCAGCGTACTAAACTGTCATATTTTATTTATAATTCTTATTCCATTGATTATAATTTGATAACTGGAAGCATATAGGGCACACTAAATGATATTTCTGACAGCTGAAATATAATGTTGAGCAACTTTAACAATCATGAGAGAGGTTACCATGCTACCATGCTATCCCTGTGTATGGTTTTTAAACTTTGGGTTGTTTAATCTCTCACACCTTTGTATATCTTGTACATTTTAACTTTATTTCTTTAGACAAGTAAATTGATATCAGAGGAGGTGATAATGAATATTGTAATCATGAAATATATGTTATATTTTGTATAAATTTACAGGTATTTTCTGATTTTAAATATTCAATACATATCTGACTAAGTTTGATGTTGAAACTAAAAAGTCTAAATTGAAACCCTGTCAGTATTAATAGCCTATTCACACATCATAATGGCAGTTACACCACGTTTGGCAGAGGCACAATTACATTATTTCAGAAATATTCTGGCAGATGTTGGAGTTATAATCCTCATAAACAAAAGTTTTTAAAACAAGACATGCTATAAAAAGCACAACTACATCATATTATATAACAATAGCAGATGATGAGTCCAACATCTAGTTTTATGGGATGAGGAAAAATTTCCTCGTCTTTGCCAACTTCCCATAAATGACACACAATCCACCATTGCTTATATTCTCCACATTTTACAACATACACGGTAAGTTGTCCAATATACCCTGCTCCTGTACGCCATACACCCATGCTGGATGAAAAAGCATTCTGATTGGCTCACAGCAGCTGAGTTGAGAATATACCATAATGCAGAGTTCCATCAGGGTAAGGACAAGTTCTGCTCTGGAAACGAAATTATTACATTGGCCCTTCAAACAGACTTGTACTATTTTTAAAACGCTTTTTGAAAATCAGTCGCTGAGGGTTAAAATTTAGCCTGACCAGACTTTCTTCACTTATTATTTTGTAGGTGTAATCAATATTTTGGTCTTTTCTTGTATGCTAGTCACCTACAATATTCTTGTAACATTCTACACTTTGTCTATTTTCAGCAGGCTTTTGTAACATTTATGGCTTTCATATCTTCATATGCTATCTGCACTAAGCCTCTCGTTTTTGTGCCAATTATTTCAGGTATAGACTGCAGAAGTTCATCACACCCATGCAATGTGATCCGAGCCATATTTAATCACCATGCTGGGGTCGTTCAAGTGCATTTTATTGCGGAACTGCATTTTTTCGTCTGGTCCCCAAATATTTAATTAATTTCCTAATGCAATGAAGCGTGCAGTGACGTCACAACTGTGTGCCCCTTCCAACATCAACTAAATTGTGGCCGGAGTGAAAAGTCAATATGGCGCCGTGTAAATATTGGCACCTTTGGGCACGAGGAGATGCTAATTATGTTTGCCCCAGCTCATCCAGGAAGGATTTGCTCACAGATGCCTGTTGATTGATACCATTAATGGAAATACAAACATTGGTTCATCAAGAAGATGCGGGGACTCATTGTTTCATGCTCTTAGTGTGTAGAGTGATGTTTGAATTCAACAGATCATCAGAAAACCATATGCACAGGAGTACAGAACACTTTTTTAAAGTGAGTGTTCACTGTCCACTGTGGTCTGACAAATATTTAGCCCTAACACAACAGCAGGGATTCCCTATTGTGGGCTGGGTAGAGGTACACATTGTACCTGCATCACAGTGATGTCTATTCGACTAATGGGCCGGGAACCAGCTCTTTGTGACTGGCTGATATTTGTATTAGTGTGTGGTTAATAGTTTCCTACTTTCTATAGGGGCGGCCAACTTTTGGCTTACATACAACATCCCGTACACAAATGAAAATTTTGTATATATTGTATTAGACAAAATATTGAAATATTGAAAAGAATTGATAAGATCATTAGTAAATGTAAATATGTCTGGGGTTCAGAGACTTCAATTATGTAATGGACCTACTCTGCCGACTTCCCAATTACACCTTTGGCAGGCCTAGTCAAACTTGAGCCTTTCTCATCTCCCTGGGGAGCATACACCCAGTGTGCAGCCTGTTAGGTGCTTCTTAGGTCAAGCACTGCCATCTCTGCCTGCAGCCAAGTACCCATTTACACCTGGGTTAAGTGGAGCCAAGGATCTGCTCAGTTCCTCCATGCCATGGTGGGGGCTCGTACCTGCAACTTACAGTTTTAAGGCGAGCACCTTAACCACAGGGCCATCGCCACGGTATATAAAATATTAAGACTTGTTAAAACCTCATTATAATTATAACCTAAATTCTGTACGGAATGGTTATATTTAATAAAAAGAATATGCTTATCACTGTCAATCTTTGAAACCAATCTGATACAAAATATAAAACAATATTGAATTTGATAGACTTGGGCTCGTATTGCCTATATATGTACACTGTGACATATTTTGGACCTGGGTCTGATGCACTGAAAATCTGAATCATTTCTGAGTCATTTAAACATGTCTAGAATGACTAAACCCTAAATAGTTAGTCAGATTAGTCGGTGGCATTTGAATTGACTAAACATTTCGCCATTATGACTATTTGATCATACACACATCTCTTGTGACCTCTACATGGGGTAAAATTCATATATCATTCATTTATTCATACTATTTATAAAGTCTAACTAAATTGTCATACTGCGAGGAAAAATGTTTAATAACTCTTCAGTTAAAAAATATTATGGTCAGTTGTTGATTGATATTTCAACCTAAATCGTTTTTGCTACCTGTATTGATACAGCTAAACCTATTGACACCTGTTAAGTCGATACAGTGTCAAGTCATAATGCCAAAGACAATAGTAACCATTCATTACATTCATAGAACAGTCAAAGTTGTCATTATATGACTGTAATGCCTTGTAATTCCCATGGTTCTGGTCTTAAAACCACCTAAATTTATTATTAAGTGCATTTCTGTGCATGTTAAGAGATCATTTTATGTCTCATAAAATTAATTTAAAATGTATTGCTATACCTGACAGTTCTCAGAGCAGCTGCTGAAAATTTTATATTTTAGTACACAGCTAGGCATATTTGTAAATAGTCTTTTTTTGTCTTGTAGTATTCTTAGTAACAAGGATACAATAAATATTAAAAAAAAATTATTTTTAATATCATTTTATTGTCACTTACCTGTCATTTATCGTATAACATTTTACTCCAATCGTCGACGTTAAGGCTGAAACAAAAGAAGAAAGAAAGTCGGATTAAGCATCATATATCAAAATGAGTCACACCCAATTTTTGTTTACAACACAAACATGTTTCAAATTATGTATGCATAGTGTCATATATCCGCAGCCGAGTATTGGTGCCAAAAGTAATGAACATTATTCATGAGGTGGGGTGTCTCTGATTCTGTTGTTCCAATTTGGGTAACAGTTACCACACAGTAGATTTTGCCTTATGCAATGTTTGTTCATAGTATAAATGGTGAGAAGACACTGACAATGAAAAAATAAATTGCTGACAATACATAGATGCGTCCCAGTGGCTTAGGTGCTTGCTAAAGGTTTTGAAGGTCCTGGGTTTGAATTTACTTGGTGCCAAGTGATCACTAGATCTAGTAGCTCATGTAGTTGTACTGTTTCAAAACTACTTCTAATCATTGGTAGTCATAATATTGACCATGCATCTAAAAAACAAAACTGGGGTCGAACAGAAAAGTTAATTTGGAGTTTATACTGAAGCAATCAAAAAAGTGGGGATCTTGCAATGTCATAGTTATTCACGATCATAGAGTAATCCTGTAATTGAATTTACTTGACCATAAAGTGTTAATGGATTATAGAATTAAGTTTACTCAGTCTGGGATGAAAGTGAGAATAAAGTGGAGATAGTCTGTCGTTTGGCATCAAAAGTGTGTTTGATCTCTCGGAGCCTATTATTACCGTGTGGGGTTGATGTCAGTGGATCTGAAGAGATGGTGTCAGGGCAATAGACATATATGGGTGATGCGGAGCCAAGAGGAAAATACACAAAGTGTCATCAACACATCATTGCCGAGTCAGCAGCTGCTGCTGCTGCTCCAGTAGTACCATCAGCAGCAGCAGCATCATCAGCATCAGCAGCATCAGCAGCATCAGCAGCATCAGCAGCATCAGCAGCATCAGCGGCATCAGCAGCAGCTTTGCACCTCGAACTGCAGCAGCAGAATCAAATGGCAATTAGCAGCAGAGGCAGGGGTGGCCCCCACTAACCCGTGATGCATGCCAAATAAGGTAGGGGGCACGACAATTAGTGGCAGCGCCCCCTCTTGGCAAACTCTCTCAAATGGCCTATTGTGTTACTTCAACAATGTCACGTGGGCCAGAACTGTCCCTCTTTAGAAAGACGAGCTTCTCTATATCTGAATGACCTGTCCCTGTTTACAAAGCTTCACAAAGCACCAAGAGAAATGAACACAAAGAAAAGACTTAAATCACCTGAAAATGATATACTGGCCTCTCAGCTACAAGGAAAGACCTTACAACAATTCATTTTCTTGTAGCAATATATTGTGCCCTTTCTTTACGATTTGTTCTGCCTGGTAGTGTTGATTTGTAGTATTCAAAATGTTAACTTTTTTCTAAACCATTCAGAACATTTTTTATTTATCATACAAACATAGAATTAATCTCTAGCTTTGTACGATTACGACAAATTAAATTGTTCATTGTTTTTCATCTTTTTGGCACAAATCCATGACCAGTTTCGGAAGAACTTGCTGCCAATCTTAATATCACAGATGAACATGATTTTGATTAAGTATTATCTTCTTCGCACTGTAAACACTAAAACTCCCTCAAGTTAATGAGCTGTCTTGGCTAATTTGCATTATGCATTACATTCAGTAGTTGCCAAATAAAAACCAGTTCAAAGCAAGTGAACAGGTTTATTCATTTTTCTATAGTGAGGGCAGGGAAAATAACTCAGTGCTTTCTAAGTCGGAAGTAATGTCTTTGGATGGTGTGTGCACCAGATTATTATAATACATCACGGAAAAACATATAAACACCTATGAATTCTATTATATGATTGATTTAATGATAGATAACGTCAGTTTCTAACTTCCAAAAAATGATCTTTTTCTTTTTTTGATTGTGGTTGCCCAAATGCATGTATTGCATAGCAAAAGTAACAAAGAATATATATTTTATAAAAAGACGCAGAATAATAATAAGTATTCGATACCTTTGATTTTAGAAAACGAATCCCGTTGGAGATAATGGCATTCAACATTATTTACTGTTAGCAATTAGGTATTTTTGCATCCCACTGTAGACTGTATTGTTTCGGATGTAAAACAATCCAGAATTCTGTGGAAGCTTTGATTTGCATGATACGTGTGCAAGAATGTAGAAGTTAATTTGGATTTTTTTTCGGGCAGATCACCAATCAGGACCATAGTTGGATTGCTCCCCTCATCACCCTGCTGTCTTACTTCTTATAAGCCATAGCTTGATCAACTCAATGTCAATTTTCAATAAGGCTGCATGTCCAGAAATTACCATTGCAATGTGTCAATGTGGCTCAATGCTATTGGGTCTGAAGCTCAGTCAGCTTATAAGACCAACTGCCAGAGGCAGACGTAATGATGAGATGATAAGGCTTGGAGTCCACACCATGTTGAACATTTACCCCATGGGTGGGTTTTTTTTTTACTTGTACCAGGGACTGACAATTTGACGTCTCATCGGAACGACATCGGGCTGTAGCTCATGAAGAGTGCCCAGGCTGGGGACTGAACCCGGGACCTCCAGCAGAGCTGACCAATATGGAATCGGCAGATGCCTTAACCATTAGGCCACCCAGCTGCATTACAAACAAATCAAATGATTTAATCTTACTAGGTGTCCTTAGCAGCTGGGAGGTAATGGTGTACATCACAGAAAATAATTTTGAACATTATAATGTCATGGATTACTTATGCGTGCTTCAAGGTGATGTATTTTGCCCACACGTTAAATTGGGAACTTCTATGTGCTGTAGTTTTAAATGTTAATGAAAGTCAGAATAGGTCATTTTCTTTTTTCTTTTTGACTGGACAATGGGATGTTGTTATCAATTAGGGTCGGTATTGTGCTTGAATAAAATAACATAAAGGAGTGTCAATATTATTATATAGATGTTTGGGAGTGTCTTAAGATGACAATGAATTTCAGTTAATGTCAATTAATCTCATTGAGCTAAATCGTGATATCGTACACTGACTTTTTACCTTTCAGTTTTTATCCAACCAAGAACTGCTATGAAAAGGCAAAGTATTCAGTAAAGGTGAACTATTGTATAGCTTTATTTCTTCATAACTAGGAAAGAAAACGAATAGCAAGAAAAAGAGGTTTCTACACAAACCAAATTAGTATTTTGCAGACAATTCACCAGAATTATCTAGAATAACTGAATACCCAACGTAAAGATGAATTAATTTCGCAGTATAGCGGACCCAAATATATGCCCATATTTGGCGTCCATTAAATATTAAAAAATATCAAAATTTTCTGCCAAAATGTGTTCTATTGCAGAATAGGAATAATACTTGTGTACCACAGGGTCTGGAGGTAGCCCCCAATAGAAAAAAATAAACGATGTCTTTGTCTTGAAAATGAAGAGAGCGGTCGTTTTTGTGACGTCATTCATTGAATTCAGGGATATGACGTCATAGGCATGACAGAAAGACTCGCTACATAAGGTCATAAATTTGGGTCCGCTATATTGTACTTTTTCCTTAATTTCTCGCTGATTATGTAAGATTTCCTTATGATAATGAATAATCTTAGACTCTCAGTTCAAGAAAAGTCTGCATGATTTTCTGCATTCTCCTAATTTAGTGTCTCTAATTCATAACAAATCTGGTGCTCAATTAAAATTGACTCGAACTAGCTCAACCATTAAATTGCAAAATTGAGAATTAAGAAAATGTTTTCTATAAGCTGATTGATCAAAAACAGCTTTGGCTGAATGTTGTAATCCTGTTTATTAAATATATCTAAATAAATAAATGACAAATGATAGTAGGTCATGCAATATACGGACATAGATATGTTATGGAGTATGCCAGGGAGCCATACTGGACCCATGTCTAAAAGCCTTCTGTTCATGCTACAGTCTATCAATCACCATTTACTCTCTTTAGCATAAACAATCAAGTTTAACCATCATTCTCCTCTCTTTTGATCGTTTTTATGTTTTCTTGGTATGTTTGTTTTCACACGTTCCAGGAGAGGTAACAGCTGATTGGCTGTTTATTTAATTAGTCAGAGGACCGAAAAAATGTTCAGGAGGACGGAGACTGTTGCTATACTACTAAGAGTGGACTTTAAGGTCTGTATTCAACCATAAAGCAACTTTTATTTTTTGGAAAATGCAACATTTACCAATTTAAGGAGATGTTCATGTGGAAGTAGACTGGCTAATATTGAGCTAGCAACTTGAAAGTTTTTGCATTCGAATTCTGCTTTACTGTGTTGGTACTAAGGGGCTTATCGAAATGGAAATAAATCAAGCAAAAAAGGTAATATTAAACAGGCAAAAATACAAACTCTATGTTGAATGACAGATATGTTCTTGTGTTATTATTTCAATGATATATTTTGAACTGTCTAGGTTAGCTGAAATACAATACACTTAGGGGGACATGCAAACAACCTCTAGCACTAGGTTGAGGATATTGGGCTAAATCTACAGATATGCTTTATCTTTTGAAGGAATATCATTCATAGCTTACACAATTCATTAATCATAACCTTTAGGCACAGAAACAGGTCTTGACCACAGACCACATATTCAAAGAACATTAAAGTAATATGAAATTTGTTTGACCAGGTTTATGGTTTATGAGATTTAATCAGAAGAGATGACACCCAAAATACTAAAACTTTAATATTCAGAAAATGAAAAAAACACCAACAAAGAAAATGTCATCTCAAAAGGAATTTTCTTTCTCCATTTTGCCAGAATATTCAAATCCGTTTTTTTCTTTTCTTTTTTTTTCCTTTTTAACGACATAGTTACTAGATTCTTAAATATCATTATTCCACATCTGGACCTATGATTCAACTAGGCTACATTCTTTCGTTTTGTCCAGCAAACGGTGGACTAGTATCTTGACATTAAACAGGGGATACCTTGCACTGGGCATCTATGCTGAGGCAAGTACGACACCAGCCATATGGTTGATATTTGCCTCATGTATACCAACCTTGTCATCTCATCATCACATATGCTTACTAAGCTTCTCATCAGCAATAAAAAAACAATACAATACAATACGTTGCTGCAATTCTGATTAAAAATCAATTTCCCTACTCTTACTACTTAAAATAGTAGTAATCTTTCTGACATGGATGTCTACTAAAGTGCCTAACTAACATTTAGGACATTTTGACTGAAATTTTAAAATTTGACTACATCTGTGGCCATTTTGACTGTGCAAACGTGATTTGATAATAAACTTTACCTTAACACAAACCTTAACCTGTGTGCAGGTTGCCTGACTCAGCCATTTTGACTGCCAAGTTACCTAGTCTTAAGCCTTTATAGTCATTAGTCATAATGACTGACTGACTAATAAAGGTTGAATAACTTGTTTGTCGAAATGGCTGAGGGGTAAGTTATTGCAGACTGACAAATGACTCAAGGTTAGCCTAAAAGAATTTCAATGTACTTTAAGATTTTATCAAAGAACAATTACTTCCGTTGGACTAAGTGCCACATAATACACCCCCACTATTCCACCGTGCCTTTTAATTTGATTACTATGGCAACGTATTTTTGTGGACGCCTTCAGATTTGATTTCTTGCTTTAATGTATTGTCCTGTCTTGAAATTTGTCCTGCTTTCCTGTGGGATTCCAAGAGTGTCACTCCTAATCCACCTACCCTTTTTAGAATTGTAACTAAATTTGAATCATAAATTTGGTGTATGAGTAAATATTAAACTGTGAGTAGATTTTGAATGGAATAAATTAAAATCTTTCCTCTGGAGTAATCATTAGATTGTATTAGAGAAAGCTACTGTAAACCTCAAAGGACAGTGTCCATTTGAAGATATTTTTTGGCCTGCTAAGGACATTTTTGTCAGTACATAGATGAAAAGGAAAGATTCTAATTGAAGTTTTTGGATCAGTAAAATATTATCATGCAAAGACGCGCGCCGTTTTATGGCTGTGAATATTGAGATTTTAGATCTGAAGGCATGGACTGAGATTTTAAGATCTTTTGAAAATAAAGACACACCACGGCTCATACGCTTTGTCTTTTACACTTTTCATTTATCGTGACCACTACCTGCTTGAACAACGTCTTCTGAGTAAAGTCTGTCATGTCAAGATGTATATGTGATTACTTGTACAGAAAAAAAGGTTTTTCTTCAATGTCAGCATGTACTTAGTTATCACTTGCAAAAACCAACACATATATAGTCATGCATTTGGTCAATACAAATGACACGTACTTATTATCTTGCAAGCATGCATGTTAAAAATACATTGTCTCATCTATACGAAGTCATACATATAATAGGACAATAGATGGGACAATATTTTTTCGTATAGGTGTAAATAAAATTTCCTGACTCTTTCTTGACTCTTGACATCTGCCTCTAAAGTTATTTCTTTCTTTCTCCTTTGTCTCTCTTTCTTTTTCTTTTTGGTCAAAAATTGTATTTATTCTATATACAAGTATACTTTTGTTGTTCCGTGTTTTTAATACATTGGCCTGATAGAATAAATGGACATTTTAACGTTTTAGATTTTATCTAGATGTTATCAAGACATGATTTTATATTACACTGTCGAGCGTGCAATAATATCCAAACTTAAAGTGATATTAAATGAAGACTGTGTACATGTTTTTTTTTGTGTGTTATTTTACACTGAAAACGGTATGGCTAAATCTCAGATATATTTACTTTATCTGAAATGACTAACTATGTTTCTAAAACTTTACTGGAAAAGTCTAAATGATTTGACAAAGATTCTAATCAGAGATTTCTAATGCAGTTCCAGACGACATGCATCTATTCCTAAAACTAAAAACAACATTCTAACCATGTACAAAAAACTTGTAGCTTTGGAATGATGCAGATAGCTGATTGGTGTATAATATATATATTATGCTATCAAATTTTCACACAAACACCAAAGAAAAGTCTGTAAGACTTTTAGTGTGATAGTTCATTTTTCCCACTCCAGACACCGCAAGAAATTAAGATTTAAGTAGTTGCTGAAACTTTATAAAGGAGTGGTACATTCAGCAAAAATCTTTATTGCAGTATTACAATTGTAAACTTACTACACTGGAAAACTTCAGAAACCTTTGACCAAAAATATTGTGTTCTGGTTATTTTCATATCCATGTTTACTTTTTACTCAAACTTGTCAATAAAATTCCAAAGTTCATACAACTTTATACATTTTGAGCTGGCCTATAATTCATCGATTTCAATTTTGAATAAAGAAACGAAGTAGTTTTGCCGGTGATTACATAGGTCTGCGTGGAAATTGATATATCAGTTTCATCTACATGTTTTTGTCACACAAATAATGTGTTTTTGTATGCAACATTATGAGTAATGATTCTAGCTATTACACGGACATTTTCATATTGCACTGACTGCATATATTGTATGTCTTGTCTCACAATATCAGTTTCAGTAATTAGCGGGCCTCGCTTGATCAGGCAATGGATACTGACACATAGACAAAATATCTGGCATTACTGCTATCAATTGAATTCTAGGTACTTACATGTGCATGTTGCTCATGTATAGAACATCTATGCAGACATCATTTCATTAAATCTTGAAGATAATGAAGGTATTTTTCTAAAATAATAATTATAATAATTGTAGGCAATGTAACTAAATTAGCGCAGAAATATGAATTTTTTTTATGCCACCAGTGACATATAGGCCTGTTAGGTCGGGCAATTGTACATGCTTCATTGCATGCCACTTAAATAAATGTTAAGTTTAGTTGAGTTGCGGATATCTAGACTTGAACAAAAAAAGATTATTACACCTGCGAGAATGATAATGCAAGTGTAACGTGCATTGTTGCTATGATTTTACATAGTTTTATCATTTTAAGATAAAATAAAATTACCTACAATATATAAGTAAAATGTATTTATTGCATAGCATTGTTTTATGTCAGTCAGCTTATATAACCAGTTGCCAGAGGTGGTCGTAATGATGCTGATTAAGCACCATGTTACATGCTTAACCCATGGGTGGGGTATTTTACTTGTCCAGCATAGGCACCTCCTGCAAGGCACAGCCTATTGAGTCTCATAAAACCAATATCCAGTTGAGATGTAGCTCATGAAGAGTGCCCTGTTTAATGCTAACTTTTGTAATTCAACAAGTCATAATTTGGTTTAAAAATGTTTGTTAAAAAGACTTAAACTATTGACTGACTAATCTTTTTCTCATAGAGACATTTCTGTGCAATGGTTGCAGACCATCCTTTAAGCATTCAATGAAAAAACAACATCCACTTAAATGCTGGTCCAATTAAAAGTTCTTTGTACATAACATGCAGATAATGCCTGTAGGGAAATGGCAATTTTCTCTAAGATCACTTGCATGACTTTAGAGGTTTAAAGTATTCCAAAAGCCTTTGGGATTTACTTTTGTGTGCATATCTTGGTCTTTTTATGGATTCCTCTTATGCCAAAGCTCATAAACGTAGCAATGTTAAAAAGCTTTCTTTATGTGACCATCACATATGTGTTTTGTTCTGTTATCCTATGTTATAGATTTAAATTATATTTATATTTATATTTTACAAGGGAGATACTCTGCCGCAAAGCACTAGCCTCCAGCAGAAGATGCCCTTGGTTAAAAGAAAAAAAATCTATAAACAAAACCACATAGTCTATATATATACTAAATTGATGATCTTTTATATAATAATGCCAGCATTGATGATATGTTATTCTATGATATGTAATGTTATATATTATGTTATGTGTTATTTTATGCTTTTTTATCAGAAAGGGTAAATTGGCTATCTTAAGCACTTCTATTATTCAGCTTTTGTTACATGTATTAATTACAATTAGTGCTAAGGATTTCTCAGACCTCAGCAAAATTGCTAATTGGTACCACCCGCGCTTAATATTATATATCATTGACCTAATACTAAAGAAAGAAATATTGTCACATCTGAGAAAAACGATTTTGGAATTTGCTATCCAATTCCTGGGAAATTGCTAATCACTTGGCCATTAAGACAATTTAATGACAATTAGCGATTACAGTTACTTAAATCGTTTAATTCATCTTTCCATTAAAATAAATGTGAAGTTATTTTTCTTGATCTCCCGGAAGAGTTTTAAAATAATCAATTACATGCATCTTATTTTAATAAAAAAACTCAGTCTGACATGGCAACAATAAATTAACAATTCATGATCACCGCAGCGCATGTCAATTGACTTTTGGGTTAATAAGTTAATGGCTTATTTTAATTTCTTCTTTTTTTATAATTTGGTCTATTTAATTAACCTCTTTGCAAACTATTAGTTTTGCATGCAAACTCTTGTGCTGAAAATCCTTTTTTCATTTTGACCAAGTTTTCAGATATTTTTCACAAGCTATAGACATTTAGACAGTGTCTCAAGATGTTGCTAATGCTACGCTTTTAATGAGATGTATTGTATTTTAATATTATAACTGTTTTATAACCATTTTTTATGTTATGTTAAGCATGACTTTACTCGATTAATATTTTATCATGATATTGTCAATTCTCTCATTTTGAGGTATAATAATATTATTATCATTATTATTATTATCATAGTGCATAGACTTTAGAATAACTTATCCTTTTTTTAGCTGATATGTTATTTATCTTTATTTAACAACTGATTCTGTAAATTATTCATCAGTGGCTACTTGCCTGTTATAAACGGATGCTGATAACGCAAAGCCAGAAGAAACCTTCATTATTTGTGTCTATAATTCAAACTGAATTCTGCAGTGGCAACCAGCCTGATGAGCCTTGGCTTTTTCTGGGGATGAAAGTTACCACTATACTACTACTTTAATCTAGGCACAGTCAAAATGTCCACTATCTTTGTCAAAAAGATTAATTCTACTTATTTATATTTTCTTGATGGCTAGCCAAAAACTGAAATAGAGGCAGGTTGTGATTAGTGGGCGGCTGAAATCATCTTGAATTTATCTTAGAAAATGTGTAACCTGTTAAATCTAAGTGCTGTATATATATCTAGTGATAATATCATAACAGTGCCATTGAGTCATATTTATAACTTATCTCTTTCTTAATGTATCTTTCCCAACCAGACGAAGCTGGTAAACGTAATCCCCATCTACGAAAGCAATGAAACTAATCTTCTTAAAAATTATCGACCAATTTCTCGGTTGCCATTATCTTTTAAAAACTAGCATACTGAAAATTATATGTATTTACAAAGACTCTCTTTATCATATTCTTTTCAATATGGTTAAGAAGGAACTACTTTATCGAAAGTCTTCCATACTCTCCACCACACATATTATTAAAGAAACTTGAGTACTATGGAATTAAAGGAATTGTGTTAAAAAAATGTATTTAACAGAAAGCATAAAAACAGTGACTTTGAAAATAATACGTGTGGAGTCCCCCAGGGATCGCTGTTAGGCCCTTTATCTTTACTATTGTACATGAATGTATCTATCAAATTATGGTAAATACATATTGCTTGCAGATGATACAAATATTATCGACAACGATACTAGTATAGAACATTTAGAGAGAAATGTTTTAAAAACATAAAATAAATTCGGAAATGTCACTGGTTTAATATGAACAAGTTATTTGTAAATTTTAGTAAAACTAAATTAATAGTATGCTGACCAATATAAGACAGAAAAGACTGAATTCTAATATAAAACTTAAATTAAAGAACATGCCAACAGAACAAACGGAAAATATAAAATTTCCTGATGTCAGAATTCATTACACTTCTCTTGGGAGAAATATATTGAGCAAAATAAAAAAAAAAGAGCAAAAAAGAAACAAAATATCACAGGTAAATGCTATATTGTTATTATCGATTAAAAATACATTGCTTGAAATGGATCTTGAACTGAATTGCAAATATCTTATCATTCCAGATCTTACTTATGGCTTAATATCATGGGGAAATACCTACAGAAAATTGAAGATATATTTTAAGTAAAATCAACTAAACAGTTGGAAACGCATTAAATAATTCACCTCCATCTAAAAAACAGCACTACAAATTTCTCCACCTATATTTTACCAACTACTAATTATGAAAATACGAATGAACAGTGCACCAAAAGTAACCTATATTTGCCAAAGATAAATAAAAATGTTCAAAGTTCCATTCAAATCATCAACATCATATTTTAACACCTTTTTATCTTCTTTTTTTCTAAACCTATTTTATGTAATTATGTGTTTTTTTTTCTTGTATTATTACATATATATATCTGGTGGTGTGCACAACCACTAGGTGGTCCTTTAATGTGCACCCCTTGGGGTTTACTGATTATTCCATATTGTCATATTATCGTGGGGACGACGGGGTCCTGTCCCCCTGTCTCCCCTCTTCCCCCCCCCCTTGAAACAAGGCCCATATCATAAACACGATATCAACGGCACAGGCAAAGATATATTTACAGATACACCAATACTTGATAATTAGATTTCCTGTGCCAAAACAAAGCACAGTTTTTAGTGTAGTGAATACACGATCTCTATTGTCTACCTGCCGTTTCAAACTAATATATTGCATTTAATTTTCATAGGAATTTGTGATAAGAAGTCCACACAGTTACAATGTAATGTTTTCCAAAATAACTAGCCTATACCATTTTTAGCAACAGCACAGTATTTGGATTGAATTGTTATATAGCATTTTAAATATTATATCAAATGGAAATCGTGTCAATACTTCTGCAAAATGTCCAAAAATATCTCACAAGAGGCACGCGTATTATATTATGTATCTTCACCTAGGCCTACAGACCACAACTGCCAATTTGGCTGTGTTTACAATATCTTTACAAATTAAGCGCAGGTTCCAGAATTGACCCTTGTGGTACTCCATGAACATACAATGGGGCTAACATTTCTTTGAAAAGGTGGTAAGTTGGATACGATTTTATGTCAATGTTAATTACAAAACATTTATATTTGAACTATTTGATGTATTAGACCTATCTTTAGCAAAACGTATGATTGGTAAATTGTGCGAGATTCCATATTTGATTTAAGATCTTCAGTAGATGCAATTTGCAATTTGAAGTGATAGGAATTGTTAACTTCATAGGCCTGTTAAATCCAATTATTCAGAACTTTATATTTTGTCCATGCAGATGATATTATTTGTACTTAAACTCCCATGGAGGAAAGTATAGCAACAAGATAAAATGAAGTATTACCAAATGAAACAGCACATACTTAGCTGCAATCTGTGTTAATGCGAAGAAAATTGACAGCAAGCGACCAATTAGAATAATATAAGTCAAACATCACTTACTGAGAATAAGAAGAGCCTGTATCATTTGCCGTTCATAACTGCATGCCTTCATGGCTTTTGGAGAGATTTAGAGGGAGAAGATCTTGTAGAGATGGCAAATTTCCTAGCGCTGCACCCCAGCCCAGAGCTCTTCCAAAGTTTATGTGCTTGCAATATTCGCCCACACTATCGGCGTCACACCTGTGTGGCGCCACAGTTCGCTTGTGACGTCACAATACCGTCCCACAGAGCCCTCAGCAAACTCTCCTTGGCCAACGAAGGCCGCCTTAGTCCAGCCCCATTTGGTAATGAACGGGATGCTAAAATGGCAGCACACTCCACCCCCTCGTTTGCACAAGAGCATTGGCTGTTATGACTCATGAAGTTCTCAATATGACACTTTATTTTGAAAACTAAAATTAATTTTCAATGCACCTACTTCTAAACAAAGTCTACAGGTTGAACCTGATGATTTCTGATAGTCCCTTTGACCTACAAGGCCCCTATAAGCCAATATACTCCTTAACATACATGCATACATCTAGGCCTGTAGGGGAAAAGGCCTTTACAGCACACACCAATTGATGCCATATCACCGTGGTTGTCTTTTGGCCTAGCTCAGTGGTAGCACACAAGGATTCCCGGTCAAGCCTAATTTGGATGGCTGTTTCATCCTTCATCTCATGAACATGAGCTTTCTGAACTATTTGAATCAGAAAATTCTAACAAAATAACATCTCGTTGTAATGAAATAATATTTGTTCTAACGAAATGACATCTCGTTCTAATGCACTAATATCTTGTTCTAACAAAATAACATCTCGTTCTAACGAAACAATATCTTGTTCCAACGATAAAGTATCTTGTTCTAACGAAAAACTAAGTTGTTCTCGTTTGGACAAGATAGTTTTTTGTTAGAAAGAGATATCATTGCATTAGAACAAGATATTATCTCGAGATATAAAAAAAAAGTCCATGTCCCCTCCCAGCCACCGTAGAATTTATATCGAATGACAGATTTTCTACTGGATTAAAATGTGAATTTTCATTTGATATTCTGACATTTGAAGAAACATGGCTTGATCAGTCAGTGTGAATTTCAAGGATATGTCAAAGTATTTCATCACAAAGAAATTACAAAGAAAGGTGGTGGATGAGCCATATTCACTAAAAAAAAACATCAACTGTTTTGTAAGAAATGATATTTACCTTCCTGACAAAAAAGAAGGCATGTGCTAAAAATGGAGTTTTTGTCTTCGGTCTGATATATCGTTCCCCCAAGTCACAACTGCATAGATAAATTGCAAAACTACCTGACAAAAAATTTCCAATCAATTAAAACAAGAAGGAAAGACACTGGTTCTTTTGGGCGATTTTAATATAAATCTATCGCAATATATATATTTATTTCATACACATTTGGTATAAAAATTAATCAAGATTATCAAAGAAGTTTAAAGTGTTATAGAGAGTGTCCAAATGCTAAATTGAATTTATTACAAATAAATGTCAAAAAGTGATAGTCTATGAAATGCACAGGAAATTTATGAAGTCCTTCTTTTCTTCATCATGCCATTGTGTGATGTTGCTCCTTCTTAATTCCTGAATAGTTCTCACAGTTATCATGTCACAGAGAGTGCATGAATAAATAACAAGTTCCCTCGCATTCCTGTTTGTCAATATTTCTTCTGTGTTTTTTTGTGTCATTTCACTTATTCGCTTCATGTTCTTGCCAATAATAGCCTAGCAGTTGCGTATTCCATACCTTGCCAGATATCTCACAAATGCATTAGTAGAGTTTAGCATGGAATTTGTAATCTTTGCAAACCTTGCGCAATCAAATCAACATAAAGAAACAGGCTGTTTCTTAGATGCTATGATCACTAGTCAACTGATTCCAAAGATAACTATGCCAGCCAGGGTAGCTCATGCTTCTGCTACATTGATAGACCATATCTTTACAGATATTGACAATTGTTATGCTGGCCTACTCGTGATAGATATTACTGATCACTACTCAAATTTAATGTTTATTTGTCCAATTTACATTACCAAATCCAAGCCAAGTTATGTGACATATCGCTCAATAACTGAAAAAACATTAATTTTAATAACGTAATCAGCCAGGAAATCAGCAATTTGTAACAGTGGCAACTGATCCTAATGAAGTCAATATGGTTTTCAAAACAATCTCTCAACAAAAATGACGATATTGGAACTGCAAAAAGGACTATTGAATACTTGGCTAACAAAAAAATTATGCATGGGTATTTTCCTTGACCTATCATAAGAATTTGAAACATTAGATCATGAAATGTTGCATCATAAAATGTGTCATAATGGAGTGAGAGGCCTGAGTTATCAATGGTTTAAAAGTTATCTTATGAATAGAGTAAAGTACACATTTTTGAAATCAGAAAAATCATCTCTTGGCAATATCAGCTGTGGAGTTCCTCAAGGATCAATTCTAGGTCCAATTCTCTTCTTGAATTACAAGAATGACAATGTTACTGTTTGTAAATCAATATCATCCTCTTCGCTGATGATACCCCTTTACTTTATCAAAATGTCCAACAGTTAACTGAAAAAGTAAACGGTGAATTAACAACAGTCTAACAGTGGTTTGTACACAACGGACTGTCACTCAATATCGAAAAGACCAATTGCATAAATTTTGCAACAAAACAATCAAATATTGATTGCCATCAATGAAATAGAGTCAAAAAGACTAAATTTCTTGGAATCATTTTTAAATGAAAACTTGGACTGTAAAGACCATATCACAAGTGAAACCAAATTTAAAAAACAATAGCTATAATTCATAAGATAAAGGCATGTCTACCGTTATCAACACTAAAGAAATTATATCATGATTTGATATATCAACATATGGTTTATGGTGATGTGGCCTGGGGTGGTGTATGGACTACTCCACTGAAAAGACTGATATTCTTAACAAAAGAGCTCTTAGGCTGATCAGCAATTCAAATTACAATGCTCATACTCTATTTAAATCGCTGAAAATACTGAAATTTCCGGATGCGTATGAACTCGAATGTTGTAAGCTATATTTAAAAAATAAATATGGTGAGACAACAAACTGCCATTTGAAAATGATTGCCATAATTACAAATTAAGGAAAAAGGGTACCATTAAAGTGCCTCTCATTAAAACTAAATTGCAAGAACATATGGTTAACTATGAAGTTGCCAACATGTGGAACAAAATGCCACTTGCATTGAAAGAAGATGAAACAGTTAAGAATTTTTTTAAATAACTTTATAAAAGATTCAAATCATTAAATTATAATGAAGCTTGTCATTTGGATCACTGTACTGTTTAGTACTAAAATGTAGCCATTTAAATTCATGGCATAATTTTCAACATTTTCAGGCATGCACTACAACAGCTTTGTAAGCTTTTGGTGCATGAGCCTCAGGTGTTGATGTGTTTTTGTTTTTTCTGTAATTTATATTTGTAATCATTACCTGAAAATAACCTCGATATCAATATCATTGCCATGTTCCCTGTCTGTCCTAATTAGCCCATCAGGTAACCACCCACCTTTATCTACAGTAATACCTTTGTCGGGGGGGGGGGGGACGTGTCAGCAGGATATCACTTACAGTGACCTATTCGTCCATTTGGTGGAGATTTGTCCTATTAGAAGCCTGAAATTTTCACTTTGGGCATCATTTGAAATAAGCCTATTGGAAACATGACAACGAGTTATAGTTCCAGACAGAGTCAAAAGGTCTAAATGGTAGCTGTCTAATTTAGAGACCAAGTCTAGACTCAATAAGATGGCATTGGTGTGAGCTCTTAAGTGCGATCTAGTCAATCAATATATATTTCAAATCTTAGAGCAGCTGAAATGTCACCAATAAGACAAACCTCTGAACTTTGATGAAAAGTATAGCAAGCAAGAAGTAATAGAAATTATTACTTTATTTATTACTGACATCCGCTCCACACGCAAAACTTATATTGTCAGCTATCAATCTACAATAATATTATGAAGGAGGGCTAAGCGACTGGACCAGAAGCAAATGACATTTTCAAATTAACAAAATCTGTTTAATGATTGAATGGCTACGAGGAGTCCTTAGCTCAAAGATGTGGAAATAATGACATAAATTAACTAATTAGTTAATATCAGTCTAATGTAAAATTATGCATATTTTTTATCTATCCATAGGCCGGTCAACATAACTTTTCATTAGTCCAATATGAAAAGAGGTAGCCACTTCATAAAGACTAGTTATTTAAAAGCATCAACAAGACACTTCATGTTCTCTCAATATAACTTTTCTTGGCAGACTATACATGTAAAGAGCGGCCTCGCCTTAATGGCTTGCAATAAATAATATTTAATTTCAAGAAATTATATCTGGAAATAATTCTCTCTTTAGTTCTGAAAATCTTTACATTTTACTCGTTTTAGAAATGAATGCAATTTAGGTGACATTGTTTATACACTGCTAGACATGTGGTAGTGAAATAGCATTCTGTTTTTACGATAATTGTAAGCAGTGAAACGTCATTTTATATATATATTTGTATATATATAGAAAATATATATATTTGTGTGAATGAAATTATAAAATAAAAAATTTTATGATTACATTACCATTATGTAGTGCATAAGAAATATAGCAAACAGTTCATCTCTTGGTTTGAAAATAAAAAACACTGATGGCATAGTCCATTAAATTTCTAAGAAGACAGTAAGTTTTCGTTTACTTGAAAATACTATGACAAATAGATCAGAGCTGACCTCTCTCTGTCAATTAAAATCGATCTATTTATATCTATATCAATCAGTTTCCCTGTACCTAAGAAGACCAAAATATTTTTTTAAAAAAAATAGAAAGATTTCAATAGTATAAAAACAGTTAATGATGTTTCACTTTTTCATTCTCTCACAGGCAACAATCAACATGCAGAATCCCACTGGGTACAGTGTTTAGTTCGCTTGGACGCCACCTTAATTCAAACAGTCCCCTTAAGTGTGTTAAGTTACGTCGGTCAAGCGCCTTAAAACTGGACAACACTGACTTTCTTGTACAGCAACTTGTTTATCTATACATAGTACCCTGTACATAAAACCCCATATATAATAAAGATCACTTTAAACTTTCCAAAATTGTAACTCAAACATAACCTACTTTAATGTTTGCAGCTAATTTGTAATTAAAATACACATAAGAGCATCATAAAATTAATATTAGTCTACACTAATTAATTAAAAGCTGTGGATTTTTAATAAACTATCACTTTCAAGGTGATTATTTTGTCGGGGGGGGGGGGGGGGGGTTCACATATGCACGTTACTGTAGAGGGTAATTCTGAATCGTCTAAAATTGTAATCACAATTTTGCCCCAAGAATAAAAGTGGGCTTAAAATTGATATGGTCTTAATTTTGGGTGACCTTAATTGCGTTGGTCTCTATTTCATCATAAATATTAATATAATTCGTTAGAAACACTTTACTTTATAAAAAAATCTATTCAATGTAAATATCCAAAGAAAATTATAATTTTTGTACCAGTGGACTGCTTATACAATTGACAATGTATTCGATTTTTACTAACAAAATGAAAAACAATTTATACAAGTGTCTGTCTTGTTGTACCCTGATTTAATTAATAGCTTGTAGTTTGTGGGTTCCGAGGTTATAATTTTTATATATGAATGGATGGATGGAAAATTAATAAATAATCTTTACCAATCATGAAATAATAAACAGAAAATAATGGATGAAATATTGATGTATACATAACAATGATAAGAAAAGACAAGGAAAAACAAGACCAGACAAAACAAGAAAAGACAAGAAAAGACAAGACAAGACAAGACAAGATAAGATAAGATAAGATAAGATAAGTAAGATAAGATAAGAAAAGCTTAAATAATCAACCACCAAAAACAAGCAATAAAGATTTCTTTGTTAACTCCTCTTGTCCTGCTCTACAAAAGTGAACTACTAATTAAAAAAAGACACAGAAATCGTCAAGCTATCATCTAGAAACCTTAAAATAACCTCAATTATTTAAAAAATGGGTAAATGAAAAAGATCTCAGCGGCGGCCTTGGTAAAATGGTGGAAAATGAAGCACTGCTACATCTTTTGACATCCTTCATACAAGACTTATAACACTCTGTTACTTCAAAAATAGATTAATTGCTTGTGGAAATAGACAGAAATCAAGACAAGGTAATAAACTGCAAGAAACCATACATGCAGTTTCAATCAGTTTCACTTATTCAGGAATGAAATTAAATTAATATGGAAAACAATAAATAAAATCATAAATAAAAGAAAAATTATTTTCCAACAGATGTTTTGATTAATAGCAAATACGTTTAAGACAAATCAGTTATTGCAAATAGATTTAATAAATTTTTCACTGAAATTGGTACCAATAATCAAAAATGATAAATATTCCAGTTGTTAAATCATATGAAGACTATCTTCCTAATTCAGTCAAGCATCAATTAAACTTTGATCTGACAGTCATACAATGCATAATTAAATTAATTGACACATTAAAATCGAAATCAAGCTCTGGCCACGATAGAATGTCATGTAAACTTTTTGAAATTAGTAAAGTATGAACTAGCAGAGCCGAAACATCGATGTTTCCTTCACTTTTAAAAGTTTCAAAAATCAAACCAATACAAAATAAAGATACTTGATAATTACAGACCAATTCAATCTTACCTACTATATCTACACAATTAAGAACTGGAATTCTCCCTCTTGAAATAGAGGTAGGGAGATGGAGTAGTACTGCTGTTGAAGAACGTATATGTAAATTATGTATAGCAAATGTTGTAGAAGATGAAAATCACTTCATTTTTGATTGCGAATTTTACCATGTTAAAAGATGTATTATATTTGATTTAGTTTCTAGTAGTTGTACCACCTTCCGTAATTCAACAAAGTCACAGAAATGGAAAATATTGATGTCTGAAAATTATGTTTATAACTTTGGAAAATTTGTATCTGAAATTTATAGTATGCGAAGAGAAGCTTTATATGTTGCTACATGATTAGCCAGCTTTAAAATTTTATAATTAACTTTATGAAAAGTAATATTGTTTAATATTCGATAGTCTATTTATACATATATATAGTCAAATTTAATGTTATTCAATGTTTTTATTTTTATCTTTTTAAATTATCATATTGGTGCCTAATGAAATTATACGGTTTAGGTCACTTGTAAGCCCGAGTGGGCTGGGGAGTTAAAATTGTCATACCTGTTGTTTCTGTGTTTAATGTTAATAACTATATTTGACTAAAATAAAAGAATTTCAAATCAATCTAAAGTATTTGAGAGAATCATGTAGCATCTTTTTTTAACTATTAGAAAAAAATTATAAACAGTATATTGACAAAAACGAATTGCCAATCAATATCTACGAAATACTACGTTATGTAAAGCTACTTGACTTATACATGAATTTAATTTCTTAGGCCTAATCCTGGACAAGCATCTACAATGGAAAATATATATATTGATAAGGTTTCAAAAAAAAAAGTCAAATACAACTGGAATTATGAACAGACTAATTAAAGAAAGTCATACCTATCGAGTACCTGCTGTGAGACATGATTTTGCAAGAAATAGCAGGAGTTACAGAACTTCTATTATTTTCAATAAATTGCCAAAACATATTCTAGAAAAAATTAACACTTATAGCATCGATGGTTTCAAAATGTATATAAAAAAGAAATTCATTGAGTCTTACTCAAATGAGTGTACAACTCTTAATTGCTACATCTGTGGAGTCAATCTGTTGTGACAGTTTACTTGTAATTAATTTTCTAAACTATGAAAATATCAGTTTTCTGTGGTGCATGTTTTTTTTCAATATACTCTGATTTATTAATTTCATAACAGCATTCTTTGAATATAAGCAAATTTATCGAGTGGCACCCCGCCAGTGACAATTCTTTTGTCATTGGGGTGTCTGTCTGCTCTATTTTTCTGTATTTCATATTCATGGAGTGAATAAATAATGTTTTCATTGTCATTGTCAAAGATAATAGTGTCATTTCTGTGAACTTGTTTTGCTTATACTGCAAATGAAATATGAAGATGAATAAGCATAAATGGCCAGCTCGCAGGCAGGTGCACAATTTAATATGCATTAGAAAGTTCATCTTGAGTCGAGATGGAAAATATTCTTCTTTGTCATCCTCATGAATCTCTTGACTAGGGCGACACCTCGTGACCAATGAGGCAAACCCGATGTCAACTGGTTGCTCCTTATTACCACCAGAGGGTACATTGTGCCTGGGGTCAGGTCAGGTCAGGTCAATCCCTGTCCGCTTAGAATACAACAACACAAAATCTAGTTCCCCAGCGTCTGTTTCCTGTTAAAGAGACATAATTTCAGACATTCAAACCTTCCATTCAACCATCCTTGAAACTCGATTAGAGCGCCCTCTTCAGGATTTGACCTTTTAACCTTGGCGTAATAGGGCGTTGGTGTTCATCTGATTTGGATACAATACACAATAATAGGTGTGCCATTGTGATAAAGTTGCAATGCACGGTAGACTTGATTAAAAACAGCATTTTTTTCACCTCTGAGAATATCACAAGAAAAAATCTATGTCAATCCACGCGTGAACACTGAAACACTCACCCTAACAATAGTCACATTGATATATCTCAGCTATGTTTTTTTTTAGAAATTAGGCAAAAATTTAAAAAAAGCTATGTTTGTTTCCTAAACAAGGTATAAACTTCAGCAAAATACGTTTAAACAGCTCAGTCGCGCCTTTTGGGGTCTCATTGCCAAAAATAATATGGAATTATCATAATTAAAAGAAATGAGAACAATTCATACTTTTCCAAACATCCACATCTAAGAGACTATGCATTCATTGTACCAGTGTATACAGGCATACGTATTTTGCAGTAACATATTAATAATTATCTATATCACAGTGCTTTCTGAACTTCATTTTGGCCTTTATTTCATACATTTTTGAAATTATGGAAAATGCCAAAAAATTGCTAAGAAATTTGTTTCGTTACACTGCTATATGGAATTTAATGTTTGATCACCTTATATGTACATAGTTTTGTTCTTATATATAATGGCCAAGTTTTAAGTTTTATAGTACACTGCTGACAGCATTCTGGCGGAGTGAATAGAATATGACCAGGAAAGTGTGTGCTGAGGGTTTGCTGCATAGATAGCACTATGTTTATATTTTGTAAATACATTTATTGGAAAGTCAGCGATGGTTGGCATATCTGCTGCCAGATATGAATTTGACAAATATGAACTTTGTTTTTAAATAGTCTATATCAAATTCCTACTTTTATTTAGTTTTATTTATTGAAATAGACAATAATTGACCATTGAAACTTCAGAATTGCATACATAGATAATACAAATATGACATATAGAAATTGGCATTGTTGTTGACTTGCAAGTTATCTATTTTATTCTTGCCAAGCAGGGCAGTAATATTTCGACCTTTGCATAATTTTTCTATGTCTTGCTAAATTCAGACTCTCATAACAACTAGGACATATATTATCAGATGAAAATTCCAAATATCTAATTTTATACCTCACCAAAATGTAAGACCAATTGAGAATTTACAAAGTACTTGCAAAGACTTATTATACTTTTGGAAGACATCGTATATACATTGAATTTACAAACCATTCAAAATCAAAACAATTAATGTTACCCTGCATGGTGTATACTTTGCCCAGATTTGGAATGTTCCCCAGATAGCATACCACATCGGATGGACATCATGCATTCCATCATGTTATCTGGGTGTCTGGGATTTTTTTTATTTCGTGATGATTCCTTCATTGCCATTTATTTATTTATTGAACATATTTACACAGGGTGTATACAATCAGTTAAACTGTTTTTCATATGAACTCTGTTAAGAACATCAATATAAATATAAAAATAAAAAGATAAAAATAAAATAAGCAAAATAATATAAAAGCATAAGATTTACATTAAAATATAAACTTTAAGTGCTTTTTTGAAAGAATTAAGATCATTAATGTCCTTCATTTTGTCAGGTAAAGAGTTCCAGTAAATAGCACCACAATAAGCAAATGTTCTTTTGTATAAGTCACAGTTTGGTCTTGGCACATAAACATTCATAGGATGGCTTCGAGTCGACAAGCTAGAGACATTAAATTGCATTGTAATGCTGTCGCATAAATAATTAGGACAGAGACCATGTATACATGTAAACATTAATACCATTGTAAAATAAGTACATCTTTGTCTAATATTCATCCATTTTAACAATTTTACAATATCTAGTCCCCTGCAATTAATAAAGTCAAAGTTGTTTGAAATCGCAACTATATTTAAGATGTTATGATTCATATTATTGTTTGATTTGCATTTGTCAGCTTTCAGGACCGATTTCTTTGCTTTTAGTCAATTTAGTATAATACCATTTTGAAGAAAGAATATGTGAGAACTGAAGTCACTGGGTTAAAAGCATGAAGGGATGACCATTTTTGGACGAATTTAAAACATTTTCTACAATATTGAAACAAAGAACGGATATAGACATTGGCATTACGCCGGCTGAATCATCCATAAAAATATAAGTACAGTGTGTATTGCAATTTTAAACAAATCAACGAGTACATAACAATATCAACAATATGCACAACCCAGATAGCATTCCAAATCGGCCCAGCGTCGTTTCCATGTAGGCCACTGTCTTTAATTTGGAATGCTATCTGGGAAACACACATGGGGGGCTGTCTGAGATTCTGGCTTGGAGTTGACAATTTTTCTCATATAAATAGTTAGTTAATCTACTGCCAATATGTTTTTAATTATCATATAATACTAGCTTTCTTTTGTTTATATTATGCGCAAAATAAAATATTTTATTAAGTGTTCTAGATAAACTGAAATATATATTGTCCTGTTGCGAAATATGGTGGGGTGTCCAGTTTTGCACCAAATCAAAAGTGCCTTTTTAATGGCTCTCTTCTCATATGCAGTGTATATGTAACAGCAACCTTTTGGCATAGCAGGGGTTTTTCTGTAATAGCTAGCTTTATTTCGATAACAAGACCATCGGATTATTATTGTTTGTGATGTATAGTCCCTACTTGCCCAATCGCTCCTCTCAAATGACTTGATCCATTTCCTTTCCAATAAAACAGAACGAAAATGTACTTGACAAACTGTGATAGAGGCGAGATCTTGCATACCGTACTGTGTTTGTCTTGTTGGATGCATTTGAGGAGACTGTGGTCAGTTTTGTTTGACCAACTCCGCTGACCAACGCCTACATCTCTCCCAAACTATTGTTTATCATGGGCTGCCCCATCCAAAGCAATTGAGAGATCTAGAACTAATCTAATGGCAATATGAGTATTATACGTGGGTTATCTGTAGGTGACATCTATAATAGGCCCATTGTGAATAATATCATTTCATAATTCCTGAAGATAGAAATATTCAGATTAATATTTTACATATCAACGTACACAATTCAGAGTATAATATACACAAATTCTGAAATAATTCATGATCCTATAGAGTATTCAAGTTATCGGTAATATTTTCAATGTCATATATGAGATTGATTTTATAAGATAAATGTTGAAATTATGGATAGCCGGATTTGGTATTCCTGTGCCTGAATTAGTTAATAAGAATGAGTCACGCAGTGGAACAGACAATTACAGTTATGTACATTTTGTATATTACAGTATATTTTAGGAAGAAAATGGAAAGTGAAATAAGCATGGTTGAATATTTATCGGCTGGGTGGCCTACATTCTAAAAACTATAAGTGCTACATGGAACCTTTTAAGGTTCAAAAGCCCAGTATAGATATGGAACCTTTATTAGTTCTTTTTAGAACCTCTCCAAAGGTTCTTTAAAGAACCACTCAAGGTTCCATTTAAGGGTTCTTAATGGAACCCAATGGTTCTTGAAAAAAGGTTCTGTATGCAACCCAATGGTTCATGAAGAAACCTATCAAATGGTTCTGTAAAGAACCCTTGGATTGTTCAACAGTTCTTCAAAGAACTTTTTTTGTAGACGCATCTATGGTTCTGTTTAGGGTTCGTTTTAGAACCCTGTGGTTCTATATGGAACCTAACAAGGTTCAATTAAAGGATCATATATTGGTTCAATAAAGGTTCTTTTAGATATGAATAAATATACAGCACAACAAAATACATTTTGGTTTATACATTTATTTATCATGAACAAACATAGTTTTGGTATGTTGGACTGAGCTACACACAACTTAAGGATTAAATCGCTCCATACACAATGTACAAGTTTACCAAATTTACCATACCACAACCAATAATGCAAAATTCCACATAGCACATGCAATGGTGTATTTTTTTTATCCAATAAACAGCAATTAAACAATCAAAATCCAGTGAAATATCAGGTTCTCTCTCTTGGATGACCATCATGCCATATTTCAACATTTTTCACATATTCTGGACTCTTGTGCTTGATCTGAACAAAAATGTGTGTGTTGACTCCTGTCAAAATAAAGCACAGGAAGTGTTATAAAAATCATAACATTAGATGATTGCATCAAAAACATTAATTATATATATTATTACTGCAAGTATGTTTTGTATATTTTTAACTAGGTAGCAACCAAACAGTTTTTCATATTGTTGGTGCTATTACTGTTGTTTGTTGCCCATTTAGTGGGTTTTGTTCTTTGTTGTTGACAGGCAATCCACATGTAAATTTTGTACATGTCATCCAGTCACTCATTCTTCAAAATTTTTCATGGAATGTTCTACTTTTTTGCATTCTGTCTAAGGGTGGTTCTTTATTGAAAATATCAATATGAATAGACAACACCACAGAGTCATTTACAGTCTATATTTGCATTATGGATGCTTCAACAAAAATTTGCGATATCTTTGATTTTAAGAAAGAAGTTTTAAAAAACTATGCAAAGTTTTTTTTTACCTGTCATTTTCTCCTTAATGTACACTGGCAAGCTGACTTGTACATTTTCAGGTCTTTTTGTGAAGAGTCTGCAACAACAAATTTTATTAATATTTCAATAAATATTTCAGTGTGATAATAAGAAATGAAAAAATAAAAAAAGGCAAAATTATCATTGGAATAACTTTCATTGTCAGACATTCTAAATTAAAGATTCACCAGTTTGGTGTCTGTTTTTTAAACTATCACTTTTGGTTGTTCGGTGACTGTTAATGAAACAATGAAATTTTGAAGAACCAAAGATTGGCTTTTAAAAAATAAGATGCAATTTTGATGCACTTTTACCAATTTATTACTATACTGAAGTCCCTCATATTTTCATTCGTGCCAGATATTCCATTATATTTTATGTGAAATGTTTTTCTTGGTGATTTTCGGCAACTTCAGATGAAAATCTTGTGAAACAATGAAAATATTTGCAATTTAATACGAAACATTACATAACAGTTGCAAAGTGGCTTGAACATTTACAACATGTGGTAATCTAGAGGCATGGATACTTTAGCGATCTACTGTATATGCAAAAGTAGTATTCAACATGACATTTACAGATTTATGATAGTGAAATGTAGCGATTTATTTTTTTTTTGCAATGAACACTCACCATGACAAGCAATGGATTTTCTGCAAGTGATATCTCTTTTGCAGTTCATTGTCTCCACTTCCTTAATGCTACAGTGAGTGTGGTACAGTCATCTTCATCATGTCCTGAATGTTTTCATAGTCATTTGGTATTTTTTTCCTACTCAAATCTCTGCAAAAACAATACATCTTAACAATATAACAACATGTTTTCATGTCTTGATTAAACAAAACTATTTACATATTATATTAATTACCCTGAATCATTTGACAAATAAAATATTTATTACTCACCAGGAACCGAAATCCAAGTGCTTGTTGATCAGTTAAACTGTCTAATGTAATGCTCAATTGTTCTTTGAGGCTGCACTGTCTGGCTTTATTTGTTGTTCTAATCAATTATGCAACTGCCCTTAACAATCCATTTAAGTATTGGTAACTAAATATACTTTGCATTGAACCCTTTTGTCAAGTTTTGAAGCTTTGGTATGTGATTGAACCATATGGTTCTTACATTGAACCTTTGAGAACCATTGGAACCTTTATATGTTTATATATTTTCAAACAGCATAATTTAGAAAAATGAATCCTGATTGATATAACATTTATTTATAATTTAATAAAACAGAATGGAAAGTCTGACACGTGTACTTTGTACAATGTAACATGTGGGATGGGAGAATTGGTTGAGAAACTTGAGTTACAATTGGAAATAAAAACTGAAATTCCAGAAAAGTTTGTCACGAACAACATTATTACTTTTTTTAAATTTTCGTATTGCAAATTGCATATACAACAATAAAATTGATATAAGCAACTTAATGTTTTTGCTGGTTTTGGAAACATTTATTGTAAAGCCAAATACGCCTCAAGTTATCAACCTATAGATATACATGCAGTAAAAACAAAATTTGGACAAATATAGCTGCTGTCTATTGTGTTGTATTGTTGTTGGTCCAGTATTGGGTGACATTAGGCCTGTGTCAGTTTGTGTGCTTCATAATATGTAAGATTATAATAACATTATATTTTACTTTACCTTATTAGCCAAGATCTAGCTATAGTTGTGTGATGACGTGATATAACGTTATTTGGTTACATCATCAGCAGAAGGGTGTAAACATGGGCGCTGGCCTGTTAGCAGGGTCTAGCACATGAGAGTAGAATAAGGGGACAAGATTGAACAAAGTGTGACAAAGTGAAATAGGATTGCTCTGAAAACAGCAGGCTACAATAAGGCAATGATGGGCAAATTGAGATGCTGGCACAAACGAGAAACACAGGGGGAAATGGAATATTGCAAAAACAGTATACTTTGTCATAACAGCAGTAGGTGCTATATGAATCCTTACAAAACTTCAAAACTGAATTACAGAATGAACTAATACAATACAGGCTAAATACATTGTTGTAAATTCCTAATGAAAGTTATGATAATTTTAATGAAATAATAAAACAGCTGATATATAAATATTTTCCAGTGAAATATGTAAAATTTAAAAAATACAAACATAAAAGATCTAAATGGATTTCGAAAAGTATTCTCAGATCTATTTTATATAAAGACAAATTGTATGTAAAACTAAAAGCAACTCCTGTAAACAGTGACCAATTTCAAGGAACATTGACTAATTTCCGAACATACACTAGAATTTTAAGGCAAACTATAAACTTAGCAAAGAAAAAATACTACCATAACTGCTTCAATAAATTTAAATGTGACATGAAGAAAACTTGGTCAACTATTAATGAAGTCTTAAATAAAACTAAAATGAAAAAAGATTTTCCGGACTATTTTGAGATTAATGGCATGAATGTGTCAAATAAAAAGATTATTGCAAATAAATTTAACAAATATTTTATAGACATTGGTCCTAGTTTAGCTCAAAATACTCATCAACCTGCAGGTAGATCCTATAAAGACTATTTATTAAACGCATTACCTTCTAAGTTTGAATTTAAAACTGTTAATGTTGAAACAATTATAAAAGTCATTGACTCTCGGAAACCAAAGACAAGTAGTAGTTTAGACAAAATTTCAAACAAACTCCTAAAATATGTGAAAAGTGAATTAGCTCCACCATTAACCAGTATCTTTAATCAGTCAATACAACAAGGCATATTTCCAGACTTGATGAAACAAGCAAAAGTAATTCCTTTATATAAGCAAAAGGAAGATTACTTATTTTGTAACTATAGGCCTGTTTCAATACTGCCAAGTGTATCAAAAGTCTTTGAGAGGGCAATATATAACCAAATGTATGAATATTTCACCCAACTCAAAATATTTTACAAAAGTCAATATGGCTTTAGGCAGTTTCATTCCACCGAATTGGCAACTCTTGAATTAATTGACAGAATTACTTCTGCAATGGATAATAATTTACTCCCGATAAATATATGAAATTGGGTCACATGACTCCTAAGTGATCATAAGTGCATGTCTGAAAGAAAGAAACCATTGGAGATATCTTATTTTTTGATAAAGTGAAATTTCAGTAAGTAAAATGTCCACTATGTATACAATTGTTCATTGACAAAACTGATAGAGGTTAGATTAAATAAAAAAAACATATTACTATAATCAGCACATAACCAGATTACAATCATTTATCTGACATATTCTTGCTATGCGGAAAAATATGGCTGTCATTTCTTTTAAGCAACACCTCAAGTGGGGGCCTCCCTCTGTTAGAAAATACAGTCAATTTTTCTAAGAAAATCATAAACCACTTCGCTTTAAAAATCATGCTTAATCAGTAGCTTGCACATAGAAAATCAGAGTTTAAATTATCTAAACATAACTTTAGCAAGCATTCCCTATTATTGGTTTGCGATTTTTTTCAAAAGACACTTAACATTATTAGAGAAATAATTCCAGTATAATTTAGAATGGAACAAAGTGAATCAGCAAAACATTAAATGTGATGAACAGCTCAGTTCTCCTTACTTTCCCATATTTTGCCATTTTTGTTAGTTGATCTTTAATAAAGCTCTCAACTTGTTCAATAACTTAAATTTTGGTATTAGTAACATTGTAAGTGTGTCATAATTTCAAGATTTATTTCTTTTGCTGTTTGATGACGCTCAAGAATCTGTTGTTTGCCAGTGAAATCCAACACAATTCAACAATCTTGTAATGTCTCCCGTATAGAAGCTCAAATTCATTATATTATTTGATGTAGATTTTTATTCATCCAGTTGGTATTCAATATGTGGGAAATTGCTAGTCAATTACTTACTTAGCAGTTCACGACGTTTAGTCCATGATCCAGGGACTTCATTAGGTGAATGATGGTCTGGTCACTGTGAGAAACTACAAGGGCTCCTGTCTCATTGGTGAGACAGCTTGAACCATTTCATTATTGATCTATTTAGGTCTGTAACATTGGTATAGTGGTTCAGTAATTTAATTTCATTATTTTGTGAAAGGATTGTTTAGAACATTGACAATCTGGACACCCATTTGCTATTCTTCTTTGGCCATCACTACATATGGAACTTAGAAAATAGTCTGAAATTATATTAAGAACATATAATATCATGAGTTTATGCTTCTATATTTCTAATAGATCAACTTAATAAATGGAACCAACTTCCAAATGTCACATTAAAAATGGTATACAATCAAAAGGGCTAAACTGATTTGCCTCAAATTTTCAAATGCTCACATCTACCAAATAAAAAATAAATATAAGGTAAATATTTATAACAACTGTAGAATTAATAGTTTTGCTGTGTTTAATGTGAGATATCAAAGGCTTCATTATTTTTCTACTAGGCTCAGACAAGCTAGACAGCTATAATAACCTGCTCTATACTAACTTGCAAAATAAAATTGCTGAATGCTTATTTTAATAAATTATTTCGTTCATTGTATAAATATAATGATTGGCAACATAGGACAGCAGTGTCCACTTGACAGCAGAGGGCAGTAGTGTCCGCTTGACAGCAGAGGGCAGCAGAGGGCAGCAGTGTCCACTTGACCATTATCCCCCATCCCCCCACCCCCCACAGTTTCCTACTCTGTATCCCTTTTACTTCTTAAATGGGAAATTTAATTTAATAAAATAGGTTTTGTTTAATCCCATGCACTTTTCAATCAATAGTAGAAAGCTACTAGAGGTTGGGAATTTAATAGTGTTTGGTAATTTAATTTAAAGTCAAGCAGTTACATAGCTGTGCCATAAAAAACCTCATACATTGTGTGGAGGATGAGCTGTCTTGCTGGGTCAGCTGTTCTGTCCTCCATGAGTAGCACTTGCATGTTACAATTTTGCCTAGAGCTACTTTGAACTGATTTTATATGTATTTAATGGGTTAAATGTACCAAACACTTATTGCATAATCAAATAATTGTGCAAGAAAGTATGAATACTTAAATGTACAATTAAAATATATACATACCACTACAATTCACTAAATTTATATAAATGATATTATATCACATATATGCATTAAAATGCCTAATGCAATTCGTTCTGCATTCTGCATATATAATAATAATAAATGGCTCCCCAAAAAGTTTGAAATTCCCCAAAAAATTATATTAATCTTGGACAGACGCATTTTGATGTACAAATAACTATTTCGCAAAAAAATTGGTTAATTCCTGAATTCACACAACCAGAAATTAATAGTTGTTAGTACCACATAATATTGTGATTGATAACTTAATCTTAATGGCCTCTGTAATGTTTAAAATCAATACGCTTTCTACAGTATTTATTTATCAGCTGAGAAGCTAGAATTTTTCCAGGGGGGGGGGGGCAAAGTTTATTCCAAAGTTTCCCCAAATCGTACCCTATGGCTAATCATGCTAATGCATCTATAAATGAATTTCAAGCAAGCCACACTAAGCTCATGGCATTATACTGATTTACTAGTTAGGTTATAGTTGGGAGGATTTTCAATTTGAGCACCTTATTTTCGCTTTCCCCCAAGATAGCACATGCACGTGGTCCAGTGTTCCAGCTAGGATTTGACTTGGGCATGGCGCACTCCTAAATCAACTTACCAAGCTACTTGATAAAGAAAAAAAGAGTCTTCACCGAATTTCGGGCATGGCATGGCGCTCACAAAATCGAGCATGGCCTAAATGGCCTAGTTGTACAAACACTGTCTATATTTGTACCAGAATATTATATTGCTGTTTTGTGTTTTGCAGATTTTTCAAATATGTAAGCCATGTTACAGTCTCAGTAGCTGTATTTCTGGCTAGGATGGCAGAATGTGAACAAAATTATTTGACAATAATTTCTAACCGTTATTAAAAAAATTATGAATGGCAGCTGAAATGCTTGAATTGAATGACTGCTTTTGTTGTTTCAAGTGAGTGGATACAATAAACCTTGCGTAGGTCAGATTTGAATGAACCTCCTGAAATAATTTGATATTACCAAGGGCTTGACTTATCATTGTTTACTAATGCTTAGGCCAGACTTATACATTTTTCGTTTTACAGACATTTTATTATCGAGGCAATGTCGGGATTCGAAGTAAAATAAGAAAAAAAATTGTGCAATGAGAATGACAAATCATAGTATTGTGAAGTGTGGGGCACGGTAACAATGAGGTTTTGAATTATTTTTTTTTGCAGGTATTGCCGACATTTCACCACCCGATGAGGTCAAATGCTGTAGTTTGGTAAAATTCTGTATTCTTCAATATTAGGGGAAGAACAGTAAGTTACTGAGACCCTCGTCCATACACGCCTAGCACATTATTTTTCATTACCACTGAATTTGCCAGTGCTGAAAGAAATGCTCAATCACATGATGAGCATGAGATTTTTAAGTCTGCCCACAATTCCACAATTTTTTTAAAGGCAGTAATTAAAAAACTTTTTGAAATAGAATCTTTCTACTGAGCAGCTAGAAGTATCAACGTACTTCACATAGTGTAAATTATTGATCTGGCCATTTATATGTGTACACATCTCATGTTGAAGAAATAAACATAATCTGATTATAACTTCATGACTCTGGCAGTTTATACAGTAAACCATGCACTTTTTAATGCACATGGATGCACATAAATGAACATGCACCCTTGAATCTTGATGTGAATCTTGATGTGAATCTTGATGTGAATCTTGATGTGAATCTTGATGTGAATCTTGATGTGCATCTTGATGTGCATCTTGATGTGCATCTTCTTGGAATTTTCATAATGACATGTTCCAAAGACAATTTTGATAAAAGCAGAGGCGAAGCTGTAAATAATTCGCCATCTTAATAAAAAAAAATGGTTGCATAATATAATGGTATTTTACTCTTATTCCAGAGGGCAATAGCAGATGATGATGCAGATGATGATGTTCAGATAAATACAAGATGCCTGCCACAGTAAGTGCATGTTCAATTGTTCCATTACATATGTTATATATTTAGACAAGTGTATTGCCACAGTGTTTTAAATGTATGTCCAGCTAAGCAAAGTATTCTGCTGTATTAAACGCAAAATCACTACCTAAATCATCATTCTCCCAGGTAAACTAATTTGAAGTTTATCCAAATCACACTTGCAAACCAATACGTTTTGTCTTAGCTGACAAATTTAATCATTATATTATATAATAATTTAACACCAATGTTGGTTCTGACAGGAGACACACGCAATTCAGCTCTCCTCTATTTGATGTAGTTTCTGCTTCAATAGACTTGGAAAAAACAGAAGAACCAGGCCTACTTGAAGTGCAGCATACAAGGAATTCAACAGTGTCAGATTCGCCGCAACTGGACACTAAGTTTGTGACTTTATTTCACTTTTTCTGCCTGAATTTCGTCCCAACCCCTATTTTCGCCCAGGGATTGCGGAAGGGGGGTCAATTCACGTCATTTTGACCCACCCTCAAAGAAGTCTTCACCTGAGGTGAGAGCAACATTGGGGATCAACGACCAGGAAACGGTGACCAGCTGAGGCTCACTACCTGTCTGCTGTTAACATGGGCGATCAAGAGGAATAACACTGCATGCCACAGTACTCTAAAAAGCCAATGGTCAGGTGTTGTTTGTGCATTCAGTGGTATCATCTTGAATGTGTGGCCCTCAATAAAGATGACGCAAGTGGAGTGTAGACTTGCCCCTACTGCAGAACCCTATGCAATGATGTCTGCTCACTGAAACAATCTCAAGAAAAGATGCAATCCACAATAGACACAATGAATGACCAATTAACAAACCTCACGAGAACAATTGAGGTCCTGACCCAGCACTCCCATAGTAGTTGAAGAAAGAATAGTGTACCAGACTGCATGAAGAAATTGCAGAGCTGAGAGAATGCCTGGCAAAACAAACGTCACTGCAAAGCAAGGGCAAATGGGAGGGGTTCACTCAAAGACCAGCACTACTCATAGGGGACTCCACAATCAGGGACATAGACCAAGCCAAGTTAAGAGATACAGAGGAGCATGCATCATTTGTGAATCATGATAAAGACTTTAGACTTCTCAGTGGCAAAGCCAATGATGCAATGCTTCTGAATGACGGAGTGCATCTCACGCATAAAGGCAAACCACTGTTTGTGAGATCTTTGACTGTGTATGTAAACTTGCTAAATGAACATGCACCCTTGAAAACCAAAACTGTAAGAAACAATAAGATCCTGTACATGCATTCTGCGTTAATGAAAGCTATTTACAAGAGGAATCATCTCAAGAACTTCAAGGAAAGAACATCAACTGCATGGGAACGTTATCTCAAGCTTTGTAACAAAGTCATGAAAATGAGAGAAAAAGCCATTAAAGACTGCTCCAGCAAAGCTACCAAAGGAATTCTGGCAGTGTTTCAAGCCGTTTTGATAAAAACTCTAACAAAACAACAAACATTCTACTCAAAGAAAATGATAAGATTGTTAGGGACACAGGGGAAGTTTGTGAACTATTAAACAAGTTCTTTGTCACTATTGCTGATGGAATAGGGCAACCATTAACATGATTGCTGTAACAGTTATGAATTGAGACAAGATTATCATCACAAACAGTAAGTGTTTTGAAGATAAGAGAGGTCCATAAAGATCCACAGCCTTTCAGTTTTAAGTCATGTGCAAAAAATTCTCATGACATTGAATGGCAACAAATCCACTGGTTTTGATGGTGTTCTGCAAAAATATGTGAAAATGTCTCCTGAAAGTCTTTCTAGCACCTTTACAAATATAATCAACAATGCTTTTTTGTCAAATAGTTTTCCGGAAGACATGAAAACATCTGTTGTAACTCCACTGTATAAAAAGAAAATCATATGTGCAAAGAGAATTATAGACCGATAAGCATAATTTCTATATTTTCCAAGGTATTTGAGATGTTAATATCTGAACAGATCACTGCACACATGAATGAATTATTTGACAAGCACTTAGGTGCTTATCGCAAAGGTCATGGTTGTAGCCAGGTTTTAACTCATGCTATAGACACCTGGAAACGTTCATTGGATAATGATAAATTTGTTGGTACTTTAATGATGGATTTGTCAATGGCTTTTGATTGTATACCGCATGATTTACTTGTTGCGAAATTGCATTCTTATGGTTTTAGTGAAGGCTCTTGTTTATTCATGATCAGTTAATTAAACAATAGAAAGCAATGTGTAAAAATTAAAGATTCCAGAAGTTCTTGGCTTGCTTTGAAAAGGGGAATTCCCCAAGGCTCATGTTTGGGGCCGTTGATGTTCAACATTTTTATCAATGGCTTGTTCTGGAATGTTCAAAAATGCACAGATGTTTAATTATGCTGATGATAACACCCTGAGTGTAAGTAGTACAAGACTTGATGCAGTAGTCGAATTGTTAAAAATGGATACTGTTAATACTAGGAAGCGGTTTTCAGATAATTATATGCAGGCAAATCCTGATAAATTCCAGGTAATGTTCTTAAAGCCTCAACAAAATCCTGTGACTTTACCAGACAGTTTGATAATTGAAGATGTTACTATAAAGAAAAGTGACAATGTACGGTTGTTGGGTGTATTGATCGACAATAATCTTAATTTCGATGAACATGTCAAAAATGTGAAGCAATTGAAGATATTATTTAGATTTAAGTCTATACTTGGTATAGTTGAAAAGAAAACCATGTACAATACTTTTATATTATCTAACTTTAATTTTTGTCCTGTTGTCTTGAATTTTTGTAGCAAGGCATCTGCCAAAAAGATAGAAAAGATCCAAGAGAGAGCCTTAAGGTACTTAACAAACAATCATGATATGAGTTATCAAGAATTGCTCAATTTCACAGGTTACGATTCTATGCATCTAAGTCGTTTAAAATGTATAGCCATTGAAGCGTTTAAATGTGTGCATAATTTAAATCCTGAGTTAATAAATGATATTTTTGTTGTTAAAGATATGCCAAGAGAGTTACGAGACCCTTGTATTTTAGTCATACCATGTTTTAACAAAAGTGTGTATGGAAAGAGAACATTCTCATATTATGATGCTCTTCTGTGGAATTTACTGCCATCAAGTTTCAAAGAATCTTTAGATTTTAATGATTTTAAAATTTAATGATTTTTAAAGATTTTTTATTGTTTCACCTGCACATTTTTATTTTTGCACATATACAGTCGATCCATAGCTCTCTGAACTAATTTTATTGTTGTCTCATGTCGACTTTAAATAAAGATTATTCTATTCTATTCTTTCATATGCAGTTTTGCGTCAGCCCATGTCATCGCATGGTAATATATTTAAATTGAACTGAGTAGTACAACAAGAAGCAAACATCACACTTAAGCGGAACACTGGCAGAGCAAAATGTGCCCCCTTTCACTTCTGTGACTCTCACCTTTCATGTCCGCAACCATTATTAGGCACTCAGAGGCCTCCTTGGAACCTGAGTGTAGCTAGTTCCTTGCCCGACTGCTTTGAATTCTTATTGGTTTATATTTAGTTCAAAAATGGAAATTGCCTGATAATGTCTGCATGCAAAATAAAATCATATAATTGCTTGAGATAATGTGAAACTCAATTAACATTTGTGTGGTACTTCTTTCAGGGTGTGTCAAAAGGGCTCATCCTTGGCAGCAAGGACCATGTGAATAGGGTCAAATCTTCAACACCGAAAATTTCTTTGTCCAAAGTAAGTTTATTTTTAATGAATGAGAAAAATATAGCATCACAAGGCTACAATGTGAAACTGCTTTTAAGCAGTTGTACTATTCTCAGGTTTCATCGCAAAGACACATGTCAGACAGACACAGTGGAGAAATTAATGCAGACAGTAAATATCCCTTCACATTTGGATCACCATTTACTTCCTTAAACAACTCACAGGATTCCAATAGTGATCCAACTTTATTAGCAGAATAATTGGTAATGGAGACATGATGCATGCAGTGGACTGTGATGGATTTGGTAATATTTGCAGTCTATAATATTATTATTCGCTTTTGAACAAGAATATGTTTTGTATTGTTAAAATTACTAAGGTGAGAACCTCTTATATTTTCAGGCATCACTGAAATTAATGATCTTGGCTGTTCAAATATGGCTTTGAATGTAGGGGAAAGTAAGGAGAAACTGGGCCACCCTCCCTACAGCCAAAAGGTAAATTGGTATTACCCTGAACTTAGGTCACACTACTTCTAAGTGATCATAAGTGCATGTCTGAAAGCAAGAAATCAATTGAAATATTTATTTTTCTGATGAAGTAAAATTTTTGTTTTTGCTTTCAGTGAATACAATTTGCACTATTGTTCATTGACAAAATCGATAGAGGATAGATTAAAAATAAACATATTTTTGGCCATAATCAGAGTACAATCATCTAACTGACATGTTGTTCTTGCCCATATGGAAAAATATGGTTGCCATTTCTTTCAAGCAACAGCTTTGGGGAGAACTGGGCACCTCAGGTGGGGAGAATTGGGCCCCTATCCTAGGCCTCCCTCTGTTATAAAATACAGTCAAAATTTTGATAAGGAAATTATAAAACCACCTGGCATTAGAAATTATGCTAAAACACCAGCTTACTCTTAGAAAATGAAAGGAAAACCATAATCTAGTATGTCACATCATAGTTGACTTATGGCTTACATTACAAGTTGGTTTAACCCATGCTGGCACTTTCGGAGTTTAAATTATTCAAACATAAATTCAACAGGCATATTTCCCCTACATTACATCATTCAGAAAATGTCTATATGACAGTGATTTACTGTTGTATTACAGCTAAAGTTAAGAATAACAACAGTAAAATTTGATGCAATTCAGAGCATATTTAGAGATTGCACAAGGTGCTTGAAGTTTCAAGAATTGTAGTCTTACGGCAGTGTGGAATTTGTACCTTGGCAGTGGCTTGTTATGGATTCATCAGTAATTCTTTAATATTCTATGAACCTGGTTGTCTATTTTAAGATATTCAATAATACACTAAGTCTTAGTATTCAGTTCTGTTCTGAGGTAAAAGGAGTCGGGAGTCAGAGTCTCTTTTACCTGACTCATATAGAGTTTTACTGTATAAAATGTCATTAGGGTAAGTGCATTAGTGTAGGAGTTCAGCTCTAGAAACGAAAGTGTGTGTTAAGATTTTTGCTCTGGAAATGAAAGTGTAACGCCCGCCCTCCTGCCTGTCAGATGAACACATAACAATTTTAATGATACCTGTGTGCTATGTGGGATTCGCTGTTTCATATCTTTCAAAGTTGATTCATCTATTTTTCTCAATTTTTACCAAGCAAACTGCTATGACGTACTTTACTGATCCCGATCTCATATTAGTACGTCATTGACCCAATTTTCACAGAATTCCAATATGTGTTCGCTATATATATAGTGGAGGCCAAAAATTCCAATCACATTTGTTGCTGTTGTACTGGAGACTTTGTTCAAGTGAGTTTGTGCATGAAATCATATTTCTCAGTCTGAAACATTTGTTTGCACTTGCAATATATAAAAATCTGAAAATCGATTATTTCAATGAAATAGGCAGATATCTGAAAATTTCATACAATTTTACTGACAAAGTATGCACGTAAGCTTACAAACATTAAGGAACGCATATTTAGTCAAAGATTGTCATGAATTTTAACATCAGTGCAATTTTGTTCATGTACAAAACAGTTGACATTTTCATAGTTTATAGTTGTACAAACAGACATACATAGTGTTTTCTATAGAACTTTGGCAAATCATTAAACTTATGATAAGCAATGATTAAGTCCCTGACTTTGAAAAAAAAAAAAAAGATTTTACATTTCTATGGGTGATTGGGTATTTTTGGCCGCCACTCTATCTGGCATTGTTAAAGCTAATATCAGTCATAATGCTGATAGTTATATCGTCTTATAACTTACATGTATTTTATATTTATTTAGTCATCAATTTTTGTACTTTGTTGCAATTTAACTGTGTTACAATTTAATAAAGAATATTTATTTATTTATTTTAACTCGAAAAGTGCTAAAACTTGGCTCAGAGAATATAGGATTTGAGTATCTACACGATTTCATACACTCAACAGCAAAACAAAGCAACAGGTAAAACTCATAAAACATGTATTTCTTTGACAGATATGTATCACATTTATGATATTAACAAAATCTTGCCCGAGAAACCAAATCGGACATTAAAATTTCAAAAAGACACATCTAGGGCATGCTTTGTATAAAAGTTTTGGGCAAAATCCAGTTTGTGATCCTGCCTTACTAATACTTCTGCAACATGATCATAAAAATTATAATCAACATTTGAATCAGTGAAGTTATGGTACTAAGCATCATCCTGTCAGGAAATTTATTTTATTTGCTTTTTTCCTCATGGAGCTACTGCAGTCTTTTTAATTTATTTGGAGGAGGGGGGGGGGGGCTGGTCTCATATCCACCTGAAACATTGTGTAGAACACACCCAAACAAGGCCTCGGATATGCAGGAAATTGTCACACCTTTGATCAACTTCTGCTCATAAGTCCTCTAGTTCTTCAGGGTTTCACAAAAACTACACATATTATTCAGGTTTTGCATTTGTTTTCCTGTTGAGTGTACTTCAATTACAGGCTGAAGCTGAGATATCAAATTTAATTTATTTTCTTTGTTGCAATTTTGAAAATCCAAGATGGCAACCTTATCTGCATGGGAAAGTTGAAAACTTCGTTTTTAGAATCCCATTGCTATAAACTTAAAACAAAGTATGAAACATGTGATATATTGAATCTTTGAACAAAAACAAACGTACAATCATAACACGGCCCAAAACAACAAACTTGTATATTTAGTCAAGGTGTTACTTCTGAAACTCGATTTTGGATCGAATTGGTTTACATAGGCCTGTTATATTTATTTTCAGCTGTTAAGCATTAATTAGATCCTTCAGTGACTTCATTATTGGGGTGCTGCACACAATCATGTCAGGTAGGTTTTGTTTTCACATTTAGTTTTTTTTTTCTGTAAGTGTATTAGTTAATTTAACGGAGAGTTTTAAAACATCACTGTGCTAAACACAACATCAGCTGGGGTTAAAATTTCTGCCTCAACTCCAAATCGCTTTATCTATTTCTATCTCTTTCGGTTTCCTTTCTCAAAGCCAATATTCTCGTCTTTCATTTTACCTATCCTTAGTACAGGCGAGCGCACTAGGACGTACATTATAGTCAGGGACCAATTCCCAAAAATGCAGCTGTAAAAAGTAGTTAAGGCATTTTTGAGTAGAAGTTGGCATGCGGTGGTTTTACCCTATTTTGAGGGTGCTGAATCCAATTGGTGTCAATTCTGATATTTTCAGAGGAATCTGATAATAGTGGTTTCAAATGCATTGGACGCCTCCTACTAGCTAAAAACGAATATATAAATTTTTAACAATGACCGTCATTTTGTGTTTAGTACTCAAGTTCTCTGTCTGTGTAATGTCCCTTTTTTTAACTTAAACTCCTCATTCCATGGTAAAAAAGACAACAACAATTTAGCCAAATTAATTAGTAAAATTTTAAAACACCAAAAAAAAATTCAAACTTAATTTATTAATTTTTTTCCCAAAACTTTCTAGTCACACCGCGAATCTGAACTCTGTTAAGCAAAATATTGATAAATTAGGAACGTTCTCAGTTAGAGATACTCTACTACTTCAATTAAGGGTTCAATTACAAATATTTGATTTTTTATGTTTATCTTTAATGCATTTCTAAAGTTTGTCTGTTTTGCTTCTAAAACAAATCGAGTTAATTATCCAGCTGTTAATATAATGCGTGAATATAGACTTTAAACTTGATCTTTATGGCAACTGGGACCTTGAACGTTGATGTAGTTTTAGATAGACGTAGTGAGTAGATATGTGACATAAGTATCTTTTCTGATATGAAACAGTGTCAATAAAAGCTATATATATTTATAAGGGAACACCGCACAAACCACTTAAAAAACAAAAAAATAGTACATCTCGTAACACTCATATTGACCAACTTTTTGGCCACACAAATTAACACATGCAAAATATAAGTACTTGCAAATGCATAACCAGATAAATCAAGAAATAGAAGAATATCATAACATTATGACTGAGGCAGGCAACAAGAAACTCTAAACCAATTGACAATATAAGCGCATTGCCCTGAACCAGGAGGAGTATTGGGCTTTGTGCTGTTTTGCAGGATCACTCTTGTGTGTCAAATCACAGGCATTTGCCATCATGACAGCACTTAGCAAGTTATGCTAAGAATTAGACCAAGGCTACTGACTTTTTCAAGAACAGCTGTTACTCCCCTGTGCAACAGCCTTCAGGATATGGCCAGTTTCATTCAAAAACATCATGTAACGCATCAAAAATGGCAATATCATACACAAAAAAAAATTTCCTCATTATTCTAAGTGATAAATTTTATTATTTATGGGTATTTACAGCTTCCTTTCAGATATTCCTTGCCTGTACGCTGGGAGTGTTCAATTCTCATCCCTAGTGGTAGCTAATTTGCATATTTCACCATTTACACACATGATGGTGCTTCCTGATTGGCCAATAGCTCCCAAGCACTGTGTGCTGTCAGCTTTAAGCCAATTAAATGACCAAACTGAGCAATCTTTGTTTAATAATTGAGTGTAATCAATGCAAACACAACTAATTGATATGCAATTCCACCATGAGACCTTCAATGCCATAAGCCAGTCGAAAGCCTATTAGGTAAATTTGTTTGTATTTAAGTAACTGGTAAACTAGCAAAATAATCGCCATCAAGCTCATGGCATTTCCTAATGTATTCAGCTATATTCTGATTGGCATTTGCAAATGACATAGCTGCCTCTTGATATGAGAAGCCAATTAAGGCAGTCAGTAGCCTTGGTATTAGTTAAAGTATAAGTGTTGTCATCACTGAGCAATGCCATATATGTTGGCAAATGCCTGTGGTCAAATCATCTAGTTATACTGTGTTTTTCTCAGTCAAAACAGTCTGAATTTTGGCTTTCATGGACCTTGACAACGCATTTTACCTCTTGAATTTCAAGCTTTGTGCACTAAGACAACCCATGAAATTGGGATATTTTCATCCAGAAAAGCTTAAATTAGCCTTCTGCCCATGAGAGCCAATGAGTATTGCATGTGTCAAATATATATTGTAAATAAGCACAAATAATATGTGGTAACCTTTCAAATTCTGTTTCATTTCTCTACTTATGCTGTTTCTCATATCAGGAAACACAGAATGCAATATGCTAGCAACTGGAGATATGTTTTTATCAAAAAGACGACCATTGATTGTGGGCATCAGTCCTGGGAACACCTACTACTATGATCGTGATAATATGATTAAATTGTTCAGTTTTGCAGCCGACAACAGTGACCAGGTATATTCCCATTCATTTTATGTTGTTCATGTGCATACGAGTATAAGTCTCAAATTTATCAAGCCTTCGATCATTAAATGGATGTATTGTAATTTCTATTGTAGTGCTTTATTATCTTATAATTATGTAGCAATATATATTTTACTGGACATGTATAAGCTCAAAAAGTGCAAATTTCATTTAGCACTAGGGCATCTTTTATATTTATATTAATAGAATTGCAGTAATGACCTTTGTTGGAGATATATACATGGCAATAGAGGAAGGTATAGGGGCCTACTGGAGTGTGTAAAAGTGATTTAGAAAACTCCATTAAATGTAACATCATAATCAAGATAAAATAATTCACACCTAATTTCAACGTATACATTGCAGGTTAAGGTTTTCATTCCTGATGTCATTACCATGCACAATTATAAAGCTGTTGGGGCATCAAATCCAGAGCACTCGGCTAAACGCCAAGTAAAACGTATGAAAAATTATATACAAAATATTTTGACGCATCCAGATATTCCCGAAGAAAAGTTCTCCTTTGTGGATTGGAAAGGAGAAGTGGAAATCTCCCCGCACTACCAGAATAACTTGAAAGAAATGATGTCATTATTTGATAAATCCAGTGAATTCAATGCCAATGCTTGCGAAATTACTCGGGCCGCTCTGCAAAGTCTATTGACAAGGAGGATGCAGAATGATTCTATCGAAGATGTTGATATGCATGAAGGCATCCTGTACCTTTTGAAAGAGCTTGCCTTTTTGAATTCCATACCATCAATCTGGAGTGGCTTTCAAGAAAGCAGTTTCGTGTACCACACTGAATGGCCAGTTGCGCAAAAATACTTTGACGGAAAGTATAATGGTATTGCCAGGAACCATTTGGGATTGGTCATTCCTCCTTAGTTAAGTCATGGTCATGACTTGTCTATAAGTACTGCACAACCGGATGGCACATGATGTACTTACTGTAATTGATGTCGAATTAATGTTATAGTGATAAGTAAAGGCCTTTGTTGACACAATGACTAAATGTACAGGTCAGTCACACTACCAATATGATGGTATTTCATATATTTTTTCAATATCAATATTTATAGGCATATTCGTCCGGATTGAATGTGCCAGGAGGTTAAAAAGCAGAGGTAGATGGCACAAAAGAGTGAGTAAGCTGGCCTACAAATTCCTTGAATGGTAACTGTTACATCAGGTGGAGTATTGGTCAGTATCATTTAGTCATTAAGGTCAAGTGGGTTGTCAACTTTCCCTTTCTGAAAAATTTCTGTAGCAACATTAATTTTGTCAAAGATGCAATAAATCTGGTGTTCTTAAAATCTGCTGGTGTCTAGAACAATAATGATGCAAATTATGTAAATATATTAAACTTTAACAATTTTAGGAGTGTTATTTACATTTCTTAGTAGACATATTGGTTAATTTCACTTTGTCAAATGACATCCCATACTAGTTATTTAGATCCATGTCAGTTTCCAGATTCCAGTTCCCAGTCAGCTACCAGTCAGCTACCAGTAAAGTGAAGTCAGCTCCCAGTTCTAGTTCCCAGTCAGCTACCAGTAAAATATCTGGGCAACTGTTTGGTTATTGAAAAATTAGCTATACAATAAGCATGCACCATTGTTTGTAGCAAATAATGAATAATTGATGGAATAGCACCAGTATTTGGTACCATTCAACAGCTCAGTCATTAGGCTATCTAATAAATAGACTGCCACCTTTGGAAAATTTCTGGTAGCTGAGTAGTTAGCTGTCCAATAAGCACCAATATTTGGTACTATTGAATAGCTAATGGTTAGGACTATCTACTAGATACACTACCAAATTTCTGCTACCATTCTAAATACCCAGCTCCCAGACTTTTATGTGTCATTTTCCACAGTGTTTGTGTGTGTGATTAGGGCTTTACATCCTGTGTTTCTACACCAGTTGGGCTAATTAGGACAGGCAGAGACCATGGCAATGAGATGAAGGATGAAGCAGCCATCCAACTTAGGCTATCAAGTAAATATACCACCAAATTTCTCCTGCCATTCTAACTACCCAGCTACCAGAAATTTGTTGAGCAAAGTCAAATTTTTTGGTTGAAAATGACACATAAAAGTCTGGGAGCTGGGTATTTAGAATGGTAGCAGAAATTTGGTAGTGTAATTATTAGATAGCCTAATCTATTGGCTTTGTAATGGTACCAAATATTGGTGCTTACTGGATAGCTAACTATCCAGCTACGAGAAATTTGTCGAGCAAGGTTACATTTGTTTGTGGAAAATGGCACATAAAGGGAGCTGGGTATTTAGAATGGTAGCAGAAATTTGGTGGTGTATTTACTAGATAGCCTTATCTATTGGCTATATAATGGTACCAAATATTGGTGCTTACTGTATAGCTAACTTCCCAGCTACCAGAAATTTGTTGAGCAAAGTCAAATTTTTTTAAGAAAACGACACATTAAAATCTGGGAGCTGGGTATTTAGAACAGTAGCAAACTTTGGTAGTGTATTTATTAGATAGCCTAATCTATTGGCTATTTAATGTTACCAAATATTGGTGCATATTGCATAGCTAACTATCCAGCTACCAGGAATTTGTTGAACAAATTCAAATTTTTTTGTGGAAAATGACACATAAAGGTCTGGGAGTTGGGTATTTAGAATGGTAGCAGAAATTTGGTGGTGTATTTACTTGATAGCCTAATCTATTGGCTATTGAATGGTACCAAATATTGGTGCTTACTGGACAGCTAACTACCCAGCTACCAGGAATTTGTTGAACAAAGTTAAATTTTTGTTGTTGAAAATGACACATAAAAGTCTGGGAGCTGGGTATTTAGAATGGTAGCAGAAATTTGGTAGTGTATTTTATCAGATGGCCTTAACCATTGGCTATTTAATGGTACCAAATATTGGTGCTTACTGGATAGACCAGAATTTTGTTGAGCAAAGTTATATTTGTTTGTGGAAAATGACACAAAATCTTGGAGCTGGGTATATAGAATGGTAGCAGAAATTTGGTAGTGTTTCTATTAGATAGTCCTAACCATTAGCTATTCAATAGTACCAAATATTGGTGCTTATTGGACAGCTAACTACCCAGCTACCAGAAATTTTCCAAAGGTGGCAGTCTATTTATTAGATAGCCTTATGCCTGAGCTATTGAATGATACCAAATACTGGTGCTATTCCGTCAGCCATTCATTGCTACAAACAATGGTGCATGCTTATTTTTGTAGCTAATTTTCCAATGACCAAACAGTTGCCCAGATATTTTACTGGTAGCTGACTGGGAACTAGAACTGGGAGCTGAGTTCACTTTACTGGTAGCTGACTGGTAGCTGACTGGGAACTGGAATCTGGGAACTGACTTCATGGATCTTAGTTATTTTGCATGGTGAATGCACTCAGCTCTTTTGACCACACAGGAGCATTATTCTACCTTATGTTGTGAGACATGGTTGTCACTTGTCAGGTTTGTCAACATGAAATATTCCAAACTTATTTTCACAATTTCATGTTTGTGTCACATGTCGCATGTCACAGGATGTCATTTAACTGGTCATGTCAGCTGCAGCGAGAGTGTTAAGTCCCATCCACCAACCCACCCATCGGACGGACACTTGCCTGGTGCTAGCAATAACCCTCTTCAAAGTTTGCTGAGGTAATATATATGCCAGGGTGAGATATATATACATAAATTTGAATTTTCTCTCACTGCCTGGAAGTTTCTATGACTTCTAAAGATTGCTTGGTGTAGTTTATGTCAAGTGCACGAGATGGCGATAAATACACAGTGCTTGCCGCGGCACCTGGTGGAAAAATAGAGGTTAAAGCCTTGCGGAATAAAAATTCTGCATACGTGTCATGTACTGTCTACAGGCCTTATATAAATATAGGACCTATTAATTGGCCCCTATCGGAAATTTTGAGTGTTTTTTTTTTTTTTGGGGGGGGGGGGGGGTTTATCCTGTTCCAGAAGGCCACCTATGCTTAATTTATAGTCTTCACGGCTTGGCTTAGTCCGAAAAACTGCCTCACGACGATATTCGCCTATCGGTGCTTGATTAGCTCATAAAACCTTAACTCTCTCAGGTCATTTCCATGTTCCAGAGCCACACCTCTCCAGGTCATGTCAATGTCCCTTTGCACAGACTCTCCAGACTATTTTCGCTATTAACCACTTTATTTACCCCACACTACCTAATAAATTTGGTCTAAATTTGGTGTAATGATGTGATTTGTCTACTGTGCTTAATACACCTTTATACCCACATAAAAAATATATATATGAAAACGCAATACACTGCTGTCAAATGTATATTCTAGCAAGCACCTTTAAATGGACTCAATTCCAAAACGGTATATTGAGAGTAATTAAACGATAATAGCTGTTATATTTAGCTTTTGAATTCTGAACAGTGGGATGGCTCAAAAGTTCAAAACATAATCAATTATTACAGAAACACTTGTGTTGAACTTAAAGAGTTTATTAACGTTAATCCTAATTAGAAATAACTTATAAGCAGAGAAATTAGGATTAACGTTAATAAACTCTTTAAGTTCAACACAAGTGTTTCTGTAATACTTGATTATGTTTTGAACTTTTCGGGTATATTAATTCAGTACAACTGGACTTTGATATGAACAGGTATACTTTTTATATAGGATATATTTTTATATGTCTAAACATGGTGGGAAGTGAAATCACCCGGTTGCATACCTTTGACCACAAGACAGTGCTGGCTTGCTCAGGTCCCTCAGCTCCCAAGGTTCTCTGTTTCGGTGTCAGAAAATAGAACATTCTGAGCTATGGACTTCGAATAACAGATGGAGCGGCAGTAGATAGATAGATATATAGAAAGAAAGAGAAAGAAAGATAGATAGATTAAAGATAGATAGATAGATAGATAGATAGATAGAGAAAGATAGATAGATAGATAGACAGATAGATAGATAGATAGATAGATAGATAGATAGATAGATAGACAGATATATAGATTAGATATGTATATATAGATAGATAGATAGACATGGAAATATAGATAAACCTTGGATGAACTAATAATTAACCTAAATTAAAGTAGGCTATAGGCAAGCAATATGGTTAAAGAATAAGAAATGTTTCATTACCATTTAATATTATATTACTAATTAAATTATAATTGTGAATATATATATAGAGGCTATGCCAACATATTGCTGATTATGTGATGTTTCGTAACACTAACACCTGTAATGGCATGTATAGCACAGACAAGTATTTTATGACAAGGACATTAGGAATGGGCTAGAAAAGTTAGTCAATTACTGAACTGTCCTTGCTCTCTAAAACTGCTGTAAAAGGTCAGGCGCAAAGTCCGTCTGCCAATCATGCAAATTTAAATGTCAGATAGGGCTAGTATGTTATCTTCAGTTATGGCAATATGATAACCTGACCGCGCCGATCCTTGGTTTGTTATGATGCAAGTTACCGATAAAATTACAAGTACCGTATTCTCATGACCACCAGCCAGGTCATGATATTTTGATTTAAAGACAGGTTATATAACTGTATTCCACCGTCATATATATAATTATGTAATCATTATTAACTTCAGCTACCCACATAGAACCAAACGTTCACAAACGCCAATCAAACGTTCATTGAATGTTTTTCTGATTTACCTGACTGTTTGCAAACAGCTGTGTAACGTTTGTTGTTTGGTTAAATATTCTGTAAATTTAGAATGGGTTTCAATCAGGAAAATACGGCAGGCTAGATACCAAGCCAATGAATTGTCCGGAATATTGACCCTCTAGTGTGATATCTGAGCCCTGTGCCAATTAATAAATTCCTAGGGGTGTGAGATCAGCACAGGGAAAAAAAGGACATATATATTCTAGTGGTTGATATTAAATATTAAATAGCATAAATTAGACCATCAACAAATTTGTCAAAAACAGTATATAGGCCTAAAGATGCCTGTAAGTCCTATGTATATATGTATACACCTAATATGTTTATTATCATGGTGCAAATTTTACATGACGGATAATAACAACACACATCCTGAAACATGACATAGGCCTTATACTTACACTAGGTTACAGACAGGATTTGATCCTAAATTAAGTACGCGATCCAGGCAGGGTCAATGATACCAAGTATGGAACTTTATAGTAATTTAATTGTTCCTTTTATTTCAGTCAAGATAAGGGGCAATTATACAAATGCCATCTCAAAAGCTATTTTTATTAATTTATTGTGCTGCAAAATGTCACCCTCACACACTTGGACCGAGGATGCAAAATGTTTGCACAACCAAGTCCAAAATTAACCTAATTTATTACGTTGCACGTTGTTGGGTCCAAATTTAGAAGTCAATCCCACCCATACTGGACAGTCTTGTTGCATAATATGTTGGGGTTGGTGACTGGATATCATATTGCAATATTTTTCACCAGTGCATTTTTACCCGCAAGGTCAGGGACCCAAGTTGCACGTGGTTTCCTGCATTCAGTCATGACGTGAAGCACACACCTCCCAGTTCATCCACTCATCGTGCATTCGTCTTGTGATGTAAACACTGCCAGCCTACATGCCTAGAGCCAGCCCTGTGCACGTGCACAAAACTAGGCCATCAGCTGGGAATCACATGATCACTGAGCGCTCATTGGTCGACCTAAATCTGAGCCCTTCTCTGATTGGTCCAGCCTACCCCGCCCTCCACGCCAATTTTTATGGCATGAATCCCCCACCCAAAATAGTGTTGTTCAAACCGTTGCAATCCTTTCCCGAAGCACGAAATTGTCATGCGAATAGCCTCAGTAGAAGCTTTTTCTCATATACCACCCGACATTCAACAGGATTTTATGAAAGTAAGTGCACTTTATACTCTTTTTACGTTTTTCGGCGCTTGGGACTGCTCCGCTAGTGTTCACGTGCAATGGCTGTTTTGTATCGGTCGCTGACTATCAAAACATGTGCTGTTTTTGTGCCCGATATGGCTACGATTTGCTTCATATTTTGTCTGTAGTTTCTATAAATGATTGTCTACCTGTTGGGTATTGGGTTTGTGGACAGATGAACTATTTAAGATGATTTGAAGCAAATTTGTGAGACGCTAGTCAGCTGTTAGGAAAATTTATGCTAATGAGCTGTGAATCACCGCTTTGTGCGTCGGCAGGAGGGATTCCCCGCTTTTCCTGGTGAATATTTCGTTGCTTATTCAACCATATGTAGGCATGAGGCCGTGACCTCACCACTCACCCCGTTCATGTATATCTTGCATGCCCCCATGTTCATATTTTGCACGAAAGAATCGCCCGGTTACTGTTTGTTGTGAAAGCAACGGTCTAGTTGCTGGGTGGGCTGCCAGGGGGCTCTGCATGCGCTGCCCACGTGCTTCTGTTGTGGTTTCATTTTCTGAAGTGAAAGGTTATCCACGTGGTTGTAGATGGTTACTTGCAGCAGCAATGTAATATTGAATGTAAACTGATGTGAAAGTCTTAAGATAATTTCAGTTATATCGTGCACTACATTTTGACTTTTTTTCCTGCACAGGAATCAGAGATGTGTGTTGAAAGCATGAAGAAAAAGGGTCAATGCCAGGAGTGCATGGCGGCCGAAACGTTACTTGCCATGGGACAGTCTTCGGTGCATTCTGATGAATGCCATGAGATGCCACCAACCCCAGACAGCACGCCACACTCTCCGCCAAGCTGGCCTTCGGTCAGTCAGGATAAGTCGTATGCGGCACCTCCGACACCGCCCCCTTCTGAACCAGGTTCTATGTCACCCCCTCAATTGTCGGACGATAGTATGGATAGCACTATTGTGTTCCAAACACATCAACAGACTTTGTTGCAGAACAAAATGAAGCAGACCAAGTTCTCAAAGGCTCCCTTGCCTTACAAGAAGTCTATGCTAGCCGAGGTAAATATGTTAAAAAATTACTTGTAAATTTTGTGTTTTTATTTACTTGCAATGTATTCATGCTGTCTCTCGCTACGCAGAAATTTTAAAGAGATTCTTGAATTTAATTTTCAGCTGCTCCTTGGTACCAAACCAGACGCATTCCCAAAGCCCAAAGCCGCATCAGTCTCAGTTCAGAATCGGAGTGTTCAAGTGAATTCTACTTCCCAAGTAGCTCGCAAGTCTGCCACACCTATCCAACCCACCTGGTCTTCATCGGAATCTGTGACATCACAAGCGCTGATTACGACTTCAGTGCTCAGCCAGTGCATCACAGCGGCACCCACGATTAGCTCTAGTAGTCTATCAAGACCAATTATGGCAGTCACAAGTGGACTTACGTGCAATACAGTGAACAGTTCAATGAGTGTAATACCTGCATCAGTTACAGTGACTCAATTGAGTAGCACTAGCAATGTACCGCAGAGTAATACCGTATCAATTAAACCCAATTCGGTGCTAGGACAATCAATTTCACTGCAGCCAACTAATTGCCGGGTTTCTCCACAATCTTCTGCGGCAGCAACAATCCCCGCCACTTCTTCAGCTTCTGTCATCATGACCAATATTCAGGGTAACTTGTTGCCTCCAATTATCCAGCAATCGCCTCCTATAATTCAGGTCTTTGTTCTAAATGGCATGCAGTGTGTTAATCAGCCCCTCATAGCACCAAAAGTTTCTGTAGGCTCGGTAATATCGGACGCTAAACTATTACCTATAGCCCCTGCACCTGCTACAGTTGGATTGCTCGCTGGTCCCATCATACCTCGGAATACTTCATCAGAGGTGACGCGACGTCGAAGTCATGCTTGCACATTTGAGAACTGCAATAAGACTTACTTCAAAAGTTCTCACCTCAAGGCTCACATGCGCACTCATACAGGTAAATATCATTGTATTTTAAAAATCAAATTTGCATAAATGATTTTGTTTTCGCTATGTAACGAGGTTAGGCGATGACTGATAAGCATATTTAGTTCATATGTTTCCCAGACGGTACTCATTCTGGATCCTTGTGCCAAAATCTTTTGTTATCTAGTTGTAGTATCTCATATGATTGTAAAAAAGTCTTATCCATCTGATAATATGGTTACATGAGTATGTTTTGTTCTTGCCCAGACTGTTACGATACTTTCGGAATGGGGGCACACTTATAATTTTTAGCTTTTTGTACTCTGTTTACCTCTCGAATGAGTTTCAATCTTTGACTGTCCTACAGATAACGTTAATGATGTGCTCTTTTTTGCAGGCGAAAAGCCCTTCCTCTGTTCGTTTGAAGGCTGCGATAAGAAGTTCGCTCGATCAGATGAATTATCACGACACAGACGCACTCACACTGGCGAGAAGAAATTTGTATGTCCAATTTGTGATCGAAAGTTCATGCGCAGTGATCACTTATCTAAGCACACAAGGCGTCATGGAAATTCATAGAATGTTAGATTTTCAATTGACTGTAAAAGTCGTATTCAGCTGAATGGATGTACCTAAACGCTCGAATGATATTTGATGGAAATTCAACAAGGACGATCTTATGCTTACGCTAATGACAGATTCCTTCATCAGCTTCATCAGTACATCCCACATATTTCTGCAGTTATAAATCAAAAAAAGACTATTGCTTTATATACTGTTTATTTGGTGTTAACTTATTGTTTTACATATTGCTTGGTACTTTTATTTAATATTGTATTTCTATTATTTATAGCTGCAGGGTTTTTTCGCATTGTCATTTTTTGCCGAAAATATTTATTTATTTATTTTTACATTCTTGAGATTGTGTAAGTAGCTTTTGCCATTAAATGGCCATTTTGCTGTCACGTGTTCATTGTGCAATGCATATTTCTATAATACATCTAGTGCAGCATGTCTAGCGCATGTTGCTGTTGCTTTCCTTGTATTTCTAGCAGGAACTGTGTATTTGTCCCACTTGTGAAAAATGAGATATACAATGTATACGAATAAGTGACATATAGATAAAGTATGGATCATGTACCCAATTATTAATGATTCCGTGAGTCACGTTATTGTTGAAGTACTTTAAAATGTACGTGTTTTGATATTGTCCGTTTTAAAACTTGCTCATCTATATATTTTTATAGATCAACTATCTTAATACAGGGTACTGATTCCTCTTTATCTTGATACTGTGACTCAGTGAGATTTAAATATTCAGACAAATTGCTATATATGCAAGGAATACGGCCTTCATATTTTTCTCTTATTCTTGTAAACATTAAACTTGACCAGATTAAATATTTGCATGAGTCTCATAAATAGTTCTAGCTAAATGTTTTAAAATATATTTACATAGTAACTTGTATCCAGTGAATTGAATTATTATTTCTTTGAGCAGAGTTTGAACATTTGACTGAATCAGTGATAAACAATGCAACCTTTTATTTTTGCATTTAAAATGTGTCTGTTTATCATCGTTTATATTGTTATGAATAAAATTCTTATCTTCATGTAGATATTTGGTTTTATTGTTGTATTTTGCAGAAAATTTAATTCACATTTCCTGTTCTAGAAATGGAATATGATATATATATATCTTACTTTCCCACCTCATTAAGGAGGCCACCTGAATATAAAATTACAGTTTTTGACCAGACTCATGTCTAAAAGGAGTGAATATTTGTCAAAAGGACATTTTAGACATAGGCCTACTTTTTGAAGTACGTATAAGCAATACTCGATCACCTTTTGGAATTTGTTCTGTGTACAAACACAGGAAAAGTACTTTGCACTCAGCTAGATCCATTTACGGTCAAAGTCCGCCCACCCACTCCAGAAACAAATCAGGCATTGCTTACAATGTATGAATCTGTTCCAGCTAAACACGTCCTTTCTCTGATAACACGTTTAGTGGAAATTTACATGGAATGAATATTATATTCATGGACATTGATCCAGGAAGTATTCAATAGTCTTTGAATAGACATTCCTGATTACAGAATTCATGTGGCAAATGTATTAGAATGGTCACGCCCCCAAAGCAAAAAAGTAAACAAAACGTGTCACCTAAAATTGGATCCTTACCATAAGGAAACCATGTTAGGCTGAGGCATAAAAGTTTGGCGGCTGACCATTTTGTCTTTATCTGTAATTTAAAATGCTGATTGGCTGGTTACTGGACACTGGACAGTCAGCCGCGCCTTATGCAATAGCTTGTAAGGGGGGTCAATCAAGCCACCCCCTCTCTGGCGATGCAATATATCTATCTATCTATCTAACTAACTAACTATCTAACTAACTATATCTATCTATATCTATCTATCTATATCTATCTATCTCTGTGGGTGGTCTTTTAAGACTTAATTCAAAGGTCTGCATTCTGTTATGGTCATATATTACAGGCCTCTAGCCTCTACATGTATGACATAGGCTTAATCAATTTCATTGTCTGTCAAAAGCTATTTTAAGAAAGAGGGGGAGGGGTGTATGGGATTCCAGTTCAGCCCCGGCCACTAAACGAGGCCTGCTTTACTTTTAGACCAGGCTTCAAAGAAAATGCACAGGCCTTTTATAGAAAAGTATCCAAGCATAAAACACCTGCTGTAAAACGCCTTCATGGAAAACAGTTCAGCTGATTATGTCATTTAATTCATAGTATGTCGTCATGGTCTGTTAATTTGACATTTCTAGGTCAGCATTTTTGGCTAATCATTTTTTCATATTTTGTTTTATCTTTTTAAATCCAATTGTGAAGTTTTATGTGTCCAGTCTCAAGTTACTCTGGACAATAAATTATATAAATCAGACAAGAAATTACTGGGAAAAAAACGAAACTAGACACAAACACTGTAAACCTCATTCAGGTGTGTTTCTAGGGTGTTACCGTATTTTGTCGATGACAATCAAGTGATCAAAATTTTAGAGGAGACTGTCTTTGGTAATGATGAAGACAAGCATTTCGTAATTATAAGGAGTTATTAAGGACTGATATATATATATAATTGAACAACTGCGGTAATGAACTGGTAACACATTGAAACGAATAGCTCTCAGGTAGGGACGTGACAGACCGCGCGTTGGTGCAAGCAAAATTATTTAAGCGAATTAGAATGGAAACATGTGAAGTGAAAAATCAGGGGGAAAAAAAAGTATATGTTTTATCCTAAGAAAGATAAGCTTTGCTCTAATGACTGAGCATTTAATCTTGCCAATGTATGCCTATGTACATGTAAATAATGATATTATGAGAACTGTTACAGCCCAGGTCACAAAGTTAAAAAAAAAACAGCAAAACAGGCTATCAACGCAGACTCTGATTTATTATTATATGGAGTTTATACTTAAGCTTTGTTTCTTTTAAATATAAAAGGAAATAATGAACAAACAAATCAAGGACAGGCGCTTAAAGATCAAGATAAACCTTAAGTTAAATGCCTGTAGTTCCCTTAAATTTTAGACTTAATATAATAACAGTTCCCTTAAATTTAAGGCAAACTGGATAGATACTGTGGATTTGATTTTATTTTTTCCCTACGCTTATGTAAAATCGTACAGGGGCACCCAAAACTGATCTGGTTTTCCATAAATGATCTGGTATCCAAGCCAATGCATGATTTCTTTTTTTCTTATTTTTTTTCTATTTTTGTCGACACCAAGCTAGGTCATGCTGAACAAATAAGCATTTTTCTGCTGCATGACAAGAATTTGTTCGCACCAATGTCAATGCCAGCATATGTGCAACAACAGTTAGCTAACACTTCAACTTCACACTTATTTATCATACACAGCTATATAATATTATGCGATTGCATATATATTTTATGTGTGGCAGACTGTATACCATTAATATCAAATAGTAATTATGGCATTCACAAACCAAAACCACAAATGAAATTTAATATGATTAATGAATTATAGGTTTACTGACCAATAAAAATAATAGAAAGAAAAAAAACCAACAATTACTCATCTTCACACTCATCAAAATTACTAATGGCCAGGGGATGACATGTTAATATATATATATATATATATATGTTTGGTGAAAGGTCTATATAGGCCTACTAACTTGGGTGAATTTAAAGCATTCCATTTCTGCATGGTCTCTGACTCAATTGATTGATATCCCCTTCTGTTGAATCTTGAATGGTACTTTCCTTGTGACTGAATTTAAGGCATTTGCTGAGAAAATCGACCCAATATGACAATATTTGGAATGTGGTAGATCACGGATTTTTATCAAATCATCAGAATATGTACTGTTATGGTAGCAGGCACTATATCTGAAATATTATGGCTCAGGGGCAAGTGGTTGCCATATGGTAGCAACGTTTAAAATATTTGGGGTGTTTAATTACTAAGTCTTTTATATATATCAACTTCATAGTTCATAACTCTACTTATGCACCAAATGGTGCTGCATGCACTTTTAGATTTGGCTTTGAGTAGCCAGCTATAGCCAGACAGCTGTTTAGTGGCAGGTAGCATCTTATAGCCGTTTTTAATGAAACTAACTGTAAGTATTTGGACATTGAAAATGTAGGAAATTGCTGTGCTGATTTGAGCTTCTCACAGAACAGTATGTCCTGGGCCTTTTATTGTAAATTTTATTCATATATAAACAAAATAGAGTCATTGATTATTTTCACCACTTGAAAGCGTAATTATTCTGCATAATTTAGGATTAATTAGCATTTAACTGTCACACAATTTACATCAAGAAACGTGTGACCTTTTATGTACAAATGTAGTTCTAGGCCTAGACCCTACAGGTACAAATGTATATCAATTTACAATAGTAAAGGTGTATTAATTAAGAGATATAATATATATATATATATATATATATATATATATATATATATATCATCTTTATTCACAGCAATTTTATGCTGAACATATATACACAAAAAAAAAAATTACAAGAGAGGTAAAAAATGAAAAAAATAACAGAGGATAAAAATAAATTAATATAAACAAATATCTAAAATAAAATCAACAAGCACCTCACATTCCATGAGACCATCTCTAACACTAATCAGCTCTTTTAGAGTGCCAACAGTAATTGATGTCACATAACCTTTCTTGACATTCATTCTAATGAACAATAAGGCACTCTTGTTGTGTAGCATATAAATTAGGATAACTTTTACATGATAATGGGTTACGGCAAATTGACATACCGGCTTGATAATATCATTTTGACCATTTAAACACTTGTCAAAACACAGGCTGCTCTGCAGCTAAACCCTCAGCGAATCCCACATAGCACACAGGCTAAATTAAAATTGTTAAGTGTTTGTCCGACAGGCAGGAGGGTGGGCGTTACACTTAAATTTCCAGAGCAGAACTCTTAACACACACTTTCTTTTCTAGAGCTAAACTCTAACACTAATGCACTTACTCTTATGAAATTTTACACAGTAACACTCAATATGGCTTAATAGTGCCTTGTGATAGCCACACTGACATATCTCGGCTATGTTTTAAAAAATTTGGAAAAATAATATTTCTTGAGTGTGTATACGATGAACCGAAACAATTGCCACTTGGCCTACATAGCCTGTTACGCAATGCTAATTAGAGCCTAAGATGTCCTATTTTTTGAATTCATGAATTTCCTCATTTGCTCATACTATGCTGTTAAGTGAAATAATACAGTGGGCCTGTGGGTTATTACAAAGTCTGATAAAGTCTTACTTTATTTTTGTAAAAAGTAAGGCCCTATTAAGTCTTACATTGTCCACTAAGTCTTACATTGTCTTATTTCGATGCAAATATACTTGTAAAACATAACTAACATATGTCAATGTGACTATCAAAAGGCACCACTAGGCCATATAAAGTGCAAAATTTCGTTAGGGTAAGTGCATTAGTGAAACAAAAGTGTTACGCCGCCCTTATAGCTTGTTTTTAACAAAAGCACACCAGTGCCCAAATTGGCTATAAAGATATTAAAACTACGACACAAATCTGTGGCTATACAGTCCCTGCTATGAGTGCTTAAACGATGACCTAGATGTACTGCAGTGTCACTAGGTTTCACTAACTCATTACATACAGTAATGACATAATCACTAGTTTTACAATCAAGACCTCTAAACACAAGAAGCTTACTTTTGGTACCGTTAAATTTAATAAATATGAAGAGGCATAATCTTCACAGATTTTGACGATTATTCTTAGACCTGACAGTCTAGGGCATAGTTAAGTCATCAGCAAAAGACAATGCCCCAACGTACTGCTCACCCATGTGACATCCATTACCAGCTTCTTTTAATTTACATAATGAACCATCAATATAAACTGCGAATAATATAGGAGAAAGTACAGCTCCCTGCTTGACTCCGTTAGTTATGCTAAATTTATCAGAGGTACACACTGTCCGACTGCACTTGCAACTGCTGATTGGTATACACGTGTAGAAGTAATCTTAAGACAACAGGTGACAACTTTTTCTCAATCAATCTCTCAAACAGTTTACAGTAATTGACCCTATCAAAAGCCTTTGATGTGTCTAACAATAAAGTATATACATATGTACACTGTGTTGTAATAATTGTAATAAGCTACCGTTTCCTGGAGCAAAAAGGTACAGTACATAGATCATTCGCCTCCTTATTCAGCATAATCAGAGCAATTGCTCTATAATTATGAACACATAGACTTCTTCCTGTCTTTTGGAATAGTTGATTTTCACGGAAAGTTCTCTGTATTTCAACCAGGTGGCTAAAACAGAATACTTCAATTCTATTGGCTGAAAAGTTCCCGCCCTTGGCTGTGATTGGCTGAAGCAAAATGCATCCTAGCAGCAGTATTTTTAGTGCATTTTAATGTATATTTGACACTTTATCATTTAGTTGATGTTTGTTATTTTTATGGAATCAGTTAGTTATTACCTAAGTTCTTTATTGGGAATAATATTAAACATCAGCACATTTAACAATAATTCAATATAGAAAAGAGCATTCCCCTGCCCTGACACAAAGAATTATGTATATGGGCCAGAGATAATTATTTACAATTTAAACATGTACCATTCTATAGAGTAATAAGCAATAACATTTTATAATGCATTAAGTTATCAAATAAAAAACTAAAAAAATAAAAAATAATTAAATTTTAAGATTTACAAACACCTTGGGTAAATTGGAGGAAGGAATTAAAGTATACAAGTAAGATAACAATTAAGTCAGTTCTGAATCAAAGATGATCTAAGCTATTATGTAAAATGTAAAATTTTAAATGTTTCTTTATTGTGTATATTGAGAAGTTAATAGAAATATTAGTCGATATATGATTCCATATAATGGCACCCTTGTATCTAAATGAACGTTGACAAAAGTTAGTTCTGAATAATGGTAAATGAAGTCTCTGATGTTGTCTAGTAATATGATCATGAACAAGTTGATTAGATTGAAAAAATGACTGAAAAAATACAGGACAGTCTCCTTTATGAAATTTGAACATAAATAAAGCAGTTTTGTAAACATATATCTTATACACATCAAGCACTTTATAGTTAAGAAACAAGGGAAGCGAAGGAGTTCTTGGATGGGAGAATGAGATAACTCTAAGGACCCGTTTCTGTAACTTTAATACTGGAATTAATTTTGTGAAAGGCACTGAGCCCCATACTTCTATTCCATAATTCACATAGGGAAATACAAATGAATAATATAGAGTTAGAAGTGATGTAGATTTTAAATACTTTCTGGCCTTAACAATGATTCCAATGCCTTTAGCAATCTTTTTGCGAATATAATTCAAATGTTTCTCCCAATTCAGTTTAGCATCAATGTACACCCCAAGGAATTTACAAGAGTCAACTACATTTATTTTTTTATTGGCAATTTTCACCCTAAGCTCACCGGATGGATTTTTCTTTTCTTTTTTAAATATAGACGCCACAATTAATAGGCAAAGATTCAGAAGATATTTTATCAAAAGATACATATTGTTTTCTTTTTTTCAAATAACTTTTAACTAAATCATTGGCAACGCCTCTAATTCCATATTTATATAATTTTCTAAGTAGTTTAGAATGGTCAATAGTGTCGAAAGCTTTACTGAAATCTAAAAAAGTTCCTAAAGTCATATCATTTTTGTATATTGCTGTTATAATTTTATCAGTTAAAGTAATCAAAGCCATGGAAGTGCTGTAATTAGCTCTAAATCCAAATTGGTATTTATAAAGTAAATCATTATCATTTATGAATTTAAGTACTCTATTGTAGATAATTCGCTCATATATTTTCGAAAATATTGATAAAACAGAGACTGGACGGTAATTATTAATCAATTGGCTATCCCCACCCTTAAATAAGGGAATGACCCTAGCAACTTTCATCTCATCAGGGAATACTCCAGAAGAAAGTGATTTATTAATTAGGTGAACAAAGATTCTATTAAGTGGTTGAAATGTCGTTTTGATAACTTTTATATGAATATTATCCCATCCCACACTATTAGTCTTGATATTGGATACAATTCTTAATACTTCATTTTCATCAGTAGGGTACAAATACAGTGAATTATTAACATTAATATTATCTAAGTAATATAGTGGACTAACATTAGATGGGGGCAATTTATCATTGAGGCTTTTACCAACATTTGTAAAATAACTATTAAAAGCATTAGCAATATGTTCCTTATCTGAAGTTTTTTGACAATTAATAATGAACTCACTAGAATTACTTGAAGACTGTTTCTTGTTAATAATCCTTTTAATAATATCCCATGATTTTTTTAAATTTCCCTTATTAGCTTCAAATAAATCATGATAGTACTCTTTTTCTGCCAAATTCAGTAACTTTTGTAATCTCTTTTTGTATATTGTATATTGGTTAATATTTTCACTGCTGGGTATTTGTTTCGAGATAATGTACAATTTATTTTTAACTTTTATAGATTTTTTCAGTGATTCTGTTAGCCAATCTTTTTTGTTTTGTACCAATGTTTACAGATTTTAACAGGAAAACATTCATCATACAATACCTACTGTGTCTGAAAAGCAAAATGAGTAATAAGAGGGGAAGAAAGACTTATGTCCTGTAGTATTCAGTGCTGTTAAGTGAAAAGACTCTATTGGTACCATCAAACCAGTAGGTTAGGGCTATAAGCATGGATCAAAATATAATTTAACACAAGGCCAAGCGCATTACAGTCAACATTAGAGTGCTATGAACAATATGATCAGCGAAAATACTTTCGCACCCACCTGATTTACCAGTGTTTGATAGCACTTATGATGTCAGGAACACCAATACAATATGTACAGCTAATGTTTGACAAAGTAAATTGTGTTGCAGCTGGGTCAACTTATGGAATCAGTTCCTTTGATTTTGGACTTTGCAAATGACCAACTTTTGGATTAATTTGCAATGGCATAGCTTACTGCAGTACAGCTAGTCTAGCCCTATGAGCACTTTCTCATAGAATGAGAGTAGATCTATACCTACCCAAGCATATAAATGTTAATGTTATTTTTGTAAGAACTAAATGTGCTTTTAGAGTGGAACGACCTTATTCGGGGCCAAAACAACACTTAATATTGCGTGTACTATTTTTAGTAGACCTAGTATTTTTTTTAACCAGAAAACAGGTTAATGTGTTTTAGTTGAAAACGTGTGTCTGGCAAAGTTGGCCATGGATCTCCAGTTTAGATATTGCTTCCACAGATGGCAGCACCTTCTACTACACATGGGCGCCACCTCCCGTAAATGGCGGTACTTCGTAGCTGGTGGTCATGATATATCAGGGCCGTAGCCACAGGCTGAAATCAGACGAGGCGAAATCCGTAATAAATTAATTGAAAATATTACTGTTTTCTTGGACCCCCCCCCCCCCCCCCCAGACGAGGCGGTAGCCTCCTCTGCTTAATCCTGGCTACGGCCCTGTATATGTTCTCTTGATCAACTGCACATAAAGCATATACAATTTTTATATGAAATTAGAATCTCACACAAAGTATCTAATACATTAGGCGTAATAGTAATATATGCGAGTATGACATTTTATGAACAATATTGTAATTTGAGATTTGATTGCTTTTGAATTCCTGTAAAAATGGTTTAGATTATGGACAGGTCACAGGGAGCAAAATCACAACATCATTGTGTGTATTTTTATTATTTTTGTTATTTGTGCAGCATCTTCGCCCTTTCTCTTGTGCATATATATCAATGAATCAAACTCTTGTCAAAAGACCTATATTTATACCTGTATTCTTCTACTTCAAATTCCATGCACTACATCATTACAAACTATGCATGCCTGCTTTAAAGTAATTTCAAGTATTTCCTATGTCCAAATACTCTCTTTAAAAAGACCAAGTTGAGATCAGACCTTGGCTTTTGGACTCTTTTTAAATCCTACAGTCTTTTGAGGCAGTTACTCGGAGATATGTTCAGAGTTCTTTCAAAAGGTGACATCGCCTCCTGGCAAAAACACGAATCTGATCTGCAGACTTTCATTCCAAAAATGTCTGCTAACAAAAGTCCAGTGGTCTCCGTGTCACAGAGCTGATCAACAATTTGATAAGGGGCCGCTATGGAACCCTTCCCCTTCCACCACCCCCCTCATGCGTGGACCAGTTCAAATATAGGAAAATGAGGCGAAAGTCATCAGATAAAAATATATACGATTGTTTTAGCTGGGGTATGAGTCGTGAAATTGCAATATATATAAGATCAATAATAAAATTTACATTAATTTTGAATAAAGACAAGAAAAGACAAGACAAGACAAGATCAGACAAGATCAGATAAGATAAGATAAGATAAGATATGGGAATATCACCGTTACAAAAATACAGTACTGAAAGACTGTACAATGTAAAACAGAAAATACGTGGTCGTGTTGGAAATAAATGCTCTGATGGTATACGTCACCCGAGACTTCCACTATAATTAAAAACACCTTTACTACTAGTAAATCTGGTAAAAGGTACAGTGGATATAACATTATTGAGTTGTACATTCCTCACATTCTTTCGACCTACACCATACATTGCCTGATTTAAGATCTAAAGTGTCCCACAAGAATGCCCAGGTCCATTGTCTTTATTGTTCATAATCCTGTTTCTGTCAGTGTGAAAGAAACCAGGACACAGGTTCGGCTGATGTGATTATTTCCACTTCAAAATGACCACCCGGGCTGACATTTATATTGTACATCGCATGATTAGACTATCCATCTTTCAAATACAATAGGGTATGAAGTTTTATCTGTTATTTCCTTTTTCTACTTCTAGTGTTGTAATGTTGTTTGTATGTGTGCTTACTGGTTTTAGTGACTCAGTATACCCATGAGTATTATTAGTCATAATGACTGGGTTACAAACTTTCAAAGGGGGGGGGGGGTCCCTCTACACGTCAAATATCTCCGATCTCAGTCGTGGCATGGACGTAGAACAGATAGTCTATACCCTGAACGATCTTGTTTTTAAACAATTAATACAAACATATATCAGAATGCCATTGACTCCATACACTATAACGAGTTTAGTCCATCGAAAGTGACCTGTGTATGGTATGTCAGCTTAATTTGTAAGCTGATCTCACATTTCAACGACCCTGTGAAAAAGTCAAGGGAAAGTAGCCAATCAGTGTCAGGAATTTCTGTCCCATCCTGTTTTTGGTGTATTTATTTATTAGTTATCAACTTAGGATATTTTTAAATATGCCACTCAGTGTTTCATTACAATATAGTTAGTCCATTGTACTCTTGTGTCTTGCTATTGAAGATATTCGTGAAGTTATCTGTAATGTCTGATTTGCAGAAATGTCTGTAATATCTGATTTGCTGCTTTTTGGCATGATATTGTGGAGGTCTTAATTGTGAAGTGGCCTTAACGTCAATCTGGTTCCTTAATGTTAAGGCTGCTTCACTTAATTCGTGAGGGCGGCCTTAAGACTTAAGGGTGTTATGTAATTAGCTATACATCAGCAATACAAATTTCTAATCAACCATCAATTTATTTGATTTTATTGATTCTTTTTACTTTCACTAAATATTCCATGTTTACATGTGAATGAAATTATTAATAGAGATCTACACATTTTTTAAAAGGAATATTTTGAGATGATAATTCCCACTTCTTCAAAAGCCCACAGATCGATATTAGGGTATTTCAAGGCGTGGCTGGTGCCAGGACCTTACAAGATGGCTGACAGGGCAGAACAGTATCACTCTGAGTTCCTGTTAGGGCATGCCCTTCCTATCAGACCACTGGTCAGGAAAACCAGGACTTCATCGATTGTCAGGGCTCAACTAACAGATGACATTTGTGGGGGAAGAACTTCTCGGTTCTACAAGCTATCAATTTGCTCTTAGCTTGACAACCAAGTCAACTACCACCATTGATTGTCAAGTTAATTTTCTAAGGAGGGTTTTCTTGAAGGAACGGCTCAAGACTGAAATATCAAAGTGGTTTCTACCCAAGACTCCCTCTCAATTTTGAGTCATTCAGCTCTAAAATGGCCACTTATGACACAAATTGTGAAAAATATTGATGTGGAAAAGGCATATGTTTGAGAATTTAGAGTGTAAAAATAGCTAAGCTAGCTGTGTTTGTCACAATAGAGCTGAACAAATTAGAGCAAGAAATGTCTGACAATACAGCTGTTTTTCTTTACTTCATCCTCACAACCACAACTAAGTCAAGCTGCATTACAACTTCTGATATGTCATGTTAAAAAATCTTGACTTAATACATTGCACTGTCAGTTCTTCATTGATTGAGCACATTATAATCACAATGTATTCTGCCAATCAGTCCTTTACTCGCCAATTATTATCTTTGACAAGGCTTGGAAAATGGCAGAAAAAAAACCGAATGGCTAACACCAAGCTGGCAGGTCTGCCATCAGTGAGTGATAATAGGCGAAATAATGAGTTTCAGTGACATAATGCTGGAGAGGCATGGCCAGAAAATGCGCTAATGGTTTTATTAGATGAATAGAATGTCAGAAAGGGTTGGACAAAGACCTGGTGAGGTACAATGAAGTATAAACCCCTCTCATTTCTCCAATGTTGCATTGCCCTGCAAAAGATCTTGCAGCCACAATGTCTTGGCTACCCTTGCTTGAGCCATTGCTGCAGAAATTTACCAAATGAAGGTCTCAATGGGACTTAATTTCCTCATAGTCTGATAAGGTCAGTCTTAATTTCCTGGCACTGTGAAGCACTCACTCAAGGGGTTGTGGTCAGAGGGTTTTTTTGTGTACCCCACTCGCCCTCTTGAATATCTGGGCATTCTCATTACCCTGCATCCGTCAGTAGCCCCAGCAAACCCTGAAAAATAAACCCTTTCAAGGGTGACACACTGACTGGCTGTCACTCAAGGGGTCTATGACAATGCAGGTAAAAAGCTCCACCAACTGGCGACTGTTTGCTTAAAGCTAATGTCAGTTCTGCACTGGGTCCTTTTCTCTGATACTTCATTTACTGAGAGCCAGCAACACTGCAATGCATTTCTTGTCAATTCCTTGTCAATATTTCACACTGTGCTCAAGTAATTGTAATGATACACAGAAGTGGTACAGTAATGTACTGTAGTTCTGAATAACATGGACAGACTGCAATAGAACCCCACTTTAAGATAACTATTACTACAGCTTATACATTAAGAACTTGATAACTTTATTTATATTATATATTATATATATATATATTATTTACAATTCGGTAATTCACGAAATATCGCCGAGGTACATCTTCTTCTGCTCGATTAGCCAACATCATTGTGATTCCATTGGTTGAGGTGCTGACCAGCTCTTATCAGGGTCCTTGGTCCAATTCTCCTGCGAGGCAGAAGTCCATGAGCTGCATCACAGCTAGGCAAAGGTCTAATTTCTCCAAGAGTGTGTGTGTGTGTGATTTGGGCTTTACGTCCTGTATTTCTGCCCCTGATGGGCTAATTAGGACAGGCAATGACAGGTAGTCGAAGTCCTTCGTGTATATGCTGGTGTTTGTTGTATTCTCTATCTAAATGGGTTCCGAGCCAATCAGCTCATCATTACCTCTGTTTCATTTATTTCTATGAACTGGTTGACCAATTGGGATACACATATTTATGATATATATATATATAGATATTACAATTAAACCACTTTGATTCCAGGGCATATTACAAAAAAAAAAAAAGAGAGATATATATATATATGTAGCAGAATAATATTGTTATGCGACACCGTACGGCGTATTTAATCTCACAAAAAGAGTTATATTTTAGATAATATTTTAATAATTATATAATACAATAAAAAGAAGCAATATATTACAATAATGCATTATATTATTCAAACAACTCTGTGCTGTCATAAAGAAATTATATATATATATATCTTTATTTCATACACATGAGATTCATATCATTCATGGTATACAAATTTTCATTATACAATTAACAGAAATAAATTGAAAGGCAAGATGGCATAGATATATAAGTGGTCAAGAGGTAATTACAAAATATGTGATGCATATACAAGCTTTCATGAAAACTAAATGATCCATTCCATCAGCAGATGACAATGCTAACACCAAAACAGGATAAAGACCTTTACAATGCCAAACAAGTTAACAAGGAAGGTATTGATGATATTATGACTGAGTTGGATATAAGGATTAATGCATGTAGCAGACAGTCTCATTCTGTAGATGCTGATACTGTAAATAAACTAGCCAACTTACTTAAAAAGGGAAAATTAGATGGTTTACATGGTTCAAAACGTTTGTTCATCAGTCTGGCTCTATTCTTTTCTGCAATGATTAGTCATGGGCATACAAGTGAAACTTTAATCATAGGAGCATTGTGTCCATACCAAAGGCAATTGCTTAAACGATTCAGATACGTATAGAGCAATTACTTTGTGCAGCTGGAGTGATCCCTTACAATTCGGGTTCAAGCCCAAAATATGAACCTCACTCTGTACCTTACTGATGACTGGAATTGCCAATAAGTTTACTTGTGAAGGCAGGGCTGTTTACACCTGTCTGTTAGACATGTCGAAAGCATTCGACAGACTGGATTACGTTAACCTGTTCAGGATTATGCTTGCAAGAAATATGGATCCCTTATATTTTCGATGTATTGTTTACATATCTAATGAGATGTTACGATTAGGTTGGATGATACTGCCTCTGCCTACTTCAGAGTTACCAATGGCGTGAAACAGGGCTGGGTCTTATCTCCCCTGCTCTTTTGCATATATATTGACAACCTGCTTCATAGCCTAAGGGAAAGTTCACATGGATGTTATATTGGCCCATACTTTGCAGGGGCCCTGTGCTATGCTGATGGCATTCTCCTTATGTCACCCTCTGCCCCTGGCTTGCAGAAAATGCTCAAAATCTGCCAAAATTTTGCTGAAAACAATAGTTTAAGTTATAAGGCAGCCAAAAAGTCAGTTCATTGACTTTCGGAAGTCATCAAAAACTAACAAAACTACCATTAATTTCAATGGTGTCAGTTTAACAGAGCAAGAGTGTGTGCATCATTTAGGTCATTTTATCTACAGTAACCTTCAGAAGTGTGACATTGATCAAATACTAGCTTCTTTCTACAAGTAGTATAATCTAGTTAATCTGTTTCGAGGCAGCTTTGGTCACATTCCATCATACATTCAAGCCCGATTGCCCTACACTTACTGTTCTTCTTTTTATGGGTGTGTTTTTGCTACCATTAACAACTAACCAGACTACAAGTTGCTTGGAGAAAATGTATGAGACAAGTGTGGCGTATTCCATACAGGACTCACTGTGCAATTGTACGCTGTCTAAGCAAAGGTCTTTGTGACAGACACGCTCTCTCAGCTTCGCAAATTAACTGTGACACTCTTAATGGGATTGTTTCATGCATAAGAACTTCAGACTGCATATTTGCTAGGAACGTAAGACATTTGTGTGAGATTTTGAACTTTGATATCAACTTTCTTCAGCTAAGCAACAAACACGTCATCCGTAGGAGCATTGAGCAATGTTGCTATGATGAGTGTCGATCTCAGCATAACAAGTATATAGCTGAGGTGGTAACAGAGCTTGATTTTATGATAACAGAATTACGTATTAGTTAACAATATTATACCTGTATATAGTATATTTCAATCTTTCAAATGTATACCAGTGAGTATGAATAAACATAATAATAATAATATTATTCAAACAATTATGTAATATAATAAGGAAATTATGTAATATAATTGTGTTAAATAGTATGTTAAGTACATGTATATGTTTTGTATTCATTACACAATCTGTTGCTTACAAGTTTACTGCATGCAAAATCTTCAGTTGCATGGATGTTTGCCTGTTTGCATGTGTGCTTGCCTGCACAGATTACATATTCCTAAGGTGTAAAGTTCTGACCAACTCTGGCAATGCTTAAGAAGCCCCTACAGGGAAAGTAAGGTTTCAATTCTGAGGGTATTGTATGCAGACACACGCTTTGGGGTTTTCTTATACCCCCAATTGATCCCTTTCTTATTTACCCTGGATAGTTACCCCTCTCCAAACTGTTCACCCTCAGTCAATACCATGTGTCATCTCTGGGCCTGTCATAAATACTCATATTTCATAGTCAATGAATGACGTCGGGGCATAGGCAATGACACATTATGTATCTTGGAGAGATTTTGCAAGAAATCTCCCCTGAGGGGTAAGGGGTAAACATACCGACCCCCTTGAAGAATGGGATCATTTTACATTACTTTCTCCCATTTTTGTCACTTCTGCTAAAAACTATTTATTTTGCTCAACCACCCACGAAATAAGGCTTGATAACCACCAAGTTGGTCCTAATGACAGGGTGAACAGATTCACAAACAGACAGACGGAAAAACAGTGCGACAGAAGGAGAGACAGTTAGAAAGCTCAACAGACAGACAGCTAGACAGACACAGCTAGACAGACAGCCTGATTGATTAACAACAAAAATACAGTAATTAATATATAGCGACCAAGGACAACCGTTTGAGATCTGAATCATGCTAAAAATATTTGTAAATGGTTTAGGTCATTTACAACATTATAACTACTCCTATCTCCATGGTTATATTGCATTGTGTTTTCATATTTATCTTACTGTCAGCGAACAAAGTTTAAAGAGAGTATTGCGAACGTTTGGAAAAAATGTCTGTCCAGCGGGTGGGCGGGTGTGACATTTTTGTTTCTGGAGTTGTACAACATTTGACCTTGGACTAAACAAGATTTGACCTAATACACAGGAAGACGTGGGTGAGATATGCGCACAAGAAATATAGCTCTGAGCAATAAATTATTTGCGTTGTTTCATTGGCATTCATTATCAGCCTGCAAAATCGATGCATTTTGATATTTGATACATTATCAATTGACAGCAGACTGGCCAATATATTAAATAATTGAAAACTCTGCACTCTTTGTGTGACAAAACACTTAACAACTACTTTGTCTGTTGCTCTAGAACGTTGGAGGGCACTTACACTGAAATACTTTAGAAGAAGTCACAGGAGTTTAACAAATTTCATTACTAATAAATTAGATGCTTTGGAAAATAAAGCCTTTTACTTGAAAGGATAATAAAACGGTTATTTTTCTGCTGCAGGCATCGTATCAGAGTTCATTGTAAACTTCCACCATGCTTCTCTCCAAAGAACATAAACAATAAGCTGTTGAACTGCTCGACAAATAATCATTAAAGAGCTGGCCCGTGTGGCGTAGTGCAGGTGTCTCAAGGTAGTTCAATATGACGTCTGTGGCGTGGATTTTCATCATTGCTTTTGGTTATGTAAATGGAAGTAAGTAATTAACAAATTTGGAATTATCTGTAAAAAAAGATACAGTAAACTGACTCACTTACTTACTTACTCACTCACTCACTTACTCACTCACTCACTTACTCACTCACTCACTTACTTTCTTATTTACTTACTTACTTACTTACTTACTTACTTACTTACTTACTTACTCACTCTCTTACTCACTCACTTACTTACTTACTTACTCACTCTCTCAATTACTTACTTACTTACTCACTCTCTCAATTACTTACTTACTCACTCTCTTACTCACTCACTTATTTACTACTTACTTACTTACTTACTTACTTACTCACTCTCTCAATTACTTACTTACTTACTCACTCTCTTACTTATTTACTTAATTACTTACTTACTTACTCACTCTCTCAATTACTTACTTACTTACTCACTCTCTTACTCACTTACTTACTTACTTACTTACTTTCTTACTTACTTACTTTCTTACTTACTTACTTACCTACTGTATGATCAACCACCTAGCATTCAGATTTTGTGCTATCTGTAAAAACGTTTAAAATGGTTTCTGACCATGTGAATTTAATCCATTTCTTTTTTAGTAAACTACAGAATCAATAGCTCTGAATATATTGCCATTGATTACAACACGGATGCTAAGAGTTTTGTTTTTGAAGTCAAGTCTTTGTCAGATGTGCTCGTTTCACTCAGTGATGGGTTTGTTACTGGAACAGGCTACAATGAAGAAATGTATGAGTTGGCAATAGGTATTGTGTAGTTTTTTGCCTCTTGTATCTATTATGGTTAATGCAAGATAATCTTCCGACCCCTTCTGTTTGTGCCTAGTAATTGTTCCTGGTATCTTGAAAACTATACAAGCATTTACATATATATTTTGCTGAGGATATTTCATGAAATTTACTGATAGCAATGTATATTTGTCTTGCTGATGTCACACACTACATATCTATCGATATATATATATATATATATATATATATATATATATATATATATATATATATATATATATATATATATATATATATATATATGCAGCTGGGTGGCCTAATGGTCAAGGCATCCGCCAATTCCACATTAGCCAGCTATGCTAAAGGTCCCTATGGGGTTCGATCCCAGACGTTAAATTGGAGGTGCCTTGTACTCAGTGTCTATGCTGAGACAAGTAAAAGACCCCACCCATGGGGTAAATGTGTAATATGGTGTGGACTCCAAGCCTTATCATCTCATCATGACGTCATCCTCTGGCAGCTGGTCATATATTATGACTTAGCTTCAGACCCAGTAGCATTGAGTCATTAAACATTATAAATAGATGTATATTCAGGTTTTAAAAAACCACCACCCCAGACAACATTCTCCATTGGTTAGACATTGGGCCAACAATGGCAGTCAATGGCCAACATTGGAAAGATGTTGGCCCGATCTGAAATTCTGTCTGGGATGTGTCTGCATCTGTGAATGAACATACCAGTAACAGTTTCTTTATCTCAATTTGACAAATGAGGCACTTACAATAGTGTAACTTCTAAAATAATAGAAATTAAAAACTTAAAGTAAAGTCTGAAGAATAAAATACCACTAGAGAAATCGATTATAAGGCTTACGTGTACATCGATCCCGGACAGCACTCCAATTTGGCATCCAGACGGTGGCCAATATTGAAATGATGTTGGTCCGATTTGGAATGCTATCTTGGATATATATACATATAAGATTATATTTATTCTCAGTTTTGAGTTCTAATTTTGTCCATCACTAAATGAATGCACTAAACCACAAGCTTTAGTTTGGCATTTGAGTGCAGCCCTCCCTGGATAACACAATTACGTTGGCCCAACCACAGATAACATGTTGGATCGGTCAATTAGACATCGGCACGACAACAGCAGCCGATAGCCAACATTGGATCGATATTGACCCGATTTGGCATGTTATCTGGGACAATGCCAACCTATTTGTATATGTTGGGCCAATGTCTAAAAATAACATTACAATTATTATTTTATTATTTCTTAGTTATAGTCTAGAATCACCGCCCATGGCATCGAGGAGTTGGGCAGATCCTCATCAACCATTGCCTCACCCCACCCAGGTGTTATGGGTACTTGGCATTAGGCACACAAAGTGATGGCACTGGTGTGAGCTCTTAAGCCCCAGCGGTTAACCCCGTGTTCAAGGCTGAATACTCCCCAGGGAGTTGAGAAAGACTCTGGATTGGCCTGCCAAGGGTCTAATTGTAAAGGTTGTTGAAACTGCTTGATGGGGGTTCGAACCAACAACCTTGCGGATAGCAGGCGAACACCTTAACCACTAGACCATGGCATCCCATAATATGCCTAAATATGTCCATTATGCATGTAAACTGTGAATATTTTATTATGTTAGCATGTATTAACTCATGCAAAATGCATGAAAAAAATAACAATTAAAATTCTATATTTGCTCTTCTAATCCCAAGGTGTTCAAGAAGGAACACGGTCTGCAATCCGAACTGTTGGTAAAGTTCAAACTGTCGCCTACCAAATCACAAATGATATCATAAATCAAACTGAGTACAGGAAGCTTTGGGTATCATGGAAGGACCACATCATCAGCTTCGGAAGAGGATGGGAGATTGGCAAAAACACTGTTATGTCATACCACGATTCTGAAAAAAAGTACAATGTCAATGTCATATCAATCGCCTCATATGCTGGCTATGTTGATCACTGGAAAATACCTTCAGGTACATGACATGAAATATCAAATAATATTAGACCACAGTTTAAGAAAAATAAAAAGAAGATGAATAATGTGAAACGCTGTAGATCATGAGGGCACCGATGTTCCAAAATTTACTGATATTAATGGTTACTTGTTAGTAAGATGGTTTGATATTAATTTGTCTCTTACAATCAGAATGATAACATGAATTAATTACATTTGAGACCAAGCTGCTCCTGAATCTTTGACATCTATGTTGGCCACCAAAGATGAATCATAGTCATTTTGCATTGGCAAAGGGTTGACCCAATGTTATGCCAATGCCAGTGTTGGCACAATGTTGGCCCAATGTTTGCCCAATTTTGGCCCAATGTTTGCCCAGTGTCGGCCACATGTTTGCCCATTGTTTGCCTTTTTGACCCAATGTTGGCCCAATGTTGTTGTAACATGTAGGCCTATACCGGCCTATCCCAGACAGCATTCCAGACCAGAACAACATCATTTCTATAATGGCCGCAATTGGGCCAACATCGATTCAAGAACATATCTGGGATATATAACAGTGTTGAGCAGCCGAACCAATGTTGGGCCAACGACAGCTGCGAAAGCCAATATTGATATGATGTTGACTCGATCTGGCTTGATATCTGGAATTTTGCATCTTGCAGCGTTTGTTACCCAACCGGAAGAACATTTGTGTCCCCTGCCAACCAACTCCATAAACACAACTCACGCAAATGCTGTGGTCATTGATGAAGACTTCAATACGTGTCTGTCCGTGAGTATAGCATTTCAGCATTATATAATCTAGCATTTTATACTGTCAATTTACTTTATTACTTTATTGGTGTCAAGCCGAACAAACGAAGGAGTCTAGTCAAATGCTCTTTATTCAGATTGCAGACAGTTAAACCTATAGTCCAAGGTTAAACCCGAGTTGAGGGTCAGAGTGAAGGTGAGGGTCAGTTCCCTATGAAATAGAGCACAGTGTAAATATATATGCCCAGTACAATTATTTTTATAGTCATAGATAAAATTGTAAATTGATATTATAGTCAAACAAGACAAAAACATGATAATTGTTCGGCTTGGCACCAATACATTTAAAATCTAGTTATACAGCTGGAGTAAGCTGCAGAACTTATAGGGTACAGTATAAATAGTTTTCATTGCAGAAAAAGATTTGTCGGAATATAATTTGCATTATATGACAAATCACAATGAAGCAGTATATAAAGAAGAGAACCAATTTATTCTGAGCCTGTTATGAATACGTACTTCAGTCAGTTTCATTAAAAATGGCCCGTCATATTGAGCCTAGCCAAAGCTGTCATAGCTGGCTACTCAAAACCGGATCTAAAAGTACATATTTAATATATATATATTAGATTAATTTGTTACACATTTGTCAGTGTTTACATTTTTCTGGTGACGAATGTAAGCCAAGATTAATACCTACAGAAGTGAACAAAATCAGCTGGCTTTAGCATGTTTAGACCACAGTCAGGTATAGGCCGCAACGGCTGTCTAGAGTTGACCGTTTTTTTTTAAACTAACTGCAAAAAAAAAAAGAATTTAACACGGAATCATCGTCATAAATCATTTCAAACATTAGTTAATTGAGGTTAAATTGTTTCTGCTCAAATTGTTCAAGAAATTATTTTCAGATTACTCCAACACCTAATGGCCAATCGGTGTCATTCAACATTAATGGCAAATCTACCAAATCCATTAAAATTGTAATTCGTGGAGTGCCTTCCTGTGACGAACCTTACATAACAGTGCTTTCCCAACCCCACATGAATCAGCTGATGTTGGTTGATGAAACAAAAACAATGTATGGCCAGTTTCACTGTAGGTTTGCAATTGTAGCTGATGTAATTTCCAACCATGTCATCACCATCATTTTTCGAATCTTCTTGTTCGAGCAAGGAAAAAGTCACATGACATCATGGTCATTGTGCGATTTCTCAGATGGTTAGTTCATTTATTATTATTCTTTTTCTTCTTTTTTTTTTCTGGCTTTATTCCTAGTGTATTCCTCCTCCTCCTCCTCCTCCTCCTCCTCCTCCTCCTCCTCCTCCTCCTCCTCCTCCTCCTCCAAACACTCCTGTCCTCTGCATCTTCTGACACTTTAAACCTGCCATCCTCATATCCTCCTCTGTGCCAGTCCTTCCATTTTCTCTTTGGCCTCCCCTTCCTCTTCTAATGCTCATCCATATCACTTTCTATATTGTACTGGTCTCTCCTCCACACATGCCCAAAATACCTTAGTCTTCCTTCCCTCAGCTTTCCAGCTTCAGTTTCTTCTTCATTACATCATTTTATGCCCTGCCCATTAGGGTCACTCCTTTAGACCATCTCAAGATCTGCTTCTCCGCCTTCCTCTTCAGTTGTTTCGCGAATGCCACTGATCTGCTTTGTACATCATACCATGCAGCATTGCTTTGTACACCTTGCCTTTCACTTTTAATGGTACCCTCCTGTCACACAACAATCCTGGGACCTTTTTCCAGTTGTACCATCCTGCTGCAATCCTTCTGGACACTTCTGGTCACTTCCTTTTCTGCTCCACTACCATCTCCCCCTGAATCTTGACATCCCCTGGATCTGCCACCTCCAGCACACAGTTTATTTAATATTAATCGTGATGAATAATAGCTTTATATGGTTTTTATTTTATTTCATTAAGCTTCCAGCTAAGGAGAAGACATGCAGTTTATATCATCATATGATTACAAATGTAAAAACAGACCATAACAAGAGTTATTATATGACAAAAAACTCATTGTCTATTATTCATGATTCATTTTTTTTACTAATTTCCAATTTATTATATAATACATACAATACAATTTGGAAATGCACATTATTTTAATACATTATGACTAATATATTTCTTAAATAAAAACCCTGTTACTGATTCCAGGTGAACTCATCTGTCCACCAAGTTACACTGCAGTGGATAAATATTGCTATTTGATCAATTTGCAAAAGCTTTCATTTGACGACCAAGCTGCTCACTGCAACAGAAACAATGGCTACCTGGCTGGTCCCACAAGCAGGCACGAAATTGCAGCCATGACTGAGTATCTCCATGGTATGTATGACTTGAACACCTTCTTTTTTACTCACTCAAAATTTCGTAAACCAATACAATTAGCTGATGCAGAGAAGATAAACACAGAAGATCTGAAAATATGACACTCCATAAGCCTCTCTTTTGTTGCTATTAATCACTTGCTTTTCAGACCCTGAAAAGCCTGCCTAATGATTTATTAAACATAACTTATTTCATCTAGTAGCATTGGAGTCTATAATCATGTTATGTCAAATTTATTTATTTTGTGTGTGTGTGTATGTTGTATGTTGTAAATGCAGCTTTTGAATGTGATGGCACTGTGTGGCACTTCTGTGATGCGTCTGTGTATGATACTTGTACTGTGTGTGTGTGATATATTGTATCTGTGTGTGAATGTTGTGTTGTTGTTATTTATGTATTGAAGTCTCCGCGAGACAAATTTCATATTTATTATGACAATATCTTATCTTATCTTATCTTATCTTATCTTATCTTATTGTCTATGCAGTCCTCGCTAACTTACTATAAAGTACTAACAAACACATTTTAGCCAATTTGATTAACTATCTCTTGTCTATGTACTTACAAACAGGCATATTTTAATAGTGGATTTCCAGGAAGCTTCCAGATAATTCCACTAGGTGGCTGCAGCAAAATACTGTACTCCTATTGGCTGTAGAGGTTGGCGCCCTAAATTATGATTGGCTGAAGCAAAGTGTCTCCAAGCTGCAATATTTCTCGTACATTTTAATTTATCTTTGACATCTTGTAGTACAATGAATTGTATTGATTTTATTTAAAGATTTCTTATAATTATTTGTACGTTTTACTGGTAGGGCTAACCTTCTTCCAGACCTTAACAAAGAATAATGATTAAATAAAGGGAGCTGCTCATCAGTCATAATCTTATCAACTTATCTCATAACATGTGTTCATCTATTGGTTTTATGTCTGCCTTTAACTTACCACTTGTCTTTTTTAATAATCATTTTCAATTTAGCTTTATCTTTACTCATTAAAAAATCTAATCAAACGGTAATGTAAAACAAAGAACAGATTCGATAACTGTTTTGTAGAAAAGGGTGAGAATTTTACACTAAACATTAATGTTTCTCATGATTCTTAAAAAGTGAACCCATTGTACACATTTGTTGTATAATTGGTTGTACATTAGTTTAGTATTTGCTGAGCCATACAATTTTTCATCAATTATAATTCCTAAGTATTTGTAATCATGAACCCTTTCGACATGCTCAGCATTTATCATAACTCTGCCACAATCAACGCTTCTCCTCCGAAAATCAATCACCATTTCTTCTGTCTTCTTTACATTGAGTTTAAGATAATTTGTATCACACCATGAGACAAACTCTTCCTCTTGACCTAAAAATTCCATTGAATCATCATCCTTGATTTTACCCAGAATCACTGTATCATCGGCGTATTTAATTATTTTACAATTCTCAAAGTTGCTGACACAGTCATTAGTATATGAAGTGAAATGTAAGGGGGAAAGTACACATCCCTGAGGAGCACCACTTTTGGTTTTAGTCATGTCTGAACAACTATCCTTAAAGTATAAATACTGACTTCTGACACATGCGTCTGAATGGTATTAAAGGCACTACTGAAATCAACATACAACGTTCTCACAAGTGAATTAGAAACCTCTAAATGCAAATTGTAATGGATCACGATAGCCATCGACATAATATCAAAGATGTTTATTGATAATATGTTCAAAGCATTACAACAATAAAAAGTCAATCAAAATGTGTAAAATATGCTTGTTAGTAACTTATAGTAAGTTAGTGGGGAATCTACAGGTAATAGAAAGATTTTCAAAATTTCTAAGACCCTGCTTTGCAACAAAACATGACAATACCATCCCATATTTCCTTTTACAGATATAGCTTTAGGAAAGGAAAACTGGGACCTGTGGATTGGATTGTATGATGCTGTGGGAGCCAACAACTTAGGAGACTACAAATGGATTGCAAATAACGACACTTTACAGGACATGAACTTTGGAGTTGATCAACCTAGTTTTCTATATCATCGCTGTGTTCTGACCATTGCATACCCCTTATATGGAGGACTAATTGGTCAATGGGATGATGTGGATTGCAGTTATGTGAGGGGTGCCATTTGCGAAGCTGATCAAACTTAATTCGGTCACTGAGCATACTCATGCAGGAACATCGGTTACCATCAAAACTATTTAACTTACAGAGCTCTAATGAGTAGTTTTTTCCAAATGCCTTCTTAAATCTCCACAATCCTGTATATATATATATTTTTTTTTATTCATGTGCATTAGATCACAGCATTATGATAGAAAAGTAACACGGGTTAACTATTAGAATATTATTCTATATCTGTTGCTTTTACCGTTGGTTCGCTGAGGGATTGCTGCATAAGCACTGCTATATTAAGATATACTTTGTAGCCTTTTTTTTTCCAAGTTCAAGTATTTATTGCAACCGTCAGTACAACCATTAAAATGAAAAGAGAAATAATTATGGTGACAATATGGCCTGATACCTGGGGTGTATCTGGCCTTCATTACTTTTTCTTTCTTTCTTTCAAAATACAGAGGAAACTTTTTGGATGTGGGTCTTCATAAATGCCCTGAACATGCATTATGAGAGAATGGGTGTTATGGCATACACTAAGATAAAAACTGATGTATGGCAGTCACAAATACAATAGCGAATCAAGGGGGTCGGGGTTTAAACACCCCCCCCCCCTCCCTTAGTCTAGTACATCTTAAATATTTAATGGTCCCTGCAATATATATCCTAATTTGGCAACGCCCCCCCCCCCCCCACTGCAATTTTTTATGGATCCGCCCAGAGATATCATATCTAATCATCATTAGAAAATACCACACAAATTATACCATTTATATAACTCATTTCGCCTATAGAACCAAATATTTATGGCCTTGCATTGCTGGTCCAACTGTATATAAGCAGCATAACAATGGCTTGAATCAGATTCAGGCTCCTTTAAGAATGCTGCAGGGAGAAGGTACTGACAGGGGATTATGGGGCAGAGCCGCAGAAGTAACGGATTTGACTTTGTATGGAGAGCGTCAGCAGCGTCATGAGACGCGTCATAAGAGGTGTCATGTGTCATAAGGAGCGTCTTCTGAAGCGTCATGCCGTCAAAACGGCCGTCATTTCTGTGACTAGCACCGCGATTTGCTTTCTGCTTATTGGCATAAAAGCTAAAAAGGAAAATGATTACATTGCACTGGTCTTTCCTCAATGGATTTTTGCCAGATTGGTTTTTCAACAGATTAAAAACTCATTTGTTACCAATAAATGGATATAGAAAAATAGAAGATGGATGCAAATACATTTGTCATGCAATTTTTTGTTCAAATAAATACAATGAGTACTGACATTGATCTTATCTTATCTTATCTTATATTTTCTTATCTTCCGTTATCTTCTGTGATCTTCTGTTATCTTATCTTCTGTTATCTTATCTTCTTTTCTCTTATCTTATCTTCCGTTATCTTCTGTTAACTTATCTTCTCTGAGCACTCTTATCTTCAGTTATCTTCTCTTCTGTTATCTTCTCTTCTGTTATCTTCTCTTCTCTTCTCTTCTTTTCTCTTCTCTTCTCTTCTCTTCTCTTCTCTTCTCTTCTCTTCTCTTCTCTTCTCTTCTCTTCTCTTCTCTTCTCTTCTCTTCTCTTCTCTTATCTTATTGGTCTATAGTTTAGAACTTCATCATACCTAATCTCTTCGTATATATCTCATCCTGTTCTAAAAATAACCCAATTTCATTTTTCAGTTACACTTGCAATGATGTTAAATATAGATCTTTAAAAGCTGTTGAATACGAACTCACACAGATCTGAGCATATTTTTCTTCTGTTGTCCAACTGACAAATTGGTTAAGTGGTTCAAATCACCAACAAGTGGAGGGAAAAAACTTCAAAAAGATCAACATTACTCTTTGGTTACCATAACCCCACAACTCTCAGACAACCAAAGCCAACACCTATCCAAAATCTTGTTGCTGAGTTATTTATTTGAGCCATAAATGGTGGCTAGCCAGCCCTATGCCTTTGAAGGTTACTGGCCTGTCCAGATGAATTTTTGTAACATGCTAGAACTGCGTATGCCAGCCACATGGCCACGAAGGTTTGGTTGGGTAACATGAGCTGCAAAGTTAAGCACAAGATGTAAAATATGCAACCAAAGTTTGGTGAATGTTAATATATCATGCATCAGTGATCAAAGGTAATGTTTCTGTTTCTGTTTGTTTGAAGAAAGTCCCTAACGAGTGGTATGTTGTATCAGAACACCACAACAACACCACATTGATCACACACTGTTACTACTCTTTTTAGATATTTCTCCACGATGACATATTGCACATTTTCTCATCTTGACAGCCTAGAGGAAAGAAATGTGGCTAAATGGGCCTAATGTAGCAATTTTGACTTGTTATCTTCTTTCAAGATGCATTGCAATTCGAAAAGCTTTTTCACTCGTAAAAGGAAGAATGGTGAAGCAATGATGAAAAATCACCGTGAATTGGGCCAAATTGCAAAATATGAATCAATGATGAATGAAAAGAGAATATTCAGCATTTTTGCAGCATTTTGCAGCCTTTTTATATTAGTTATGATGCTAATCACGACTGTTTTACCTGTGTTACTATCCTAATAGTGGATTTTCACTGAAGGTTTTCTGTATTTCCACCAGGTGGCTATGACAGAATACTGCAATTATATTGGCTGAAAAAGTTCCCGCCCTTGGCTGTGATTAGCTGAAGCAAAGTGCATCCTTGCAGGAGTATTTTTTAGTGCATTTTAATGTCTATTTGACATCTTATTATTTCTGTTATTTCCCTGAGAAAATTATATTTATTGAATCAGTTATGACCTACTATGTCTGAAAAGCAAAACGAGTAATAAGAGGAGAAGAAAGACTTATGTCTTGCTGAATTCAGGGCTGCTCAGTGAAAAGACTCTAGTGTGATAAACATCAGAAATCTAAGTTTAAATATTTCGAAGTCTACTTGTAGGCGTGTGTTTTCAAGGTATATCTATTATATAAACCTACTTAAGATGGCACTACATTGATATCAGAAAAACGATCCAATTCACAATAGAATTTGACTCAAAATATGAAATAGTTCCAGGAATATATAGTAAGATCTGTATCAATAAATAATAGCAGCGAGTGACCTAGTGGTTGTCACATTGGCCAGCTCTGTTGAAGGTCCCAGGTTCGATTCCCAGCCCCAGCGCTCTCCATAAGATACATGAGGTTAGCTCTATGATCTCACAATGGTGGTACCTATGCTGCGGCAAATAAAGACCCACCCACGGAGTAAATGTGTAACAGATTCAGATTCATTTATTTTGCCCACTATTACCAAAACATGTTAAAAATACAGAGATTTTCATTTAATAAAATATTGAGCAGGGTGACCCCTCTAAGATGATCATGTCATCGCTGCCGAGGGGCCACCCACAAACCAACACTAATAACTGTTAAATAACAATGATATCAGCGCCTGGAGTCCCTGTTGAAAAATGGTGTGCACTCTAACCCTTATCATCTCAACATTACGTCTGCCCTATCCAATGTATAGTATACCTACAAGCTCACATTTCGCAATGTACTCTGAATTTGTGAACAGGTAACTACTTTGTAACAGTCAGTACTTGTAACACAACCAGAACAGCTCCAAGGCATAAGTTCGCTTTAAGACCAGAAATCTCATCGGCTCTCTTGCCAGATATATTGTGACCAGGGGGAGAGCTAGAGGTCACTACAGGGGGAGCTAGAGGTCACCAGATTGACCTTTGGGGCCAGGTTATCGCCCTTCGTGTCCATCATAAAGCCCTCGTTGACGCAAGCCATACATCGCGCCCTCTAGGAAGTGACCTCTGACCTTCTATCTCAACAGAGACCAAAAGATCCAGGCATCTGATGGCCTCCTATGGCCTCCTATGGCTGCTTTTGGCTTCTCAACTCCCAAGACCCTCATCTTCCTATTTTAGTCTTTCTTTTTAAAAGGAGAAGGTCTCAAGGCTGGTCAAATGAAACCACAACATTGCTCGAATAACACTAAAACAGAATGGCAGAAATATAAAGTGAATTGCCTTATGAAACCAAATTATACGTTTTTTTAAATAAATTTTTCTTATTTTCAATGACACATACAATGACTTATGGAGACCATGATACTGGTAACGTACCTTTCAGAAACGCTTTGTGTTCTCATTGTGATTTAATTCAAAGACAAGTCCATTAGCATTAGAGCACTGGAGAAATATTTTAGCCTGCTTACACGAAGAACTTAGTGCATTTAGGTATGTACTAAATTATATCTACCCGTATAAAGTACCATACATTGAATTACATTAAAAATTAAGAAGTGACATCAAGATATAAGTCAAATTCAATACGATGAGCACTGCATCAGCCAAAGAAATATGGGGGGAAAATATGAAAATAATTCGTGTTATTATTTCAAATCACGAAGATGACTCATTATGAATTTCTTGGGGGTAATATACACATTTCTCAATAGGGGGGATGGCAGGCTCCCTATGACATGTTGCTGATGCTACAAGATGGGGTGAAAGATGGAGCAAATAAATTTAGAATTACAGGATCTTCAGACCATGAGACAGGCGCAAGGTGCCTCCCTTTCTCTCTATGACTCTCATTAAGCAGCAGGGGTTTGTGGTTAGGGCAAAATTCTTGAGTTTATGCCCCCCCCCCCCTGTGGATTATCCCTGTACTTAGGGTTTATCCTCTAGGTGTCGCCACTGTGAGCATGTGTCCTGTTGGTGGGAGTTGACCCATGAATGGCAAGGGCAGCTTCGGGTCCAAACCAAGGCTCCAGTTTCTGTCCTTTAAAATTTTATTAATGGCCCTGTCAGAACTACCACTACCCAACCCTGTAAAAATATCAGATCTAAATCAGTCTAATTGTGATTAGTTTCCATATAGCTGCATATATTTCACCCAAACTAGGAACAAAAAGTTCGTCTCGCCAATTAAAAGGTAATTACCAAACGATCTAAAAATGAGCCAGTTCGGTTTTTGGCGGTTTCGAGTTGCAGCATGGGGCAAATTAACGTGGAAGTCAAACAGGCTATGTTAGTGCCAATTTATATCACATTGTTAAATTCACTGCCAGGATATTCCACAATAAATTTTAAGGGGCAGTCTGTAAATAATCTCACTCATACTATTATGATACGTCTTAGTCTGTAATTTTTTTTTAAATAATACATTATCATAATCCATTCTTCAGTAAAAATTGTTATTAAATTCACAAACACGAGTATTCAAATTAAATTGTTTTCAGCATGTCTTATTTCATGTAAATTTATCATATCTCTGGCGAAGCTCAGCATATATTTATGCAGCACTAATCGTTTGTACATATAGTGTTGTCCACAGTTCACATTGTACCTGGCATTTCAAGCTGTGAATCCTCAAGAATAATATATTTTTCATCAGCATACAATCTATTGCATCTGGTGAGTTTGTTGTGTCTTTTGTTACTTTTTATGAGCTTCATTGAATAAAATACCCACACAATTACACAAAATGCCTAATATTTTATTATGCACCCTGCGTGTGCCCATATTTGGCGAAATCTCTGTATTGTTAACACACTCATGCTTCTTGTGTTATCAGCCATGAAACTCGATCTTTTGTGATCAGGGCTCTTAGAAGATCCACCTATGGATTGTCACGATTATTGGAAATCTTACACCCCAAGATCTCAGCTGAAGACAACCAGGGTCTCACATTTAACCCCTTTTTGTCCTTTTTTATTCCAAGATTATCACCTACATCTACACAGGTCTTTTTTTTGTCAAGAATTTTAGCTCACATATCAGTTTCCTTAAAGACAAACTGTGAGGTGCCATATGGGGTTTAAGGCTCTATTTGCTTTCCAACAAAAAAGAAAAGACAAAAAATTTAAGCATAATCTTCAGATCTGCATTTGGCGAACATTCCATTAACAAATGAATGTCCTTTTTTTAAAGTTTCATTTCTTCAAATATCAGTGGCATTTTAATTGGATTGAGATATTGCTAAGTTTCCAAATGACCTACATTTGTGGTGTACATCGATCTGAAATATCAAGCTGCAACTTACATATGAGAAGTTATATATATCTAGAGACAAAAAATAAATACTGGTAGGAATTTGGGGGTATTTGGAGGGTGGGGGTTGGAAGGTAAAATGGTAATACAATTTAATCATGGAATCATCGGCACTTCTGAGTCCATAGTTTAATAATAGTAAAATATAGGATTAGACGGATAATCCCCCCCCCCCCCCCGTCGGACTCCCACCCAGGCTCTGAAACCCCTCTTAAAGGGGCGAATGTAGTAGATCCCCAACCCCTCTCACTAGTGGCGCGAGATATTACATAATGATATAATAATAAAATACAGGATTTCCAAAACAAACCCCAATTCTGACAAACAACCCCCCCCCCCCCATTACACCTGGCTGATTTAATGATTGATTGATTTTTATTCAGATTGTTTACTTTGACGTTACAGATACGCCCCTGAACTATACTAAAACCTTTTAAATCTATATTTTTACCGCCCTATCTCTCGCTGCGCATCTGAAAGCTACAGAAAAAAAATAAATAAAAAATACTGAGACAACCCTTTGAATCCTTTTAATATGGATGAATGTTGGGAGGGGGAGGGGAGACCCACTTGGTGTGATCCAAACCCTTCATTAAGTGTAAACAAATACACGAGAAGCATTTAAGAATTCCTGCTTGTCATGTTGTTGTGGGGCCTTAGTAACAGAATTGTGGGCCACAAACACTAGGGCTATATCATTACCCCCATTTTCTTTGCCCTGATATGTCAGCAAACCTTCAAGATTGCTTTTTGACACCTTATACCCGTTGCAAATAAACGGTTCTAGTTTAAGAAATCTTGGACAAATATCACCCAAAAAATATACAGCATTCACAACGTTGAAAAGATAAGTATAGAAATAGCTGAACATGTCCGAGAAAATTAATGGTTGGAATAATATATCTACAACTGTAGACAGCTTAAATATAGGTATCAAAATAAACGCTTTTAAACTTAACATCTATCTTAAAATGTGACAATCACAGAACTATATAGTCTGAAAGATATATTTCAAAAGTTTGAACTCAAAATAGTAATTCAACTGCTCTTCAGATTTCTGTGAATTTCTCAAAGATGAAATATTAAGAAAATATTGCTTCCCTAAATCCATCAAAATTAATGTGAGAATTGCACGAAATACAAAAGTATGGAAGATGTATCGGATTTTTAACTTCAAAGGCAATTTCCAGAATCAAACAATTAATACAAGAAATCATGACAAATCGTATTTTTGGGCAATGCTAGATTGTCTGATATCATGCACATGGCTGCAGAAAGTATTGCTTTGAAAGCAGTAAGAATAACAGACCCAGAAGACAGAGAAAGAGTGCAGATAGACAGCCACATTAATTGCATTGCGATTTAATATGGATATAATTATATAATTAAGAAAATAAGTGTGAAGTATTTTGTTTTATCTGTAATTGATTGACAATTAAGGTTAGTATGCAGGTAGTGTTAAGCTTTTGTATAACTTGTGATTTAAATACGATAACTCACTAAATTGTGAGTAATTACTCATGAGAAAGAGTAAGAAAGAGTGAGAGAAAGAGAGAAAGAAAGAGAAAGACCTCTGTGGCCAGAAATAGCAGCCTGGCGCGCCACCTAGCAACAGGCAGTGGCGCTCCAAGTGGCAACTTGTAAAACTGAACAGTCGACAGTTGAATCGGCCAGTTGAGTGTGTGTGCTCGTCCACTGGACATGTTGCCTTACTGATTGGAATATTCGTTGACCACTGGTCATTTCTTGGACTTTTCTCTTTCGTAATAAGGATGTACGGGTACCTGGCGGTCTTGGCGACGCTTTGCGTTCTAATTGGTGAGTACGCTAACTTTTCTCAGAGCTGTCATAATTTTTTAATAACTTTTATTGGTTTTTTCTGGTTTCCAGAAGTCATTTAAGGTAGCCAGGTATGGCTCGTTTGAAGTTTCCCCACAAGTTGAATCCTTTATTTGTATACAAATATCTTATGGTTGACTCGTGTCTCAGGCACCTGTAAGCTTATAAGTAAATATTTAATGTTCGTGACGTTGTTAAATATCAGTCAATAAAAAGTCGAGTGACTTTTAAAGCACTGGAGTTAAGTTAATTTTCGGGGTATTTTAGCTGTAAAATCCATGTCTTTTGAAAATATATGCTTTTGTAGTATAAAAGTGGCCATGCAGTGAGGGATTCGGTAGTTTTATGCTACTCATGAAGTTAGAATTTTTGTGGAATTTTGGCATGCTGCACAAGTAGAATTAGGCAGAGAAGACGGGGTAAAATTGATAAAACTGGTTCCTAGGGTAGGATTAAACAAGCGGGGGCTAATCTACAAGCCCAATATTGATATTCTCAGCGTCAGTATTAATAGTCACAGAGGGGTACGGGGTGCTGGGGAAGGCAACTTGGCCCGGTGCTCACTGCTGGCCCGCTGGGCTCCCCGGGGAATTCGAACCCCGCTCCCCGCCGCCCCAAAGTTAGCGGGGTCAGGCAACCACTAGGGGGTCCTGTAAATAACCCTCCCCGGTGATACCCTACCCCACTGCTCAGCTCCTAGATTCCTTGTTAATTGTATCCTTAAAGTCAATGTCAAGCTGAGGTGAGTGTCTCTTCTCGTTGATAGATCGCAAATTTACAATTCTTGCCCCTGTTCCATGAGTCAGCAAAATGCAAACATTCCTAGAATTTCAGGCCATTCTTCCAGGCTGCTCGCACTAGTCCTGCTGTCTTTGTAATGGGATTAAAACGCCTGCAAGTCCTCATGTTCAAAGATGGATTTTTCGCATCAAAGGAATATGGGAAAAAACAGAAAAATCTCAAGCGGGTATTGATTGGGACTGGAGCATTGGGGGTTCCAGGGCTTCTGTCCCGTGGGGCAAAGATAGCAAGATGTTATCATTGTGACAAAACAGGGATCTGGGTTTTGCAAACTGTCATTTTGCTACAGATAACAAATTAATACCTTTCATTATATTAATGAAGACACTGCCGTATGTCAACTAATCCTGTAGCTAGCAAATGGTATATCTGAAAGGTTCTTGCTGCTAAAAGCAGTTTTAGCCTAGTTAAATTTTTAACGCCCTAGTCGCAATAGAAAAGGGAGATTTGCTTTGTAGGAGCATTTCACATTCTGAAGTGAGAAAAGAAAGATATTTCACTCAAGAAGAGAGGCAACTAAATCCCCCCAATCGTCCTCTAAGCTCTGGCAAGGAAAAAACAGACAACTTTAATCCTCTGCTAAGTTTTTTTTGAAGTTTGATGAAAGTGGCGCAGTAATAACGCTGTGCAGAGGATGGGCCCAACATTCTACCGTCTCATGATCGTCTGGCGCTAATTAGGGTTGCAATCAATAGACGGCGCTAATTAGTCACAGCAGTGGCGCCTTCACTAATTCATTACTGACCCCTTTACCCCAGTTATATCACTTTGGGGGTGATTGGCGGATTAGCACACTGAGTGGCTGGTATAGAGCCACTTCGCTCACTCGTCCATTTATTCCTACGCCAGCAAGACTGAGAAGAATTAAAGTAGTCCAAATTTAACCAATTTTAAATCAATGCTGAAGCAGCAGTTTTGCTCTCCAAGTCTGATAAAAGCAATCGGTATAGTCCTACTGTCTGTAAGTCGTTCACTTAATGTGGTCATTGTCTTGCCTTGTCAAATTGCAATATGCTACTGCCCTGAAGCATTGCCATATAGGTCAGATGGGATATGTTATGCCTTGGAGTCCACACCATTAACAGAGACATAATAATATGTTATATTTAGGTATTAAGATGCAGTAGAAGCCAGTGTTAAGGCTATGCCTGAACTTGGATGAACTAGTTCATACTAGGTCACAGAAAGTGAATCGAATCCAGGACCTAGTATGAGCTGACTTGTGTCAAAACCACCAGACCACGGAGCCAGGAATACTCTAACTCATTTTTGAAACCATTAGGTACACCCTTTAGCTTTGTGGGCGGTCCACAAAATCAGTGAAGAGAAAGATTAGTCAAGTAATTCCCGCCATTTGACATGTTCGAATTCATGCCATTCTTGGCCACCAGGGCGCGGAGATTCTTATCGGTCGCACGTGCTTCTTGGTCGAATGCAAAATGTGCCGCTGAAGTTTAGCTGTCACCATCACAAGTGTAGTAGGGGTTGCAGGCAGGGCGTCAAGATTATCTTTCTTACCCAAAGTCCAAGAATTCCTAAATGCTGGTCGTTAGTGACTTTAGTAGCTCTAGCCGTGCCTATAGTCATTGTGGACCCTGATGAAACCGGCCTCTATAAACGTTGCCCCAGAAGACAGCCACCGTAAAAGGCCTAACGCTGTAACTGTGATTGCATGCCCATCATTGGACGGGTTTCTTGGGAATAGCGGGGATTTAGTTGTTTCCCTGCTGCTACTGCTGCTGCTGTTGCTGCTGCTACTGCTGCTGCTGTTACTGCTGCTGTTACTGCTGCTTGAGCATAACAATCCCTTGACCATGCATTCATAAGACTTCGGTTACTTATTTCCGCCGTGACGCAGCGACGCATCCTCTCTTCACATTATCGCTCACCACATCAACCTGACCTCATTTTCCAAACTGCATGTTTTTGCCTTGATCATTAATTGATGGTCTGTCCCAAATTCCGTGCATTTCGTCTTTAGTATGGTTTCATCCACTCAGGAGTACGGTCTAAACTTATGTCCTTTTTATGAGACTTAATTAAGTTTTTCCACCTGATCTCTTTTTTGCATGCTAGTTTTTTGCCCAAGAAAAGTTTTGTAGCGATCAACGCTTCAATAATTTTGCTGTACTTTTTCTGTAGATTTCTTTTGTGTGCAATTTTACATCCACTGAAAAAAAAAACTTCATGCAGTGTGTCGTTCAAGAAAAACATCGTTCGACAGTATTATCAATATACCACCTGCAGCCAGCCTGGTTTATACTAATGTCATTCTACGAGAAGTGGACACACTTATTTAACAATAATCCTACACAAACAACTACGAAAATCAGCAAAAGATGCACGTGGCCATTGGTCAAGTACTGCTGTCCAGTGGTCAGAAAGAGATGCCTTGCGTAGGCGCCAGACTGTTAGGTCATTTTGCGCATGATCTTACACCTTGTTGCCTCATTGACTAAATTCTGTTCTTATATTAAATCTAAGAGCCGTCACTGCCTGACTTTTGCGCATGGTAATCCTATTTATAACCATAAAGATAGTGTCAACTGTTTACACATATATAAAAGTATGTATATCAACATTGCACAGGATATAGGATGTTCTATTCTACTTAAATTTTAAACACTTTCTTGCAAATTCTTGTAACTTCTAACGGGCCTATGAATTATGCCCTTAATTTTATGCACAGATACTGTATACAACTTTTGAAAGTGGACCATCATTCAGGGGCTGTAATCCTTTGCAATCCTGAACTTAATCGCCCCATTAATATGCATAGTATTTGCTGCAATTATTTGGCCTTATTGACGGCAGGTCTTATTGGTGAGGTTGCTTTAAGGTGTAGTTCTTGTGTAGGCCTACAGGAAATATGCACTAGATAGATTTTTTCACATTCTGGGGAATAATTTAATTTCTTAAGAGTACAGTAAGTTAAGGAGTACCGTGTGTGAAGCATACCAGCCGAAGTAGCCTGGTGCAGGGCATTGGAGCGGAGAACACGTTTATCAGAGATTGACAAGCCTAGCTTTGATCAGGGGGGAACTGGGGCCCTAGATGAGGCACAGGTCGTTCATTAGGACTGAGAGGTCATTAGGGGAGGCGATGGTAAGACACTGAAGGGCTTTATCTCCGCAGGACCTTTGCTTTGATAAGAATAGCCAAAGGCCACTGAAGCTTACTGTCCGACAGCTGCTCGGGAGATTTCGGCTGGCATTTCGTGTTGATGTGCAGTCATGGGTCTAAAATATTTATACTGGAAATCCTAGCTGTATGTAATAACCCGCCTGTAGCGAATTTTTGTATATCGTGTTTACTTGATTAGAAGCCGGGTCTAATATTGAGGTAGACCCCTAGAAAACACAATAACTGAAATCCATGTGTATACATTTATAATAAAACATTCAGCCCAAAAATTAGCAATGTGTGCTGTAAAGCCAACCCCTCTGTTGTAGAACCCCGCAGTAGTGGATTTTCAAGGAAGGTTCGGTATATTTCCACCAGGTGGCTACGACAGAATAGTGCAATTCTATTGGCTGAAAAAGTTCCCGCTCTTGATTGTGATTGGCTGAAGCAAAGTGCATCCTAGCAGCAATATTTTTAATGCATTTTATTGTATATTTGACATCTTATCATTTACTTGATTTCCGCTTTTTCCCTGAGAAAATTGTATTTATGGAATCAGTTAGTTATGATCTACTGTGTCTGAAAAGCAAAACGAGTAATAAGAGGAGAAGAAAGACTTATGTCCTTCTGAATTCAGGGCTGCTCAGTGAAAAATGACCACTTTACTGAGTTGCATTTTAACAGGTTTAACTGTACCATATACAGTTTTCATATACAGGTATACTGAGAATCATTTACAGTACAATGGTCTGCTATGCTAAAGTTCTGCTTGCACAGAGCTAACTCTCTAACAGAGTGACTTTTGTTTGACTTTCATCTACTACACATTGTCTTTTCCCTCCAATATTTTCCAAATCAATGACTTTATTTGATTATACATGCTGAAATCACATCGCCAATATTGTAATACTTTTTCACTGGCTCAGACATCACCATTTCATAGACTACATGTTGTTCCATATTCATTATTTCCAAATTTCTTTCAACATGTTGATTAAATGTGCTCTTCTAAAAACTTAAAGCTCTGTGAATTTGGTTGCCATGGTGATTTTGTTAGTGTATACTTTTCATGCCGCAGCCACTTATAGCGATAGATCTAATACAATGCTGCGCTGCTTATTTAGTTAATTCAAAACATTTTCGACTTTTTAAATTTCCCTTTATAAATCAACTCCATATTCCTAGTTAGTTATAGATGGCGCTGCTAGTTAGTTTGAGCGATAATGAAGGAATCGGTATGCTCTGCAGTGATGTGGTTTAGCCTGTCATTATGCTGATCACCTTCTGGGAAATTGGGTTGAGCAGATCCTACCTCCTTGCATACATAATTCTACATGCTTTATGAGTGATGTATGCATATTGTCATGGAATCTACATGCCCTTGATATATTTGTCATCCCCCAATTTCCAAGGGCATGGGGTTTTATCCATGTAGAATTAACCCCGAAACATGCGTCATGGAGTGTTATGCTTGTCATCATTTATGACACACATTCGATGAACCACGTGCTCACAGTGACAACACGTGCTCGTGACGTCACAATTTCTAGACAACAGCATGTTCTACTGCTAGGAGATCGCCCTGTTTTACACCTTCTACCCACGTTGGTGTGATATTTATTACTGCAGGTCAACCCTGTCAAAACAGTTGTTCATTTTTCGGTGCTTGCTGAAAGAATAATTTGCACAACTGGTGATATTTCACCCTGTCTCAAGCTGGCTGTAACAAGATGCTAGATGCTGAGTAGTTACCCCATTGCTGACATTTTAGCAGTGCTTATAAAAGCCATCATCAGTCTTTTGTGGAATGGCCCCAGGAGTTGACTTCAGCTGACTGGACTCAAGATGCTTTTTGCTTTTTCTAAGTCACAAGAGACAAAGGATGGGAAAGACCAAATCAGTCACCCAAAAGACTTAAATAACCCCTAAGAAGACTTAAACCAACCTAGTGCTCCCAGTAGGTTCTTCCAGGACTCAAATTTGAGATGTTTTAACCATTTATGCCCAATGGCAATAAAGATTAAAATGGTTTTCGGTTATTCTAGAAATGTGGTGTCACGAAAGGGTTTTAATCTTGACTACAGTTTATTTTTATTTTTAGTCTGTGGTAATTTCTTCTCTGTAAAGTGTATATAGGAGTTAAGCCTTAAAACTGTTATCTTCACACCAACAGAAAATGGTAAAAAGTCTCCTTTCTTCCCGATGTCTTCAGCCAATTGCACCGGCCGGACAGGGTGTTAAGGAGTTCACAGAGAGAGCCAAAGCATCTTCAACGGAGCTTGAGTGAGACAATGAGTGAGATTACCAGATTACACGCCTCTGGTCGGCTCTTTGTCCAATCTCTGTGGAAGTCTGCTCAAGTGTTTGAACGCGGGACGCTGAGATTTTCGCTCGGGTTGAAATGGCGGGAAAATACAAGGAGTGATGCAAGGGGCTTGCTTGGCTCCAATACACTTTGATGTGTCTCTTTCTCTCACCTCCGCAAGGCTGTTTTGACAAGCCTTTCTGTTTTTATCACAGGCCTCTTGTCTTCTGTTCTTTTAGGCTCATGAATTCACCATGAAAGGATCTGAATTCCATCAGGCGTTTTGTGTTTTTTACCAAAATAAAATGGCGCCCAATCGACCTTGATTGTTGAGAGAATAATGATCCCTTCCTTCTGTCCTCCCAGAGTCATGTGGGTTCATAGATCTGAGGAATTCATTTCTCTTTTGGTGACTCATTGTGTGTCAAAGCTTTGTTAGTTGGATTGGTTTTTTGGGCCATCTTAATAGGTCGATCTCACTATAGTATGGCTTGCAAAACTGGAATATCAGAAGTCAGGACACAAGACAACATGCAGTGAGCTGAGAGCTGTTTCATTGTGTGCTTTATTTTGCATTCAAAATGCAATATATTAAACATAATGTATCTGATTTTAATGGAATACTGGATTTTACAGTCGTATAAATGAATTGGTTATTTGTTAGCGACTTCTAAGTTTATATTAGAACATTAAAAGCTTTCTATTCGATTGCTTTTGGTGAAGACTGAAATCCACCAGGGTTAGCTGTGCAATCTTTCAGATGTGTTGAAAATTCTCTTCTCTATATTTAGCTCTTTTGTTTGTGATCCACGATCGAGATCTACTGACAGAGAGAGCCCTTGCCAGTCCCTGTACAGTCCAATTGCACAGTCCAAATGCTGTAGAACTGTCTGTGCTAAACCTTATGAGGAGATGTTGGGGAGCCTGTTCACCTCACTGGGACCAGACCCAATCACATCTTTCTAAATCTGAAGCCCGTTGCCTAATGATCGCGTTTTAGAAGCTCCATCAATTTTAGGCTGTCATGGTAACGCGTGTTTAGGCCAATAACATGAATCTGTTCTAACCCCTCCTAATTTTTCCATCAAAATCCTTCAGGTGATCAATAAAAATCTTTTCAACTGCTACCCTTGCTGTTTGTCGTAGCATGTTTCAGTGCAATTTTCATGCTGTAAAATTACTATTTCAATTGCTGAATTGTGACTGCTGTTCACTGGAATTGTTTTTCAGTAGTTTATCTTGCTTTGTAATCAAATTAATGCAGTATTGTGTAAGTGAAACTCATACCATTGACATTAAGTGTGTGTGTGTGATTATGGCTTTACGTCCTGTATTTCTGCACCAGTTGGGCTAATTAGGACAGGCAATGAGACGAAGGATGAAACAGCCATCCAACCTAGGCTCGACCGGGAATCGAACCCAGGACCCAGCGGTTGGAAGCCTAGAGCGCTTCCTCTGAGCTAGGCCCCCGCCCTACCATTGACCTTAAGAAAAAGTTTTTATTTTTTTGTGTTGCAAAAGTGTGATTTACGCTTGCCACACATCTATACATGTAGTTGATATACTTTGCAACCTCAGGGAGTAAAACTTCACTTTACTCCAAAAACTGAAGGCAATTTTGGATGTTTTAGATGCAGAAGCATTAATAACCATCTAAATTTTCTTCTTCTTCTTTTTTTTTTTTTTTTTTGGAGGGGCGGGGCTGAACCCTGAGTTATTTGACAATTTCTTTGCTATCTGAGAATGTCAAATCTTTCATAACTCCCACGACCCAGGTTCGCCCTGTGAGGTCAGTCTTGACAAGACTATTTGATGGCCCAGCCATGTGTGACAATTGCTGGACAGTGGTCTGTTTATGGTCATCTTCTAAACAGAGGAATGGAAATAGCAAGGCAGATATGATTAATTGGTTGTTGGTCATCTTGGACATCAGGGCTGGTGTCCACTGGCCAAAGGAGATAGCATTCTGTCAGTTTGATGTTTTTTGCTTTTTCTTTGGAGCAGGGCTCCTGTATTTTTGGACCCATCTGTGGAATCATCTCTGTTATCAAGCCAAGTATTGTTTATTCAATAAAGAAACTCTTCCTAGAGATGAGAGGGTTATTATGTGTGGCATTTACTCCATGCTCAAACAACAGTGTATACATGACATCAGCAAAAATGATATATAAACAGAATAAAATACTGAACATACATTTTAATATCATGCCATCAGTTCCATGGTAAAATCATCGTGTACATAAGATATATTAAAAATATTATTAAGAACAAAAAGATCTGGTGGCTCCATGATATAAATACATGCAAATACCATCATTTTCAATATCATTTTCATCCCGGCTTCTAATCGAGATCGAGTACTGTTCTAAAGCAGCTTGTAATTTGAGTAAGTGCGGCATTTTAAACGAAAAACAAGTCTAGCACTTGTCTAATAGACGTTTAGGCTCTTCAAGTAAGTCTGGGAGATGGCTGTATGCACTATTCAGCTGCAGCAAATTGATTCGTGGTCATTTCTTGCCCTGGTCACTCTTGACCACCACAACTGACCATCCCCGCCTAGAGACACGAATCTTCTTGTCATTTGTAAGTCTCCTCAGACCGGAAGTTGACCCTGGTTGTCATGGAAACCTCTTTAATTAGCCTGTGCCTTTTTAAGGCGTGCAGGTTGAACCTGTATGATTTAGCATGCAAATGAAGGTCTTGCATGGATAGTTGACTGATCGCTTGCCTGCTTGAGTTGTATGCTGTTTTAAAAGTATACGGTTAGAGAAAAGGCGAACTCCTAAGTTGTGAAGCTAAAATAATTCTGCTCCATACGGCATGCACCATGTATAAATGGTCTGGTGAACATGGCGTGGATTCCAATTCGTATCATGTCATCATTACATGTGCCATCATATCATCATACTTGTTCCTATGGTGAAAACTCTTTATTTAGGACTTTAGATTTGGACAGAAAATATCTTAATTCATGGAAACAAAATTTTAGAAAAGTTAGAATAGTTCCGAAGTTTTCAATGGAAAAGTTGAAAGCTCAATATCAGTTTGTATTTCTACATGCAGCTTTGGGTTAAATCATATATGTACTTATTCAAAAGAACCACAGCCATATTAAGACATTGGAAAAATATGTCTTTCATAAGATCCCATTTGCCGACATATATATATAGACTTGCTATACACCTACACACTAAGTCTGAACTCCAGCATATATACTTATCATTCTGACTACATAGTCTTGGGGATACAAGAAAACCTGTGGGCAGATTGTCGAGTCCATTCTGAGACAGCGGATTGCAATAAGACCTGTGCTACAGTTCTCTCAGACACAAATAGTCAATTGACCTCCCGCTAAATCTGTCTGGTGACTGAGCTAGGAAAAAAGATTGTGAGTTTTACGTTAGTCCAGATAATGATAAGCGCCTTTGAAGGGAAACAGCCACAATTCACTTTGATGATGAGCACTGGAAAGACTTGAAAGGTACCACCTCCGCAGCCCAAAAACTCACTGCACCTGATTTAACGTGCTAACGAGATAACTCAGATCCACAACACATCTCCCGTGAAATATTGGTTATATTTGGGATACATTTGGGACATATATGGAGCATAGATTTCCTGTGCCTATAATGAGGAAAGGCTAGCATCTCCCTCTGTTGTCTTCTCAAGGATATAGCTTTTTCTTTACGTGGATGACGAAACATATATAGACAGATACTGAGAGACAAAAGAACATGTAGATGCACAGACAGACAAAGAGACAGACTGATGATCTTGAAGTCCAGTGGTTAAGGACTTATTTAATGATGTGGGTTCGATTCCAAGGCCATAAGCATTTGGGCGATACTTTTATATCTTGCATGGATGTTTATTGCCCAATGCCTTGAGTTGTCTGTGTCTATACCTAGTACCTAGGCAAGGAAAACACCCGAATTATCGTGTCATCTTTACGTCTGCCATGGCAGCATGTCAATATTATATTCTGCAAGAGAACCTTAGAGACTGTATGGGAGTATGCTAGAGAAAATGCAGGTGGAAAGATGAAATATCTCTGAGATATAAACAGGATTGCAGCACCTGCTTATATTTTTCATTTATACACTGTGTACTAGTCCACTGCCCGCGCCATCTATATTCATTTTATTTAGCGGCAAGCAGCACGAGCGTGTACAGATTCTCATTTAGAGCAACTCACCAAATGTCTCACACCACTAACTCAGGCAGTTTTGAACTATGGTCCTCGATTCAAATTTGCTCAACATTATACAAGGAATACAAAACCGCCGGAAGTAGGATATTATACGCTGTTTACGAAGCAATTTAGAGCGGCGAACATTGTAGGTAGGTCACTTCAGTTACCAGGGACCCTGAAGATTCAAGTCCCGAGCAGAGACAGCTGTATTGACACCACCTGGACTCCATGTTCTGGTGGCTTCATGGTATTAATCCCCATATTGAACATTGGTAGTTTATCTCAGCAATTGCTAGTCAGAGGTGAGATAAAAAGGGTATAGACAGGGGGTGGGGTGTAGACATCGTGGATCCTTGGAAGCCCTCACATCTTAGATGGCGCTGACATCTGACGTCATCACCCGCAGCGCCCTCTGTCCTCAACCAAGGACGCCCTCTATATAAACAGACCATCAGGTGCTTATCACGACACGGGTCAGATAATTGCTTGGGTTGGGTAGTGGTCAAGAGATTGACCACAAACTCAGGTCTGGTCAGTTTAGTTAGGTTATCAAGTGTTGATGTTTTTATTTCTTTTGCACTTCTCGTAAAACAACAGTTTGTTGGTTTGGACCATAACTTCGCCTTGTACCGAGTGCCTGTGCTTGGGTAAGTGAAAGACCACACTGTTGATAAAATAAGTATGAAATGGTGTGGACTCCCACTGGTCAGGAAATTTTATCATCTCATCATAACCATTGCTTTGGCAGCTACCGAATATGTTTACAACAGCTTGGAGACTCCACAATATATCTGTAGTATGTAAATTCTTCTATTGATTACAAAACACTGCTTAACAGGTGCAATCAATATAACACAGTTATAGTTTCACAAAATATGGTCGACTTTGGACAGCTGGAGCCACCTATTCTTGGATGTAGCTGTAACTGGCTAAAGCCACCCACTTGTCTACCTCCAGCTAATAGTCGGCTTGCACCTACCACAACTGAAAAAATATAAACCTTGAAAAAAATTAAATTTATCTAATATATCATAGATATGTACTTTAAGATCCGGCTTTCAGTAGCCAGCTATAGCCAGTTTTGTTTAGTGGCAGGTAGCATCGTATAGCAGAAGTTGTCTAGCTTTGTCTAGGTTCAAATTGACAGGCCGTTTTTAATGAAACTAACTGTAAATACAGTAATCCACTTCAGTCAAGTAGGTTTTAAAAGGTTCACAAGAAGTTCATATTGCACCGCTGGGTGGCATGTTGGCTAGCACCCTGTTCAGGCATCCTAGTTCCTTTTTTGTGAGCAGCCGAATGTTTATCACAGGCCCAGGTGAAGCTTGTTCTTGCATTTTCATATACACAGCTTGTAATGTCATCTTGACGTTTATGCTATGATTTCTCTTGTTTATTTGTCCATATCTCCCAAGTCCATCTACGCATACCTGTCCAAATTGTAGCACCCCTTAAAGAAATAAACGCCTGTCATACTTTTCTTATTTGAGCAACACACTGGGAACACATGCTGTTGTCTTTACATCATGCTAAAGTTATTATAGAGTAATTTGCTCAAAGGAACTTCGCGTACTATGTATGATCTACTAAATGGTGATATAGATCATGAGAATATTTTTGAAGAAGATCTTAGAAATTTTGAGTGTGTCGAAATTCTTTCATAATCTCATTCTAATCATCTGTATATATATCTTCATTCTTTATAGATTATGTTTTGTTTTGTCTTACACCTCCAACTTTAAATAAAGTTTTATCTTATCTTATCTTATCTTATCTTATCTTATCTTATCTTATCTTATCTTATCATCCCTGGATACACGTTAGTCACTTTTCATAAATTTAGTCAGCAATATTCAATATCATGGAAAGTCACATTTTGAATTTAACAGTATAACTCATGATATGGATTTTGACTAAGAGGTTAGTCAAACGATATCTATATACGTGTTATTTAGGAAATTAGTATGGCTGATACATTTAAGATATAACTAATACCTGTTAGTAAAAATAGAGGAATTGCCAGTCATTCTGGATACGATAAAAATGTCTATAGTTAATGAGAAAAAATAAAATAAAAAACGTTAGTCAAGATATCTAAAATGTTAACTCGTCAGACTCAAAACATGTTTTCTGTTTATAATTCAATGGTTCTCACACTGAAAGCTTCTGTAGTATAAAACATGCGATTTAAAAGAAGTAAAAATGTTGATTTTTAGAAGCTTTTATTCATTTGAGAGGTTTATTTTCTCTTTCAACATCGCGTGCTGTCAAACGAGCTTCAGGTGCTAAGTAATGTAATATGAAGTTCAAAAAAGAACATGGAGTTTTCCTTGAATGCCTAATGCTGTCTTAACAATGCCTAGTGTTATCTTTCAACCGTTCAATTGTTAAAGCAGCTGAAAAATAGCAGTCTTCAAATATCTTTACTTGAGTCACAAAGCAGGAACATGAGCGCTTGAACTCATAGGGTGTTAGTTAACATAGCAAGCATTTGCTCAGTGGGGTATTTGTGATTAGTGCCCAAAGGTCAAGCTACAATTCTGATTCCCAGCAGGAGCTCTTATTGGATGTGCATTCTATTCTCTCATCAATCCATGAGTAATACCATGGTAAGACCTACAGGACGGTGTATACACACACGAGTGAGCAAGTTTTAAATCAAGAACAGGTGTTGTATGAAATGTGACTTGGCTGTTGATACTTGACAGTAAAATGGACTAAGATTTGACACTAGTGATATGTACATACATTTGTTTCCTTGTGTTATTTCCTGATGATTTTTAAGTGTAGATTTCCTCTGTAGTAAGTATGATGTTACTACATCCTTACTTTTAACTTTAAGACCACCTCACCATTAAGACTACCTTGCAATTAAGGCCACCCACTTTGACTCAGCTGTGGCCTTGATTTAGTGTTTTACCTCTCTGATAGACCATCTCTTCGTGAAATTTGTTTGGTCCTAATGGCGAGGCTTCATTCTACTTAATAATAATCGCCGTTTGTATGCCTTTGCTGAATTATGAATTTTACTTATTATTATTATTTTTTAACAGTGTTATAAGTTGCTATAATTCCTTTAAGCGTCTCTTCTACGTCCATGGTCCATGTTAGTTTGTTTCCATGGTTTCAATTATAGGGCAGTGACCCCCCCCCCCCCCCCCCCCGGGTATCTTGTCTGCCTTCTCGAATTCATGGCCTTGTATTTGTCTGGCCATCATACTGGGCATCAACAGATCTGATTTCCGGCTGACCCCAGAGGATCAAGGGGGTAAAATGAAGAACCCCTTCCTCTCAGAATAGGCGTCTATCACCCCCTCATATCGGCCCCCTAATCCCCTCCCGCTGGTGGCTGGTCCTGACATATGCTCATAAAAACATATTATTGCAATCTCTTCTTCCACTTTGTGTAATCTCAAGTGAATGGGAGCACAGGACGGAGATTTGTCTGCAAAAATATAGTCTGCATCTTTGTTTGCAAAACAGTCTTCTCTTTTTATGAGAAGCTACACGATTTTTCACCAGGTTGGCTCCAAGCTACCTATAACTGCTTAGCATGTCTTCATAAACGGGGTTCCTATAAAGAACTACACAAAAAGCACCAAGATAATACCCCGAAACCTCTGTACTGAGACCACATCAGTAGTTCAGGCAACAATGGCCGTAATAACAAGGTTTCTGTATTAGTGAGGGATGTCTTGATTTTCATGGTAATAATATTAATATAAGTGATGGACTTTGTCTTGATTTAAAGATTGTATTAATGAAATTTTTGGGTAGTCTTTATATAAGAGGTTTATAGTTTACACATAATGATATATATATAACAGATGCATGGGCTGACACTGAGAAGTCAGTGTATGTACACTAATCCTTCTGTAATTATTTGTTGCACATTTGTATATTGTACACTGCATGGTCTTTTGACTGTTATATACAGTTACACCATACCACAGAGCAGAGAATTTCTGTAAGTTAAACAACGTGACTGCTATGGATTTACCTAAGTAGCACTTTTCCTCATCTCAACACAATGTAACTGCATTGGCAAATGCTTTGAGGAATATGGTATTTGCAAATTTTCCGCTCGCCGAAAATACCATTCTGTGAGAGCTAAAAGCAAAATGGCAGCCGTTATATTTCATCTCTCATTCTTTTTAGCTTCTCAGCTCTTTTTCCCATAACCGTAAAACGAAATTACCCAGAGCTGAGACGTCCTTTTCTGCGCCGCGTCTTACGCTACGTCGTCAGCGTCAAATTAAGACGTTTTAAATGATTAAGACGACGCGGTTCCAACTAGAAGACACCAGTTTGCATGACGCGTAATAAAACTGCTGTATTAGATTTTAAGAAACATTAGAGAAAATTTACATCCATTGTTCTGCAAAAAGAGAGTGCTTTACATGACCAGAGTGGTGTGTAAGTTGGGAGGCAGCCATAATTGCTTTGACCTGATTCAATTTGCATTAAAATTACAGGAAGAACTGCATTTTTCACTTGGTAGCTGCTTTTGATGTGTGCTTGTAAATGAAAGAGCTGAAATCTCAATGGAGACAAATATGCGCTGTATTAAAAACTTGATAGGTTTCATACAGTGTGGGTGTCAAAGTTATATGGCTGTACTGAATGTGCCCTGGCGTGTTTTGTGTGAAGAACTTCAAATTAACAGCCGAACAAGCACAGCCATGCAAGCAAGCAAAGATGGCAACAAGCCAGCAACAATGTACTTAGATGAGTAATAGTGCTTTACTGAAGGTTTATGCAACACTAAATTAGTGACAAAGACAGTGGTCCAATATATGCTGGTTCTTGCAATGAGATGGTCTTAATAGTGAGCTGAATGCAATGGCGAGAAATTCAGAAGCAAAATTTGAAGTCCTTAATGACACAGATAGCATTCCAAATCGGGCCAGCGTCGTTTCTATATAGGCCACCGTCGGTACAGCATCTGGGTATACCATGGATGTTCTTATACATCCATGGGTATACCACGGTGGTCTTAAATCAGGATTGCAAAGTACATAAGTTACTGTGGTACAAGAGTTTTTATAGACGAGTATACGTGGGTCCTCTAAAACAGCACCCTGGGATTCATTGCACACTTTCCTCCATAGCTCATATGAGATGATCACTAGTGGCTTATGGTGGCTGGCAGCTTCGAGTGATTATGGCATGGCTTTCCCACAGAGGGCCCCTGAAAGACAGTGCATTAGATGAGCACCCTACCAGATGCTGTGTTTTACATCTCCACTATGCTAGGAGTGTATGTAGGAAATGCCTGCACACAAACACAGCTGTAGTGGTCCCAGAACAGAGCAGCATAGTCGTGTAGTCAGTTTCCACCCTCCACTAAAACAATGCGTATGAGGCATTTGGAAATTTGCTATAGCCAATGCACCAACAACTTCAACAAGTAGAATTACTAATGGCTGTCACATATAAATCCACTTGAGATTGTGATAAACAAAAGGAACAAAAAAGGAACACTGTTTTGAAACTAAGATGTAGCAGAACGTGACTAAGTAGCTTGAAATGTCTTTTCTTCCACAGCCCAGAAACCCCTAAAGTGCCTCACGTTGGACTGTCTTCCTTCCATTAGAAAAAAATAATGTGAAAATGTGTGAGGAAAACAAATAAACATTCTGAACCATTCTTGGGTCAAGCTCTGCAGAAATGAACCAACAGAACAAGACAGCAAATGCTACACACAACATTACACAAACGACGTAACAAAACATAACAACATAACAAACCAATTGTTTTGCCTACCATACTTTCAGAGGCTTCTAGTTAGGTTTAGCTTCTTCTGGAACTGACAGACTCAACCCCAGAGAATGTACAACCTTTTCCTGGATCTTGAACAATGTCTATGGTGAAGTTCAGTGAGAAGGTTTGTTTTTGTGTTTCTGCTCAACCAGTATGAGCACAAGTAAAGTTATTGCTGTCAAACCAATATTTAACGAACCCCTTAATACTACATGCAGACCCCCATAGTAAGACACTACAAGACCAAATCAAGTTAGGGACCTCTGAAAGTAACACAAGTTTAGCTTGACCCTTAAGTTTACAGTTTTGAATTATCTGAGAAATACCATCATTAAGATTGTAGATTTGTAGAGAAGTGGTCAAACTAATAAAGTGGGGATAGGGGCCTAGCTCAGTGGTAGCGTGCTGGGCTTTCAACCACTGGGTCCCAGGTTCAATTCCTGGTCGAGCTTAAGTTGGATGGCAGTTTCATCCTTCATCTCATTGCCATGGTCCCTGCCTGTTCTAATTAGCCCAGCAGGTGCAGAAATACAGGATGTAAAGCCCTAATCCACCCAAACCACTCAAACTAATAAAGTAATCATCTGTTGATTTCCTGTTAGTTTTCACGATGAAAAACCCCTTATAAAAACACGTTTGTCCCAAACATGCAGATTTCAACTGTACAAAAAACACTGCGAATGGCTGGAAGTACACATTGTGCTTGGAAATGTATTTATGCAAATAAAGTCGGAAACCAGTGTGAACGGAGTTTGTCCCACCCCAGAATATAATGGAGTCCTCACAAAAGAGCATCTTGACAATGCATGTGAATGAATTCTCCACCAAACAGAGTCATGTACAATTCTATTCTACTCTCAGTACAATGCTAGGGATAGTGTTGTTCACAATTTTAGCACATGGGCCATAAAATAGAGCACATAAAGGCCCAGCAATTGAAAAGCCTTTAAAAGCTGAATATGGAAGAAAACAATAAGACTAGAAACAAGTCCCATCCTGCATCCCTGCAGCATGGAGATGCTGAGCACCACACATCAAAGCTGCTCTTAATTTGATAAGCCTTTTAGGAGCTGTTTACACTGTTCATCATGGCAGTGATATTCAGTCATTCACATATGGCAAACTCCGGCCCAAATCCAGCTGCCTCGCTGACTTGATTTGCAAGGCTATGCAGTGGCAGTATTGGACACCATACATATTTCATCAATACCACAGTCTTTATACGGAGACAGTCTGGTTGCTCGGATACTGAAACCCCTTGGCAAACCAAAGCCAAGCACACTTGTCCTATTTTCCCCTCTTTTTCCTCTTTTGATGATGAGTTCTTACATTCTTTTGAATGTTGATTGGTGCTGATAAACAGCTCAGCGGCTGGCGACTTAATTACTCAACTATGAACCAGCTCGGCTGTCAGGGTAGTCAAGGTGCTGTCAGTGTTGTTGAATGCTGTTGTTTCCCTGTTGATAAGTTATGTTGTGCAAATGCAACAAAGCTTTATAGGCTTATAACGATGTAATGTTCTTGTTTTTCAATAGCATATTTAGATGGCTGACAGTGTATTATTTTAGCATAGTGCAATGTAAGACCTAACCATATATAGGATCGTGCTGAAAGCCAAATTAAAAAACACATTTACCCAATGGTGGGGCTTTTTGTGCCTCATCAATGTCATTATAGAAACAAGACAAGGAAATTTGATTTGCAGTCTTATATAGGGAGGCTAGATCTGGAATTGAACTCACAGAGGAACAGTTACTCGCTATTGTCTTAGCCACTTGACCAATCTGATTGTTGTTGTACGTAGAGCATAAACGTTGTGTGTTTGTTGTTGTTTTTGACCACGAGCATCAGCAGCAGCTTTTCAGTGTTAGGTTTTGGGGTCTGGTGCTGACAAATGCAAGGGCAACACGCAGTCAGCACATTGTCCAGAGGTGGAGATTTACAGTAGCTCACTTGATGTGGCAGACGGACATGCCAACAAACCGACAATCAAGTGTAAAGTGGGATAGACTGGCCACTGGGCTTAACTTGTTGGCTGTGGAGATCAACAGGGATGGGTGCGAGGAATGAGAGCTGCTCCATATACACAGAACACAGCTGGTTGGGAGTAGAACCCTAGTGGAGCCCTAGTAGTTCCTAGTAGAGCCCTACATAGGGTGCCAAGGCCCTGACAGGGTGGATCAAACTATAGTCTGGATCAATAGGGGGTGGCTGGCTACGACTTGAGTCCCATAATGTACATCACAGCTCTAACTCATTTTGCCACCTCGGCCTCTAAATCAATTTTCTAAGCCTAGGGCCGCCGATGATTTGGTTATATGGGAAGACCCGAAGGCGTTGGACAAATCAAGGCGATAGGAGCAGACTTCTTGAAGCATGAATTTGTGAAATTTGCTTTGCACCATGCAAATTGCTGACCCATGCTTCAGATATGAGCTCTGGCAAGAGTTGAAAGAAGGTCAGGGGAAAAGGGGGACAGGCAGGTGCTCTCAGGGCATCTCAGGGTGCCATCTACATCCAAGAAGGGGACAGGGCATGATCCAGTTATTAGTCCATGTGTGAAAATGACAAGCTCTTTCATGATGGCTAACACTCTTCTATGATATGTGAGGATTTTGTACTGGAACTCAAACAGGAGCTTGGCACAGAATAAACAGTTCTTGTAAGAAGAGTGGGATGTTGAGATATGAGCCACAGGAACTAACACCTCACCCTGTTTATGCCTGACTAGTGGCCTTCGAGGTTTGTTTGAAGATATGTTTGAGGTCCGTGTATGTGAAACTGAGACACCAACACGTGTGTTTATCTATATCTGTACTCCTACATGTATTAAAACAAAGAGAGACTACTGATGTGTATTGTTTATCTGTTGTCTATGGCCATCCTTTATGAATCACTTCAGGGGCTTAAGGTTGGAATAAACAAACCATATGTGTATATATCTCTACTCCTACGTGAAACAAAAGAGAACACGTTTTTGATGATGTTTACCTTTATTTACACTATGAAAATGGCCCCTTGTTATGCCTATAGGCTTATGCAATCGGAAGAATTTTGGAATTGCTATATTTATGACCACACTCATGAACAATGCTTGGTCGGAATTTCCGGTCGATATGGTTGCTTTTTGCGAAATATGCCATAGATATGTAAAAGAAATGTTAATAGATTAAAGATACTAAACTAGAGACAGCCATCAAAGGCCGGGATTTGTTCTAGCCTAGATGATTGGAAATGTATAAGGTAAAATCATTAATAATGACAGATATAAATATTATGTTTTGGATTTATAGATTTAATTGAGAGGTGGCCTTATTATCAAGGTGGTCATAGTTGTGGGCTCTTGTTTATTAGAAAATAAACCATTAACAGTACTACATTTAGTTTCAATATTCACAATATTTCCTATTTGGTTGCTTCTGTCCTATATTCACAATCATATCATAGAGAACTGAGCATCATGCATCATTATGGGATCATATGTGATGCTCTAAGATGACTGCATCTCCTCCTGCATCAGCAGCCTGCCATCAAGTGCATCTTGTGTTGCAGCAACCAGATCCAATCAGCTGCATCCATCCATCATCTCTTCTCTGCATTACGAGGAGTGACACAAGGCGCTACACTGGCTGTTATGCCTTTTGCTACTGCCCTATTCAAGCAAAGCAGAAATGAAAAGCGTATGAGAAGGCAACAAAAATGGTGCAGCTGTAGGAAAAATATTGTGCTTATGCAACACAAATTCGGGTATTTTCACCACAGTTTCTCACAATGAAAACACACTTACAATTTAACTCGACCTGTATGGTCTTTTTAGAACGTTTTTCCAACACTTGTCACAAAAATGTATTGCTCTAGTATGCTTCATTGCTGCTGTATGGATGGGCTGAAGTAGAGAACTTTCCATACGTGTATATTGCACAACCTCAGCCAAATATGTTTTTTTTTTTTTTTTTTTTTTTCTGATACTGGTGGCACCTGGTATATGTACTGTGAAAGGAATTTTAACGTGGCATTTTGAAAAAGAGCTTAGACAAAATCCCAACATGACAATATGCTAGTGTCTGCTGCCTGGTAATGGTTGAACGTTAGAGGTGCATAAAAGTTCACAGATGCAACCCCATGCAAGCCCCTTTTGTCGTACTTTCAGCATCAAAGTATAATGAATTGTTGGTAGCACTTGTGGGAATATGTACGAGCTGTCTAGACTTAGGACCTGTTAATACTTGTTGCATAATTCATTGGTGTAAGGTGCACTTGAGTCAAAGAGGTGTCAAGGCATTGTCTTAAGCCGCATACAATTCTCACAGGCACATTTGGCTCTTTACATCGGTGGAGAATTGGGCTATGGTGCGCTGAGCCTTGTAGCTCCTTGGCAAGCAGTCGTCATACTTGATCCTTCTATGTGCTTGCTATTAGCAGAGACTGCAGCATATAGACCAGAAGCAGATGTGAGTTTTGAAGGATAGCATCTTGTGTTCTGATATAATTTATCTTTCATGGATTTATTGCTGACTGAGCATTCAGGCTAAGTTTCCTTCTGGGAGAAAGTCGTGTCTAAATCAATCAAGGACGGCTGCACTAACTGAATTGATGAGTCTTTTATATGATTTACATTCGAAACAATCATTCTGCCCTGTAGAGAAAAAAAGTATTTATGACTATATTGCTTATACTGTTCCTATTTTGGACCATGTGAATTTCTATCATGTTACCATGGGCCAAAAATATGTATCTATATAATCGTTACCCGAAGTCAACATGACGTAGTTCTATGGATGTTATAACACAAATTTAAGATATTTCACGTGGAAAACAACTTTAAGATATTTATTTATATTACAGAATGAACTGGGTATATACAACACCTAATCATCTTTCTGACTGTCCAATATTTATTATGTGGATGTCTTCGAAATAGCCTGTTGATTTTTACTGTTCTAAAGATTAAAAGATCATTATGTAGATGTTTCGACATGACTGTAAATACATGATCTATCCTTGGCCAACTAATGTCCAAGATCTACCCTACCCTATGTGTTAATATAATGTCTTGGATGTGGACATGGGTGACCAAAATTAATCAAATCCTTTTGGACTTGCCGATAATAGAACTATTTTAAAACTGACATATTTAATTGGATGATCAGTACATCGAAATGGAAGCAAACAATTTAAAAAATGCCAAGAAAACAGTTTGTTTATTCTGTTCTTGGTGCTGGGTCCTTTTGTGCAGTAAGCCATATGTTTGAAGCAGATGTTGATAGATCCATCCACTCTTATTCTAAGGCAATTGGAGGAAGAAGGACAATATTTGACAAAGACCTTCAAGTCTATGGGAAGTTTGAATTGGAAAATCATGATGGGGAGTTGGCGTTTGAGGCCATTTTATGTGAGAATCAAAAAGAGAAAAAATCGCGGGCCTCTTGAGGGTTGGATGAGATTTCAAAAGAATTCCAGTGAAATTCTGTGCACTCCAAAGCAATTACCAAAGGCTTTAGTTTGCCCAAGAAGATGCACAAAATGGCAGTGTGAATATTTCAAACTAGAACTTGGGGCCAATTTTATCGATTGGCAAAAACGGTTATAAAATACTCAGCCCAGGAATGGTGACAAATTGTTCCCAGGCAAATATTTACATTCCTACAGGCCCTGAAGTGAAGTTAAAAGCACCGTGAATGGGAATTTGGGGAAATAAACAATTAATTATGGCGTTTGTCATCATTGTGACGTGGAAAAACGCAACAGAACAATGGCAGCTGATGTCCCTATTAATTTGAAAAAGCCTTTCAACTGAAGTTGATTAAACATTGTTATGTTCATGTGGCACTCAGCATGTACTAAACTTCATGCCCTGAATCTTAATTTGAAAGACTTCTAGGTAACTGGGGCATTCATGCAGAGAAAGTTTGTGCTCCTTGCAAGACCACACTGGTGGCTGGTGTTCTAAGCATTTGCTTCATGAAACTTGTGAAACTTAACCACAGAATCTGTAACAACAATACTGTTGATACAAGAAAATCTGCTTCAAGCAACAAATTGAAGCAAAGAACATTTGTGAGGCTTGTGTGCAACATGCATGGAGCTTTTGTTAAATCTCTCTGGGGGAGATTTGCCCACAAGTGACTGATTTATGATGTGTACATTTTTGCTCGCGCAATGCAAAGCAGAAATGCAAGATGGCCGCTGGGAGTATTGAGAAATATTGTAGGGCCACCAGCCTTCTTGGAAATTGACCATAAATCAGAGTTTGTGGAATAATGGGGGACGTACATTGGAGAAGTGGGAGCTACAACAGAAACAATCGATTGTGTTGGCCAGCATTGTTGTTAAGCAGAAGGACAATGCTTCAGACATGTTTGCTGTCAAGTAATCATAACTAGGTTTGCAGTACGGGGTGCAATGATCCGCCCTGTAGAACCCCGCGGCTATTCCCCCGTATTGATTTAGATCATGAGCAAATTAGGTTTCATTGTGAAAGATAGGACGAAAGGGGCAAAACCCCAGCACCCCAACCCCCCAACATGGCCTAGAGCAAAGCAAATCCGGTCAGTAAACAATGGCTTCAATGCGCATGCGTGAGAACTAGACCTCCTAGGAGGGTCAAGGTCATCGAGGCCACTGAGGTCAAAGCAAAAGGTCACTTAGTCCTTCTTGGGTGCACCTCAACTGTACAATTCCCCGCAAAGTGGCGCCTAATGTTATTTTAGCAACACATTGTCATGAAGACTTTGCGAGGGTTTGCTAGGCCCTGAGGCCCTCTACAGAACTGGCAGTGGTTTACTGCTTTGCCACGGAGGGCACTATGAGGGCGCTATAAGGGCAAAGGGGTAATATGGTCCTCGGTCAGATGGGATTCTGTGGAGGTCACTAAATGCCCTATTATGCGTTGGGAGGGTCAATCAGAAGCGTTAGGCCTTTTTTATGATTGCTCATAATTAACAAGGCGAGGCAGGTCTGAGAGATTTCTAGGGGACAGGTCCATCTTAAAGGATTATCCGCCATGATAGATGGTAGTGTACAGCTGGTCGTTATGGCAACTGACTGAGTTTGTTGCAATTGGACATGCTCTTCTGCTTGCTATCCTTTTTCCTATCCCCTTGCTGTCCCCTTTTCTCTCCAACTCATTAATTTTCTTGCATTCTACTCGCGTTTCGCTCTATCGGCCCCTGATAACCGTTTCTCAGAGACGTTTCTCAATTTAGCTGCCCCCACCAGGTGGTGTGCGTGTCTACTTCCGGTCCACTGATTATCTCGCGTCGTCATGCCTCCTCCGAGATTTCACGAGACCAGTTTAATCTGAGCATGAACTGCGGTCCCGCCTTTGCCCCGCTTTTTATAGTCTTTGATTCTTATGCTAATGTTACCCCAGGAAGGCAGATGGTTGCATAACATTGCCTAACATTGCCATAACCACCCCCATTATCCTCCCTTTTCATGCAAATACCCCAAAAATCCCCTTAAAAGACCTCAGCGGCTTTGGGAATTGCCAGAATTGGTCTTGTGAACTGCAGTGTGTTCATTAAAAGCTCTCATAGTAAGATCAATTACATATTTCAATACGGTGTTATAAGATATTCATATATATGCACATCCAATGATAGATTCATGTGACAACAATTGCTTGCCACAATGAGCCACTGACGACCAATTGCTTCTTAAATATTTGATGATCTTGCGTATATCTGCGAAATTGTCACATATCTAGGGAAATGGAGAAGACAGATCGAATTGACTGTCACAATCTTACTTACATGTTTGTTGAATATGACATTGTCAGTATAAGGCTAGTATATTGAGTGACTGGATATCACCATGCAAACCTCTGTCCTTGAAGATGTATTATTTTGATTTAACACGTATTAAACAAGGTCACAGAGTGCAAGCTTATCTTCAGAAGGCCCTAGCAGGTCATGTGTAAATAAACGGGGTCAGAGGCAGGGTAAGAAGGGGTTAACATCACCCTTTTGTTGTGGAGGAACCCCGTGCTGCAGGGGTTGATTGGTAAGCAGGGGTATGGGGGGCTCATTTGGGAGGCCAGCAATGAGTAAATGTGCTCAATGGGCCCTTAATGAAGTAAGTGAGTTTAGGGAGATTTTGTTGAATGCTTATCCGTCTGACCGCTAGGTGTTGTTCTGATGCGATTATCCGCTAACAGAGGGCGCTGGGGTATGTCGTGCATCAAAATGGCGCCACGATTTGGTCTAATCATTCGACTTATTCTATTACGGAACAATGGGATTATCCTCCAATGAGAAATGCGTACTTAACGCACAGTCCTCGTCGGCTGAGCTTCGCTAATCATGATGAATGGCCGAAGTACAGTTAGTCCTACAATTTATCAAATTAGGAATTTATCTGGAGGCTGTCATTACACTTAGCATGCATGATTGTTACGGCTAATTTCACATTAGGATTCACATTAGCCTATCTTGGCTGTAAATTACAAATTGCCAACAACGAATGAGTGCAATTAACTCTTTATTTTCTGCCCTTAACAACCAAGGGAATTAGAAAATTTTGACGAATCTCCCCCTCGTGAATGGACAAAAATGTCTAAGTGGTGTTTTTCTTACCCCATGCAACCCCCCCCCCCCCTCCTCTTTTATTTTGGTGCAATTCTGTGATTTTCCTGCAATTTGCATTATTTACAGATGGAGACTGTGTGTTCCCGCCTGACTGGTATGGCCGCTGGTATCAGAGTGGTTTAGGGGAGGTCACAATATCCGAACATTCAATTGACAAAAAAGGAATTTGCAAGGACAAACATTCCGACAGGTTCCTGCTGCACAACAGGTAGGTCATTTAATCATTCATAATTAATATTCAATATTGTGTTTTTTTTTTCAAATATTAACACGATTCTCAAAAACTGGTATAGCTTCACTCTATGTAAGAGTTTCCCAGGGAAACGTATTTTTATATTCTCCACTCAGCTGCTGTGAGCCAATCAGAATGCTTCATTATCATCCAGCATGGGGGTATGTTGGATGGGTGGATTGTATGTTGGATGGCTGCATTGTATGCTATATATCGAATGGAGCATATAAGCAATGGTTGGTGGTGTATGGTCCAGCATGGAGTTTTGTGGGATTCGGAAAGATAGTATTTTCCTCATCCAACAAACCTCTATGTTGGACTCCACTATTGTTATAATGTATGAAGAATGATGGTTGGATCTCAGAGACATTTTGACAATGAAAATATCTGGATGGCCCCAATGCGGATGTATTGAAGAACACTTGCCCTGTTTCATTTGTTGTCAAGGCCTCCCAGCAGTCTCAATTGTACCAGCTACCAAACGCATCGTTGCGGCGAAATATTTCGTCAATTCCGCACATTACCATGACAAGCACGCCGGTTCCACAGGAAGTGAATACTTTTGAATTCACCGAGAAATCTCTTTGATTCGTTGCGACAACGGGAAATGAAGTTGCGAATTTCAATCAGAAACACAATGATTCATTCTCAGCGAATTCCTGAGCTATCATGTGGCAATTTGAGCATTGCTTTGCATTAGGTTGCATAGCTTCAAAATTAAAATGTCGTGGTATAAATGTCTGCTAATTGTGCTAAAGGTTAATCTAGTCATCTATGAGGTGATCATATTGAGGGATTACGATATATATGCACACAACAGCTGAATTGGAGCATTTATGCTATCAATTCATTTGTATTACCTTCCATATCACCTCCATGAATGGCCCTTCAACTGTTGTAGTCAATTTGGTCATGTTGATTGATAAAGACCATGAGAGCAACTTGGAGCAGCCATTTGAAACCATTACACTGTGCTTGATTGGAGAGGCATTCTGCTGGATTACACCGACACTTTTTTCAATACTTCATCAATATTTCAGGCTTATTTCTCACCTGTCCGATAAATGGCCAGTTTAGTGAGTGGAATAATGAATACCTTTTGACAATATGTCCACCACAATGGCATCCATTTGCCCCTGGCGAAATGCAGGAAAAGAGATTACGTCAGTGTGTCTAGCAAGTCATGCAGGTCGTGTCAACAATGACGCTTGCCTCAATATCAACCGTTTTAGGTGACCAGTTGACCATAGGTTCCTTTGTAGGCTGGTCCATTTACCAACTGCTAAATGGCTCAATGCAATGGCCAAATCATAGTTTTAGAGCAATCGCTTCTGAGCTGCTGTCAGTTGAATCGATTCCACTCTATCCTGTCAGAATGTGGCAATGGCCAGGGTGACAGCTAAGGCAAACTGTCACTGACAGCTTTCTGCTTTGACTCTGCTCAGAACTGGGCCAAAATGTTAGTGTCCTTTGTCTGTTCTCTGTGAAACAAAAAAAATAAAAATTATAACTGCTGTCATTTTGTTCCGAATTGTTTTGTGCTGAATCCATACGAACTTGTGACGAGTAGATAAAACTTTAGAGCAAACCAATTAACATGACAGTTATAGATATCAATTTAATGTCACAATTCATCACTAGTCTGTTAATAATATATCGATTGTCTTTTTATGGTGTCACCAAGACCACATTGCTTGTATTGTTTCATTTGCACTGTAGGGTATATACTTTTCACTATTATATAGAGAAAACTACACTTCAAGTTGTAAAGGTTGTCTATAAATAGACAATAAATGGTATAAACAGATAGTGACTGACAAAGCCATTGGTGTCATTTTATTGATTACCTGTAACAGAAACTATCATAAAATCTGACAAAACAACTGCAATGCATGGCTGTTAAGTTATAAATGTCATCTTGTCAAACATGTTAAATAGTGCTCACATTAATTTGACTGTGGATGACATTTTTTGAAGAATAAAGATAAACATTGATACGTTTGTATATCTTGATAATGGTAAACACATTATAGGTGAACTGGCGTAAAAGAAAAATTGGATAGATAGATAGATGGATAGATGGATAGATAGATAGATGACAGATGGATAGATGGATAGATAGACAATAGATATATAGTATAGTCCTGTATACAAATGCCATTTTTTGAGATTTTCTGCAAAAACAGGTAATGTAACAGTTAGAATTTTCCGTTACAACTTTCTATTGCCTTGACAGGGGAGATGCTCATGTGGCTTCAGCAGCAGGGAAGTGACAAAGGGGATCTGCGCTGTGTTGGTCACATCCCCCTGTCACCAGGGGTCACAAGAGCCTCGCAAACACTTGGCATCATTAATCATGTATTGAAACAAGCGACCTGTGGTGTGACGGCAATGAATACATATACAACTTGATGCACAGTTATCAATATTTCAAGAGGGTGCAAAGAGTACACATAAGTGAGAAATAATGGCAGTATTGAGAAATATGAGGATAAATTTCGTATATATTTATTGTCATACATACTTATTTGAATTAACGGTAGATTTTGTATTTATTTCAATTTCATAGAAAGTTCCCAGTATAATTTCTATTATTTGTATTATGGAAAAAGAAACCAAAAATCAATATTCAGAGCAGAAAGTTGATTAGCATATTTGCGGGTTTAATGAGAGGGAAAGTTAGGAGCCCCAAGCGAGGGTGTGGTCTGCTCTCAAGTGCCCCCTGGCCCACGTGGTGCCCTGCGTCCCTGACGACGCTGTCACGTGGGGGTGTAATAACGTCGCACGTGGGCGTCACGCGTCACTGAGCACTATGCACCGTCAGGGACGTCACAACGCTCGTTATCTGCGTCCCTCAAAACGTCCCAGACAAAAGAGACGCAATTTGGTGCACGTTCCGCTTCGTTAAGTGCGTCGTCACAGTGTCGGAGTGCGCACGGCCTCGTGACGTCATTTTCATTGTTTGACACGTCACAATGGGCTTCAATTTAGAACCACTAAATCGAAGTTGATGTTCCTAAGCAGAGGGTGGATTTAAATTAAATTATTTTTCTTAAATGCAGTGATTTGGAATCATAGCATCCTTGACAGTCATTTTGAGTTGTTTAATGTTAATAAATGATTTTATAGATGAATTAAACTGTTAGTTCAGGAGTGCTAGAGTTCATATTTATGATAATACAATCATTTGTAAGAGGAGTAATGTTTAAAATATTAGATATCTAGAAGACTAAATGCTATTTCTGTTAAAAAAACGTTATTAAAATGAGGAACACCATGAGTTATTGAGCTTGATTTAAACGTTACCCACTCAATTGGTGGCAAATTAAATAGATATTTCAATGCCATATTGTGGTGGGGGTGAATGTTGCCCTAAAGTTGCTCTCCAAAATCCTTCTCAGAGTTTTTAAAGCCATTGTAACTTGATGGACCTTCTTTTTTACTCTAAAAGCTGTGGACCTCAATGCCCTTTTGTGTGTGGACTCCTAGAAGGTTGGCGCCAGATGGCAGTGCCATGGTTCATCAAAAGGGGGGATTCAAGGGCAGATTCAAGGGCACTTGACCACCAGGCTGGTCATGTCCTTAGCCACTTGCACTGGATCTTGCTGGAGGCTTGCATCTGTGGCCAGCATGTCAGTTGGAGAGCTATAGGGATGCTTGCTCATGAAGCAGAGTCCATGATGATGATGATGAGGATGATGTACAGTGTAGCTTGGTGGTCTAGCGGTAAACCACATCGATTCGTGGTTCATGCAGTTTACTCAATGTTCACTTAGAGCGATTTTGAACAACTCTGATAAGATAAGATAAGATAAGATAAGATAAGATAAGATAAGATAAGATAAGATAAGATAAGATAAGATAAGATGAGATGATAATATAAGATAAGATAAGATAAGATAAGAAGATAAGATAAGATAAGATAAAAAGATAAGATGAGATGAGATAAGATAAGATAAGATAAGATAAGATAAGATGAGATAGGATAAGATAACATAAGATGAGATGAGATAAGATAAGATAAGATAAGATGAGATAGGATAAGATAAGATGAGATAACATAAGATAACATAAGATAACATAAGATAGAACTTAGGAATTGAAGAGGGTCAACTCCCCATTCATTCATTCATCATTCATCATTCATTGATTCATACATTCATTCACTCATTCATTCATTCTTTAGTCTCTGAAACATGTTTTGTTCCAGCACACGAGAAACGCACCTTGAAGTACAAAACTTTAAAAAAATGAAATTCAAAACCTTGAGTTATTATGCCACTATATGATCAGTCTGATATGCATGTTTAATTTGCCTCGTACGCGCAAAGTTTAGCTTACATCGATTTATGAAGGTTATGATTTCCTTATATCATTGCAAATATTTGTACTTGCTGCTATAAAAATGATACTTTTAGTATTCTTGTTAAATGCCAAGGATTTCATTTGTCAGTGTTGTGAGTTCGGAGTAATTTGTATTTTCAACTGTTACAAGTTGAATTTGCTAGAGAGGGTAGGGGGGTTTAATGTCTGCCCTAATTGAATCGCAAGACATATATTTGTGGGATCAAAGGGCCAATTGCAATGTGGGAGGGGATTGGCTTGGAACTAATGTGGAATTTCAAACCAATCTCAAAGCCTATGTACATTACAAAGTGGGACAGCCACAGGAATCACTTTGTGTGTACAATTTTGCTATTTCTGTTGAATTAGATTGGAAGGTGGCGGAATGCATTTAGTCCTCAAATATTTGTGGGTGGGTTGAAAGCAACTTAGTGTAGGCAATGAGTGCGAAGTTGACAAATGCTGTTAGATTTTGAAGGTTTTTGCATGACTTGGAAATTCCATCTAGCGCTGTCATATTACCAATGATACTGACTCATAAAATCCCTACTTATTTAATGAAATTTAGATATTTCTTTTCATTTCTTCATTCCGTCTGCCTGTTATAGTGAGTCATATAAATTAACAGAGCTCCATCACAGTATAGCACAATGTAATTAAATTAAATATATTGTAGGGTTATAATATAGTGCAAAAGAGAACAATACAATGCAAGATATAGCATGCAGTAAAATAACACATTTGTATTACTCAGTAGCTCTCATGTATCAGTTTTTTTTTTAAAGATATATTTTCATTGAAAAGCCAATTGGTTTGTAGAGCTCCCAGCTCCAGCACGTAACAGTCACTCATGAATTTGACTGACGACAAAAGGTTGAGGAAGCGGATGTAGGTGGTGCCCTCTGGCGAGGTAACTGCACACTAATCGTGACTACCATGTCAATATCGACAGGCCAGTGATCCGAATGATGGGGTGGCCATCCCTCTCATGATTCATCACAAAAAAAAGCTCAGCAAGTCAAGAGTGATTGCTAGCCTCCACACAGATGGTGGGAGACGTAGTAACAGAGAAACCACTTAATTAAATCAAGCACAAAATTCTAATTTAATCACTTGAGATAAATCATATTAGTGTTTCTAATTATAGCACTATGATGCGAGCGATGTTACAGCTAGTGGTCTTTCGGTAGAACGTTTCAGAATTCCCAAGTGATTTAATAAAAATTCATAGAATGTTTACAACTTTTTACTCCCACACTAGTGAATTATCATGGGGTACTTTTAAAATCTTAGCAAGCATAATTTTTTAATGGTGTTGTTTTGGGTAGATTTTGCAGAGAAACAGCTTCAACCCACTGATTTATTTATGAAATTATTGCAGAATATGAATGCTGAGCATGTGGTCAGTCTGGCTCCCATCTGCTGACCACTCTTCAGTGCTCCTTGACCAATGGTCAGCGGGTCTGATCAGCTGTTCTGCCAGTCTTTGCATTAAGCTTGCATGTTGGCTGGTACAGAGCAATTCAATATGGAGAAAGAGTTGAAAGACTCATATCTTTCTCTGAAATCAATTCATTTCAGAACTTTTGTAGGTTACATTGAATGCAGAAATGGTGCACCACAAAATTTCAGATTTTACAGAAACTATTCAAATTGGAGAGGTATATCACCTCATCTCATCTCATTCCAATCTGTCACAAGTCACTGATTCCCCATTTACAGTGAACTGACCATTTCATGTGAAACCTTACACCCATCAATTGAAATGATCTGAATTAAATACCCTCGCGTCGTCAGGTTTAAGTGCCATTAATCACCCAATGAAAGGGTGCTGACATATGCCCCTCTTTTCAATGGTAACTATTGCTGTTATAGTTTCCTGCTGCTCAATAGATTTCTGACTTAAACTGACTTTTAGGCATTCTTTATGAGTGGAATTAAACGGTGGGTGGACTTCCATAGGTAATGTTTTGATAAGCATCTTTGATTTGCCTCCCTGCCCTTTGTTTTGTTTGTTTGACCTTGGATGGGTCTTCAAGGGCATGTCTGACCTCCCTCTCAAGCACTTGCCCTTTGGGCCATTAATGAGCAGCTGAGCTGTGCTGATACATGGACTGTGAAGGTAACTAGGGTGGTCTCCTCAAGACACTCATGAGCCCAGCTTCGTAGGTTCTTGGGCCATTTGACTTGAAGAATCTACAGTGAAATTGTTTTCAGAAAAGCAGAACTTCAGATATAAAGCCAAACTCTAATGACACAATCAATTAGTTGTCATGAAAGCTCAGCTTTATTTCTACCAAACAATCGCTTCATGTCTCAGTAGACCCACATGGTTCCTTTCTCACAATACTTCAGAAATGGAATTGTGATTTTAGAGCAGTTGGTGGATATATTCTGTGTCATGCTATAGAAAATCTTAGCCAGACAGGATGACAGATAATAAAGTTATATGGACCTATATATATGGAATTTATATTGACCGCAGAGCATCAAAAAGATACGTGTCATAAAAAATATATATATAAGGATAAAAAATAAAAATATACATATATATATAATGATAAAGTAAAATAAAAGAACAATCACATGAACATAATTTAGTTACACATATAAAAAACATCCATATGATAATTATGTAAAACTATAAGCATATGTATAAAACAAGGCACCATGCATCAGGGCAATTAGCAGGAATCAATGCACCATAGAAAATTAATACTGAGTACAAATAACAAACATATACAGTGCAAAATGTCTTGATTAATTGACGACCTTTTCAAAGGCTTTTTCAGCCTCCATGCCTCGACAGCAAGCCCTTGACCTCCTTTGAAATGATTAAACAGGTTCACTGAAGCTCTGGGTTATCACACTTCGACATCCGTTTAACCTTTGGCTTAAATTTGACCTTGGCAGCCTCATTATCCCTTGATCGTGCTGTTGCAGGCCATGCTGGTCTTAGGGAGGTGCTTCGTGGTGTATCTATGTCCTTGATATGACCTTGAGGGCCCACCCTAAGTAATCTAACAGACTTGATGCTTCTAATCGTACATGACGGTGAGTTGAGCATCACCTGCTGAAGCCATAGCTGCTGCATCCACCCTCCATCAGCATCCAAAGCTATATGATACCTGATTGATGAGTCTACCACCAGATCTATAATAACCTCAAGCGTTTAATAAGACCTGACAACCACACACGTTGTCTTTGAAGCAAACACATTCCCCAATACCCAACACCTTACATCACTTTGTGCTTTGACGTTTAATCTAATATCAAAAGATCTAAGAACGTGATCAATGCATAGCATGCTTTATGGTTATTAGGCCTATGATATGTCAGTCTGTTCAATAAGTCAATTTACGATGGTAATGGATCTTTGCAACTGTCTGTACAGACAAGATGAATGTGTAACGGAGAGAAAACTACAGGAAAAACATCACCTATATATAATTATAAGAGCTAAAGTAGTTTCCCCATCAAAGTAGCCATGGCAACATCATGGATGTAGTAGAGATGCTAGCCTAGAGGAATGCATCATACCATGATGGCTCCATGATCAAACTGCCAAAGTGCTGACATGGTCACATGCTGAGATTCTGACCATTGGCCAAGGACCACTGACTCTAGACTTTAGGCATGCCTCACCAATGCAAACAATGTCTGAAGCTATTCTTTTGATAGCTTGTTTAGTGCTCAGCATAAGAATACACAGTATTGTAGATAAGTAATATTTTGTGTATATTTTACTTAGGTCCTTATACCTTTATTGTTAGTGTTTGTTATGTCAGGATATTGTACATTCTTAGCTTAATATCTTTTTATCATTTGTTAGATATTTTTTGCTATGCAAAAATATTGGACATGATTTACAATAGAGAAGGTCTTTATATTATGGTCTTCAGTAACTTCTCATTGTCTTGAGCCTCATCTTCAGTCTATTGTTCTCAGTGCATCTGTTATGCAATGCACTTATCTCGTGATCAAATTGCAGGATTGTTCATATCGTGACAATGTGTAGAGTAATATGTTGGCAATGTCTTGAGATGTCAGTGCATGCACAGTGGAGTGCTGCTTGAGTGCTGCGTCTTGATTGATGGTCAAGGTCATTTGGAGGTCATTTTCAAGGTCACGACGGTGTCCTTTGCCAGTCAAGCGAACGATAAGCGATTCGGAGCAGGCCTAACAAATGAATCAAGGGAGAAGGGAAAAGGTGCTGGACCCTGATCAATCAGGTGGGGGCAGAGGGGAGACAGGCTACAAGGGACACACCCATCTGAATGTGTCTGTCCAATCCCAGACAGACACCAGGGAAATTGGACCATGCTGTCTCCACAGTGACATACACTGTCTTAGGTTGGTATTCAGCCCACGCAGGTGCCATTCTGTGGGGTTGTCCTCCTTTAGCCCCCCCCCCCCTGTCAACTGTCATCAAGGAATGAGCATCCCACTTGATGCTGTTGTCTTGGGATGATCTTTCTATTGACATGATTGATGGTTGCATCTATCCTGTCATTTGCTGATTCTGCCACTGCTGCTGCTGCTGCTGCAAGAGGTCAAGGGTTAAGTGATGGGCCTCTGATGCTTAGGGAGGATCCTACCCACCAAACGTAGCTGCTGGTCTTTAATGCTCCCTCATTAGAGCAAAGATCTGCTAAGCCTTAGAATTAAAGCAGTGGCAAGCTTTCAAGTCCCACCACATCAGTAGTTACACTATTGCAACAGATGCCAAGCCAAGTGTCTGTTGTGTGATGTGCTGTGTTTTGCTGGCGTCATATGGATACAACCGGTTTCGGGGTAGTCTCCTTGACAGCATTGATGCCAAGCCTGATGCCTCGCTTGATAGATCTTAGAGAAGCCTGGCAGGAAATGCAATTGAAGCTGCTGCTCTTGGCTTCTGTGGGCTGCTCTGTCAGTCTGTTGCTTTGGCCACAAAAAGTGAGGGGCAGATCTGGAGCCCTGTAGCACACCATCATTTTGTCTAATGGGATATTCCTTTTAAGCAAAGAAACTGGGCCCCTGAGACCTGACTAGATCGACTACTCATGGCAGCATTAGGGACATCATTACAGTCCTGCAGTTGCATCTAAGACCTCTGCTTGTTTTGATTTATGGTCACTCGTGGTCACCCCCTTGACTGTCTGGCATTGTAAGTAGTGGGCAGACATGGCAGGACATCAGTTGACATTGTAACAACTGTGATTAATGGTCCGGGGGACTGGAATCGTGACCCTAGGACTGAATGGACAGTCCCTGCCTAAATGACACCACTAATGGTTGGAGGTAAACAATGCAGCTCTTGGCTGTCTTGAACTGCCTGGACTTATCCTTGACATGACATCAATAAATCATACAAATGGCAACAGACTTAGCCATGTGTGATAAGTATGGACAGCCGATCCAGAGGACCATGATTGAGTCTATTGTTGTATTTATTAATAAGTGCCTCATGCCATGTTTTCATATTGACATAAATCAAAGCTTCCATGGCTGTTTAAACCATAGCAGCCTGTCCAAATCTGGCAGGCCCATTACAAAGATCATCAAAGGGTCCAATCAGGTTCTATCAGTCCTCATAACCAATAATTGATGTCCTGCCATCAAAACGGCGGAAGAGGACTATTTGAACTGGCAGCCATATTGCCCACTGCACAATCGTGTCTTCGGTGCTCTATTTAAAGTGTCATGGTGCTGTCATAGTGCCGTCATGGTGCTGTCATAGTGCCGTCATGGTGCTGTATAAACATCACAGCCATAGTGAAGACCGCAACCAACATATAAAGCTTCATATAGTTAGCAGAATTTGGATGGAGTTTAAAGTTCAAGAATACAATGGAAAGGAATAAGGTTTCTGGGATTTTTATCAAGTACAAAGCCACTATGACAGTGCAACGCCCGACTGAATTTGGATAACCACTATAACGCACTGTAATCTCTCTTTGGGGACAGTTTAGTGCAGCGAACGTCCAGTCCTTGGACACCTTGAATGGTCAGTCGGTCATCATTTCAACTTTTGTCCAAGGTCTTTAATAGTCTATCTCTTTAAGAGGTACTTCTGTGTTGCAATGGCTGCTTCAGTGGAACGGTGATTGATCAACCCAGGGCAAAGGGCCACAATTAATATCTTGGGCCCTTTTATGGTGTTTTGCCAAGATCTCGAGAAGACAGGCCATTGTCTGAAATAAAAGCAGACCGTTTCACAATAACATCCGCACTGATTCCACAGTAGCACACTCCCACCTTATGCAGTGTTACACACACAGTGAGCAACACCAGCATCATTCTTGCATTTTGACAACGCATTTTAGCCTTCGTGAAATGAATCTTTATGCTCTGAATTGCTTACTGCATATGCACGCAATTTGCCAGTCTCGTTTTTCACTTTTCCTGTATGGGATTCCCAGCTTCCCACTGCATACTTTCAGTGAGCAGGAGACTGAGGCACATGCACATTCTAATTTTAGGATTGTTGAGGGGTGAATAAAACAATGAACAATGGTATCACCCTGCCTCTTTTTCAGTAGGATTATATACCAGCGTTTTTTTGGGGTCCATAAAAAACCATAAGCACTTAGGACTATACTGCAAAGATGACTTGAATTACATTACTCAGCTCAGGGGGAACTGGTTGAAGTTGTAAGCCTATGGACTAAAACTGCTTTTAAGTCTGACATCAAATGGGGTAAAATTCTTACAATGGTAGAACAGAGTGTTCCATTTTCATCCCCTTAATCTACTATCTCTCTCACACAAGGGATTAAAGGGATAAGATGAGAACCGGCAAGGGATTCGAGCTGCATTATTTATGTACAACTTAGAGGGAGGCATATATGGGTCGGGGAGATCACAGTGGGTGACATCCTATCCTGAAGAGAATTGGAGGTTTGGGTGATGATGGCTGGATTGATGGGACTGCAGCTGCTGCTGCTGCTGTTGCTGATGGTGAGTTTGTAGGACCAGACAACTGCAGTCTGGTCTCCCATAGGAGTTGTTCCAAGGTGGAAACATGTGTCTCTCCCATGTGTCTCCTTCACGTGTCTCTCTCGTGTGTTCCTATGTGTTCACATGCTCTGCCTCTCTTGTTCAGAGTGATGGAAAAGGACCTTAGCTTGAGGTGACAGCAACTATGGGGCCCTCCAGGCTTGCCCAACTCCAAATACCCCCACCCCCGAACTAATCTCATCCATCGCCCTCACCTGCCCTTTCCTGCCCTCTTCGCCCTTGAAAAAATACTTGCAGTGCTTGAAAAACACGCCAAGCTGATCTACAATCTCACACTCTTTGGTTTTTGGCAAATCTCAACATCTCTTGTCGTCTTTAGACCATTGAAGACACATTGGCAAAACTTGACTGTGTGGGGCGCAGACAGCTCCCTCTGACCACACAGCACTGCTTCCATGTGTTGATTAAGTAGGGCTGTTCATAGTTATGACGCCTGGCATTCCTCTTTCTATACACTGCGCCTCCCTCAATGCATTTCACATCTGCTGAGCATCCTTACTTCAAAACAGTTCAGCAATCACAGTGCTAAATATGTTGTGAGTGATAAACCTATTGCCTCAGCTATTTCCAACTTTTGCAGACCTCTGATAGGACTAAATGTATTGGGATATCTGATCAAAGCTTTAGGACTGATGGGGGTATTTTAGGGGTAATATATGAGACTTATGTATGACGTAACTTTACGAGGCGGCGCTGCGGTCTAAGGTGTGGCCTCCTTACCCCAACAGGGCATGCTGGGATACAAAGACCCATCAACACCCCTTAGAATCCAGGAATACTGGCTGTTAACATGCAGTTGCTCTCAGCCCATGATTTAAGGGGGCTTGGCAGGGGCTTATTCCTCTCATCATGTCCCATAACACCCAGAGCAGCCTTTGAGGCCCCAGCCTCCACAGATACCCTCATATCACTCTGCTATTTACTTCCAAACATAGAGCACGTCCCATGCTCGCCTTGCATAAAATCAGATGGCCTCATAAAACTTGAATGATGCATCGTGTAAAGATGTGGGTAGCTGGCAGATCATCACATTCATAGCCTTTCAGGAGATGATAGAAAGGCTGTAAGATGACCCTCAATGCACAGGCAAGCAGGCCATTGGTCCAGTACTCTGCATTATGGGAGTGCACAAGATGTATGGTGCACGGGTGAGCGCCTGCATTGTTGCTGTCATCCCCTCTTGACCTACACTGTGCTGTGGCAGGCTGATAGACCCACCTGAACCCCACTTGCTACTATAAGTTGCTATGAGGCGCACTCTCCTCTATTTATTGGCTGTCATGAGATAGTTGATCAAAGTCCCTGGGCAAGCCTGAGGTAATAGAGTTGGGCGGTGGTGGCAGACAGGTAGCCAGTTAGCAAGGCTCTTGGGGGTGCCAAGTGATCCGCGTGCCTTATCATTCTGTCAATGGACATCACAATGGAAGCCCCTGTGACAATCGTGACTATGTGTGCTTGCATTTGTGCCAATTTATGTGGTCTGCATCCCAGTAATCCAATTGTACTCCCTACCTGCCATGCAACTAAGTTAAGGAAATCTGTGGTCAGTAAATTGACTTCTTGTGCACCCCAAATGACATTTGGGGGTCAATGAGGAACATGCCATGCCACTAAAGACTTCAGGGCTTAGCATTAGCTGTTAATAACTAAGTGTGACCTGAATACAGGGTGGGGTGCATATTGCACATGACAGAAAGACCCAAATTCGTAGTTCTTGTGTGCAGAATTCTGGCAGGAAGTGCAGAATTCTGTTGCCTAAAGGGGTTTACCTGATGTCATCCCTCAGATAGCTAAGCTGTGCACCTGCAGGCGGAGCATAAGTGAGTGATTAGGGGCAAGGATCGTGGGGTATGAGTCATGATCTACAAGGGAGAGGTCAGAGTTAGGGGCTTCCTATCCTAGTGTGCTCTTACAAGTAAAAAAAAAGAAGACAAAAAATTGCTTGTTAATGCAGATCTGCAAAAAGGGAGGCATATACCCTGGGTGTTCTCTTGTCTATGAACATACTGGTTCTGCTCATCGTATAGTTTTATTAGCAGTGTGCAGCTCACGCCTAAGGCTGTGAGGCTCTGTAAATACGATGGCAGTTTAATCGTCGTGATGAACAGTCGGCATTCTCAGTCTGTTATGCAGTTGGATGTTGCCCCCAGCAAAGTCAAGAGCACTCCAGGCCCAGTGTTGATATGACGCGGCTGTTTGGTTGCTGCAGGGAGCAAGCTGCAGCCAGTCGTTTCGGCGGACTTACATCCTACCATTTCAAGAATGCCAACCCTGCTTAACTCTAATCTACGAGTTCTTAAGCCATGAAATAATGTGGTCGGATACAAATTGACTTGCTTTTTTCTCACATTTTCCATCTTTGTCCATTACAAAGTTTAACTAACCTTGAACTAAGTTAACTAACCAACGATACCAGAAAGATAAAATTCCATGCATCCATTTATCCATTGAACTCTGATTGTTTGCAGCACTTCTAATGCCTTCTATTTTGTTTATCGCAATATGAGCATTCCAATTGAAGATTTAGAGGTTGGGGAAAGCTTTGATGGCCTTTTCTGCGCCTTATTTGCTTTGAAAGCAGAGCAAAGAGTGTGAAATGACTGCATTAAATGCTGAAGCACCAGGGACAACATTGGAGACAAGAGACGCTTGAGTAAGATGGTCGGTTAGTGCGTAGAATCTCTGATGATGTGAAGCAACTCACTGCCTCTCCTTGTACTTGGGTGACACAGTGGCTGTGACATGCAGCTTGTGGGCCCGGGTGGCGTATGTGGGATATGTGGGGTTGTGTGGGACGTGGGCCACTGTGCGGGGTGTGATTCTTGTGGGTCACCCTCTGCATTATCTCTACCTTGTCTTGGTCACGGAGGAGTCTAAGAAGTGACCTAAACGTGACTGCCCAAGGCTTGGGGTTGTAGGGCAAACTAAACATGGTCCTCCCATCAAGCCGATCCAGCTATCTCCGGCCTGAAGCTCCCCCGAGTCCGATGCACATGGCCCGCTGTTCCGTTCCGCCTTTCACCCCCCTTGTTCCGTCCTTGTTCCGCTAAAAAATCCCGCATAGTAGACTTCGGGCAAAACTCATGGGTAGCCCCCTTGCGAAATTATGTTTATACAGCTATGTTGTGAAGTAAAATCTGTTCAAATTTTCCATTCCCATTAAGAGCCACCGTTAATTCTTATTATCCGAAGTGGGCGCAATATTGTGATACTCATATTTGCGGGGTTCTTATAATTGCATAATACTGAGATTGGATAAGCTCAGTTGAGAAGGTGACTTTCATAGTGACGTGGCATTTAATGTGCACTGCGTCTGTGAATTGAATGCTGCAGCTACCCACTGATTAATTTCTTACACAACTGCAGTGATATATATTCACTTTTTTTTTCATTACATTGAAAAACATATACAGAGTTTTGTTATGAAAATTCAAGTTAATAAACTGCTGGCACATTACTTGTTTTTCACAATTTCATGTAAAACTACATTGAGGTATAGTTAGTTTGACGTGAGCTATCGAGTGTGAGTCACCCTCAGTGATTTAGCTTTTTTGAAACCATAATTGTCTGGGGAAATTTTTGCTGGTTCCATATTAATCCACTCCATCATTGATACCTTGATTAGTTTTGGTTATTTCAGTTGAAGGATTCAAGAGAGTCGGATACTTTTTTTCACTTTTTTTCAAAGGAGTTTACCGAAGAAATTAGACATGATTGTGTGAGAGTCAGGCTGGCTGAGAGCTGTCAAGGGGGTCAGAACAGTTCCTGGGGAGTTGAGCAGATAGCCCTTAACAAGTCAGTATTCATGGGCTGTCTAAGACTGTCTCTTATTCCGAGTTTTTAGCAGTAAGGTAGCTTCATAGCTGGTTTAATTCAAGCGGAGTGTTGAGGCTTGCCAGAAAGACTGGTCGTCTAGAGGATGACAAATCTAATATTCTAGCGAATCATGCATTCTGGATTGGAGCCTTTCAGCACTGCTCACTCTATGACAGGCGAAAACAGCTCTCCTTGTGCCAGGCCCTTTTTATGTGCAAGGCACCAGCTCAGTAAGGATGCTGGACTGATGCGGGACTGATGTGGCGCTATGTTGGGAGATGAGGAGACTGGGTTAGCTGAATCAAAGACGATGCTCAAAGAGGGTGTCATTTAGTGGGACAGAAGGCCACGTCTCTGACCTCTGGGATTCCTTCCCCTGACACTTCTGCTTCTAAGCCTGTCTCCTGCATCTATTTGCATCACTTTCTGATAATACAAACTATCAGATGTATCAAGTATTCCTGCTGGGTGTGTATCATCGTGCGCAATGGATATTTTGCACATAGTCTTGGTTTCTGTCATTTGCAGATGCAAGTGGATCTGAACAGCAGAATTTCTAACTGAGGTCTTGTCACAATGATGTGCCTGATGCATACATCTTCCATGACCTCAGAATGTCTATTGTTCAATATGTTACAGCACAAGGGGGTTAAAGTACAAAGTTCATGTTAGTGCAAAGGAACTTTCAAACACCGAGTATAGGCCAAAGTTATGAGGTTGGAAAGATAATCTCTTGGTTATTTAAGTATATGTTTCATACATAAGATGTAATTATTCAGCTATGATTTCCAGGCAGCAATACCAGTGATGGCAGGATGAGTGATGTGTGATAGCATCTCCTTAGTAGCAGCAGCATCAGCAGCATCAGCAGCATCAGTATCAGCAACATTCCTTTAGGATGCTGTCCTTACATATATTGGTAGCAGGGTGACAGGCAATATCGGAACGACACTCAAGAGACACGTGTTTAGATTTACATGCAAGTTGCTGCATCACCTCATTTCAGCCTTGCATCAGCAGCTGCAAGTGCTTGCAAGACCTCTTGGCCCCGCATCACCCATCTTAAGCTGCTGTTGACCACATGAAATGGCCAGTATGTCGCCAGATCAGTACCATGCAACGAAACTGTTTGACCTTGTGACAAAAAGGACAAACGTGCCATGAGAGCGGCTCTAAGCATGTGCACCTCAGCACTTCTACTGTGAAAAATAAGTGCAGTAAAATGTCTGTAAAGCTCTCAAAAACCCTCGAAAAGGGTTTGGGGTTGCACCTTCAATCGTTGCGCCAATTATCACCGCACTCGACGTTTGGGTGGCCACTTAAAAGTCCAGCGCTTTGAATCAACGCCTGCCCACCGAATTAATGAGTGGCCACCGAAGACTTTCAACTCATTCATTGATCCGTGTTGATTAGGAACATGTGTGAGGTGAACTCCGAGACAATTTCAGGGCAAACCTCACGGGCCTCCTTTGAAACTGGAGCCCAAAAGTCTCCTCTCATCCTTGATGTGCAGAAGAAGGGCAAAGGCCCATGACACACCATCAATAACCTGATAAATTTAGCTTAACAAGAACCTATAAGAAACAATGCGCTCCTTGTAACATGGTGTAATGCAGATGATTACCACCAGATGTATTTCAGTGTATTATTTCAATGTATTATATTGTTCGTACAGTTTTATTAATAAAAGCTATAGATGAACTGTCTGACAGGTAGTTTTCCACACACATGTTTTGTTATTGCGAAAATTCCAAATTGAGATTTTTCCAGGTCAAAATTTTGTCTCAATTACGAGGTAGCCTATTGGTGGTATTATTTACAATGACAAAACATAAAACTGTTGGTTATTTATAAGCGCATACAGATATTTTGTTGAAATTTGGTCGTCATGACAGAATTAAGTAGAAGGATGACCTTATTTATGAGGTGGCTATAAGGAAAGGGTTCTTTTGTAAAACACTGATGAAGATTAACATCTCTCTTGTGGTTGACTGGACAAAATGTCCCCCCAAAAAAAAACCACTAAAGCCAAAAGAGTTGGCCATACAACCTTTGTGTTTTGATGGTGGCTTAATGCCCAACCAGATTAAACTGTTTTAATGAAGGGAATGAAACCAAAGGGTTGATGTGTGTCAGGATCAAGCATGGGGTGAAGGGTAATCAGGGAGGAGAGGCTTGCTGGGGGTAAATGAAGGCACTTAGTGCCACCCTTAGCTCATAAGTGGCTAGCTGTAGTCAGGGAGTGACTGACTAGCTTTGTGAGTGGCTACTTTTTCTTGATGTATGGTCTATTCATTAGCCCCCAACCAGTCTCTATTGATCCTTGTCTAAAGATCCTAAGCTATTGCTTGTCCCTCCCCAGTTTGTCCCACACCATTGCTCATGTTGATACTCATTGGGTATTTGGCTGCAGCCACCCCGGGTGTATTTCCACAAGCAGTAGTCCTCTGATCTTCTCTTCCCCTTTATTGCTTTGTTGTGTGTTTGAGGTATTTGTGTCTATCCAATGGAATGATTAGATTGGTTACTGTGTCTTGTGTAGCTTCTTTGAATTACAAAGCAAAGAAAAGAGACAGCAACTGTTTAAATTGTGTGAGAACTCAATTTGAGAGGCGGGAATATTGACACCTCAGTGAGTAATGCTATTGTGGTTGAATTGATTAGGAAAAGTTTACTGCCAAGTTGAGGTGCACTGTTTCTTGTTTATCACTGATGTTAAGTTGTTTGGGTATTGTAATCATTTCAAACATTATGGCAATGATATAGAATGGTATTTATTTGTACACCTGATTTTACTAAAGGAAACCACCAGGACCACAAATTTTTAGAATTTGGGTGATGACTAGGATCAAAGCAATGGAAGATTGACTGACATGATTGGTATCTCAATGCTAATGATCTGAAACTTAGTCTGTTCATATGACCATGCAGTTGTGAGGCAGACATAATGATGAGATGATAAGACTGGGAGTCCACACTATGGTACACATTTATAAAACTAGTTATGCGTGGGGTCTTTTATTGCCTCGGCAAAGGGTATTAATGTCCTTGCCTCAGCATAAACCTCAAAATTAACATCTCAGACGTGTAGCTCATTTCAAATTAGTTGAGTGAGCTCAAAATCATGCATTTAGTTTACTGCTTTACCTCCTACCATCATCCTTGTTTTCCTTTAGTTTATTTTGTGCATGGTGAATAATCGTGCTGGATGAGTTTCACTGCATCATTTTGTGAATCTCACCAGAGTTTATCTTGTTTGTCGAAGCAAACCACATAAACGTTTCAGCGCAGCAGGAGAAGTGTTGAACACAATCCCAAGAAAAATATTTTCCTCCGTTTCTTCTGAACTGGTGAAAATGAGTTGGGCATTCGCCTGGGAGGCTGCTTAGAGGCTTGGTGAAGGAAGAACTCTTCGCTAAACTGCTTGATGCATTAAACGCATAGTGTAACAGGGATGGAAAGATTATCTTTTCCGCACTGTTACAAGTATTTACTTTTTTCTTTCAAGAGTCAAGTAACATTATGCAGAAGATACATTGCCCAACCTGCCAAAGTAATTTTCTGGTAAACAAATTTACCAGCTGACTTACCAGGTTTTCTGGCATCCATATTTTTACGTTTCACAGAGCAAAGAAAACTTTTTTGTGGATGATATCAAAGAAACAAGCGCACACTTTTTAAATGTCAGGTTTCTTTTATTTGTGCCTCTAAATATTACAGACCACTGGTGCCCCAAAGGCTTATACTTACCCCATGAAATTCTTCCAAAATTTACTGCACTCAAAGGGCATGCCTGTCTTATTAGATTGACCTGGAAATATTTAATTAACTGACTAAAAGTCTCAATATGATATCTTTATTGAATCGTTATGACTTATCGCCTCTTTGAGTTAGCTTAACCCGCCCCCTTGTGGCTGTGATCTGAAAAGCGTGAAAACATAATTCACCAGATGGCGCTCAGATATGTCAAGCGCGATAAAGGGCACCTGTTCGTATCTGTCAAGGTGGGGTTGCCTTGTTTTCAGTGGAGGGGGGGGGGGGAATACTGTACAAAATAGGGTACGACAGCACAAAAACAATGGAATAAAAGGGAAAAAAACGAAGTGAAACTCTGCATTGAATTATAACCACCCAATGAAGTACCAAAGTGGGAGGGTTAATTGTGAAATTATTTCGCACATATCTGTTTTAAATCGACGTGTTGTTAATTTTGACAGGTGGTCATTAAAATATCAGTTGTCTGTCCCGTTTTAATATATAAAGCTTTTTTGTCGTGTTTCTAAGGATCAAAACTGGGTAATCCATACAAAATATATTTTGATAAATATATAAATAGACTGATGAATCTAAATTCAAAAAGTTAGCAATACTCCACCTAAGTTGATTAATCTTTATCACAAATTGTGTGGAGTATTATCACACCCACTGAGGTTTTTGTTTGATGTTTACAGATATTAAAACCCAAGCAGCTGTGTATTTGCCAACAGTAAATCCAAAACAATGAATATTTCACAGGGCATTTTGCTAGACAAAGAGGCTGCTGTGCCCCACTTTGTGGTTCCCATGACAACAAGACGTGAATCAAAAGTTAGTGAACGAGATACTCACGCGAGCGGAACCGGAAGTAGGGCAGTCACGTGATGAAAAGAATCCGGCTGACCGCTACAAACGTCATTTCCGGGGTCTTGGCCAACCTGGGGAAGCCATTCAGAGTTGATCAAGGGCGGATGGGTCAGTCTATGGTCTTTCTTAGTGCGTCTTTTTTCCGCTGGATTGTAGTTGGTCACTTGTAAAGGTCTCTTGCACCTGTTTACTGCAAGGGCATGAGTTGCAATCTAGGCACTGTTTGCTAAGGCAATTCTTCAGTGTGTCACCTTAAAGATGAATTTGTTTGTTACAGTAATCTTATTTTTGGGGAATATTTACGTATCCTATCCTATACCTGAAGATGATTCATTGTTATGACTACTTAGCCATTATAACCTGTGATTGTTGTACTGAACTAAAAACAAAATTATGTTCACCACATGGGTCATCTTCCTGTTGAAGTTTTACTGTTCAGTTTGTCAACTATGCATATGCAGGCAAGTCGAATGAAAAAGTAAACTAAAGTATACATATCAGCATTGAAATAAATTAGTTTTATACATTTTGTATAAGGAACATTGACAGTATATGTACATAATGCCTGCAGCATTTTAATCATACTCATATGATACTTCTTGGTGCTAGGACTTTACTTTCAGTCTGATCACAACATTCTCATGTGGCAGTGTGCAATAAATCATATCATGCAGGGGTTGCATATGAAAAGACGAAGCCATCTTGTCTGAGAAGTGTGATAAACTGTCCATTAAAGTCACACCTTATAGCCGTGAACTTGCACGCTGCAGAGACTGTATTGACTATATGGGGGTAATGGTGACGTAATATTGATGACGTCATATGTTGCCTAGGTCCCTGGGTGACGAAGCCTGCAATCTATGTATTGACAGGAGTACAAACTCTTTGAAAGTCCTACAAGTTTGGAAAACAAGATTGGAAAAGTAGCTGGTGATTAGTATTTTTGGGCCGCTTGCTTTGCGGGCTTATTGCGGGCTTATTGCGGGCCAATTGCTCCGTGACTGTCCAATTTGGTTCCGTAATAAATCGCGACCGGGACATTCCGGCGACGGAAGTAGGGGGCGCTGTGGAGGGGGCTTGTGATTGGACGAGACGTTGACACATGCCTAACCTTGTGGAAAAAGCAATCCAGGTTGAAGGCTGTCATTGATAGGCTATATGAGGCGCGCTCTTGAGAATTTCTCGGTCGTTGCAACCAATTATCGAAGGAATCCTCCCACAGAACGACTAATTTGCGCCAACCAATGATCAGATATGTCGCTATTTGATATTCCCCTACCCCCCCCCCCCCCTAGGTATTGTGCAACTGAGCAATTGCTGGCTGATGACTATAAGTCAACACTATATCCCTCACAATCGATATCTATCTATCTGTCTGTCTGTCTATCTATCTATCTATCTATCTTATTATTCTTTCTATCTTTCTATATATCTTCCTTCCTTCCTTCCTTCCTTCCTTCCTTCCTTCCTTCCTTCCTTCCTTCCTTCCTTCCTTCCTTCCTTCCTTCCTTCCTTCCTTCCTTCCTTCCTCCACTCTACCTTCCTTCCTCCCTTCCTTCCTTCGTGCATCGACATAATCTATCTTGATGTCTCCTTTACATTTTGATAGTCACACCCATTCTTCATTGAGTGTTCTCAGCATTTCTTTTAAATTGTGTTTGCAACATTCTTTGAATCGCCCACTCTACAGGGAATCCAGAGCAGGTATTAAACTGAGAATTGCATGTGTAGCCCTATATGTTTTGTAAATCACTTTTTCCCAATCCTTTGAATCGCGGACGCACGTAATTCGTCGATTCTAACACTTTCTCTTCACACCAGATACAAACTGGCAGCCAAAGTGAATTCTTTTTTTCTTTTTTTTTTTTTTTTTTGGCGAAGGACCTGCACATTTGACAGGCTTAAAAGCTGGAAAGAAGAACACTGAGTCAATTAGCCAAACTTCTCAATTCTTTGATTGTCACGAGAATAGAATCCAATTCACAATTCAGGAAATATAGGTGTCATTTAAATGACCACGAACAATGAAAAGGAACCTTTTTCCAATTCCATATCAAGTGAAATATGTAAATATCACACGTTTTTTTATGAGATCATAAAGTTAATGGTTCTGATGTGGAACAAAAGTCAAAAACTGTTTCATTTCTTAAGACGGCTTCAAAACTGCCTCTAAGATGTTGTTAGGTTGAATTCAGGAACAGTGCACAAGAGAACTGAAGAAAACTATTCATTGTGTGATGCATTTGCCAAGATCAGAAGACCTTCAGTGGACTTGGATCTGTTCATAAAAAGCAGCAAGCATGGCAGGTGTGTTTACAACCGTTGGCTTGTGAATCATTGGGTTCTTTTTATGCTGTGTTTAAGGTTTAGTGGCAAAAGATGAAAAAGCGTTATACACGCCAAGGTATACTACAGAAGGTGATGGGGGATACTGATGCGGGCTAAGCAACACAAGCAGCAGCATCAGCATCAGCAGCAGAAGCAGCAGTCAACCATCTGCACCATGTGTACACCTTCTGGTCACCTGATAGACGTTGGCTAGACACCTTATACCATCTAGACACCTCTGGGAATACTAGCTTGACCCAGCAACATGGCGTCGCATAGATCTCTTTTGATGTGATTCCCAATCTAAGGCTCTATCCTCGCATGCTTTTCACCCTGGTATCTGATAACAATTTTGCGTGTTCAGCTCGGCCCAGAGGTGTTGAGCTGATAAAAGCAACTGTGAAACCAGAAAATTGTGGCTGAGGGGACGCCATCAAGCAATGGGAAACTGACACATGACGCAAGATACAAGCTTATCAACCTTTAATCTAGATCATCCGTAGATATTCCAGATCTGTAGCTTGCCAAGGATCATTATGATACAGTAGAACCTCGCATCAAAAATACTTCCATATTAAGACCAGGTTGCAATTGACACAGTGTTGATCCAACGCAATCTGTGTCACAACCAATGCAATTAGCTGCTTTATAAGAATATACCTCGACATTAAAGCCACCTTGTTATAAAACCACAAGTGACTGTAAAATGTCAAGGTACAATGTGTTATTAAATCGAATCATACAATAATGGCATGTGATTCTGATTTTGGTACCAATTATCTCAAATTAGCTTACATAAACATCGTTCAGAAGAACAATTTGGGTACCATGATCAGCCATATACATGTTTATTTATCCAACTAATCCCCTTGGAATTGTGACCATGTGAAGAACAGGTGGCCAATTATGTACATCTCATTGGTAGTTTATAGTGCATCACTTGGGCATATGTGGTTAGTAAACCAATGTTAATGGAGGGAATGTTTACAAACACTGACCTGGTTGCCAACACAGTGTCGCCATTACCCCTAGGTGATCACGTGACCTCTAGCACGTGCCGCTGACCCTTGACCTCCGTCACCGGAACTGATCTATAGGGTTTGAAGCAGTTTTCGGCACCCCAGTCATCGCCTGTCCATTTTGGCACCATCCTGTGTAATGTATCTCTGATGCTAGATCCACTGATGTCATATTTTGGTGACTTGGTTCTGGAGGACCCGATCAGTTAATTTTGGCACAAGTGGCCCTCAGAACCTGGTAGATAATAGACTTGGCCAATGTGGTTATATCAAGGAGAATACTCCTTGGCTATATAATGTAAATCAACCTAGAAAATAAGTTATTTTGTTTGCTGTCCGTAATATTTTGGATAAAGCATTTATTCTGTATTTCATACGATTTGTTTGAAAAAAAAGTAAATAAAAAGAATTAAGTCAGACCTCCTCACTTAACCATAGACAGTTCATATATAAAAGCTCTGCTGTAACAGGTGATACACTGATGATTTCCTTTTTAATGACTTTAACTTCAGTGTGACAGCTAAAATATCACCTGAAACCAAAATCAATATCTTTTTTTTTTTTTCACAAAGATTCTTATCTTTGTTTGCTTTCAAATTGTGGAAGTGCGCCACTGAATTTGTTCATACAATGGTTAATCATTCGATCATTTGTTTGTGATAATCATGACCTTCTGATGACCAAGGTCAAAGTGATCAAGCGGTCTACATGCAGTATTGGTCCACTGGAAGTGTTTATGACCTTGAAACCAAGATCAGATGACCTATATGACTTCCCAACATGTTGCATTGGCAGTGGTATTGAGTGGAATTTGGAGCAACTTTCAAAACAATCTGTACTTTATCAAGCTTGTAGTAGCTACAGGAGGTTGTGATTTATGTGGTTTCAGCTTGCATGGTTAACCCTCCCAACCCCAACAATAAAGTTCAGTAATAACAACAAAGCTTGTTATTTCAGGCGCTGAGTTTCATGTTAGACATTTACAAGGCTTGTTTGAGCATGGATGTTTAACATCCATGGCTTGAGTGAGTTATAACTGCATGCAGTCGACTTTAATGATATGACATGTAATCATTTACATGGGGGTTTATTTTACAAACTTTTTGCAAACTTTTGCTGAGTTTTTTCTGATGTAATGTGAGTTAAGGTAACTGGTGTTTCCCCAGGGAAGTATCCCAGTACAGATAAGATGCCCTGCAAAGGGGTTGATGTACGCCCTCCAGTCTCGAGCTTGACACCCCTTAAATTGGATGATTTATACCCCCTTTCTCTGCAGCTGTGTGTAACGTAGGGTAGAATAGACTCCAAGAAATGTGGCAAACACTTGGATTGTGTGGCAAACACTTGGATTTTTGCAGCAGCATTTGCATCAAATGAATCCCCAGGTTTTCTCAATTTTCTTTGAGCTAATACAGCAGCTGAACTCTACATGCTAGGTCTGTGGTCTGCCAGATTTGTCATAAGATGCAAAGTACTAAAAGTGCACTATTTGGTTGAAGAAAACATTCAAATTATGAATACAAAGAATATACTGCATCTTTGAATCTCTACATGTGGCATTCGAGTTAAATTTCATAACAATTTTAATTAATATATTGTATTGTAGTTTTGTTCATTTTATGGTATTGCTTGGAGTTCCATATATTGTATTCATAACACGAAACACTGGACACTTAAAGCACTAATGAAGACATCACATTGTACTCGACTATTGTACCCTCTAAGCAATTATTATGTAGGGACATTCAATTTTACCTGGAAACCAGTCCATATCAATTGGCACTAGATTCTGACAACTGATTTTATGAGAGTATTGTGACACTCACAGGTGCCTGAAGAAAGGCAAGCCACATTTTGTGCGTGACAACTTTTTAGTAGCTTCACAAAATGGAATAAAACACCTGACTGGATGGCATGTGTTGTGTGGATGATGAAGAGACACAGAGGTTGCTGAAAAAGGCAGGATCAGTCTGCCAGGCTCCTGTGTCTGTGTAAAATGCCATTTAAACCTGTGCTTTGGTCAGATGTGAATGCACTTCAAGCAACAGGCAACACGTTTTTCTTTTAGTTTATTTCATCTTTTTAGCTTTTTAGTCCTGTTTTATATTTGATGCTTTCTATAAGTGCAGTGACTGTAAACTGCACTTGCACAATTGATGTTGAGTACAAACTGTGTTGCTGTTTGGATACTATTACAAGTGATACACCTGCAAGGTAGACCTTAATTGGCGTCACAATCTGCACTTTTGAAGTTTTATCTCTGCTGGTAATGATGACGATATGGGATATAGTGTCACACTTAACAGGTGTATAGTGTATGTCTGGTCGCACCTGATAAAAGTCAGACTTCATTGCCACATATGTGTGTGGTTTCTAGCCATTGTATTTGACAGGTAGGGTTTTTATCGTGGCATCTTAAGGACACTACCTCTTATATGAGCCCATTGTCTTGGGAAGAAACTATGAAAAACTAACTATTGGATTACAAAATATGCCTTAGAGATGACTTTATTAATAAGAGCACCTCACCATTATGACCAACTTCACCAAGGACACAATGTATTGAAGATTCGGAAGCCTATAAACGTATGTGTAGTATTAGTATATTAGTATTAGTATATATCCACAGTGTGGATATAATATTTGACCAACGTAAGTACACACTTTTCTGGTGTTTATGGTTTTAATAATGTTTTTTCTTCATAGTATATTATATCCACAGTAGATATAGTCGACAATTGTTTTCTTTTGCCAGAAAAAACACTCGTACCTCAAATCAACCTGACCTTTGGGAATGAGCAAGCCCAGCCGAGTCCCATCCTTCTAGCCTCACCCTGCACTCAGACTACACAGGGTGGACAAGCACCTCTGAGAAACCTGAGCGGGTCCTTTCATCACTTGGAATTTTTTCTGCTTCACACTCTGATGGTGCTGTCCATCACCTAACCAACCGACTAATAACGTCATTTATCAAAATCAACAAGACTCTCAGATCATTCTCTGTTTGTGTTTAGGGAGTATGTTCTGCGGAGGGTGAAACCATGGTGAAACCCACTCCGTTTTAAGGTCAGGTGACCTGTGGAACTTAGTTCAAGATGACATCTTTTTGGAAAGAGTTATTTCCTTGCTTCTGTTGCATAGCTGACTTTACTTGCAATTATATTATGAATATTTAAATGTTGTGTTCACAGAGTAATCCCAATCTGTAAAAAAAACTTACTACTAGCACCATACATAAATCTAATTTACCATTGGTACCAAATCAATTTTAGCCATTGTTATTGTGCTTCACAAGGAAGAAAAACATTATTTCAAAACCATAAACACCAGAAAATTGTGTACTAACGTTGGTCAAAATAAATGTCAATATGGGTGCATGTAAATAAAGATACAGAGGGAGTCTATATTTATAAACAGGTTTGTTTCCAGAAGTGGTATTTCAGAGTTACTGTACAAAGAAAGTGATCTTGGTATTAGTAAAGATAGGGGAAGGTTCGGTTGCAAAATGCACATGCTCAGGTTTCCAGTGTGTTGATAATGCAGGGCATATATGTGTTCATGACCTCTCCTATCTCCAAGATCTGTGGCTCTATGTTCTCTGGACGTTTTCTATGTGTTCTCTAGGTGTTCCTTGACATGGGGATAAAAGGTCATTTGTGTTTATATGTCACTCCAGAAGGGCTCACTGTTTACATGGCTCTTGAGGTCACCCAAGTGCCCTGTAAGGTAGGTGTCCTTTTTGGGTAGCCACAGGCAACAAGGATTGCCAGCCTTAATTAGCATCTTGATACAGCATTACTTCTGACTGCTTTGAATTATATCCTGCAAGGAACCAAGGTGCCAATTTAGTCAGAAGAGCAGTTGCCTAGTCAAAGTGTACATTGACACAGGGAAGGTTGTTGTAATGACCCAAAGAGGTCATCAGTCAGTGACCCCTGCACACCCCCCATAGAGAAGGGGTGTAGGTGCCCTTAGGGTAAATGAAGAAGTGTCCCACCCATTTACCCTGTTGTACATATGATCACACAAGACTGTTTCAAATCTCGCTCAAATGGTGTCATTAGGATCGCATCCATAACACTCCATATGGTGACTGTCACCCCCCTAACACTTTGATTATTGAGCCGTGAAATGAAATTGCAAGTGTGAGGCTTCAAAGCTGCTTCACATATCATGCTAGTCTGAGGGGTATCGTCACAGAGACTAGCCAAGGGGCGAATATTGATTGTAATCCCTCTTGAAAGTGATAGTGGGATCAACACGACATGCCTGAAGAAGAGCTATGGATCTCCGATCTTCTTGTTGCCTGATTCATCCTGCATTAAGATTTTACTTGAGTCTGGACTTAATTCACCCATAGCTATATCTCCACACTGACCCTATTCCTCTGCACAAATCTCAGCAGCAGCTTTGTCCACGCATGCATCAATAAATGGATCCTCACATTGTCCCAATCATTCAATTAGTGACTTTGATCTGGTCGACTCAACTGCAGCAATGTAAGCTAAAAGGCTGTGGAAGTATCATTGTGAAATCATGGCAGCATGTTGCTCGGCAGACAGTTTGCTCAGCAATTCACGGGTCTCCAGCGTCATATCAATGTGAATAATGAATGGTAGCACTGCGCGAATGTTCTGCACTTTCGCTTTGCAGACGATAAAACAGCCCTGAAATTCCTCAGGAGATTGGACTTATTAGATTTTCGATTTGAGTAAAGATTCTCTATCAGCATTTGTGATTTTATGAAGCCACAAAAGCACACCAGGCCCTGGCAGGCAGCTACATGTAGCTTCAGCATCAGGCCTAATCACTTGGAATCGCAGTCCTGGAAGTAGTTCCACTTAATCTGCGTAGTAATTGGAGGGATGCTAATGTGTCGCTGGCGACCTTTCTGGAGGTAGTAAATGTGTGTGGGTCTCGTGGTAAAAGACAATCTCAGCATCAGGTTGGTAATGTGCTCACAAAGCTAATGCTTTCCGCTGATGTACTCTTCTCAGACAACCACGACGCCCAATAAAATGTGCGCTTTACACGCTTGTGCAGTTTTGCTCTAATCCGCGCTGACAAGTAGTCCCACTGAGATACTCTGGTATCCGTTGTTTCACGATGGTACCATTACCTACCTTTTTTCGCCCAGGAGAGTGACTTGTATCACTTGATGGAAGGTTGGTTGACAATGACAAAATGGCCATTAAGTGCTGTTATGTGTACAATTTGAGCTTATTTTTTAGCAACTTCCGGTTTTGGTACAGTAGCTCCAAAAGGACAACTTTCAGCTCCAACAGTTATCATCAATGCAAAGCAGAATAACAGTTTGGTTAAATATTCTGTCGTTTTCATCATGACGTCTTAATAGTGAGGTGGTCTTAAGTTGGGTTCGAATTTTACCTGACTACATTTTATTGCGTCACAGAGTGTTTAATTTAATGTTTCTTCTGACAGCAACCTATAAGAAAATTGTCCATGGAGTGGGTTTTATAGTGTAATGTGGGGTACCACAGGGATCGACACTAAAACCCCAGGTGGGTGTTATGGGTCCTACCCATGGGACCTGTTAAGTTCAGTAGCCACAAAGATAAAATGGGATCAAGTACAGAACTTATCCTGCTGCGAGTTTAAGTCTCCATTATTGTGACACATGATATTCTCCTATCAAATGAAGTTGTTTTGGAAACAACTTGAGAGGGTTTCATGTGGGGGTCTAGTGAGATGTTGCTGACCTCTGGGTGATACTACAGGTGGTCTAATGTTATTATTCGATGTGTGTCATGAAACTGCAATGTTTTGGATCAGGTTGATAAGATAGCAGGAAGCTTTATCGACGCTGTTGGGGTTTATGACTCAATCAGCGGTGTTGCAATGCATTACCTGAGCTGTGAACTCCATAAATCTGATCTGACAGGTCCTGGAATTTCAATAGTCACCAGTAATAAAAGCTCAAGCTTCCAGGTAGCATTAAAAAGAAACTCAACACCCCAATCGATGCTAATGTCTCTCACTGTATTCTCAGTATCATGGTATGTAACCATAACATGCACGAAAATGGTTGGAATACAATGGAAATTGACTGTATTTGGAATTAGCAGCAAAAGGCACATTTTGATCATTACAAAAGCCTTATTGGTATTCTGTATTGACTTTAAAGAGTGGTTGTAGAATGTGCTTTTAGCAGTATGGTGTGAGGTGGTACGGTGCATAACAATAGGACTGATTTCACTGGGAGCCACCTGCAAATGATGCGGGGGTGTGAGATGTATGTGGCTGATGTTATGCTGCCCAGATCAATGGATACATGTTCTAATCATGTTCCAACCAGAATGGCCCAACCACACGAAAGAGCCTCATGTCTGGTATGGCCGCAGCAATGTGCACGTGTCTTTGGCTCCTGGATGACGAAAATCCCTGTAATTCATGGCATGATTCGCCACATGAGAAGATCTTGACACAGGAGCCAACAGGGCTAAGCATGTCAGCATTTGGCTCAAGTGGCAACACCATCAGGGGGATCCAATGGGGCTAAATGTTCAAGGATGGATCGTATACAAGACCTGTGCTGATGCCTTTGCTCGTTTTGTTGGCCTATTGCCTTTGCTTCTTTTTCTTGACACAATACCTGATTTATTCGTGACATACCATCTTCCATTTGTTGCAAACTCTTCTCTTATTGCATTGTGGAGATGAAATTGGCATTTATGGTGCCAGAAAATGCTTTTATATTTTGCATTATTTTCTGGTTAATGCCTGGAGATTTTTGAAACATCATTTTGCTGATGACAATGACATGTGAGTTCCATTTGCTATGTCAATGATATTGACATTTTGTCACTGAAAATTGCATTATAGCATATGTTGCTTGGGAACAATGTTATAGGCATTCTTTATTGTTCCACAAAATAAAAGAATTTCTTTTGCATAAACAGCTTCATAAATTATATACAAGCAAAGAAAGGTTCAACAAGCTTGCAAATTGCACAAAAGGTTGTTAAGGAAATGCAAATGAGCTTAAATTATTCAGTGGACGAATGCATAAGAAATAAGTTATAATGAAAAGAGTACCCTAAAGGCCTTTTATCAAGCCCTTTTTTGCTTAAATTTCTCCTTAAATTAAGTGAAGAGATTGAGGCATTGGTTTGCAGAATATATTACCAGTTGCAGAAATACTTGTAGTTCTTTTCATGGAGCCTTGTTGGCAAATTCTCCTGGTGAATAACAGGCTGTCAGAATGACAATGGTATTTAACCTTGATTTAATGGTGGACTATTCAAAAAGGTGTGCTCAACATGCTACTTACAGAAGATATCGGAGCCCAATGCCTGCTTGTCATGAAAGCTGCAAGTTGCCAAGCATTTTAGTGGGTGTTAAATGTGATTTAGAAGGAACCGGGGATGGTTGTTCTCTGATTTTTTTTCCCCTAGAAACTTGCAGATATCATCATGACTCTTTACTGCTGAATCATGATGACACCACTGTCCTTGTGAGCAGTCCTTCTTTCCAGTCAGGTTGCAGCTGTAAGGATGCAGTTTTCATGTGAATGAACAGTTATGTCCCCAGAAACCAAGGCTATGGTTAGTTAGTAGGCCAGAACTGCTTCATACAGTCAGAATACAATGCATATGCAAGGCATCCCAGGGCAATCAATGGAAACTAAGGAAACCCCATGAATGCAACGTCATCATAAATTCCCGGATGACGCCAATTGCTCATGGCTGATGAAGGACCATTGTCTTTCCTGAAAGGTCAACTACCCACCAAAGTGCAATGTACACTCCCTCCACAAATACTACCTAAGCCATGACTCCAAATGAGCTATGTGTATATACTTACAAAACCATCATGAAACTAATGCATATTTGCCTTACCAAAGAATATTGTTTTAATATACTATATAGGCTGTTATTACTGGTATAAATCTGCTGCAATATAAGACAATATTAAGACATGTTATTAAATCAGTATTGTACATATGTATGTACAATCATACCAGGCAAGTATAATGCATTGTGTATTTGCAAAAAAATGAACGTGAGGGTAGTCATATGATATTCCTAACAAAGACGTCAAATTTCATGATAAACATATACTTTCCATATATTTTAGTCAGGTCAAATATGAATCATAATGAAATTATGATTATGCAATGAAATTTTAATCACTATAATGTCTTATCTCCTTGCCAACATGCATATCCATATTTATGTCCTGATGTGTATATATTGATGACCTTGCATAGATGCTAAGAGGACCAGGATGGGCTAGAAGAGGTCCCTTTCCCTACAGCAAGGACCTCTGCACCTGTGAAATGCCCTTCAAGAACCTAGCATCCGCTCGTCAGGTGGCGCTAATGTCTTTGCCCTTCATTATTCAGCAATCAAGGATGGTGGCTTTCTTGCAAAGAACAAGATGAAATTTGTCTCTTTTGAAGAATAGAAAGCAATAGTCTAAGACATGGAGAGATGGCAAATATATGTTCCTAGGACAGAATGTATGTGAAGGTTTTGCATTGTGAAGTCACTGAAGCATTGCTTGAAAATGTGTTAGTTATATTTGGTAAATGATTATTAGTGGGACTGCTTGGCAAACGTATTGTGCATTTTGTGGTAAAAGGATTCGCTTTGGTACCAATTGAATATGGAGATCATTTTTAGATAGAGAGGAAATCTGGATGAAACATGGCTCAGCTGATATTAAGATGGCGTCCAAAATGGTCGCCAAAATTACATTTTGTCATATATTTTGTAATATTTCACAGAGAACAATAATCTGAACCTCGCATCCACTTCCCACTTATGAAGCCACCTCGTTGCTTTTTTTTTTATTATTTTGATTTTGAATTTGGGTCACTGAGATTGCAGTTGATTAACTGGACATAATTTCTGTTAACTGCAGTTAAAGCAGAAATACAAATCTTTTCTGCCATTTTATGGATTCATTCATTTCCAATGACCTTAAAGTCACCTAAAAGTGAATCTTGCTTACATGCAGAGAGCAAGGAAATGACCAAATTCCGTCTGAGCACATAATTCTCAGAGCAAACCTAGCAGTGTTTACATATCGTAGACATCTTAATGATGACTTCCGTGGGCTTTACACAAGGTCAGAGGCGGAGACTCATCAGAGCTTTACAAAGTAGCGCAATTTGCCATCCCTGGATGGGCTAATACTTGCCGCAAAAGGGCAGATCAATATTGACCCATATTTAGATGTGATCGATGCTCATCTCCCACCCCCTGCCCTCCACTTCCGCTGTCACGCATCTGCAAGGGTGACACAACCGTTGCTGTCCTTTTGGCGTCTAAAACGACGTTCTGAACGTCATCCTCAGCGTCGCGACGTCAGATAAGGTTAAAAAAAGAGCGTCGAAAAGCGCGTCACAGCTGTTGAAGGATGGGTGGAACTTGGGTGGAAGGTCTGCAACATTCTGCCCTGCTCTGCTGTATTCTGGGGGTGTGGACTCCTGCATCAACAACCTTTGGTCCCTGTGGCCCTGCCCACTCTCAGGACGCCGTTTAGTGGAGAGCTGCCTATTTGCATAGCATGGGATTCGGACCATAGATCATTTTCCTTATTGCTCAATGGCTCCTGGTCAGTGCTACTGGTCAACAGCTGCCACCATGGACTCAGCTGTGGACAGTGGTCACTTGCTTGGTCCATTAAACGCTTTGGAATAAATGTAAAAGGATATGCCATTCTAAATGGTCGACTTACTAGTCCTTTTTCCCCTCTCCACGACGTCTAACAGCCATAATAGAGAACATGACCTTACATAAAAAGCATTTGAACACTCAAAAATATCCCAGTTTCTTCTGTGTCCTTCCAGAGCTTTGCTATGCCATCCATTTGTAGCACGGTTATTGTATTACTATTGATTTCTTGTTGTGACAAACCACGGGGCTATATTTGTCTCTAGGATTTCCTGGGAAGATTGTATGCATCCGGTTGCTATTATGTATACGAAGGTGTATCATGCCTTTTGTCAGATGTTGATTACTGCAACACACAAATTATTGCCTTTTAGCCATAAAATGGCAATAAGTAAATTGTAATGAAGGAAAGAAGAGTTGCACTGTATTATATTATGAGGCTAATAATGCATTGCTGTGCAGCACCTACACTACAAATTAATTGGAATAGTTTTTATGTTCTGTTTATTTCATTGACTGTCTTGCTGGCTGCAAGTGTTTATGTCTGGTTCTAGTTCATGACCGGATGTTTAAGTGGACTTAATTCTAGAAGAGTATCATGCAGCATTTCCTATCTTAATGAGAGTGGTATGTTGTGAGTCTTAACCAGCGAGTTGAACCGAATGTCCATCAGGTGAAAGCTTGTGTACAATGGACACTGGTCAGTTATTTGTACTAGTATACTGTACACTCTCAATTGTTATACATACCATGAAGATTTATCATAGACTAACAGCGGATTTGGACCACTTGGTATATGGTCTTGCCTCGTTTTCCATGTGTGGACACCATATGCCAAACTTAAACAGCACAATTAACATTTAATCTGCTCATGTTACTGGATATTAATCCCTGGTGTTAAAATAAAGCAATACCATGTGTTTTAACACTTTAAAGTTTAATTTGAACCCTTGGAAGTTTGCAGCACTTGAAAGGTTCTAAACATAGGGTTGATGCTAACCACCCAGAACTCAGAATTCCAACAGATGGTTTCTAGCAGTGTAGTCTTAGTGGGTTGTAGTGTCTGGCTCAGCTTGTCATATGGAGACTTACTGACGTGTTGAATTATTTTCTTCTGACTTTTTGAGTCTTTACAAATTTCCTTGATGAGCTCTGGCGTCCATTGTGCCCCATTCCAAACATGATCATGTGTTCTACATGTTTCCTTCTTCCTATGGATACTTTTTGTGTGTTTTTACACCATGTGTTACATAGGATTATCACAATATTGCCCAGCAGGGCACCAGACAGTTTTGTACTGGGTCAATATTTATTTTCTGTTCACTTGCTACTCAACCAGCTTCATCAAAAGAACAAGCGTTTCTGCCAAAACATGTTAGAAGACCCCCACAAACTGTGATCGGTCTGTATCATTAGAACATGGATAAGTGGAGCCTGAGAGAGACCCTGATATGATAATAAGATATTTGGCATCCTGCTGTCATGTGCTGCAGTATGTGTGTACAATACTGTATCATAAACAATTAGCTGTGCAGTTTTATGGTATGTTAAGACCACCTATAGCCAAAACCTAGGTCAACATGCATCATCTTGAACCTACTAGACTACCTTCCATTATAACCTTTAAATTTGCAAATTTTTATTCTTATTGATAACGCTGGCATTGATGGTGATGTAAATTACTATAGAAATACTACATATGAGTAAAGTTTAAAAAAACAAGTAGTCTTAATTGTGAGGCGGTGTTTAGCTTGGTTCTAGCATGGATGTAGCATGGATGTATTTTTATACATACATGGTTCTAGTTTGCTTGGAAACGATCTCCAAGCTAACGTGGTATACACGTTGATTTCTGGTGGTTTCAATCAGCACAGTCTTGAGGCGGTGACCTAAATCTATGCGGCCTTCAAAGGGGCCGCGGGGGAGGTCTGTCTTTGCTACGCAGGGAAACAGGAAAAGATACTAATGCTTCTTCAGCTTGCATTTTTAACTGTTGCCACTAGTAATGACTTCCATACACTTGCAAAGAGCGCAAGACACTCAGAGGCATTGACACAAACCATTTGCTTCACTTTCTGCCACAGATAAAGATCTCTCTTGGCTGAAGTATTCCTACTTTGTTTTTGGTTCGTCAGACCAAGACAACGCGATCCCTGAGCAGTGAGTAGTGAGCAGGTCTAGCATTTCGACAAGTATTGGTATGGCTGATTAAGGAGCCCGTTGGGGTTTAACTACTTGCTCCTGTATCACCCCAGGGCCCTTTTTCAACTGCCTTTAACCCCCAGCTTCACTTCCCAGATTTGCCTCTCCCGGGTGCTGCTACCACCAAGGACCTCCCTACCACACATGCATTGTCAGTAGTGGATTTTCACTGAAGGTTCTCTGTATTTCCACCAGGTGGCTAAAACAGAATACTGCAATTCTATTGGCTGAAAAAGTTCCCGCCCTTGACTGTGATTGGCTGAAGCAGCAGTATTTTTAGTGCATTTTAATATATATTTGACACTTTATCATTTAGTTGATTTTTGATATTTTTCTGAGAAAGTTATATTTATGGAATCAGTTAGTTATTACCTACTGTGTCTGAAAAGCAAAATGAGTAATAAGAGGAGAGGAAAGACTTATGTCTTGCTGAATTCTGGGCTGTTCACTGGCAGTGAAAAGACTCTGTTGAAACGTGTTATTTTTGTCTCTGGTAGTGCTGCCTTTTACATACACTAGACAAGCCCTAATGTATGAAAAGTGTTGCTGATGTGATTCCTCTGTCTCATTAGAGCAGGTGAAAACTGGAAGGCACAATATGAGGGTGATGCAATCGCCCTGCAGCATGTGTAAGTCTCCTCTCAATTGCCTTTGGTATTATCTCCTGATCAAAAAGTTTTGATTGCCCCCCCCCCCCCTGTTCTTTTTCCCAAGTAGCCTCAGGCACCAAGGTGTGGTTCGTGTAAGTTGCATTATAAATGTGCTGCTTGCTTACACAACTTGTCTTTTAAACCTCCTTTGTTTATGTCAGTGTCCTAAGGGCAGAACACTTGCAGCTTATGCAATGACCTTTGGTCTTGCTTTATGTAAAATGTGCAACAAAACTGCTCTTAGTGTTTGAAGCATTTTGTCAGCATAAATACTGTTCTCTAACAAACAGTTGATTTAAAAGGCTGATAGAATATTACAGATTTATTTAACTGTACTGTGACTGCTACAGTTAAATCAGCAAAAAATAACTCAATCTAAATCAGTTGCTTTAACTATAAACTGTGTGGGTTGGTTCTCATTTAAATTTGTTACATAGGACCAGAGAAGCTGTGTGGACTCAAAAGCTTCAAAGCTATTCCTGGAATGCAACCTCAGTGAGTCAGATTAAGCCATTTAAATCCTGCCTGAGTCAGTCTGCTTTGGCTAGCATTTAGTCAGCTGTCGGTGGAACCAATTAGACTTTACTGGAGGCTGTTTGTGAAGGCAATGCTGGAGCAAAATTAGCCGGCACATTAGGACTGTTACTGAAAAAAGCCCAAGGCCTGATTTACATAAATACTGGCTGCAAAGGCATTAGTTAAATGCTAGTTCTAAGAGAGCCCACGAAGACGAATGATTTCTGCTCCAAATGTTGCTGAATTATCTGAATCAATGGGTAATTTGGTCAATAAATAATCTGCACCCAGCACGAGTTACTTACTCACTCTGACCTGGTAGTAGAAATCTAACCCTGTTGTAAGCATGGTTTGACCTTAACCCTGACATTAGATCTGAACTTGTAGTACACAGTTATCTCAGCCCAACCTCGTGTAGTAGTTCACAGTGAGCTCAGCTGGACCCACCTGGTCTGGATATCTGTGCGGAACATTCCCATTTCTTGTCCAATTACCAATTAGCAAGAGACAGACAGACATACACCAACTGTTGTGACAATTAGTAAAGCCGAATCTACTCTTGTCTCCATGAAACTACCAACCCCCTTCACTATAAATATCTTACCTTTGTTAATTAGAAATGTAGTAAGGAGAAAGTGCGGCTGCTGCTTCTACTACTACTACTACTACTACTAATACTACTACTACTACTACTACTCCTACTACTACTACTCCTACTACTTCTACTACTACTACTACTACTCCTACTACTACTACTCCTACTACTACTACTACTACTACTACTATACTACTTTCCTACTACTACTATCTGGTTTCTGTAGTGCATGAAGATAAAAGCTTGGTTTGATTTGTATGTCAGATCATGTCAGATATAGCTAGGACAACAGCTAGATTTTGATAGATTATGATTGACAGTTTGACGCTAATAACCAGTTAGAAGGACTTGGGTAGTCATTGCAGAAGATGAAGAGATAGTGAGTAAAGGTTGTATGTTCCAATCAATACATGTTTACCTGCACAGAAGACATTAATATAGTTAACCAAAGTTAACAAATGTACATACATAGGTCAATCAATCAATCAATCAGTAAATCAATCAATCAATCAGCTTGTATGATTTATCTCAAACAAACAAGTAAAATGCTGACATAATGCAATTGCATCTTTGAAGCAGTTTTCACTTGCGTAGCACTGCATTTGCAACTTGGCTTAATTCGTGTAATTTAAACCAATTGCTTTTGGTGAAAACGTTTTAAAAAGCTACAAAGAGATTTATTATCTGATGACAATATTTGGCAGAGATGTTCAGGAGCCATAAATATTTAACTTAAGTGCCTTCTGGTGCCACAGAATTGATTCGAAAGCAACCAGGAGAGGAGACCACAATTTTCAATTTTCTCCCATTAAGATAAGGAAACAATTCTGCCCTGAGTGTTGTAAAAAGTGTCCTGAAATATTCATAAAGTGTCCTGCTATCTTTTATAACAAGGCTAATTTACCAAATTATATTCATGGCCTGTCAGTTATAACATTAAAATGTAAATGTTTCAATGAGAATGATGTTTTAATCGGGCCCTTTTAAATTTGAGGTCATATATCTCGACTTAATTTTATGAAGTTCTTCTAAATATAAATATCTGGCTGTTTTATGTTCAAGTTCTTTAGTTTTCATGTCTTGTAATCTTTGATGATTTGTACCAGGTCTATATATATTATGTCAAACACGAGTCTGAGAAAGATACATTAGAATGCTATCCACTGTTGCATTTTTGGCACATGTCAATTGATAACTTGAGAAATGCGTTCTCTTATTTCATTTTAAATGTATAAAACAGCTCACATGTTTTTATTTGAAAAGTCATAAAAAATCATGATAACTAGAAAAATATGAACTAAAAATAAAAAAAAGACATTTATCATCGCAGCCCACCTGGGTTGGTTTAATAGACACTTCGTCCTCCTGTGCTGTCAATTGTGGCTGTTTGCTGGTGCCGGTTTGACAGTTGGCGGTTTGACCTGGTAGCTTCAGTGAAGCTCACCATAAACTCGTCAAAATGGAATATTGAATGAACTATGACAGGGTGAAATATCGTGACACCTCACACGATATGATGCACATGATACCCACATGATCAATACCATAATCGAAGTCAGCCTGTCAGTCACAATATTTTCTGCTAACTAAAACTTCCTTTCTTTTTTTACCTCAGTAAAAAATGGAGTACGCAGGTGCAGCCATGCTGAAGCTCTACCCAAGTTTTCTATGGAATCTTCATGCTTATATGAACTTTAATGATTTGAGACGGCTTTCTAATATACCTCACCGCATTGTGCTCTTCCAGAGGTTATTTTTAATGAGAGCAAAATAACATTAGTTCACATTTCGTGTGCCATATATATATGAAACGTGTTTATTTTGTAGATGAACAATATTCAATGTCATGCGTTAGCGATGAAATTAGAAAACACATCGCTTCTATATTTACGCATTTGAAAATCTTTAGACAATAAATATACTCATTGTGTTTTCAATTAACACTCAGAGCGTCTATAGTGGTGAAAAATTAGAAAATTTTCACTATGAGCATAATGATTGTTGGTTGTGCGAATTCACAATATATTATCATCTGAAAGTCAGTATGATGGCTTATATCAAAGACATGTGTTGGCCACCAGGTGCACAATTTCTGCCTCTTTTTCTTAGATGTGGCGCATCAGTGTTCTTCGGTCTAGGAGGTTGTTTACTGAAACACTTGTAAAGTGTACCTCCTCTAGTGCTGCCATCTACATCCTGACTGGAGCGCATACGCTGTGGGCGATAATAGGTTGACTAAACACGATCTCATCGCGAGCGCCAACGAGCGTCTCTGTCTGGTCCAATTGGGCCATTGGCATCGGTCGTTGGGTGCTCTAGCTCCGGCCGTTTCTGCCAAGGCCATTTCTCTTCTGGGCCGAACTGTCTAACTGGGGACCTATCCACATACGGCCGGATTTAATGGAACGAGACTAAAGACCAGCATATTCTGGAAAAAGCGTCCACGGTGGCTGTTTGGACTCCCCTTCCAAGGACTAGTATTTATCACCAGTAATTAGGTTAATCAGCCAGGCTAGTGAGAAAGTAAATTAAGGATATATACCACTAGCTTCTGTGCTCACAAAAAAAAAAAAAAAATACCTGTCATAGCTACTGCGCAAATTGCTTGAGATTTAGTCTTGTTTACACTAGTCATTGTGCTGATTTTTTTTTTCTTTTTCTCAGTGAGCTGATCGCTGGTAGATTCCTATATCGGAAGTAGATTCTATTTATGTAAGTGACTTTGAATATACCAGACAGCTCGGTGTTGAATGTAAACATTAGACACACTGCAGACAATTGCAAGCCAGTGCTAAGGCTCTTTGTGACAATAGCATACTTTCCATGCATAAACATTTGAGATAGAACTGCCTCTTTGAAGATGCTCCCTTCGAGATGTCCTGTGCTTTTTGTAGAACGCAACAGCAGCGTCTTAATCTTCACGTCTTGGCGTCGACGTGCGTCTTGGAGAGCGTCGCGGGTCGCGTTCTGGCGTTATTATTGCGTACTTTCAGAGATGCATGACTGATGATGTCTCTTGCATCATCATCGACATCATTACGTCATCATCATTATATCATCATCATTACATCAGCAGCAGCACCACCACCAGCAGAAGCAGCAGCTGTTGTATAGTAATGCTGGTGCCAATGTGCTTTTACTTGTTTTGTTTATCACATCAAAACATCTTTTGTGTTGCATGGAACGTCATGCATTTTTACAATATCACAGGAATGGATATATGGATGGTTGACATGCCTGCATGTGGTGTGAGAGAGCATATCTTCCCTTCAACAATGTTGCGAGAAATCTGTGGGGCTCAGGGCTATTTGTAGCACCCCACCTTGTAGCAGGGGTCATTTGAAGACCGTACATCTCCATTACCCTCACCTATAACTTGCCTAGTGCGTAGCTTGTGACGTTTGTGATGATGTATAGCACAGGTACATCACTAAGTGCCTACCATGCATTCATATAGCACAGGCTATTCTAGAATGTGTGCTGTGTATAGTAACATTTATTCATCCCCAAATCCCAGAAGGGCCCACATAATCCAAAACAGATTTGTGGCCATTTGATCTGCAAAGCAAAGCTTCAAAGGTCATAGGTTGACCTTCAAGATCCGGCCAAGGTCAAAAGGTCAGCTTTATTGTGTAAATAAATCTTGATCAGCGTAATTTCCCTATATTTCTCAGATTTGCCAGATTTATTCCATGCAGGTTGTGTTTGGTTATTCGGACACCAGAGCAAAACCAAGACTTGAGGTCACCACACAGAAAATGCCTCAAAATCTCACCTTAATAATTGCAATACTGTTTAACTTAATTAATACTGACATTTATGCAGTTGGTTCAATGTAACTACTGAAACATCTTCGAGATATTTGACAAACCTTACCACTATGACAATGACAATGACAAAAGGTTTATTGACCAAAACAATAATATTAAATAACTATTTTTGGGAAAAAACCAATCAAACTTGGATAAGTAGCTATTGGCCCTCAAGGGTCAATGATTAGGCTTCAAATACACAGTTTTTCTCCCTTCACTTCTAACAACATATTTGACTAATTGTGTAATTTGTTACCATGTAAAACGCCCAGGCCTAGAGGGGCAGTGTTCATTATCACCATTTAATCATTGTTGAACAACCAGACCATTGTTTCTATTGTTGCTTTTACTGCAGCGCCCCCTAGGGATCTGTTTGGCTTCTAATGGCACCAAGAGTGACCTGTGCCCAGAGCTAACTGAATTGTGTCCATTACCTCAGCAGGGCTGGTCAATGGAGCCACTAAACTCGATAAACTTCCTCGTAATTGACCAGTATAGCAAACAAAGTGTGCAAAATTACTAGCCAATGGATAGTGTAAGAGGTGTGTCTTAGAAATTTACTCTTTTTAGCATTCTTGGTCCATTGTTTCGTGGTTACAATTTCATGTAAAATACACCTGGTTACATTGAAATCGAATTAAATACAGTTAAAAATACCAAGATGAAACAGTGGAATTATAGATTTTTGAAATACAAATAGAAGTGTTGCATCGTGAAATGTCAGCTATGTAGAGCTGAAGGTGTATTCAGTACACCCAGTGCAAAAAGAATTCAGGACTAAATTTAACTTCAAGCACATGTCAATAGCAACAAATAGCAATGGTTGTTCAGTCCTATTGTCTTGTAGTTGCTATTTATGGCAGAACTGGGACACTGGGTAACTAGTGCTTGTGGCAGATTTGGCTGCTGACAGACGTAATTCTATTGCTTGTACCTGAGCTGGGTTGATGCTAACCGTGTATGACAGGCAGAACAATGTTTGACATGTCAAAGACAGACCCAGTCATAGCCAGAGGGCAGGGATTTTCCCTATCATGTACCTTACCATGGAGTGTGATTAGTGTATGAGACACAGAGGTTCCACATTATTACAGTCATTTTTATAGACTTGGAAACCAAATCTTATAGACTTGGAAGCTAAACTCCAGATGACGTCATGTGAACCAAGGACTCCAATTCTTCAGTCCATCAACCAACTCACATGACGTCCTCTGGCGTTTAGCTTCCAAGTCTATGAGACTTAGTTTCCAAGTCTAAGCAATTGACTGTAAGGGTATTTATGTGTTTGAACCTCAAAGTATCTTAGAGATGGTGGTTTGATTGTGAGATAATCTGAGACTCTGAGACAGTTATGATGAATTTTGGATTCCAAATCATAATGGATCTCATACAACTGTATAGGTATATGACCTATATAGACACTGTAGTGTTCTTACACAATTATGCTGTTCATAAATCAACCTGTATCCTGAGTGCCTTGCTTTAGATATTACCTGTTATTATATCTTTCAATCATTGTCATAATATCACTTTTTGGCTGAGGTGATACATTATTGACTCGTTTGCCACACCTATTTGTTCTGTAATATAAAACTAATACTGTTTGTTTGTCACCAGATGGTAGACTTTCTCACTCGAAGTATGAAAATGAAAAGTGTGATATGTTACCCATTCTAGTGTGAATAGTTCACTTAATCACCAGCCAAGTGCAATAGACTCTATATACATAATACAAAGGGTAACAAGGTAAATGCTAAAACAGTATATGGTGTTTTATATTGTGACTAGTTTGCATCACATTAAACATTATTAAGATAGCTACAGTGAAACACAGCAGTTAATTGTTTCCAGGTTAAGACTGAGGTGGTCATACTAGCCAGGTTATTTATAATGGTATGTATACATTTGGGGCTATATTTGTGGAACAGATTATTTTAATGGTAGAAGTCTACTGTGTCATTTGAAGATCAATCAACAAATTCCACTTCCCAGTCTAGCTGAATTCAGGGCTGCTCAGTGAAAATACTTCATTACATGTAACTAGCATATGCAGCTGCAGCATTGAGTTATTACTCATGATCAGGATTTCTGTTGGTATATAGCAAATTCAGGTTACTAGAAGATCATCTTATGCGAAATTTCTACTTCAATTAAGTCTTGAAGTCAAGCCCCATGAGTGATGTGGTCATATTGGGTCACAAGGTCAGTACCAATGTCATTTGAAGGTCAGGTCAGAGCTCCCAAGGTCACAAACTCAAGGTCACAGTCATCCCTCGCATTACTAGTCGTGTGCAACTTGTCACTTAATCAGACCTCCCCCTCCACCAAAGGTCTTGCCACTATGATTAATTTCTGACTCACCCTTCCTTTAAACTGAGAAAGGATGGATTTTTGATCTGCAGAGTGGATTAAGTTCATCCTGGAATTAATTAACACAGTCTCAGCATCCTTGCTGCTGGGGTCTTGAGGTTAATGAGCCTTGCTCACATCCTTTGAATTGATGCTCATAGATCCGAGATCATTTAACCGTGAAATAAAAAACCCTTTGAAGCCAAACATCCTGCAAATCCTAGGACTCAAAGGGCATTTGGGTCATAGATTATCAGAAAAAGGTAATTTATGTATGTGTACTATGTCTTAATTCAGAAACAGATGACTCAGTTGTATCTGTCATGTATTTTGTACATGAGTTCACAATCAAGACACCACATTCTGAAATTAAGTGACATTTAATTATGATACAGGTTAGCAACAATACTGTAGTTTAGGTTTTCTCTATAATTCCAGATATATACAAATTTACACAATGCAATATATGACATTTTACCAAAATGCTATGTACCCTGATCCTGTTTTAGGTTTGGTCGTTACCAGGGAAATACATTTTCAACGAAGTTCCTAACCATGTAAATGCATGGTTGAATGCTTGCTATATCCTATTGTGCCTTGACAACAATACTCCCATCCCTGTGGATGGCTATTTTGCCACCTGAGTGCATATGACATAATATATACAGCTCAGTATTGAGGTTATCAATAGGACAATTGCATAATAAATGCCCTTAACAAGATGACAAACAGAATGACAACAATGGAACAATGGCTAGTGGGAAGCGAGTTGTTTAGAGTGTACCATAAGGAGATCAATTAGGCCCTGTTTGCTAATACATAAAACATGTTTTCTTTGTGTTTCAAGTCTCAATACTAGCAGACCAAGAAAGTGCGGAATAGCTATGCAGATTTATGCCAAAAAAGGGCTTTGTTCAGCTCTTTGTTTGTCTCACTTTTCTCCGATGCAAAGTGGAACAAACTTTTCCTGGACTGCATTTTAGCAAATATAAAAAGACATGTCGTGGTATAAGCTCATTTTCGCGCCATTACAATACACTGCATGAGAAGTCTGAGAAGTGCTGAGAATATTAGATTGTGGGAAAAGTAATTCTGTTGAAATATTACTGGTATGTTATAACAGTCTCAGCAGATGGTACCATCAGCTGTCAAGAGCAGAAGTAATGATGATGTGATATGGATTTGAGTTAGTAACTTACACATTAACTCTGTAAGTGGTAGGTTCTGTTTCTTGCCTCAGCACAGATCCAAAGAAAAAATTGCAAATTGTACACATTAGAGCTGTTCAATATTAGTTCGACAAATTGCCTCACGACAGTAGTCCGAAAAATGTTATTTACAAGACCACCCACATTGTTGATTTTTGGCTTGCAAAGAACAATGATTACAATGTTTGATTGTCTGTTTTCTGCACAAAGCAATGCTTTTGCCATTGTCTCTTTTGACTAGCAAACCAGCGACTTGATTTTTTCATCTGATTTTCCCCTTGGTGTAGCCTTAACAGGTAGCTGGGGCTGTTGTGAGATGCCTCCGTTCTCTGCTTCTCTTGTATGAATTACTTCCCTGGGGGAATAGGGGGCTGGCTGTGTCAAATGCTGAGAACTGCAATTTGTCAATGGGGCATTTTTTTGCCCAAAGAGCAGCAGCAGAACGGTGTTCATTTGCTAAAGCCAGGAGAATAAGGCTACTCACACCTGACGAGAATAAATAGAAGCTGATGGATGACTGGTCTGCATGGCATCATCACCTGATCTGCTGCTGCTGCTGCTGAGGCAGGGCTAGTGCAGTGTCACTGATGCAGGGTTGTAAGTGATGACTGTCAGTGGTGCCAGTGTCAATGATGGTAGTGTCAATTGTGCTATTGTCATGATGGAGCTCGTTGATGGTTCCAATTGAAAATGATCATCAAATTTTGATTGATTGTGATAATGATATTATGCCATTGAAATGATACGAAAAATGTAGTTGAGTAACTGAATACTTCATGTTGCCAATTCCACATCTACTTTAGTGTTTTGTATATTTTTCATATAATACGTTCATGCCAGACTTAATTTAACTACATTTCACTTTTTTAAGATAGTGATTTGTCTGAAAAGTTATATGTGTTATGAAATGACATCTTTTGTATACTGTAGCAAACTCTTGTATTTCACGACAGAATGATGCATTTATTTATATATCAATTTTTTGGTGAAAGTCAGTGTGCTGCTATATTCATGGGCTGAATAGAGCAGCACACTGTCTGGTTTGCCAAGTCTTTTTTGTTGCTTAAGTGAAATATAATATCCTTTTCTAAATGCATAATAATTCTGCCAGATAACACGAAAACCATTTGTTTTTATTTTTATATTATTAAGTTTGCCAATTAAAATGTCTCATCGTGATATAAGAACGTAACTTATCTTCAATACTGACGTTTGCTATGAGTTTGAACCCACAGCACCCAATCAGCATACCACCTTAACCACTTAAATCATGGCTTGGTGCTTGTGGTATTTCCAAATGAGAAGTCCAACTGAGTTTTGCAGCTCACCTGGTTTTTTTTTTATTTCCATCAGCAGCTTTTTGTAATTTTTTTTATTAACTTTTATCTAAAATTAGCAACTCCATTAGAGAGCTAAATTTCCGGTTTTGCCTTCTGAACTTGTGTTTCATCCCCTGGTCACCTTGGCAACTCGGAATGGCATCCTTTGCTGTCCTTGGACGAAATTGCACTTCTCTTTTGGCGAGGGAAGAACAGCGTTCTGGTCTGACAAATTGTGGACGGAGAATGAGGTCCAGAAGACTACTCTCTTTCATTAAATTAAGCCAAGTACATTTAACCTTCACGTTTTTAAGTAGTTTTGTTTTGTCAAGATAAATTAGCTTTGGACGTAAAAATTCATCAAGTACATTCAACCAGCGGAATTTCCAATGTGCTGTATACCACATTGTGAAGGTGGCTGCTGATTTACCTATCTGCAGCCAGAGCACTCAGGACCTATACCTATCCATACTTATCGTTAGATATCCTTTGGATGGCCTAGAATATGGGTACTACGATTTTGGTTACCATAAATTTGACTTTTTAATTGAAATGAGATCATCATATACTTTAAATAGGATTTCTTCTTTTCTGAATTCCAAAGGTTAGCATATATATTTACAAACCGCTTTCAAAAAGTTTAACTGTTGGCACATATGCCATATAGTTCTAATGGAGCAGAAATCTACAAGTTATTTGGCTCAGATAAGACAAATAATCATCTTTGGCTAATACAAAGATATATTTCTGTGATAATCCAGGAATAAGTATATTGTGTTACCAATTTCTTTCATGTTATTGTTTTGTCGCTGTCTGGAAGTCTAGCCATTTATCGTGACGCCCTCTAGTGTATTATTTATAGAAAAAAATGACGTCACCACTTTGAGCGCCCTCTTATGGACCTGTTGTCTGCAGAATTTTTCAATTTGCCAATGTGTGCAAGACAGTGTTAAATATAGCTCACGATATGGCAGCCTTCTTACATTACTTACAAAATCAATTAGCAAACATCAGTGCCTATGATCGCTGCCTACTGAAAAGCAGACAGGCATACAGGAATAAAATTTCGAGCGCCCAAATTGATGTTGCTTGATGAATTTCATATTGCCCAAGCATCGTGCCCCTTAAAGAATCAATCGTCCTTAAATTGCGCAATCCTGTCACGCTACTTGCTCACTTTAAAAGAAGCGCCATTTTTGGCAGGTGCTCTCACTTCGCGTGCGCATGTTTAAGTCCAAGCGATTTGTTAACTTGTTATTCAGTTGGAAGAGATACAGTGTGTTGCGTAGGAGGGGCTGAAAAAAGGCTACAGTGGCTGGGCTTGCACATTAACACTTCATTAATCAGTCCAGTCACGTTACAAATCACCAAGTTTTTGGAATTAACTGTTTGATGTTTGTTTGATACTCATATATCTATTCAAGACCACCTGGCCATTGAGTCTATTGAATTTCCACCAGTGCTGGACTTAATAATGTAATGGTTCTAATTTTGTCAGTACTGCAATAAAATATATTTTGGTAAAGACAAGGAGCTAGCGCGGCATCAGACAAGTGACAGGGGTGGCCGCTTGCTCAGTGGGGTAATATGGGGCCAAGCAAAAGTGCGCAAAAGTCCCCATCTACAGCCCTGAGCACGCAACCTGCCACTCTCCCCTCAAATCACACATCGATCGACGCTGATCTGACGTAAAACGCGCCGTCTTTGACGTTACCTGCGTTCCCTGACGTTCCACGTCACAGACCGGAAGCGCCATCACAGCGCCCCCATGTGGGAAACCCACGCAGGTACGTTGGGCCCCTTGTTTGTCGGGCGGTCAGTATTGACAGCTTTGTTGTTGACGCTGGCAGTCAGACAGCTTCCTAGTGATCAAATTCCTTTTGTCAATGGTGAAGTCTACATAATTTCTGTTCATTTGTGGGATTAGAGGCTTTTCGAAGTGAAAATAACCCCCCTTAGGTCACTCAAAATCATCTTGATTAAAAATAAAATAAAAATAAAAACCAATTATATCATATCTGTCTGCCCCAGAATCCAATAAAACTTTGAGATATTCTGGCACAAACAAAACACAAAGAAACAAAGAAACAAATGCACGAATTTCGGGAAAACATTGCCTTAATTCTTAGTCTGAGTATTTGCAGAAGTGCTACAACACAGGTCACATGCACTAAAGCAATAATTGAAGAATGAGTCTATTGCATGTGGGTGTCCCCAGAATGCTTGTTTATTGATTATTGAATATTCATTTGGAGCATGTGAGTTTTGCTCACTTGTCCTTGGTTTATCACACCTTCTCAGATGACATACTTCACATATGCATGACTTGTACACTGAGCATGTTTATTGATAGCATGATGTGGGGGAATATGGCCACACTAAAACGACCTTTATCACCATAATGAGGGAAGGGTAATTTCCTGTGGGCCTCGTTCACCCACACGTGGTATTATGCACCCTTTTTTTTCTTGCTGTAATACCATCTTTATCTTTGCATTCACTGCGTGCTTTGCCATTACAAATATATTATATATAGCTGCCATTTTTCATGCTTAGCGCCAGCTGGGCGTCATTCCAACATGGCTTTGATAAATTGTGACCAGATATTACAGATAGCAAAGGGGGAATGGAGCATGTCCATAATTTATTGCTCCAGCCCTGACAAAGGACCAAGAGCAGTATGCTGGCTTGTCGCTATAACTTGTTGACGATGAAGGCTTTCAATGCAGCATGACAAGCCTCCAGTAATCCCTGATAGCTTTTGTCAAGAATTTTTGCCAGATTTGTAAAGCAAGCTCATAAATAATGTGTTATAAATTGAAGTGCCCTGGTAATGTTTCATCTTGTATAGTACCTAGCAGTACATCTTACAAATGTGTCGTGTACATTTCAAAAGTACTTCAGTCTTATACATTTCCATTCATTTTACAGTGTATTTCAAATTGATTTTTTAAATTTTATCTTTTATCTTCTGTATGTATATTATTTTTTTTACATGCCACAATTTTACCTATCAAATTATATGACAGAGAGGCTCAATTTGTATTGTGGAATATTTGCGTGGATCATTGTGAATTTGAGATATCCGTAAAACTAATTTCCATCAAAATCATCGTGTCCTTGGCAGTTTGACATATAGTCAATAAATTGTCCTTCATGCATACTTGGAAGGAAATAAAAACAAAAGTCCTGAAAGAGCACCCCTGTGGGCCTCTGCGCTGTCCAGTTTGGGTGGTCAAAAGTGACCACTGCCATGGTCAGCCACTGCAAACAATGCCTCACAATATACGACCATTAGGCTGTCACATATTTATTTGCAGCTGTTTGGGCATACAATACAGATTAGGCTTGGAGGGTAGGGCAAACACTGAAAATGAGAGAGGCTTGTAGGTCGTAATTAGCTGGGCAGTAGTGGTCATTCGCTTGGTCAGCGGGTGGTCAGCTTGTTGGTCCGTGAGGTGTTTGGTCAATTGTCCCACCTGGGGAAGGCCCACTATTGTGATGTGTCACCTGCAGTCAGCATCCCGCATCCAATTTCATCCAGTTGCTGCAGCAGCAGCACCCTGATCTGATAGATGACTGTAGAAGCAATGTCCACACACTTTCTCTTGACCATTATTTTCTTTTCCCAAACTATTTTATTGATCTGTTTGCCTGGCTGTTTGTCAAATTATTTCTCATAATGTTTGTCACACTCTTCTCACTGTTTGTAAACACTCGTAAAATTCATGGTTGTCATTATGGAACAAGCAATGCATCACTTAACAGGCTGAATAGGTAAATGCAGTGCATTTACAATGTATTTACACATGAGTGGCATTGTGTAAACTGTAAAATTAGAAGTACTTACCATGCAGTACACGTGAATTGGCTGCATGTCATGCACAAATAAGCTTCTTTAAATTGCTAAAGCGTGTTAATTGTGTCATCTACAGTCCTAATTTGCTAATAAAATAATCTAATTACAACTGAAATGTGAGCTCTATATTTGCAAGGCTTAATACAAGTTATCTTTTTCTCTTTTTTTTCTCTTTGTTTATTTTGTACAAAATACCACGTAAAGGTGGTTGCTGTCAATTTACAGGTGATTTTTACAATACAGGACCACAGGTTAAAATGTCATTCAGACAGCATACATAAGAATAAACTCTTTGCATATTGTAGGTGCCCCGAACAGCGACCTGTTTCACATTTTGTCACCCGGAGACCCATAAATCAATCTGAGTGACAGGTCAATTGACACGTCATGAATAATTCTATTGCCAAATATTTTGCCATGTAAAATTTATGGCCTGAACGATTAGATATTTGTGCGTTATTTGTATATTTTGTGTGAACTGCAGTGAAATGGAAAAAACTTTTAAAAGATGATAAAAACAAGGCAATCTCGTAAAATATAGCCTGATTGCAGAATTGTCTGTGTCTCAGAATTGTCTGTGCATCACAAAAGATTGGTGAAAGAGAAATTAAGGAGAACTGTACATTCTTTAAATGACTTTATCTCTGAGGGTAGTGAAGGCATATATAACTGTCAGATATTTTTTTATAACTTAGACATTCTGATTGTTATGTGTCTAGTAAGCCTTCATCAATCATTGTCATGCGTGTATGTGAGAAATTTTCATTATGAAAAAAACAAACATAAAAAAAGAAAAAAAAAAGAAGAAAAAAGTCACTTGAAGATACTTGGCATTTACTGAGGCTCATAATAAGTATATCCAGCGGGTGGGTTACATTATATATAAACTAAATCCTGGTTTTAATGAGACTTTCAGCGTTTGAGGCTGCAAGGAGCAGCACTATTCCAAGACCTATATGCTTTGCAATATGGCGCCATCTCCCAGTCATGCAATAAGACTTGCGCTGAGTTTCAATTTTCATATCCTTGGATTGCGCAGTGAATGTCGGTGATATTGCTTTGAAGAGAAAATGAAGTTGTTATTCTTTGGCAAGGGAGCCGCAAGCACAATGAAGCATTTATGTATCAAAATTAGTTACTGCCTGCTGGGATGAGAGGCTTTCTAAGGCATCAATCCTTGTAATTCCATGATAGATTTAAAGCAATTATCCTGTTCCCACCTTCTCTGGGGGGATGATTATGCCCAGGCAATTTACATGAAGCAATGGAGTGAGCTTGTCAATCATGGCTCCCTAATCTGTGTCACAAGACTCAAATCTAATGTAATACTTATTCATTAACGCATTAAGATATGGGCTGAAACATGAGCCTGTGCTCAGGGATATTTGGCGAAATTAAGCAGGTCATGCATCAATATTTCTCCATTCAGATTGGCCCTAAGTGTATTATACTGAGTGGGTGATAATCGATGTGGACGCAATGGAATTGGCCGATTTGTCTTGCAGCGTTTGTATGTAGATACAATATCTAGCCGCATAGTCAAGCCGGCCACTGCAAGAGTAGTCCACTGATCACATTTCATAACTCGATATCTCTCATAACTTCATGCTTGGCTGGCATCAAAGATCCAGGCCCATGAATAATTTGTCTTTTGGCAGGCTGTGAACACGCATCGACCTGGCTCAGAGATGCTCAAGGCTGCTGATGTTGCTGCTTCAGATGCAGGGGATGGTCAGTGTGAAGGGGTCGTGTCCTCTGCTTCTTGTGGTCAGTCTGGTGATGGCCTGACCTCTAGCAATGACCAGCTTCAGGCGACAGTCTGCCTGCCAAATGGTGGCAATATGATATTTCTTCAGTATTCCATGAAAATCTTTTTATATTTTACCAAATGTGATTTTGATAAGGCTCATGAACCTCACCTCAAGACCCCCCCCCCCTCTCTAACTTAACCATTAAAGCACTAAAAAATTCATAAGAAATCTGTATTTTTTATATTCGTTTACTAAAACGACAATTTCTTAATGACGGCCACTATGATATGCAGTTAAATGATATCTCAGTGGATTGTACTAGTATTAAATATTAATTTTGACAATATTATGTAATGTTGAAGCACTGTTTATGCATTGTTTATGAAAATCTGCACAGCTTCAAAATCTACACAACTACCAATGTTGTACCTCAAGGATGCATACTCTACCCAATACCTTTTGCATCAATCGGTTTTAGTCATATTTAAGAGCTTGTATCCATGGCAGTCGTGTTTTTAAACCACACCATCTGATATCAACGCCATGCATCAAAGTCATCAATAAAAACACACATTGAAACACTCCATGTGATGCATGTCCTGTTTGTTGCAAATGCCTGATAAGTATCAACAAAACATATGCACATGAATGTACATGCATGCATTTGGGATGGAGCAGCACTGTAGTTGAATAATGGAGCAAATGCTTATTGATGGATGGTCGAGAAGTGTCAGGGTTTTGTCACGGATCCAATTATGAAGGTCTCAGACCTCGTGAGGCTGTGATCAGTCAAGCACACTGGCCTGAATCGATGAAATACTTTTATCTGCTACAATCGAAGTGTTTGACACCCAGCAGAGATGCTATCTGTCATCTACGTATTCATCTACCTTGTATAACAGAAAACCCTCACCTTATTAAGGCTACCTAACTAATGGACTAACTCACAATAAAATAAAGGCATTTGAATCGTGACTCAACAACATTAAATGTACATACTTATTGAATGCAGAGCAGTGTAATTAGCCTACCTTGAAAACCTTCTCACCATTAAGAATATCAATTTTTTACCCAAGTCCATTCTCTTCATTGTATTTTATTTCCCAATTTAGATCACCTTACCATGAAGACCAGTGCAATTTACACTGATTATGGCCTTAATTGTGAGGTTGAACTGTATAGTAATTTACAATACAATTAAGCAACAAGTATTACAAGAAGAAAGTTCTGAACCAAGTGCCCTATTTTCAGGTTGTACTGTACCATCTTTGCTGTAGTTATCTAGGTATGGACTGTACCATACATTTTAAAGTTGTTGAAGTAGAAATTGGTCATACAACCTAATGAATATGGTGACTAAAGACAGTTTTGTCACTTAACTGTTACTTTTAAAGTTCAAACCGTTCCTGACACTAAACTTCATTCTACATGATATCCGAAGTTACAGAAGAATGTTACCATGGTTACAAAACATTTTGCTGATTTGCTGCTTTGTAACCATGGTAACATTCTTCTGTAACTTCGTTTGGATTTGAATTGTATAAAAAGGAATATGGAATGTCGTGCAAATTCTTCCTGGATCAGCATTGTCTACAAAGTTCCGATCTGTATCCTGCCTATGATGTTCTTCTGAACTGTCAAACTTGGCAAGTCCAAAAGTGACAATCACTCAAGGGGGATGACATTCTCTAAGGTTAGCTTTGCAGTGTCCGTTTGTTCCGCTGTTCCGCTGTTCCGCTAAGTTGCATGGCTCACAAGTCTTTAAAGCTTTTGCTTCCCAGTCATCGATCTTACTGACAGACTTGTGTTTCACATGAGGACAGCAGACAAGTTTAGAAGCAGTCAGAGGCGGATGTTACTTCATGCAGTTGCCAAGTGAAAAGTGTGTTAGCAGCAGTAGCAGCAGCAGCAGTAGCAGCAGGAGCAGTAGCAGCAGCAGCAGCAGCAAATGTCTGTTAACAAGCAATGTGACTTCAATTGGCATAATTGCAACATTTCCAGACCTTTCAGAAACTTTCTCCATGTGCATGACACACTTGCGTAAAACCTTATTGTAATCAAGTCCCATTTAGTGCAATTACTGTATATTGTGCCTTAGAAAAGAGATGCAAAGTTGTGTTCAGCGATCATTATATGATGATGGGACAAAGGATACAAAGAACACAAACAGAAACGATACAGCAACAAGAGATGCAAGTAAACAGATGGGAAACCAAAAAGGATGGGAATAAAGTGCATTTCATCACATTCCTTTTCCATCTCTTCTCATTTCCACTCCCCTTCTGATTGGCAAATACTCTTGAACATGTTGAAGGTTCCTTTCTGGTCCTTTCTATGGGCCAAATTTCCCCTCACAGAAAGCTGAGCAGCCTATGGAGCAATTTGAGAAATGGGCAAGTAATAAATGCAATCCCAATGGCAGGAGAATGATGCCAGCAGCCGGGAGGAGTGAGAGAGCAAACATGCAAAATCTGTCGCCATGGAAATACTCCAGAAACAGCCACCATTTTAACAAATTGAGATTTTAAGAAACGTCCCCCAAATAGAGACGTTGAAATGGTGGTCCATTTGGATGTCTGTGAATGCAGATGCATCATTTCTGGTAGTTGTGGACCAACTCATGGTTAGAAAACTACACACACACACACAAAGGCTATAGACATTAGCAAGCCAAAATGCAAAATAATGTATACAGTTTCTACATCATGAAATGTCTTCATGCTCATGTGTGCTGTTGGTTTTCGTGTGATAATTTGCATGTCTCTGCAAAATACGAAGTTTATGTTTCCGCCATGAAAGGTCAAGCGTGTGCCTCAATGACTTATTTTGAATATGAAAAGATTGTAGCAAAGTTTAATGCTACAAGGCACAAAGACATGTGCATCTTGCCTCTGGCTATTTCACAGTTCCTGACTCCCTTCTCTCGTTGCTATTTCAGCAGGAGCAACATGGCATGAAAATATGCTTCAGTGATTTAACGTTATTCCTCTTTATGAACTTGACATTTTGTATGTAGCAGACCCCTTAGGGATGCTTTTTCCTGAAGGGTTTCTGTCATATTTGTGATAAACAATTCTCGTGGGTCTAACTTGAGAGTTTGCATATAAAGTTGGGTCATATGTTTTAGAAGCTGAGTGTAGAGAGAAAGTTTCCATTTGGGGGGGAGGGGTGATGCTATCTGCAGCAGGACCTTACGTTTATAGACTGCAGTCGCCTCAGAGGTGTCCCGACCCAGCCAGAACCTCCCTTGGGCCCAAGTTTGCCGATAAGCCATTCAGATATATTGTAAGTCATCTGATAGCATCGCCTCCAAGCCCTTCCTTAGAAAATCACGGCTCACTTGAAAATCACCAAGAGACTTGATTTGGAAACTCTGTACGTTCTTGGCCGCAGTTCCTTTCTCAGAGAATGAAAGAGCAGCTATTGTAAACACCAGAGTGTTTTTGTGACAGTGTAAGGTAATAATATCCTTAGTGGAACTGGCTGCTCACGACCTGCCTTGCATTTGCCAAAGTAAAGACCTTCTCCTAATGGCTCTCTGTGCAGTGCGAACACACAGACCTAAGTGAAGACCACTATTCCATTCTACTATATATTTTGTCTGTGAACTTCTTGATCTTTAAACATTCCTTATTCTAATCATATATAAGAGATCAGAAATGTGACTTACATCGATTTTAAAGTAGGGATATTTTAGTAATATTTCTGCTGCTAATAGGTTATTGACTTAATTTCTAAATGGCTTAGTGAAATGCATTGTCAAATCTACAAGTGGAATAAGGAATCTGAACCTGATTGAAGCTTGCCTTTAATGTTCATCAGCAGGGCAGAAGTAATGATGAGATGGTCATGTGTACCTCTAGACCACCCAAGTGCCTTACCAGTGGTATTGGCTCCTTTCATCTACTTGTTAGGAAAGAAATCGTCAGGAAAACAGCACCTATACTTTCGCATTCTGCACCAAGAAAAATAAGCCAGTGGCAATGTATAGTATTCAGTGGTGTCAGTGATTTTCTGGGTGTCAGAGATATAGGGTTACGTACATTAGCATCAATTAATAATGAGAGGAAACAAACATCAAAGGCATAGAGTGCATTCCATTCAATATCAGTATCAGCGTATCACAATGCATGGCATATACTAATGTAATTAGATGCATTATGTAAGAAGACCATGCATGGGTGTCATTTAGTGAATCTGTTTATAAGAACAGTACTTCAATGATTGATACAAAGTGTGAAGGCATCAGTTGCTTACGGTGTTTGGGCTGCTTTTGTGAGTCTGAATTGTATGGATTATCGACCTTAAGAGTTGGCAGCGATTGCTTTAATCTTGAAACAGTGCTATGAGCAGTGCAGTGGGTGCGTGAGTCCAACTGATTGATTGAGATGCACTCTGTAGTTGCAGAGGGCAGAATCAGGGTGTGAGGCCTCCTGGCAAGAATTGCCAAAGATGCAGGCTGCAGAAGATGCCTGGGTGAGACTCAAAGTTCAGTCGTTTACTCCAGGTGTCAGTGACTGGATCATTGCCAACACTTTATTGATGGAATCATCACATCATCCCCATCTCGTCTCCACATCATTCACTCAAGCCCCAAACACAATGGCCCCAGCTTCCGGCAAGCGTTATGATTTCACAATTTATTGTTTCAGCAAACTCTGAAGTTATTTGACTCATTGCCCCTCTGAAGACAAGTCATCGGCTTTCACTCTCTCTGGTTTGGTAAACCATGGAAAAAAGCCTTTAGATCCGGCTCATGTTTTTGGATAGAAAGTGATATCATCTGCCTGTAGCTATCCAATGTCAGGACAGGCCCTAACCTAATATTTTGAAGTATCAAAGTTAGTTGATACACGGGGGCGCATAGTAGTCTTTTCTACATCCATGGTTTATCACACAAATGTGAAGATGTACAGTAGTCAAGCCAAATCCATGTACATTTTGTACTGTACAAGCAATTTGATCAGACAAGTCATAAAACCCAGCATAAACTTTCGCATGAGTGTGGGCTTGCCTTTTTAGCATACCAATATTCCACCTCATACCATATACTAATTTTATGGGCACTCTGAATGTCACATCAAGTGCTGCAAGCTTGCTAAATTCAGAAATATGGAATTTTGTAAGATATGCTCCCGGCACGAGAGTAGAGGGAAATTTACTGGCAGAACTGCTCATTGTGGCACTGGGGCACGAGCTTACATCACTTATCTCAGTTGGTGGCTTTGATTAGAGAAGATGATGAGTGGGCTGACAAACTCAGATACAAGGAGAGCCCAGTGAAGAATCTGATCTATGCAGTTGTGCATATTAAGCAAGAGAGCAAATGGCGGGCTATGCAGAGGGCCTCAGATCAAGGGATGCCGGACCTGGAGGCTATCTGCCAGATAAAAGTAACGGATGCGGAGGCAGGATGGAGAGATGGGTGGGAAGACCTGCTTCAGCCCTTTCTACTCCATATTCCAGCTTACTCCAGCCTGCTACAGACGTAGGAGGAGGGACTGATGTCTGGGGAGGGCGTGGCAGAAGTCTTTGCATCCCAGTCATCCTGCAGTTACCTGCAGGTGTGCCTTAGGCCCTGCTTGATCCTATGACTTGCTGCAGGCCTTCGACCAGACTACCCCACGCCCTTCTGGCTCACAGGTCCTCCTCGACAACCTGATGGTAACCCTGTTACATCCCTGGCTAATCTGCCTTGTATCAGACCAACTATTGTCTCAATGCAAAGTCATTGTGTAGGCAGGAGGTTTGTAGTACACTTAACTGGCCATGGTGCAACCATTAAATGGCCATGGTGCATCTGTTGGTCCCTTACTTGCCTTAAATGGTCTGCATTTAAATTCAGCAGCTGCTGCTTCCTAATTGCTTAAACAATGCAGATGCAAACAGGCATAAACAATCAAATGCACATAACAGCTCGTGAGCAATGGGCTGAAGAAATTCTCAGGGGTTAAATGCCTGGTTTTGGGTGTCTCAAGCCATTTTCGTTGTTTCAGCTGACGCAAGTGTTGTTGCTTCAAAAGCAATCCAACAGAGCCGCTGCTTTGGAACCTCGCTTGGAACTTTTTTGAAAGCAGATTTAAAGCAAAGGAGTGTATTGGTGGAGGTCTGTGTTTGTGCTGGAGCTGCCCCTGAGATTGCATTCACGCAAGGTGGCGATGCAAAGGGGCAGTGGCGTGAGACCGATCTGCAGTGATCCTGAGCTGAATTCCAACGAGCCCTGAGACCTTTTTGCAGCAACATCGACTCCTGCCCACCCCTACTCCCTGACTTGGATGGCCCTTTTACAAAGCAACAAGGAAAAACATGTTCAAAATGCAGGGTCAGGACTGCGCCAAGGATCGATGCTAAGGCCTATGCAGTCACAATATCTCCCAGACATTGACCATCACCTTCAAATGCCCCAGCAACAAAGAAACGATGAGTTGCCCTGTGAATTAGTGGCTGTAAAAGACCCCAGGGCTTCATAATTTGAAGTGGTCAATAGAGTTAAGCTGTGCTCAGGCAATGCCCTTGGGACCACCTCACTGGCTTCACCGATCGAACATCACACAAAAGGCATTATGTTGTCTTATCGCCTGGCATAAGGACCACGCGAGCTGGCAACACATCTTGACAATAATATGCTGGAATCATAAGAACATTTACAGGCAATGGGATGATATGGTAAGACCTATTAGATATCGATCGGTGAGAGACAAGGCTATTTTTAAGCTGCTGTGTTCTTCTGTTTTGTATGCTTGCATGCATACTCACATCCTTCATTCCATGTGGAATGGAAATATACATTGTGTTTCTCACACTCCAACTCAAAAGCCATTCTAGATGCTCACAGCAGTGTGCATTCTTATTGCTTTGCAACTCTGGTTTGGCTGTCAGTCCCAGAAACACGAAATCTGTAGTTTGCAATTTAAACACCAAAATCCCAAACTATTGCCACCTTGAGTATTCTGAATCTAACTAGCGGGACTAAAATTTTGCTCTGTAGTTTACACATAAAAAGCTATTGGAGAATGACATGCCTGATACAGCAACAACCATTTCTATGTCATTTGCCGCCCATCCAGTTCTGACCAAGGCTCTTAAAATATTATGTTACAAAGTCTTCCCTATTAGGTGCCTGTCAACAAAGATTAGGTATCAAAAACGACTCTCAAATATCTGTATGTCTAAAGCTGCATGGTTTATTTCAACCTCACTAAAACACCGGTACACTCAAGTACCCGAATGAAGTAAAGTTCTATACTACAATGTTGGCGAAGTGGTTAGTATGGTGGGGCTGTATTACACTCCTTGGGTGCATGGGTTAGAAATCAATCCGTTGCTCCCCCAAATTATGACTAAAGTGGTTTCCCGTAGTAAAACCAGGAACTATCCAAGGTTGAATAAACTATAATACCCCACTCCACCACAAACAGGGTCAATTGATTTCTGGTGCAGGAATAATCATTGCGGGGATTACAAGCATTTTCGGAAGGGATTTGCATCGGTGCCGGGATTCGCAAACCAACAAATCCCATCCGATAATGGTCCCTGTTTGGAAACATTCTCCACCAATCCGAATTACAATAGGGAGGTGTGAATCGTTAAAATGCATAATACACAGATCTGACCCGCTTCTTTACAATGATGACACAATCTGCAAATCATGGTTAAAACTGATACCTCTCACAGAACACTTCGACTCAACTGACGATTGTCCAAAAGGAGGGCACAAACACGCCTCTTATGACGTCACGAGTCATGTGATCTGTAACACAATTACCGACAGAGGGAGTAAGCAGATTTCCTGTTGGATCAAGGTGCAGTGCACGTCCAGACAAGTAAAAGAGCTGGACCAGCAGGGAAATAGGTCGCACTGAACTCCCTGAGTTACGCCGTTTTCATCTGACTTGGAAGTTGTTCTGATTTGACCATAATTAACTCGGTCATTGACCTTTTGCCTTCCTGCGATATATTTATAGTACACAAGGCTTAACAGAAGAAAATTTATTATTTAGGCAACAGATCATTTCTAGGATAAGTCATAACAGTATATATATTGAGACTGTTTGACTTGTTGAGTGCAAAATATGCAATTTTTCTTCAATAATTTTTGCACACTTTGTGAAATAACGTTTCTCTCAAAGGTAGTAAATGTGCGTGCATGAAATAAGTGATTAGAATATTACCCCAATGTACTGATATAATGACGTGCTTGCTGGCGAGCACTCATACTGATATTATCTCCTGAAGGAGAGCTTTTGTGTCACTTTAGACATTTTTCAGAGTTAACTAGAGACCCCCATAGCATCAGGAGTTCAGCAGGTGCTTCACAGAGCCACCAGTCTTTTCTTATGAGCCATATTTCCATTTATATAGCAGCAGGCTCGCTGTCGTTTGGAGGCGATTTGTCAGTCCATGAGATGTAATACTTCTTGATTGGCGTCCTACACCGACTCATGCTGGCCTAACAAGCTGACCATGGTTTTGGCCATTGCTTGATTGCACACTGGCCCAGACTCTGCAACTAGCAATTTATCCCCCACCAGCATCGACCTAAACCCATGCCTCTGATTTATAAGAGAGAATTGTGAGAAATAACCATGTTCCAGTGGGCAGGACTGCAGATAATAACTGCCTTATAGTGTTGTGGGCAGGGGTCATCAGGCAGGCACACAATTCTTGGTGTCACGACAACTGTGTACGTATTGGGCCTGGCACCAGCCTTCTCATGTAATGTATTTACAGTGCACTGAACTCAGCTGAGGTAACAGCTAGGTCTCACTGAATGTTGTGAAGAATGGCCTTGTTCTGCATTGTTATGCCTCCTTTTCAGATGTTTACTGGCCCCCTTGAGCTAGTCGGCTACTTAAGGTTATATATATTGCCAGCTATTTGCGGATAAGTACATAACTACTAAATGTAATGTAAAATAGAAGATTTTGTGTTATCACCCAGCTTGGTTGGTTCAAATTCAATTGGAGTTTAACACTTTGAAGAACATAGCTAACCACAATTTTTCCATCGTTGGCCAAGCAGTAGCATTTACTCTCCAAATATTTTCTAGAATTTAAACACCAACCAACCCCATTAGTCACTTCTCCGAAAGAAATCTGCTTTATTTTCTTAAGACAAATTGGCTTCAGTTTCTTTCAAAAAAGATAGAAAAACAACCAACATGTAGCTAATAAACTAACCCCAGTAAAGTTGTCAGCTTCGTGTTTTCAATCTGTCCGCTTGTCATTTGTTTTGGTGTCCACTACAGACTTAATTACCCCCACACGTGTTTCTCGTTGCCTTGGTGATTGTTTTATTTTAGTAAAAGTCTACAGGGCGACTTGTCTACTTAGCTCTTGTTTGCAGTCTGTTCTCAGCCAATGACAAGCAGCAATGTAAACAAGCCGTGTTGTCTTGTGTCAGGTTGTGCGGCTCCTTTCAAACATCAATTCACATAGTTTGGAGGACTTGTGGAAAAAGGCTTGTAACTCCATCTCACCCACTGCACTTTTGCCTATCATGTGGCTAGTTTAGATAATCAGCAGTTCAGTGATTGGTCTATTTACACTTCTCTTAACTGCAAGAGGAACACTTGTGAGCAGCCAACTGTTTGCCTCCCTTCAAGAATGCCAATGATGAATTTCCAGCACCATACTGCAACGACATCATTCCAAAGAGAGTATTGCTCTTGACAACAGCACTACCATTGTTATGAACAACTAAATCAAATGTGAGTTTTTCCATCCAGTTTGTGTTCAAGCGTCTTCTCCACTTCTTGAGGAATGGCATATACTGCTATACTGAATGTTGTGGAATCTTATATCCAACTGCATTTCTCCCATGTGTCTGGATATGTATGTGCTTTTGCTTCTGACAAATTAAGAGCACAAGTCTTGAGTCCCCAGTGCACTCATTTGGAAGACTGCTGCAGCTAATTATGCTCCAGCAGCAGGGAAAGCCTCAAATCTTAGGATGCACATAAAGGGACATTTGCATATTAGAAGAATACTCTATTGTCAGATGCAGCAGTTCTGTGGCCTTGCAAAGCAAATGCATTGCAACCAAAAAAATTGACATGAGCCTTTCTCCTGAATAACCAATTTTTCAAGTCAGAAACTAACTTAAAAACTAGAAGCATTTTGTAAGCATGTTGTGGGGATGTTGCTTCAGAGAATTTTAATCTGCTTTCTGTCATTTAAGAACCTTACAAAGATGATGAACCTCAAGGATTTAAAAGCCCCTTCATTAATACATGTCTGTATGGATATGCTTGTGGAAATCACACATATATGAAGATGAGAGTGATAATAATTTACTCGGGATATTGAAGAGACCCTTGGTGATTTTTGGCACTTTTGTTTTTCCCCATTTCCCATTTGAGTACCTTGAACACCATGGAACATGGCTGCATCCCATCTCCTTGATAACTCCATCCTATGATAGCATCTTATGTTGCTGCAGCCGTGTGAGTGGAGATACTATCTGTATCACTTCCATGATCAGCTGCTGCAACATCCCTGCATCAGTAGCTCCTCCAAGGAAATGATGATGCTATATTTGGGTGGTCTGACTGGCCTCCAAAAATCTCAACTAGACTATTCATTAATGCTCTGTGTTGGTTAGTCTTGCAAACGGTTTAGATTAACCTTTAAAATTTTGTTATTTTGAAGATTTGTTTTTCTTCTACTAATGCTGTGATTGTTGTTAAGAAATATGATATATTAAAACATCGGTACTTCATATGATTGTGTTACTTGGTGGTGAAGTGGTCAGGCATTAGTCAGTTCTTTTGAAGGTCTGGGGTTATATCTGCCATCTGTTTAAAACAATCACAGCATTGACCTTAGTATGTATAATATGAGGCAAGTGAAAGAACCCACCCATGGGGTAAATGTATAGGTCATGTGAATATCTGTGGGTATTTCATCTTCACTTAAATCACATGTATGAAGGAAGACCATGGAATCGTAGCAGGATTGAGCTGTCATATTGCAATCCTCTTAAAAGTTCATAAATATATCAATAAGGCCCGGTGGGTACATTCGATTTTGAAAATCTGTTAGAGCTCTTTGAGTTTGGAAATTTCAGTTTATTTACACTTTGCGTGCCATCTTTTAACTCTTAATCAAAGAGGATAAAAGGCCGGAAATGAATTATTAAATGGATTTGGAGCCTCTGTGTTCAGAGTTCTTATGATAAAGGCAAATAATGTTATCAGAGACAAATATTTCTTCTGCATCTCTGTTGACCAACATCTTTCTTGTTACTCCTAATCCCTGAGAGACGTCCCTTTCAGTGTGGAAATGTTCACTTTAACATTTAATTCCTTCAACATTTTGGTAAGTTTTGTTATGAAAATATGCGACGAAAAGTTGCATTTAAACAGAAATATCATTTATCATTTATGGAGACGTATTTCCTCTTTGAATATACTTTATTTTTGTAGTGAAAAAAGGTTAATCTTAAATTCTTTAATTAAGTAAAATCTTTTAATAAAAGATCGGTTAACTTTTTGAGAAAATTAGACTTACAACTGAAGTTACAGCAGTGACAGCACTATCATTTACAAATGCAAAGTAATATTTCTTCCTTTAAATATATAAGACTTTCTGTGAGTAAAAATCTCGGAAGAGTCCAGTAGCAGGGGGATTTGACCACCTAATGCTGTTTGATGTATCGCCATCTCATGCAATACATCAAGGACGAGCTCAGCCAAATAACATAGCTTAGCACTTTCATGGAATTATGATGGAGTTTTGAGGGAATTCCAAAACACTGTGAAGATGCCTCATACGAGTTGGGAAGTAATTTTGTTTGAAGACCTCAGTTCTAGGAAAGTACAGAATATGATAGATGCATATGGTTTTAAAATCACAAGGGATTTTTGTTTTATGAACTTATCCACTTTCCCTCATCCTTTTGAATTGAACAGTTCTCATGGAGACGAATATTTATTAGCAACGATTTTAGAGTGGCTTGAAAGATGTGTTGTTGAGTTTTAAAGGCATGCCATAATTGTAGTATGCTTCGGGGGCCCAAGATCTGAAGAATACTTAATTAAGACAAAGTCCGACTGAGAAATCCAATAAAGAACTGACAGGATCTTTGCAGGAAGTTGACAACGTCAAAAACGCGCGTGACGCTCCGACAGACGCTCCGACAGCTCCATAACGCAGCGTCTTCGACGTCTTTGGCAGCGCCATTTCCATGCCTGCCCACGTCCTGGACGGGATATTGGTGGGAGCAGAAAGTTGCATGAGTCAAAAACACGATAATTTAGGAGTCTGACAAGACTTTGGCGATGTGAAATAAATTGCCGGCCTCTCTTTGAATGTGAAATGTTGTTGTTAAGGCTAACATGGGATCATTCAAGGCTGTTGCTTGCTGTGGTTGTTTGTGAAGTGCCAAACAAACATTGGTATTGATATAAATTGTGCTGTTTCACTTTAGCCTAATTATATTGCTTGATCATACGTAATATAGCTTACTGGGTCATTAGCTAAGTCATTCTGGTTTGGACAAAATATTCAACAATAGGAAGAAATATTTCGTACTGCAAAAGTGACATTTTACAAACCTGTTTGCATCATCTCCGATTTGGGCTGAGGGTATGACTTTAGTTGTTATGTAGGTTTTGATAGAAATGACGGACATTCTACTTCCGCTAAGCAGCGCAAGCCCTTGTAAAGCTGAGACATGATGCTGTTAGGGTTTTATCATGGTGGGGTGACATGGGGCCCTACCCCCTTACCTAACAGGGCTGGTCGATAGGCGTGTTGGATGAAATGAACTGGGAAATGAGCGCAAGTATGGGCAACCTAGTGGAAATCTAATTCGCCCTGGTCCCTCTCGTGTGACAGGGTCTGCAAATCGAATGCACCCACTAGCTTTAAAGCATTGTGGGCCCCGGTACAACGAGCCAATGAGGTTACGGAAGATTTTGACCATTTGTATGTGTCCCTCTTGACAAAAGGGGCCTGGGGCCAGTCCCCAGAATACTGAAGCAATAGCAGCCCCCCCCCCCATCTTCCTAGCATCTCGGAGCACCACAGAACATCTCAGCACATCTCAGAACATCTCAGAAGGATCTTTAGGTCTCGGTTCTATCAAAGCAACTTCTCAGAATGTGAGAATTCTTTTGTCTGTCTCTCATTCTCCATCCCCACTGACAAGTCACTGCCTAATGAGCTACAGCATGGAATGTTCATGTTCCTCTCTTTCTTAAAAGCCCAGCTGGCAGCTATTTCATCTGTGCTGCTGATGTGACAGTGAGAATACTAACAAGGCCTGTTATCCAATGGCCTACTTAAGGAGCCGTATCAATGCATAGATTTTCTTCTAGGTCTATTGCCTAGTTCTGTGAAATATGCCATCATCTACTTTTCGCTACATTGTGGCTTTGGTTTGATTATTATCAGTTAGATTGAAATCTACTGTCTCGATGCTACTCTCAATTAGACGTCAAAATGTCATTGTATTGGCCTCAATATGGAGGTTATTTATAATGACAAAGTTATGGATTTGGTTCGTTGGCTTCGATGTGGAGGTCACTTTACGACCAATGAGCTATTGATAGGGTTTATGCTATTATCTGTCACTGACCAGGTAGGCCTATTGTTTGGATTGATTTGGCTTCATTTAGCTGTGGTTAGTCATAGTCCAAGATACCTTTATTTAAACGGTAGCTTGGTTCAGTTGTACACTGTTTTTCAATGAAGTAATGATATAAATAAGAGTAGTCTTTGTAGAGTATGTAGAGTTAAGGGGTGGAGGCCTCAATTCCCAGTCAAGCCTGAGTTGGATGGCTGTTTCATCCCTCATCTCCTTGCCATGGTCCCTGCCTGTACTAATCAGCCCATCAGGTGCAGAAATACAGGACTTAAAGCCCTAGCTATTCCACCACCACATTTAGCTGTATTTTAGCCTTCTTTATGAAAGTACATGTACTTTATAGCTAATAACTATTAGCTGTAGTTGAGCCTTCTTTATGAAAAGTACATGTACTTTATAGCTAATAACTCTCACTAATTGTCCATATTTTTTTAAAAAACAAGGGAAAATTTGAGCACATTTATCTTCTTTATCACTCCTTCTCTTTATCTCGTATTTCCAGTGTGATTTTTCATTCTGCCACGTGAACAAAATTGATCGATCTACGCAAGACTCGGTGTTGACAATATGTAATGCAAGTTGGAGTCACACAAGGACCTCCTTGTAACAATTCACATCAGATTGAGCGTAATTCACACCCACAGCTAAAGCTCTTTTACATATTGATGAGGATGTCGTGTGTCCAACTGGCTGCTTTTCCAAGATAAGCTCTTACATGTGTGTTCCTTTCCATGTCAGACTTCATAGATCAGAGAAAACGAATCACATGTAAAAAGCTCACCCATGACATCATGACTTTCACTTACATAAACAACGACTCTTTTGTAGTTTCTCCAGCAAAGATAAATACATATTTCCTGATAAGAGTTTTATGTGATAATAAATTGGCAGCAACTTGTAGCAACCAACAGTTACTATCAGATTTATGTACCAATCTATTAAGCACCAGCCAGGCACTGATTTCAGGCAGCCAGGCTTCAGTTTCTACCTCATTCAATCTGTCTCAATTATTATGAAATTCCATCTAAATCATTAATTTCATGTCATTTTCATTCATAGTTACAATAATGTGAGGTTGCATGAAACATTGTCAGCCACAACATATTCTTTTAGCTATGATTTAAATTGCTTCTAATGAGTTTTGGCATGAAAAAAGTTGCTATTAAAGTACCATAATGATGGTGTTGCTTCAATTATTTCTTGCTGTATTTCTTATTCAAGTTATGCATAATTGTCCATTGAACAGCTCTTTAGTTCCTTGTGTACCGTTTCATCTGGGCTTTTGAGAAGTTCTTTTTGGATTTTCTTTCCTTTTTAATTGTATTTTTGAAGATCTTCAATATTTTTCAAAAGACCGGATATGCTTTGTCTCAAAGGAGCTTCAACCTGACCTACATCCGGGGTGTTTGGAACATCCGGAGATGACTCAAATAAACAAAACCTAATTCTAGATTTTAAAAAAAGGACAATTTACCCAAATAATTCTAAAAAAAAAATATTTAAAAAAACCTTACTGATGATGGTTTGTGGTTTGGTTAGGCCAGCTGACCTAACTGATTAAAACTTGTCACATCTTTCCCTAAATTTGAGATATTTGAGAATCGTGTCAATATTTGAGCATCCTTGCATTAAATCGGATATTCAGAGTCATGTTCAAGACTAGGATTATTTTTTTCCTGAATCACTTGTTTTTTCCTTATTTATCAAAAAAGAAAGGGATCTCTAACATGGTGTTCGACTGGGCTATGTTATAACACCAACGTTTTTTTCAATTGCTATGATTAAAATCTCGTAGGTGCGGAGGGATCAAAATGTGTAATTAAAAGTGAAATATGAGTGCATATTTTTTATCTGCCATATTCAGAATACGTACATAAGCCTCCTTTATGAAGTTGATGTATCATTATGTAAATCTAGCAGCTGTGAGTTTAATGACATTCTCTTTTTATTGCAGGCAAGCCAACTGTCATCAATGCTTGATTATTATGATGCAGCACAGGAACATCATTCAGTACAAAGAAAGTAAGTACCACTTCAGGCATAGTCCTTTGTTGTACTCTAATGTTGCTCTAAAAACAACTCTATTGTCATTTGAGTTCAAAAGTGTTACCATGGTGATGTAAATGACACTGCAATCCAGCCATGCCATGTCAGTCGGTGCTACATGAGTGATGGCTGCTACAGCCTCTATAATGACAATATTGCATTCATCATGCCACTTAATGTAACAATAGACCCCCTAAACCACCTACTCTTATCCCATCACCATATTCTACAGAGGGGTAAATCTAATTAAACCCCTTTGCACAGCCACAAATTTGAATTTATTTAATCAGGGGCTTCCAGTTACTGTCCTGGCGTTTTGGCGGGCTTTTTGTTTACACAGCCTCGCCCTGCCCCCTTTGTAGGGCAAACCAAATCACGTGTTGTATTGTGACGTCATCAAGATGGTGGGTTTTGTGAGCTGAGAACGTTTTTTGGAGGAAAAGAAATATGAGAAAAGTTGAAACATTACCAGTTGTTCTTGATAATGTTGAGATTATGATGAACTCGTAACAATAGGGTTCACCAAAAGATATTCATATGATGGTTCCTTGCTGTAGGGCAAGCTGGAAACAGCGCGTGGCAAACGTTAATTACATCATCATATTGATTAATTCCTTTGTTTACGATGTAATTTACCGTAAACTCCCCAGATAGGAGCCATGCGCTTGATGAATATTCATGACGGTCTGTTGTGACAATTCTGTCCAAAGATAACTGCTATGGTAAACTGTTACGGTAAACGTCTTGGCAATATTGCAGCCAGCTAGCTGAAAACCGCTCCATTAATGTGAGGTAATCAGCTAATTGCGTTGATTAAACTTGTCAAATAAGCTGAAATCCCAGTTGCTGTAAAACTGGTCACCCTGGAAATGTTTGTCACAAAGATTTGTCATGAAATTTTCTATCCTCTTCGAATTCAATGCGTTTGCACTAGTTGCACTAATTTGCTGGTTATGCAACATTACATAACACATAACTGAAAATGGTGTACCAAAAATAGCTGGTACATGCAGTGCAGTGTCCGTAAATAAAGCTCCTAGTATATCAGGTGTCGGTGCCGAATTCAAACTATTAATCCCACTGAATAAAGTAATTTCATGGAGTTGAATTGTTCGATATCATCTCGTCATTACGTCCGTCAATGTAATATAACTTGAGATTGGAACCATTGGCCGCAGAAACCATGGCAACCGATTCCCATTGTAAATTGATTATGTTTAAATGGTGAGCTTTTAAAATGCAAATGTGAAGTATTCATTTCATTGTACAGATGTTCCATAAGTACTTTCCCAATCATGTTTCTATATTTGTCCACATTTCTGTTGCAGTATTTTCCCCCCTGTTTCTTGTTCAGTCGTTAACTCAACTTCATTCCCCCTGATGAAATAAAAACCCTGAGGTTCGATTTTAAGTCCCTACCAACTACTAGCTGCTGGAAACTATGCATCTTCACACCCTGTCATAAGAGTCAATATTGACTATGCGAATCCGAATTTGTTTTCTGCCCCAGTCACTCATGTTTGGCCAACTTTTCATGGAGCAGAATGGAAGTTTTAAAGGCTACCACACCAATAAATTCTCAATGAATGCTCTAAGCTCTTGCTTGCCATTTTCAGGTTATTGTCTGGACGCTGATTCCCTGCACGAAGTGTGTGCTACCATCCGAGTGGAAGCCATTTTGTATACTCTGGTTAGAGGTGAGTGTTTCTTGGTGTTTCTGTTTTATTTGTCCTTTTATTGATGTTTATTTGTGACGTTGATTCTTGATTCTCTTTAAGAAATACAAACCCAACATGTATAAAACCATATTGGGTAATTTTAAGCACATGTCTGTACTCAAAGCAATCGCGAAGATAGCGTTACAAGAGACTAGGAGATCAGTCATTCACCCCACTGGCCTTTATTCAACATAGAAGTATAAAATAATAACCTTAGAAAAGAGGTGTCCATATACATGAGGTGGCAATACTGTGAAGTTTTGGTTTTCTGTTAATGTGATTAGCAATACCAATTGGGATTTTGTTTGATGGTTACCGATTGAAAATTTCATGATATTTAATTTGCAATAAACACTCAGACCAGCTGTATACACATTACAGCAGTCTATACCCTGACGAGTAGTTAGCCTTACCACGTATTAACGTAATCTGGATCCTTTCTTGGATCCTTCCTGGATCTCCTCCTAATCTGGGTCATCTTGATCACTACTGTCAATGTTGCACTTTCATGACCTGATTTACAGTCTCGGAATCCCTTGGCTTCTTATTGGCCGACTGTTTTACAGTCTCATAAATCCACCCATTCTGTGTTCCTGGAATAACCCTGGCCCCTTATCCATATCTTAGCCCTTTGTAAATACCCCGGCGTGGCTGGGCGTCTGGATTTACAGCATCGCCTTAAGTAAGTCATTAAGTAGGTCATTAAGTAGGTCAGATTTGAACTGACCGATTGGTTAAGAAGTGGAAAGTGTGTGATTTAATATCATAGTTACACGAATGAGAATGTGGAACCTTTAATTAATGCTGCACCTTAAATTCACTAAAATAATGTCATTTCAAAATCAACAAATCTGACACTGTTCAAAGCGAGTTAAAGATCCACAGAATTTAAATTGTGATACTTCAAGTCAAATTCAAAGAAATGCGACTGTGATGCGTCATATCCAAATAGCAGTCTGCAGTGACTGTAGTACTTTGACACAAGAATGAAGCTGCTATTCTTTCAATTTAAAAGCACAAAAAAAGACAACAACAAAAAAAAGACAAACAATTCCACGTAAATTCAAGCAAATTCAACAGTATAGTATTTCAGAATCAAGTTATCACGTCTAAGAACATTATGTGGCACAACAGATAAGCCACTGGCTTATTTATATAAGGCTTATATAAAACATTTTAGAAAAATAATGAAGTGCTTTCGAGTTGTCGTTGACATGAAACATTGTTAAAAAATGTCTCTTTCGCCTAAAACATGTTGTATACATAACAGTGGCATGTAGCAGCATGTAAACAATTAAAAAGACGTGGATTTTTGTTTGGTTATAAATTTCCTAAAAGAGCAAATGGCATTGTTAGGCTGGGAAGGAGATTCTTCGATCAATTGGATCTAATAAATTACTTCTCATTAGGGCTTGATGTTTTTTCACGTGATATGGAACTTGAAATTGCCCTATTTCATTATTACTTTTAATTAAATGAATTTGATTGAAAATGATCTGCCGATTATCTCCGAATTGCTATGCCAGGAAAAATATGACGGAGGCGGTTTAACTGGGCTTAATTTACGAAAGCAGCCCTTATCCTAATCACATATGGCTTGATGCAGCTCAGAATTTGTCAGAAGTGCCATCACAGGCAGTATTAAACTATCGTTGCATCTTGCTCATTACATTGGTCTAATCCTCTCAAATTATCTCAGTTCTAATTCAAAAACTTTGTGCCTCTCATTCTGTGACACTTAAACCAGTCATTTGTATTCCACATCACGCTAGAGGGCGCCAACATCAATACGCTCTTTTTTATGGTCGAAGTTTTGCATGGTAATTTTCAGAACTCGATATAAAAAATGTATTTGTTCCAACAGAAAGCTGCAGTGCCATAAAAATGAGAATTCACTGTCTGAGATTCAGGAACACTATTTTTATGTCCCACAGGAGCAAAATCGTTCAGCCTTCCTGTAAAGTACGTGGTGATTAAGATGAAGATTGCGTTTTAATCAGGATAAAAGCGGCCGTATAGCATGGTGTGATGTTCTATCACATTAATGCACTTGATGAATGAGAAAAGCTTTATAAAGTCTTGCAGACTTGGGGCTCTTGTTGTAAACATACTGAGCGGTGTTTGCAAGCGGTGCACGATTTTGGGACTATATTGATTTATAGAAATTAAACTATTTGACTACGAATTTGAACAGGTCTATAGTGGTCAAGTGTCAGCGCACCTGATGGTCAAGTTTCCAATCTTTTCATGAGCTTGTTCCAAAATTTGGGATGGTACTTTCTTCTGCTCAGCAACTAGGTGATGATTGAGAAGAAAGTTACTTATAAATACTGATATTCTGGTTGCGACTTATATTTGGCGTTGTCACGTTGATATGAGATTGGGGGGGGGGGGGGGGGGGCAAGACAGTTCTGGGGAGTGGGGGGGGGGGGGGGGGGGTTGACAAGATACTAAGAAAGCTATTAGAAGAGCCCCTTGCAAGGAACACGTGCACAAGAGTGCAATGTACACCTTCATCAAAGGAGAGTGACAAGACAGTCAAAAGAAATCTTTCAGAGATTGCCTTTGTAGTTCACAGTGATCTGGACTTCATATGTGAGAAGTATCACAGATCATGCAAGTGGTATTGCGCAGTTGCTATATATAGACTATCATTTTAATTGTCCAAATTTTAGGCCAGTGTTTATTACTCTAAGTCTTCAAAATTGCAGCTTTTTTTTTTTAGAGTTAAAAGTGCTATAATTAATAACACTATAGTGACAAGTATCATACAATTATCTACAGTAGCAATGGTTTGATTTAAAGATAAATGATAGTACATATGGTAATTATTATAATGATTTGGTAGATAATATCTGGGTTTTTTTTTTAAATTTTTTCATTGTTTATTTTTAATAACTTGTTTACTGTTTACTTACATCGGTCAGTGTCCTTAGAAATGGCGTAAAAGAGGCTTATACCCCTAAACTCCCTATCCTCTATTTGATGGTTGCCTTTAATTGCCCTAATTGGGGTTGCTGCTGCTGCTGCTGATGCTGTAACTGATGCGGCTACTAATGCTCATTTAGCAGGCTGCATTTTCTTCTGCTCTAGTTATTTAGTGTCTTAAGTTTTAACGGTTGGTTGGGGAGCATCAGTGACGTAGCAGACAAATCACACACTCCGTCTTCATCTGTAGAGATGAAGAGTTGCTGAGGCAAGAGACTAGCATCTCTGACCGCATCTTCAGCTGGAAGAAAAGAAAAAGCATGAGACAAAGACGATTTGACAAGTAGGTCTGTGCTTCATATTGATAGTGCACAAGACTTAGATTATTTGATGGATGCCCTCCATTGCACGCCATATTAGACTGACATTTTCCAAGAAAGATGGGACCCAGAAAAAGGGCAGCAAGTAAGAGAGTTACATGTCAGCAGAGCTTTTGTCTTATACAACTGAGAAGAATAGGTTGCACAGTGCTTCTAAAAACAAAATGATTTACAACAGATTTAGTCCAGATCCTGATGCCACTCTCATAGCCCATACCACATGGGACTTCAGCAATGGTGAGGCATTTAAAAGGAGTTTATTTACTGAGCTCCATATGTAGAAATGTTCACTTATCGTTACATCTATTAATAGTTGTTAAGACAGCCTCATGGCATTTATTATTAATTAGGTATATTAATTATATTGATTATTAGTTATGCTGTTCCGTTTGCTTAAAAGGTCTGAGATCTAGTTAAAATGTGTGGTTTATGCATTAGGGTAGCGATTCGGATAGATCATTAGTGTAAAGTTTTAATGCTGATATTTCTAAGAACAATATATCATAACATAGCTCATTCTCATGTGTATTAAGATATGAAAGTAAACAATAAAATAGTCCAGTAAATGACAAACAATTAGGCAACAAAGATAGTGCTGTTTTAACTATATTAACAATTGCTCAGTTCAGCAAAAACATCCCATCAGCCCTGTCAAGGAACATTACCTGGTGTAATGGGTGCGCCTGTGAATACACCTGATATCACCCCAGCAGGTATCCTTTATGTCCATTACGTAGGGACTAACTTGCATATATAGGCAATAATAAGCAATATAAGATACCAAAATGTGTGCTGTCGAACCTCATGAGGATGCTGGGAAATTCCTGTTCCTATGAAGTATCATATACTGCTGTACACTGGCATGTTCTAATTTAGGTAGGATTTTGGAAGGCTTGTAATATGGCCAGAATATTATATTTGCTGAAAACCACATGCAAAGTGGTGATTGAAGTTATTTTATCTTAAGTTAAATTCTGCTGTAAGAGCAAGTTAATTTTCTCTAAAGAATGTAACTTTGGGGTTTTAAATGCCAAATTATTCTCACAGACCTACAGGCTTTGTGAATTATTTTGAACCCACTTGTTTTAGGTCCCTTTGAAACCTTATGATTTCCCCCAAACGCTTTTTAACGTTTTTCACAATGAATTTGAACTGGATTTCATTGCGCCTGGGGCAAGTTTTCAGCTCTATGAAATGATAATGTGCTGTCAGTTATTCCTTTTGTAGATGAGCTTGTTTTGTGTCTAAATTTTGTGGGGCAGCAATTCAGAATAATCAGTGTGATAAAAACGCTGCCTTATACCTTCAGCAATGAAATAATGACCAAGTAAAGGTTCAAATGGCAGTGCTCCAGGAATAGACAGTCATATAAAGGGAAGGGGACCAACGTTAAGTTATGGGTGCCAATTTCATCTTGTAAACAAAGGTGGGTGCCATCCCTTATAGAGTATGTTCATCATTTCGCTCTATTGACCATTGTCTGTGATCATTCTTTGCACAACATGTTTAGTTTGCGTGCAATGCCATCAAATGTCAGAATGCCTTTACAGCTATCAAGAATGCCTAGAGGTCGTGTATTAGCAGTGACCTCTGTTAATGACCTTGCGCAAATGTTAGCATATCTCCCTCTTTTGATGTAGGCCTCGGCCTCTGTATGACACTTGCACCATGCTTTGCACGAGCCCCATGCATGATATTAACCCCGCGTCCGACATATTTCTGTCCATTTGACTGTTGATGTTGATAGACATATTCCGGAAATGATTGGATGACCCTTGACCCGTAAATGTCACGTGACATTGGATTTCTTCGATTGACCATCACAGTGAAAGGGGCAAGGGCGGGCCAAGGTTATTCTTGAGTAAATCACCCGAAATAGGCTGTCAGTGACTTGACCGTTCCATTTTGTGAGCAGTGATTGAGCTATGAGATACTATTCGATGGTTTTACTGGAATATTGGGCTTACTGGAGTTATAGAGATGAGCTAAACACTATGCATGAAAGCCATGGAAATCTACGTCTCTAAAATAAACAGAGAAAAAAAGGGACACAGACTGCAAAAACAGGATAGAAAAAGTCTTTCATCTCTTAAGAAGGATGCTCCTAAGCCCTGCTTACCCGCATCCTGGGGTAGGCATGTATATTTGTAGATCTAGCTCAGGAAATTAGACTTGGACATCCAGGTTGTTATGCCAGCTGGGTTTGCACGCCACACTCTTGTCAAGGGATGACACGCTTGCCCACTCTCTGTCACTCAGGCCCAAAGAAAACTGCAAGGAAACACGTAGAGTATCCCAAGCAAAATGTGAAGGGCCACTGCCCCTCCCTGAGTTACTCAGGAGTCTGCACTTGATGCGTTAACTTAAGTTTCTCTTTTAAGGCCACCTCTATAGAGTCATTGTATAATTTGTATGGTCAATTTGTTTATTTGAAATAAGAAATATCTGATGAAGTAAACCAAATTACCCTATCTTATATCTAGATATATTTCACTGATTAAAATTTTGAAATAGTTAGATTTGAATTTAAGTTCTTAACCTTTAGGTGACTTTTTTTAACCTCTTTTTTAACTTAAGCCCAAACCTTATATCATCCTCATCATTACGTCTGCCTGAAGCTTCGGTTCAAGTTTACTGAGATTCTGACCAACAGTATTTACAGTACAAAAACGATATTTTTGCGACAAGATGACAGAGACATAATTTTGGTTAAATAATTTTATTTATTATAAAATAAGATAGAAGCAGTGAAATGGAAATAGGATATAAGTAAAAAAAAAAAGTATGCTAGAGAATGTGAACATAGTTAGGCCTAGATGAGAATACAATTAGGAGATTCTACAACAAAGGTTACTAGAGAATGTGAACATAGGATAATCTAGAATAATACAAAGCAGCAAAAATGTAATAGGATTAACTAAGATATAACAAAAGGTAGATAAAAGTGTAGTATGGGAGACAGAGAAGTCCCAAAGTCACGAAGGCTTGTAGGCAGAGGGACTGTCTCCCACAGTACATGTCAGCACTGCTCGGTACTGCACTTTATACTGCACTGTACTGCACTGTAGTGTACTGTAGTGTACTGTACTGTACTGCACTGCACTGTAGTGTACTGTAGTTTACTGCAGTGTACTGTAGTGTACTGCACTGTACTGTAGTGTACTGTACTGTACTGTAGTGTACTGTAGTGTACTGTAGTGTACTGCAGTGTACTGTAGTGTACTGCACTGTACTGTAGTGTACTGCAGTGTACTGTAGTGTACTGTAGTGTACTGTAGTGTACTGCAGTGTACTGTAGTGTACTGTAGTGTACTGTAGTTTACTGTAGTTTACTGCAGTGTACTGTAGTGTACTGTAGTGTACTGCAGTGTACTGCAGTGTACTGTAGTGTACTGTAGTGTACTGTAGTGTACTGTAGTGTACTGTACTGCTCTGAAATGTATACTGCACAGACATGTTTACCCCCCATTTAATTGCCAACCTTTATGCAGTGTTGTAATATAGTTTCAATCGAGAGGTACACAAAGAAAATTTATTCATTACAAATTTGTCTGTCTCTGAGTGTTGTCTTCAGTGACTTTTATGTGGCAAATTTTACAGCAGGAATCTGAAACAAGGAGTGCCTTGAAATTTGAATGCCAGTCATTCTTATTCGAGTAAACCTCAAATGACAAATCTTCTTAATGTATAATTTTGCATGAATAAAACGTGATGCATTTCTAAGGCTATAAAATCTGAAGATGTTTTTGCACAAACTTAACAGGTCACAGACAGTAACAGAGCACTGCAATGAATCAAATTTCTTAGACTTAAGGGCAGGACAGTAATATGTATTCCAATATCATTTGAACACATAACGTGTCTCACGAAGATAAAATTTGACACGATGAAAATTAAATTCTTAGTGACAGCCATTGTGTGTGGCCCTGTACCAGCATGGTCCTGGTAGGCCTATACATTTCAGGGAAAATAATGGGACAGAGGGAAACTCCCAGGGTGACACCCTTATCTTCTCCCATGGGAAGCGGGGTGAGATATCTCTCCCCTCATTTCTCAGATAAAAGATCCACTGAGATCACAATCGCCTTTGTGCTTTGTTGTCCAAATAAATGGAGGACATTATTCACTTCTTCACAAGGATTTCGGGTCGGCCGGTCAACGACAAAGCGACAAACCAAGAAAGGGAAGAATTGAATCGCATTCAAAGAAAAGGACAAAATATGGTGGAAAGGTCAAGTAAATAAGTGATGGAATGGAATGTGATTAAATTACGTAATCACATTCATTTAGATAGTTTCTACTGTAACATGTAACCAAAGAACCAACAAATCAACCCGTTCAAGCGTAAGCCTCTCTCAACTAAATTAATAGGCAGTAATGCTTTGTGGCTTAGCCAGCTCTTACTCTTTAAGGTGTGCAAAGTTAAATCTAGTAAGTGACTGAGCTGAAAGAATGAATTCTTGAATGATCTTGAAATGAAGTTGCCATTCATGATTGCTGCTTACCAGACCAGACCACAAAAAGTCCTTCCTGCGGGGTAAATGTTTACTGCAAAAAGGGGCGGGAAACGCAATGTTGTAATCAAGTTAAGAACTCAATGAGTTTATTTGGTTTCCTCATAAAATAAACAATGTCCACATAAATCTGCTGAAAAGCCTTCAGATTTGAGAGAAAAACCCGAAGTTCTCAGATAAAAACCGGTTTGTAGGACCTGGAGCAATTAAGCTTCAAATTTAGCAGAGCAATATCAAATGACAGCAGGAGTTCCACAGGCGTTCCATGGGCGTTCTCTGATTATGCAAAGACCGTCTCTTTTGTTGTTCAATTCCTGAAGAATTGTTGGTTCAGTTGCTTGGTGTTGAAGATAACAATCTTCATCCACATGCAACACATTAAACATATTTAGACCCATGAAACGAAACCATCTGATAGTTACGTCAAAGCATACAGGACACCCAAGTGGATTTTAAAACGTTTTCTCTGTTGCTTTTTATATGCTGCCATTTTGTGGACGAAGGTTGTAGTAATCAACAAGTAGATTTACCAGTTACTCAATTTATGTCAATATGGTGAAATTATGACCGAAAATATTGCCTTGATGCCACTTGTGACTGAAATGAACCAAGTCGAAAAATGGGGCCCTCTGATATCTTCTCTACCAATATCTCACTTTGTTCTGGGTCAAAGTTCAATTCATATGTTCCAAGAGAAGTAAAGCAAACTCTAATCAAACCTTTGAGGTAACAAATGTTATGTTTTCCTTCCAGAACCAGCATTGCCAGTGAGTTGTCCCTTCAAAGATGCTTACCACTTCATTTACAACAATAACACAGGCGGGTTCTGCCTTGAACCCCAGTCCTACGTCAAGACATGTGCGAGTAACGCCAAGTTCCGATTCGAATTCCGCCACTGCGAGGATGCTGCATACACTCACGACACTGGTAAGTAACCTTGGCTTTTTTAATTGATGATTTTTATTTTATTTGTTAACTTAAAGCTGGGTGGACCAGTTTAGAAAGTGTCTGCCAATTAACACACTTGCCAGCAGCACCATTGAAGGTCCTGAGTTCGACTCCCAGCCAGGGCACTCTTCATAAGCTCTATTCTGGACTTCAAGCTTAGCATCTCATAATTACATCAGCCTTGGGCATTGGCCATAGCAATTTCAAAACAGTAGAAATTTGACAATTTTCCTTTATTTTTCCTCTAGGGTTGCTTATCTTAAGCTTTTTTTTATCCTTTATGGCCACTTTTCTGGGCAAATGTAATGATGGGGTAGTATAGAGTCAGAAGTTAAATCTTTGTGAATATTTTCAGCCGTACTGCCCATCTGTTAGTGATGATGATATGATGACATTGATGATGCTTGTGGTCCATATTTTACATTTCTGTACCTTATTGGTGGAGTCTTTTACTGTTCCAAGCTAGCATAATATTATACGTGATCAGTACTTATATGCGTGGTTTAAAAGTTTCAATAAGTCCCATCAATTGACTACCAGTTTCCTTTGAATTGTGAAGTGCATCCTGGTGTTTTTAGGTCTAAAAAAGTCACTTTTAATTTGCACAAGTTGGGACTAATCGATCATTTTTATGTGAGATGAACACCAACCAGACAGGTTTCAACCTTTCTCTGAATGTGCATGACATACCACTTTTTAAGTTGTATGATGCGTTTAGAATAAGTGAAATTCTAACTGACGAGCAAAATTTGCAAAGGTGTGACAGCAGGGAATGAATTATCTAGAGAATAATGTGTGGTTATAATGACACACCTTGTCTCAATCCTTTGAATGTGGGATATTCATACATTAATCATATTGCTGTCAGAACTCATCTACACCGGCATTATGGTTGAACAAAGCAGTTTAAAATTAGGATAGAACGTTGACATGAAAAGAGAGTTGATTCAAAAGGTTCTTTGAAATATAAAATGCTGTATATATAGAGATTAATGCATTCCATTAGGCTGGGGCCTTTTTAAGCTTATCTCTAGATAATTCTCTTTTCTCGTTGTTTTGTTATTTAGTGATATGTTTATATGGAGTATGTCATAAGTGGATGAATACACGTTCCATTGGCTTTTTAATTTTGCTCCCTATATCTCCAATTGTTGAGTAATATCGCTCTCTGCCCCACTATATCTGAACCATTTGTTTTGACAACTGTTTTGATACCAGCCCACATTTTATAGTCTTGTTTTGTGAACCTTTCAACTGTGAATATTTCCCCAAGGATGCCCCGAGGCAAGAACATTCCTGGTGCTTCTGAGACAATCAGATTAAATGCTTTGTTGAAAGCTTTATACCTTCCAAATTCTAGTGAAATTGTCTCTCTGCTAGGTCAGCTAAATGCACTCATTTTTCTTTATTTGGCTGACGGTATACAAACTGATAAATTTTGTCAGTGAAACCCACACTTGAAAGTTGAAACCACCTTACATTGTTCTAAACCAATTCGTGGTTCATATTGCAAACTACCATATTGGAACTTGCCTTAATGTCAAGACCACCTTGCCACTACAACTTATAAACTCTTAGAATCCTCTTAAGTACAAATGCAGTCTTCTGAGGCATCCAAGCTTCGTTTAATAGCTTTATACATCATATCTGCGAAGTATAAATGTCAAGTTGCATTTTAAAGCATGTCATGTAGTTTGCGTTGTTGCATGGATGTTCTTGTTGTGTGTTACAAACCAAAAGTCAGCTTCACAGTAGAGGTTTGGTTGTGGGTCATTCTATTTGCTCTGTTACATTAACGTTGGGCCATTACTAAGAAGCCCAATGGCTACTCAAGTCTTCAATACCTCAAAGAGTCAGAGTCAAATGGCATGGCCAAGATTGTGGAAGTTTAGTGAAGGGACGATTGTGTCACTTTCTTTCTGGTCTTTATTCAACTTTGCAAGGGAATAGAATGTCTTTCTTTGCAAGGCGTCTTTGCGCTGGTTGAAGAATAGCCACTTCAGACACTATCTTGTCAGGTCTTGGGGAATTATTAGCAAATTGGAGAGGGTATTGATCAGAAAGCAGCTTTAATCTGGGCCCAGGGATTGTAACTTTGTTGGGCTGCGTGCCTGTCGGTGCAAGCCCCAGAGCTAGCAGGTTGCAGAGCCCAGCAGAGGGATTAGACAAGGCGCTATAATGCCGCAACCCTTGTCTCGGGTGTCAACCTTCGTCCTTCTGGGTCCCCCAGACGCAACTGCATCAATTTCCATTTCATTCTGGCTCACTGGACACTCTGCTGAAAGCCACACTAATCCCACAATCTCTTTGACCAAGTTTCGTACACATTATCCCACTCCCTACCCTCTCCCCCTTCGTGTTTCAATTGTATTAGCAGATCCTTAGGGTGTGCTTCATGGTAGAAAATCCAAATCCTACTAAGCAATTCTTTACGCTATATCTTGTGGCAAATTCAAAACCTTCAGAGTCTGGATTGCGATGTGGCTCGATGAAGAAATGATAATGTGTTCTCAAGTTCAGACTTTTTGCTCGCGGAATCAATCCAGCCGATGCTTTGGGATATGCAACAAAAGAACATGGTCTAGATCCCTCACGATAAAAGGCACCCATCAGCTCACACAAAATTCTTCAATCTATAAAGTATTAGTTCAATTAAAAGACAATGCTCTAGCATGCTGTGCTGCTCTACTTTCCTCCTCCATCTGAACATGAGTTGGAGGCCTTTAAGTCAGGACTCTTTGCACTGGGCTAAAAAGATCACATTCCGCTCTGGTGCAGCTCAATCGAAAACTTGGCTCTAGTGTTAAAAATTGCACTACAGAAGATATTCCCAGGACAACCTTAAGGCATTTTAGGCTGTAAGGCTTTTGCTGTACTTGTGTTTTGTCATATTAATGCGATTTATGCTGACCTCGTCTGCCTTATCTGAATTGCAAGTGCGGATTTTCACCACGGTTGCCGTGAGCTTTTTGTGTGTTTCCAATCGTTTTCTGCCTGGCTTTTTTCTCGTTTCTTTCTTTTCCCAGTATGTTTTTCTTGAGTTTATGTCTCAGTCAATGGACAAGTCAGCCGCCCTAATGGCCGGGTCTTTGAAGGTCCCTGACCAGTTGATCAGGGTGCTGGTCTGCCCAGGCTCTCGTCGTTGGTGGAGAATCCGGAGCTTTGCAGAAGAAAGAAGGCTCTCATTTTCTGATGAATGTTTCATCCTAGGAGCACTTGCTTCAAGCCTATAGTTAGGCTGTCTGGTGGTCGTGGCCCTGTCATGACCAGTGTTAGGGTCCTCCTGACCTGTTCAGGACCTTGCATTCAGGCTTGGCAGCCCATCGACCAGCTCCTCCCTAACTCTGCTGCAGTAATTTCATGATTGGGTCCCTTGGGGGCAGTCTGCCCTGGACACCGAAGGACCAGTGGAGGTACTGGCAAATCTGAGGCAGACAAAAAGGAAGGGGCTGTCATTACATTGTATGTCCCTGATCCCAATCACTTGGCTGTCCCTATATCATTTGCACCCTGCTGCAATCTGCTGATCAAATATGGTATACATACAGTTCCATATTATGTCAGGCAATTCCATTGGATACAGCGTCTGTAACAAATTATGTTTTAAACTGGACTTCGTGGTCTCAAAATTCCAGGGGTGGGGGCCTAGCTCAGTGGTAGCGCGCTGGGCTTCCAACCACTGGGTCCCAGGTTCAATTCCCGGCTGAGCCTATGTTGGATGGCTGTTTCATTCTTCGTCTCATTGCCATGGTCCCTATCTGTCCTAATTAGCCCATCAGGTGCAGAAATACAGGATGTAAAGCTCAATTCCACCACCACCAAAAGTCTAAAAATTCCAAAGTACTTTGCCATCAGACAATTAATTATACCGCAGGAGACCCATTTTCATTCCTCAGACGACGAAAGAAAATTTTGGATGAGACATCATGACCAGCGGTGTGTCTTTCATCGTGTAATGCGATTGGTCTACATCAGCAGTCTATGGGAGGCTGCGCCCTCTCCACTTCCTGCTGAACTTAATGGCTGAACCAACATTCCGCCCCCTCCTCATCAGAAGCATTCTCACGATGCTCCTATTCTTTAACGAAGTGTACAACCAGCTGAAAGTGTCTGCTGTGTATTGACACACAATGGACTAAAGCTTCTGATTTCAAATCTGACAACAGCTGCACTTGATTGTTGACAATAGTGTTTATAATCATCCCAAATGTCTGAAATTAGCTGCTGTTGCCTTGATAAACTTTTGATAAAACACATGACAGGAGCCTCTAATCTGAATGTTATGAAATGCAAAAGTCACACATGTAATAAGACAAGTCATCATTTGGCAATTGAACTTAGCTGACTGCATGCAAAAATTTGACTCAATGATAATGCGTCATTGTTAAATAGACAGTCACTTAAACGGCGATTATGGGGGCATAGTTTCCCATAAAAGAAATTATAATCTTGTACTTTTTGGATGCATAACCCAAAACTATAATACAGCACCAATGAATTCTCTCGTGTATAATGTAAAGGTTGTCTCTTCTCTGTGAGTCCAAGAAACGAGGTCGCCCAAAGCCTAGGCTTGATTGCTGTCGAAATTCATGACAAGGACACATCACCAGGAGTGCATTGAGTCAAGGGAGCATTGATTGAGTCAAATGTTTGCATGCAGTCAGCCAAGTTTAATGGCCGACCGACTACTTGTCTTGTTACATGTGTGGCGATTTACTAAGTAAACGTGGACGTCTCTATGGGAGGGTTATTATGCAGCACGCAAACGTCTCTAAGGACGTAGGCCACGACGTTCTCTGAATACCCCACCCCAGTCAAATGATACTGAATTAGTTTGACTTTGTGGTGACATTATATGAGTAAGACTAATGACAGTGCTCTAGAACCAATGAACTGAGTGTTACCACCATAGGAATATGTCAGATTCTCCATAATGGAACGATAGCCTTATTATATTTCCACCAGGTGGCTATGACAGAATACTGCAATTCTATTGGCTGAAAAAGTTCCCGCCCTTGGCTGTGATTGGCTGAAGAAAAGTGCATCCTAGCAGCAGTATTTTTAGTCGATTTGTATGTGTATTTGACATCTTATCATTCAGTTGATTTCTGTTCTTTCCCTGAGAAAATCTTATTTCTGGAATCAGTTATTTATTTATGACCTACTATGTCTGAAAAGCAAAATGAGTAATAAGAGGGGAAGAAAGACTTGTGTCTTGCTGAATTCAGGGCTGCTCAGTGAAAAGACTCTATCAGAGAGTAGTAGTTTTGCGTATTTTTTCGCTTCTGCCATTGCACATTAGTAGCCTGTTGGTCCCAATTCCAGCAGCCATGACTCTTTGTTACAAGAAATGTAAACAAATGGGTAGACAAAGGACAAGGGACAGGTACACTGTTGCCTTTTAGGGCCAGACACAATGACAAATTCAAATGCAAAATCTGCTTAAGATTCTCCCTCTTTATATTGGCTTGAAGAATTGTGGGACTAGTCTAAAATAGTCTACATGTATCCTGAGTGTACACAAACATTGTAGTGTCAGCTAACGACCAATGCAAATACCACAAAAACATCTAGAATGGATGTATACATTATACTATACATAGAGAACGCACTAGGGAGTGGTAGACTATTCTGGTGACTGCTAAATTGCTAATGGCTTGTAATGCTGTGGTAGACTGTACACATTCTAGTCTCAGTCTTATCAAGTCAAGAGCATCAGTCTACTCTTGTCTCCATGCATAAATGAATGAAGGTTAAGAACACTTTATGAAGTAATGCTACCTCAAATTAGGTAATAATTTTGGGTCAAATGTATATATTTCTTATGTGAATACCTTTTTGTTAGGCCACATAAGTATTGAGACAATTTTGTCTGGGAAAGGAGACATCTAAAGAGTCGTTTATTGCCATTCTTCAGTAGCACTATATTTAAGGAGATTGCCCTGAACACAGTCTATGATTTCATATATTTTAAATCTTGCACTAAAGTGGCACCCAATATCTGACCATTCCATGCAGGTATGGAATTCCCAAGTGCACGATCATAGAACAAGTGAATATCAGAAGTATGGCAAGCAACTGACAGGGCATTATCTGTCACCCTTTCATGTACTTGAGTGCAAGACTTCCGATCCACTACCATAGTGATCTATGTCATGTCTCAAGGAGACGGAAGTAACGATATTGGGCCATGATACAATTTGATGACTCCGTAATGTAATAAACTAAGTGGAATTTGTAGTCATATCATGTGCTGGCTATAAAAGCAGACTTGTAATCGGTGAGGCAGGAACACCTTGCTCATAGACCCCCTGTTTTATGATCAGCAGGGGTTACATGTGCATCATAAGGGCCACAACCTCACATGGACTTCTTCTATTACCATGGACTTGCACTGAGCCCTGAAGATGTTGAAGGTCCCCTACATCGCATCATTATCCACACCACACGCATGTTTAGCCATTAGGCTACCAGGCCCTCTCATAACCTCCTATAACGCCTTATAAGGTCTTGTAATGTCCCATTTGTAGAGGGGAATTCTTCTAGGTGAGCTGCTTAAGGAGTTGTTAGAGGGCGCCATTGGTCCTGTTTTCTCCGTGACGCCCTCTAGCTGCCGTGTAGAGTAAAACCTTGGAGAAATTAGACTAATTTCTCCAAGGTAAAACACATCAGATGTCGTTGAAATGTCGTTGACATGACGTTTATTATATTATTGTCTGTATGAAGGCAAAACAATTCGTCTTGAGTCTTGACATGACGTTGATATGACGTTGACATGACGTTGTTATGACGTTGGTACGTATGACGTTCATATGACGTTCATATGACCTTTTCTGTGGGTAGCTGCAGTCTCTGCTTGTCAATCACTGGTGATCTCAATGTTCCAGCATGCTCCTGCTATGTAAATGAAGGGCATTCTCTCTCTATAAATCACACCACCCTGAAAACTATGAACACGAGAACCCCTAGACAAACACTACTGTCACGCCCTATTGTTCTAGCCTCGTTCCTGTATCAATAATACCAACAATAAATAGCCAGCAAACTAGAACTTCGAGAGGCGAGATATTCCAGTTCCAGCCAAAAAGTATCCTCATATGTGGTTTACCTAAGCCACTGAAAATTGTATAGAAGCTTTAATAAATTATTTTAAATGTAACAATTTTGTAACAAGAATGTACAAATCTCTTTTTATTGACATGAAATGACAGAATCTAATTACTGTGCATGAAAGAGTTCATCTTCCACATTGTGCTACATGTCCACAGAAAGATGTATAAATGTAATATAAATTTAATGTGATTCAATTTGAATGCGATGCATTTGCAATGTCCTCAAATTGCAATTCAAATAATAAAAGGGGGACGTGGTGTGAATATTTTGAGGCGTCAATTGTGAAAGCAACTCGAGGTAAAAAGTCAATAGCAGAAGGGAAGTTTTTAAAAATAGCGAGAGAAGAACAGGGCATTGGAGGTGGATTAGCATTGCATTCAGGAATCTGCATAAGATTTAACAGAAAATCAAGGCTCATCTGAGCGGTCGGGAGGCGTCAAAATTGCATGTGTTAAAATGGAAAGATGGGAGTTTTGAGTGTGACAATCCATTAATAATGAGAAGATGGTTTTAAGACGCAGCAATTGAACGAGCTTCAGTTTGTAGCACATCAAGATGGGAAGACAATTCCTTCAGATTTGCATGTTAATCAAGCAGATGAGGGCTGCAAACGCTGCAAAGACTTTTAGGCCAGTTAGATTGATCTTGACAAATTATCACCAAGAGAAACAGAGTGTATTTGATAGAGATTAAGGCTAGGCTATGCTAGAGCTATCCGTCTTGCAAAATTCTACTAGAGCTTGCTGCTGGGGCTTCATAAAATCTCTCTTTATAGGGCATCTGTCATTCCCCTATGCACAGGGGTGTCATGAAATATAGCTACGAGATATTTGCTAAAACCTAACCTTACAGGAAAAGCCCCCTGGAGACCGACTTGATATCTCACAGTTCAGCCCACATTAACACCTTACAAGAAACACAGAGATAGAGGTCAGAAATAATCATTTGTGTAATTTTCTAAACCTCATAGCATGTGGTGTTTGTAAAGAATGGAATAAAAGGTTTGAATGAAAATTTTGGAGTAAAAAATGAACAACTGTGGCTAGCTGAAAATATCATGCTTTGGGAAGATACCACTGTGTCTAAAGAGTTATTGTATTTCTGCATATAGGTACCAATGGTATAGAATATACGTAAAATATCAATATACAACAAAATAAAACGCGTGTTATGAATATTTTTGTTTGATGGTTCAGCTGTGGCATTGCTGATACTACAAAAATATTTTTCATATATATAAAAGTATGTGAAGTATATCTTGGTGGCAAGTGTACATTCAAAAGTGTTTTCAGTTTTAACACAGGTTTGTTGCATATACCACTAAAAAGGCCTTTCATTCACGTTACACATCTCTGACTTTGCAAGACTTGTGTTCTTGTTGCAGTCAATTTTATTCATGTGAATGAAGGACTCCTATTGTCTGAGGCAGTTCCCCAGCCAATGGTATACCTAGATTCAAATGACATCATCTGGTATTTCGTTTCCGTGCCAATGAAATCAGCTGTAAATTATCCCTGGAATGACCAATAGCTAATTGTGTATCGCCTGATCCGGAGACTAAATCACCTATTTCTTTGTCATTTCAGATGTAGACTTTGAGTGTCTGGCCACTTGGAAGGACGGTTCTTATATGTACATGTATGGAGGCTTTACTGACCGAACACTTACCAACAAGAACGACATCTATCGCTGTTTTGTGAGTACACCTCTCTAGTGATCAATCAGCTTTGTCTTTGATCACTCCTCATATGGGATTAGTGGACATTCTGAGGGATCAACTGGTCAATCAGTACAGACCACATACGTAATCTTGCGTAATACCAATCTTGTCAGACTCCCCAAGAACCCAACTCATCTCCTAATTACCAGCCGTCCATTTTTTGGAGATGTTTTGATAGGCATTGTCTCGCTATGCTGACATCGAGTGTATTACAGCATTAACTAATTGATAAGTGTTAGTCAAAATGTCAAATAGTAGCTCTGAGTCTGGACAGATGTGTACAGTTAGTTTCATAAAGTACGGTAGACTTTTGACAGCTGTAGCCACCTATTCCTGGCTGTAGCTCTAACTAGCTAAGCCAGCTACTTTTCTCTATTTGCAACTTCTAGCTAATAGTCGGCTTACACCGATCACCACTGAAACAAGAATATTCTTTTTCAAAAAAAGAATAGATACCTGGTGTTTACGCTGCCTATGCTGCTGGACGATTTGTACGACGTCAAAAAAGCACGCATTTTGGCAGGCTTGAATTTGTACTATAATCACACTTTTCTCGGCTTCTACTGGTCTGATCTTCGTCAAATTTGGTTTGTAAGTTGCGCGTTTGTATTCCGGTTCTAATGGCGTGCAGCTGTACCCCCCAAAAGTTTTGACAGAATCTCGCTATTATGTGAAACCGCGCTATCCCCCTCCCTGCTTACGCTTCCTACGCTGCTGCTGCGTTGACCTATATATTTTCACTCCTCAGAGCGTTCGTTCGCATATACATGGGGTTTCATAGAATATACTATGGTAGTTCTATACTTGATAAAGGCCTTGGCCCAGGTATAAAAAAGTTAAACCTCCGTAAATGTAAGGAGATGTATCTAATATATCAATAAATATGTGCTTTTGGATCCGGCTTTGAGTAAGTAACCAACTATAGCCAGACAGTTCCGTTTAGTGCCAGGTAGTAATGTATAGCAGAAGTTGTCTAGTTTTGACTAGGTTCAATTTGACCGGCCGTTTTTAATGAACTAATTATACATAAAGTTAAGAAAAAAAAAAAACTGGAGGTAACAAAGACTTCAGCCCATACCTCGCTATATCACTTGAAAAATTACCTCATCATAGACTCCTTGCTTGTAGCCTTGTATAGGTCCAGTATATAGGGTTATTGTATTGTAATCAAATATTAATAAATAAATATATATTATGTTTAATTATCACTTTAATTGACCCCGCTCACTGCGTTTCTATGTAAAGCACTTGAACTACATATCTGATCATTATATATTTGGGTATAATTTTCCAGATGTACAATGTCCTTGGGACTGTTGTTTACCTTGCAATGTCAGCTGATGCCACGTGCAGAGGATTGAGGTCACCAAGAGATGGTCCACTCATCATGGAATTCACCAAAGGTACAATTTATCAAAATATTAGAAAAATACCAAAAACTATTTTATAATGGCACTAAAATAGCACAATGTCGTAAACCCCGTCCCGACCTTGCCGAACTCCCACGAACTACTAGTTCGTGAAAGATCGTAAATGTTCGTCAGAGATCACAAAAATTCGTCAGGGATCGTAAAAGTTCGTCGAAGTTCGCCAGAGTTCGTCACAGTTCTTACAATTTTTGGACATGTTCAAAAATCATCGTAGCCTTCTACGAACTTTTAGGACTTCGTAGGACTTCGTAGGACGTCGTAAGTACATCGTACAAGATCGTAGGAGTTCATAGAAGTTGGTAGGTACGTCGTAGGAGCTCTTATTGAGATCGTAGCTGATGCTAACAGTTCGCAGCATCTCATGAGAAAAGATCGTAGAATCGCGACAATTATGCCAATTAAAAATTAGACCTATTATCAGAGGACACTGGCGAACTGCCAGGAACTTTGCCGGCATGATTGGTCTTAGTTCGTCGCAAACTTCGAAGCAGTTCTTGCAGGTGAATAATTATAATTACTGGAGTTTTTCGGAGTCCATTATATATAGCGAATTATTAATCTTTAACAATACAGCTTTATTTGGAACAAAAATATTAGTAAGATGATGGATGCTGGTCCTCTGTCATCCACTGTTTACAATAATCTGCTGGATGCTGTGAGATAATAAATATTCAAGTGCAATGCATATGATAGATTTACATATGGTAAAACATCTAGGCCTTATGCTCAATTAATTGTTTATGAGTTCAGAACAGAAAAGCCAAAACAAAGAAAACTAAATAATAATGGACCAAATTTATACTGAAAATTGAAGTTGTTGTATATGTATACTATCTAAAATGTTATAAACACATTTTTGTTTGTTTGTTGTAGATACTTTTGAGTGGCCCCAGCCAGGTTGTGTCTTTCCCAGATGGCTGACTGATTCCACTTGGCAGGACCTAGGTGGACAACATCTCTTTATTCCGGACAGTGTTGGAGAAATGATAAGTGTGACCTACAGGAGACATTCTCACTCCATTCCCCATGTGAAATACGCCTACAGATGCATGCAAGTACAGCATGAGAACACATCAGAGCATCAACTGATTGCTGTTAGTTACACCTCTCATGACTGGTAAGATGCTTTCATTAATTTGTACAATTATACAGACTGAAAATTTGAGACAATCTCGCTATCTTAAAGAAACTTTGCCATTGAAAATAGATAGATAGAACGATAGTTGGAAAGATAGATAGATAGATTGATAGATAGATAGACAGATAGATAGATAGATAGATAGATAGAAAGATAGATAGATAGATAGATAGATAGATAGACAGATAGATAGGTAGATAGATAGAAAGCTAGAAAGAAAGCTAGAAAGAAAGCTAGATAACTAGACAGAGAAATAGATAGATAGATAGATAGATAGATGGATAGATAGATAGTTATGGAAAGTGCAGCCCTCTAATTAAGGCAAGTTCTTGCCGCTATCGAGGGTTGAATGATGAGGTGACCTACTTAATTACACTGTATGGATCAATGATAGCCCTAATGGCGACATTCACTGACATTATTTGAAGGTTTTTGTTGGCAATCAGTTAATTGCATTATCCCAAACGTCATTTAGTTGTGCCTTGCATACTGTGTCCATGCTGAGGCAGGGAAAGGGCTCCACCTGTGAGATACTGGCTATTAACGTGGGTGCCATTCACAATTCATGTCATCATTACGTCTACCTGTTTCTGGTGCAGTTTCAAATGCATTGCTATTCAGCACCCCAACATCTCACAGCTGGAACATGTTGTTAGCAATCTGAGAAAGACTCATGCCAGGATAGATTTAAGAAGCAATTTGGGTATTACGGTTTAATGTATAGTAGAATTGCAAAGTATTGTTTTGTCCAGCACTAGTCTGCCCTATAGTCTCTGGTGATGTTTTTTTTTTTTTTGGTTGTCAAAAGAGATTTGCAGTCTTGGGCATTAGAAACTTTTCAATCCTTTGTCGGGACGTGACGTTTTGAATATACAAGTTCTTTGAAGACGTTGGTCACTGAGGTCATGACGTTTGCTCTCATGCGACTTTGACGTCGTTTTCCGCGTTGTACGTTCTTTGTGCTTGGAAGTTCTTGGTGCAAGATTTATGACAAAAAGATTTACCATAGTGCTGTTTTATTTTACTTTTATTAGATTCTAGAGATTACATTTTCTCTTATTCTTTACCCACAATAAGTGATATTATTGCAGAAAGATTATTTATTTATTTGTTTATTTTAGTAGCATGCTGCCGACATCTTTTATCTCAGCTCCCCATAAAGCTCTTCCATGCAGTGACCCGCCCATAATCCGACCATAAATGACGTCATTAATTTCTGTGGAGAATTACCTTGATGGCCCAACGTCTATAAAGGAGCGCTCAACGTGATGACGCTGTCTCCAACGCTGTTCGTGACGTGATCCTAGCGTCGTGACGGCCGTAAAACGTGCTGATGACGTTGTAACCGGAAATGCGTCATTAAGCTGTTAAAGCGTGTCTATTTTGGAATGGACCCAAAACAAACATGGAACTATTGTTCTGTTTTCTGCTGGTAAAAGATTAATTGCATTTCTAAGAATCAGAAACAAACAAAACAATTTTTTACTGTAGGTCCATTGTAAAATTTTGAATATTGATGTATGTGGCAGTAATGGCACAGACGTGTTGAATCTTTTATGTTGTTAAGCTGCCCAGCGATTTGGTGCGGTCGCTATAGTATGAAACAGTGTTGCCGCATGACAACAAAATTGTTTAAAGTGTAAATTTATATAGGAACTAGATAAATTACCAGCCAAATTGATTTATAGCAATTGATGCAAAGATTTGCATTTACAAGAATTTAAGCTTGCAATTCCCTTTGGTAACATTATGGCAAATCAAGCAATATTTCATACTGGAGCACATCTCAACAGCAAGTGTTCTCATGCTCCCAAAGTGACAAAGGCTTGTGATGTAATGTCCGTGCCCAAGATACATCCCACTTAATGCAATATACATATGATGTGTTTCCTCAACGCATTGTGTCACAGGAAAAATTCATAAAGCTGCCATCTCCAGTAATCAAGTTTGCATTGTAGTCGGAAAGCAAGACAATTTATGACAATATCTTATGCTGAGATATTGTTGTTCTCAGAGGCGGACATTTAATTGAATATTAGAGCAGTCTTTTAGTGGCAAGCTTGTAAGGTTGGGAGTTTGGTGAGTAGTTTTGTCCACCAGGTGGCTACATTCCCGCCTCTCGCGACTTAAGGGAGAGTATACGCGAGAGTACGAGACTTGGCGAGAGGTGAAGGGAAGTTGACCTTTGTGACCTTAGTAAATTGCGGCCAGCCATTGGAAGGGCCATAGCTATTCGAGAAGAGGGTAGTTGTATGCATGGAAGGGCTAATGGCCAGATAGGCTTGAGGATATTGGCACGCGGAGGGCATTCTTCTCAATCGCTGCCCACGACGTTCATGACGTGGGCCACGACGCTCCCCATGACGCTGGCTACGACGCTTATTAGTCACGTTGAGATGGTCAAGGTTCTACAGGACCTCCTGGGTGTCAAACAGGGGCCCTTATGAGCACCCTAATGTCTCCTGAAAGCATAGAGATACGGGGTCTCTTACGCAGCCTTTTGTAGTACAAGAATATAGCCTTTAAGTCTTCATTGAACCACTATACAATGTATTATGTCTAGGTGCTGTAGCTTTTAATATGATGATGCTCGGCTCTAGTGCACTTCAGCATTACAGTAAGACATAGTTAGGCAGTCAGACACAGCTGTATACAGCACTTAATGTATAGTATGTTTTCTTCGTCATCTAAATTCTTTGATATTCCACCAAGATGGTTTTCTTATTGTTCTGAGAGGGATGTAACCTACGAAAATGTTAGTCAACTCCCTCCAACTCTGTGAATAAATGTTGATGATCAACTGACCTATAGTCTGACTGACATACAAGACATCTGACTGTTCCAATTTTGGCTTTCTAGTGTGTGACTGTCCTTAATTGTATTTCGATCGAGTCTGCACTCCTTGCAACACTGTTGCAGAGTCGTTAGCACTGATAGTGGGGTCCATTACAAGATCATGGTTATCTGCCAGTTGGGGTGACTAGCTTAATTGCCCGCTGGGCTGTGCCTGTGATCTGTCACTTGGATCGATGATCTGTAGCCCCCTGTACTGTCAAACAGTTGTGTCCTCCCCCTATCTCTGTGTGACTCAGGCTGTATTAGTCTTTCTGATGCACTTGAACCTACTTCTTAAGACCATATTTAATCCAAGGCTTTAGTGGACTCAATGGTCTAAGCAGCTGAGTGGTCGATTGGTTAAGGTCCTAGCTAGCTGCGCTGTAGGTCCCGGGTTCGAACTCTGGTCCGGACACTCTTCGTGAGCTACATATTATGGATGTCGGTCGCGTGACATGTTAAATTGGTGGTGCCTTGAGCTCGGTGTCTATGCTGGGAAAAGTAAAGACTCCATCCATAAGTGATCATTTTAAAGTACACCAAATGTGCAGCCAAGCTAAAATCTTGTGACTTCAATTCAAATTGAGAAGTAGTCTTATAGGGAAATGCCTTTAGTGTAAGGTTTTGCTACATACAATATTCTTTCCACCCAGATGATTTTTATAGTCTAATCTGAATAATTTCTACCACTGGCCTCATTAGTACCACAACCTCACCGTTAAAGCCACTTTGACTGGTCTTTGTACAGAGACTCGTGTGTAATTATTTGTATTAGTCATTTTCCCCTTGAGTCTATCCATCAGTGCAGACAGGTTTTCCCAATTAGGTTAACAGGTCTAATGCTTTTCCCAGCATTTCGCCTTCCCAATAATGCTGTTATCATTACCTTTGATGACGCTCAGGAGTATCACAAGGCAAACCTTTGAACCTTGTTAGTTTTGTGCACTAGTCCACCTACAACTGACGACTACAACAGTTACATGTATTTTGATGTATTATATATATATTTTTTTTTAATTAAAAATGTTGAATTTAATCCAATTAATTTGCCTGAAACATATACCCAATTTGTCAGACTGATATTCTCGATGTAATTTCAATCATTCGTACATAGTTATTTTTGTATTGTGGTATTTTTATGATTACTTTTTCTTTGAAAGTATTGTTTTTCGTAATTGTTACAAAATTAATAATCATACCTATGATTGTTTTTCATACTCCGAATGAAATTGATTTCTTTCTTTTCCAGTGATACGAAATTTCAGTGCATCAAATTTGTCAGGAGACATGACAATGTTGTTGAATTACACGGAGGTGGGTTTCTCGTTTTCTATGCATTATTTCAATCCATTAAATTTCTCTGTGAACAATACATGTTGTCCAATGGGTTTCATGACCCTGATTAGGAGCATTTGGCAGTACCCCATGCCCCAAAAGAGATCATTTACCCCCTGACCCAGTTCCTGGAATTAATTGTGATTCATGGGTGATTTAAGTGATGATGATGAAGTAAAATTTGGTCAGACAAGGGAAAAGCATTAATTACTTGTTGAGATAACGTCCTTTGTAAATTTGTAAAAGATTACATTAACAAGATGGACAGGACCAATAACATTAATGAGTTTCATGCCATTAAATTATCGTTTGAAATATGGCTTTGTCAGAAGAAATTCCTGTTGCATGAATGTATGTTTACAAAAATGCATTTATTGGGTTGTTTGGAATTGGGGTTTTGGGGTTTTGTTTTAAATTATTGATGATTAACATTTTACCATTTGTTTTTTTCTGACATTAAATCGAACACTTTTTTGGTATGAAGATTCATTTTGTGGGAGTTTGTAAATTGCTGACATTTTTTTTGGATTTCTGTGAAATACGGTTATTCAGTTTGAAACATGGGCGCAAATCATGGGAGGGTGGGAAACATTCCCCCTTCCTACAAATTTATATTTTCTTCACATTTTAAGGTACATTTTTAGGATTTTCACCCCCCCCCCCCCCCTAAAAAAGTTGCAAATCTTCGCCACTGGTTTAAAATATATTGGTGGCATAATGAATATATACAAGATTCTTGCACTCCAGGAATTTCCAGTAAATATCCATCATGTAATAGACTTTTTATCCTAATCATAATTACGCAGCTGAAACTCTGTGTGATTTTGCGTTATATGATAAAAGCTATTATTATAATGGGTGTCAGCATCTTTGAGCATTCCACAGCATTCCACAGCATGTGCCATTTCCATGTTAATGCGGAATGATGAAAGTGTCCAGACCAGTTATAGAGGGTCCAAATTTGAGGGTGGTGACCTATTGAGAGGGTCCTAGAGGGTCCCAATGGGCCTGGAGGTCCAAAAGGACCTTGTTGACCTCTCATTGATTTGCCCTTTTTCTTCTAGGAGGGCATCTTGTACCCTGTAACTGAGTCCAGTTTTTATTCAATTAACATTGACAGTTTCCTATTTTTAGTGGTGTGTTTGCCACATCCACGCAGTTTACACAATGTCTTTCCAGTGTCTGTGTGATTAATTGCTCATTACACCCATCTATTGTGTGTTTGCTCAAGTTTTCTGTTGGTAACTTTCGTACAAAATCGATGGGCCCTTCTTGAACTTTGAAACAAACTCATCAGAACTGTTAGAGCGCCCTCCATCAGCAGTGCATCAATATGGCGCCCAATCCAATGCCCCACTCCAATGTTAGAGGAAAGACAACCCATCCCCACTTCCTCACAAACGTCCCAAATGTACTCAATGACTTATGCATGTTTTCCTTTCTCTTAAGACAAGAGAAAGCCATCCCCGAGCCACATAAAACCCCCCAGAGATATTACATCCTATAGAAACATTGAAATAATTCACAGTCAATCGAGTTTCAGACTTCTTATTGCTACCAAAACGCTTTCTTTTGTGAAAGATAACAATCTATCACTTTTGCAATTTGTCTCTATTTCATTTTTGCAAATCATCCAAGCTTAATCTCCAGCTAATGTGACATTGCTACAGCAGCAAAAATTGCCATTTTCTACTTGGCACTTAACATGATGGATGACTAATGTTTCTTTTTTTTTTCTTTTTCACTCTTTCAGGAGCTCATGTCGTCTACAAAACAGACCGTTGTTATCCTATACATTTCGCTGCTTCAGTCGTTCACACTTTAATTCGTAAGTTTTTAATTCATTTTTCCATGATTTCGTATAAAACTTTTGGCATTTGTTGTTGTTTCAGAAGCATCGGCAAATGCACTTCTTTTTAATGTTCCAATGTTATATGGCAGCCATTATAAGATATAATCATAATTCTAGTGTCTTTATCTCAAGATATTGTAAATGTCCTCATATGGAATTATGATGTATCATTTGCCAATGTGAAAATAAAGTCAGTGCAGTTTAGTTCAGTAAGCTTTAAAAGTTAATTTTGAGCACATTTATCAATATTTATAAAGCAGCAAATTACATGTAGATGATAATTCATACCAGAGGTTCTGAGTTCGATTCCCTTGTGGGACAGCCTTCTAGTTCAGGGATGCAGGATACTAAATTCCATCAAACTAAAAGTGCTCCGTAAATAGACAGAATATTAAATCAACCATTTCTGTACACAATTAATGAGTAGCATCGGCAAAAATGTAATTTTAGAATGGCATATGGCAAGAAAGAATGAAAACAAACAAGTGAATGTGTCTATTTCAGTGTTTACAATACATTTTAACAGAAGGAATGCTTTTTTACTGTCAGCACAAATTGAGCACTTTTCCAGAATGCTGAACAGAGCTTTCTTTTGTTTCTCGCTTTCTTGATCACATCAGAAAATCTAAAAGGTTGCTGAGAATGCTATCTTTTATCAATGTCAGCATCATATAATAAAACAGTTTCTCTCTTAAATCGCTAGCAACTGCTTAATTTCTCTTATTTCGTTGGACACAATCACCAAGGGCAAACCACAATCCTAAAGAGATCTAGAAAACAGACATGGTCTAGACACTTTAATTTAACACTTGATCTAAATTTATTTTCACGGCTTTCAGGAGTTCTTCTAGACGTCATTTGAGACAGAATTCTTCATTTATATATAATACATCACAAAAATATCATACTCATATTTTGCTTTAAATATTATGTGCTCCCCCCCCCCTTAAGTGTAGACCTAATATAAGTCTTGTCGGCAAAACTGCATTGCAGAAATAAGACAGATTCATGACTTTTTTCATGTTTTTTTAGGATATATTAGAATTGTCCCTTGTTGAACAGTAAACATTAAATAAATTAGTTTGAATGTATTTAATTAAATTTTTTAAAGGGCTGATGACCTAAAGGGTGTACAATGAAGCCTCGTCATAAGATTATCTCATTAAAACGGCCTCCTCTCTTATAAATAAATATTTATTTGACATAATAGATAACTCATTAAAAGACTACCTCACTGTTCAGACGTTTATCGGGAAATAGCTTAGTCTATAGAGAGTTTAAAATGTATACTATATGATAGTACTTAAATGAGATTGATTGACTGATTGATTGATTGATTAATTGGATTAATATATTATTCAACGTAACACAAAAAGTTTTACAATTGGCATAAATAATAACCACATATAAAATTGGCATACAACCAGATAAAACATTCATATTAGGATAACAAATGTAAAAATTCTGTTAATATATCAACACTGCACACAACACTCGACAGAGAATTTCGCCACGACAGCGAGATTCGCCACCCCCCTAAAACTACAATAAACACCTTTTAAATGGCTGCCACAGCGTAAGAACACTGTCAATGATCTATACAATTAGGTTTGTAACAAATCAAGTCATTGCAATGTGAATAATCGTGTATTAGGGGGGTGGCGAGTCTCGTTGTCGTGGCGAAAATCACTGTCGCCGAGTGAATAATGGAATAATTATCCCTTTTTTCCTTTTTTTTCATCTTTAGCCCGGAATCTGCCAGCCCAACCCTGTCCCTTCCATGGACGTTTTTACATCACACCGGATGCGTCCGGATGTCGCCTGGACGTTCGTTCCGGATGTAACAGGACATCCCGTATAGATATTACATCATCCTGCGTAGCTCAGCCTGGTAAGTGTCATTTAAATTACCACTATTACCTTCATTACTATATAGCTTACCTTTCATTAGTAACGTCGGAAAAAAACTTGTAACTTACTCAAAACAGTGAGCCAGTCCTGAGTGAAAATGTGTCTATTACAAAATATATAGTAATGTAAGCAAGTCCACTTAATAGAAAACACCATTAAATTACAAATTCATGGTCAGCAATGATGGCATGCTAAATAAAGCTGGGGCCAGCATAAGATACTAACGTTATATATATATATATATATATATGGAAATTATTTAGTGGTTTTTCTTTCAAATTCAGGTCATGAAACTCAAGGATTGTTATTGAAAAATTAATTTGTAAATGCAATTTATTAAATATTTTCTTCACTGCTATGAAAGTTTGGTATGTTTAGAGATTCAAAGTTCAATTGAGTTCATTCTGGTTCATTTGCAACCTTAACCGGATGCAGTTACGTAATATCAATCAGACTTAACTGCTTGCGTTATTTAAGTATAAACAAATCAATTAGTTCAATTAAGGTGACTGACCTTTATATCAAAACATAAAAATATAATTGACTTCAGAAATTAAATATTATCTAGACTTGTGATATTTTGTTTTGGGTTGCACTGTTGCAAGATTTGGAAAGTAAAAATTGTAATTGTAATCTGAGTGAGCACTTTGTTGGCAAACGTTGTTTCTGATAAGATTTTTTCTGCTTTAATATTTTTGTATTAATCAAGAGTTAGGACCCACATACACTTTGTTTTCTTCTATTTGTTCAAATTTCACAGAATTTCGTGTTTTATCCGAATTTCCTGTTCTTTTAATGTAGACCTTCAATTTTTCTGCAAATTTGATCAGCCAGCTGTCTGACTTTCAGTTTTCTTAGTGTTTCTTTTTACACTATCTCGAGTCAAATAACTCAGTGTATCTTGACTGCCTGAAAGTGATACATCGGGTTTGCGATAAAATCACTTTTCGGAAAGGATTAAAATTCAGTCTTGAGGTTGTTTTTAGACTTTCAGAAATGAGTTTTTGTTGAAGATCGACTGAAATATGTTTTTTTAATTCTTCACCAAGTTGTTGGCCATCTGATGGCGTCTGACTCGACAAACCTCCACATTAGTTTCAGTAGTTTTTGACTGACAAGTTAGTCAGTCTGATAGTCAGTGTCAAGAAAAGTGACATGCTTTGACTAAGAAGTTAGTCAAAGTTACATGTCTCTAGTCGTACTGACTGAGACTGGCAATTTAAAGCTGACTATTCCGATAGTAAAAAAAAGATTTAGTAAAACCTTCTGGAAATTACCCGTTATGTCTGAAATTTAGTCAAAAATGTCTTAAAAGTTATCTGCTTGAGTAATGGTCTATAGTCCAAGATATTTTCTTTGTGGAAAATATTGACGAAACTTACAAGAAACTGCAAGTTGACTACGATACGAGGCATCAACTACATCACTTGCAACTGTATGAGTTCACGGCATCACTTGCAGGCTGCAGAAGCTGTATGAAAATATGTCTAGTCTGCTTTGTTTATCTCGGAAAAGCAGTCTCCGTCAAGATGCAACACTGATGACTGGGGTCCTATCACTACTACGATCAACTTAGGACTGGCTTGGCGGCCATCTTGCTATTCAATATGGCGCCCTTGCACCCAAATGAGTCATCCGTCAAGCCAATCTCATCTATGGACCTATTTAGCTTCTTGTCTGTTGCGAAGGGCCACATACCCAGGTCCTTAGGATGAACACTGCAGGAATTTCTCATATATGTGTGTGATTCTAATGGCTACCAACATAATATTTGTCTCAATTCACCTCAAGGCCTGTTCCTGATTGCATTGACTCCCTCATTGACATCAGCAAATGATTGCATAATTGAAAGACATTTCATGAAGCTCCACATTATCCATCTTGGACACGATTGCCTGCTGTACATATTGTTGCACTGCCCGAAGTACAGTGCTGTATTTGTAAGATAATGAATAGTAAGTTTGCAGTAGTCTTGAAATACATAATGCATGAACACAAACACTATGATGTCTGAGCTGATAGTTTACTAATTTACACCGTAGCCTGGGAAAAAATCTAGGGGGGGGGGCAGTTTGGTCAAAAGTCCAGCTTCTGTATGATGTTCTGATGTCCACTTCAGTAACCATAAATGTACTATATTTTGCAATTATAGGGGGTGTAGTCCCCGCAGGCTACGGCCCTGGTTTATATAATAAATTACCCGACAATGATGACGTCACGTTGTTGACGTCACTGCATATTATATGGAAAAGTTGTGCAAGAGCAATTCATTTAAGTAGAACAATAAGGACAGCGGTGTCCTCCAAAATTATCTGGGCTCAATGAATGATGTGGGCTGTTCAAACATGCAGGGTTTACTTAGAAGAGAATGATGGTAGAATCTCCAGCACTGTAAGCTGATATAACAATAGTAAAGCATTGTAACAGGATGGGGCCAAGATAGTGGACATCTTCCTGTTGGTCCAGCTCTCATGGATGATGTAAACTGTCCCTAGCTGCCTTTACTTGAAGTATCCCAAGCACATTTAACAGTCCTTGTCCCAAGTCTGGAGTCTTCTGCCAACAAACCAAGCAGTCTGTGATAAAACCTCGGAGGATTCACTCAACAAACAATTGGAAAAAGATCGATTTTGTTGCAACTGAGCACAAGTGTCTTGACCACTGTCCACTCAGGCCTCTGTCTGGGTGGTTTCTTTTTAAAGCAAACTGACCATTGCAAAGGAGCCTTTGAAGCTATAGAGCCAGTCAAAAAACGTATACATCAATAATACTAAGTTAGAACAGCGGGGAGACAGGCAATCAGTTTGCTAGATATATACCCCTTCAAATCTGGTCATTTTCTGTTAAGTAACTATACACTGCACTGATTCTAGTTTGCCAAGAACATCTCCACCATTGTTATTTTTGGCACGGTTGAAATGCATGATAATACCAAGGCTTCAAAACATAATTAGTTTTTGATGAATGGAGATGGAAAAACATCCATAAAGCATGAGATTTGTGCTTGAACTTTTTTTTGTTAAGTTCATATATCATCCCAATATGAAAATGCCAAAACGTCTCTAGTCCATTTATTTGTTTGATGTTATTTTTGGCACCAGCAAGAGACTGGGCAACTCCTTGAACTCTGTCGATTGTTTTGAGGGTAATTTCTAAACATGACTTTCCTATTGTCTACTTGTTGAAATGTCAATCCATCATCTTGAGTGTCAATAAAAGTCCTCAGAAGCTTTTGTTTTTCACTGCATATTGTCAGAGCAATTCAACCTCCAGTGCAATTAATGCCGATATTTATTGAACTTTTGTCATTCAGCCTCACAGTTGACTCGTTGTGTTGCGTCAGTTGACTATTTCCGTGCTAAAACCCAATAAAAGCGAGAAAACGTTCTGCAATTTGCGAGTCCTTAGTGTTATATTGATTTGCACCAGGTGGCAACACTAGGCGCCCCCCTGGTGGTCGTTCACACATTTACATCACCATTCTGCCCAGCCTAATTGATGGAGAGTTGAGCATGCTGAGAAACACAAAAATCGACCAAAAGGCTTCTACTGAAATCGATGAATTTTATGAGCGTGTAGAGATCACTGTTGCCCTACAATTTATTCTGTTCATGAAAACTTTCAGTTATGGAAACAGACCAATCTTTATCTCAACTTTCCTTCATCTCAAATTTGAAGGTTTTCAATTTACTTGAATAAAGTACATCATGCAACTGGCATTTGCCATATTTTGTGACTAGATGTTTTGTGAGCCTAAGTAGAACTATCATGGTCTTCACAATTTGGCATTTCAAAGTTTAATTGGGATGTCTGCTATATATGGTAGATATGTCACCCAATTATATAGTGCTTAGAACTAAGATACATTTATTCATTCACACAGACAGTGACAGCTCCAGATGTGCATTAAATTCAGGAGTTATGTTGCTAAAATGGCCCATCCATCAACACTTTTGTGAAACCTGTCAGATGGGCCCTAACTTAAAATTATCAAGTTTAGCATTTAGCTTGCTTCTTTGTCACACAGTGGAGTTCTTTTTCCAAAACTTTGAATGCAACAACTGTCACAAAAAAATTATGACACCAATAGAAAAGGTTGAAGTATAAACATAATAACAGGAACAATCTGTGACGTATAATATATTATGTTGAATTTACTCTGCTGTAGAGGAAACTTGGACAGTACTACTTTATTACTTGAGTTGTTGTTGATGTATATAGTACTTTGGTTGTAAATACATTTGTCTCTTTCTTAAGTTAATGATTTATTTTGCAGCTGGCCAACTGGAATGCATAGAGTCCTGGAGTGAGCATGACCGGAACTACGTCATCGTTCGTCGCCTAGGTCACAATCCTGACGTCACTAACTGCTTTGTAAGTAGGCCTAAATTCATAAACAAATGGTTCGATGGTGGAAGATTTTGAAAGATGTTCTCATACATGGACATATAAACTTAGAGAGAAAAATGAATATATTATTGACATATTACCATATTAACATCTTTTCATCGTTTTGCAGAGTTATCGGAAGTTTGGAGACACCATTGAACTTGCAACTGACAGAAAGTGCAACTTCGGAGCACCTAACATATTCGAACACGAAATTGACTACAGGCTGGACCCCAATCCAGGTATGGAAAAAATTGTTACCCCTTCTTTTCTGTCATAACAATGTTCTTAAATGAAAAAAACCAATACGTAATGTTATAACAAACACATTTAAGTTGTATTTTGCATTTCAAAGGGCTTTTCGAAAATTAGAGCTCTGTATGCTGTCATTTTTTTGCTCAGGAGGTAACTGTCATATATAATGGCTAGACTAAATAACTTTGCTTATTTCTACGATTACAGCGAGTTGCGAAGACCACATAGAGACGAGGATAAGACCGGTGGAAGAGAAACCGCTGAGTCAGCAAGAGCACCAAAGTTACGGAACCGGAAGTGGCTATAAACACACCGGAAGTGAAGGCAAAGACTACTATGACGATAGGCAAGATGCCAACAAACGTTTAACAAGTGGCGCTACCTCTGTGACGTCACATAGCATTGTATTATCTTTAGTCTCGTGTCTTCTCGCTACTTTTGTGGCTTTAACGAGATGAGAGTGGGAAATGGATGCGATTCAAGTCTCAAATTCTTCACTGTGGATGCTGCTGAGAAAGTAAATCTTCTTGTCAAGATAAGGTGACAACTATGCACGAAGCGCTGTGCAGCAAATCCAGCTATGACATGTGGATAGGGAAAGATAAACTGGTGCCCAGATCGCAGAGACATTTTCATCAGATGAGCTCTCGGAGACAAAACTCCATGCATAGATATCATGCATTAAAATTGCTCTTTTGAGGAAATTCGTGAAGCGCGCGAAGGGCAAGGATAGCCTTTTCGCAGCAATAGCCTTGATGTATTTGCCAAAGAAGAGAAGCGAATGCCGAAGAGGGTCAAGATCTCAGCATTTGCTGCGACAGCGCTTGTGGCCGTTTGTCGGCTACGATTTTGTAAAATGCTGAAAATGGGCTTCGCAGACGCAAGACGGGACTTGCAAAACGTGCTTAGTGATGGAGAAGATGAGATGAATGGCTGTGTGAGTGAAAATGTGACAATGATTGAGACGATGACTCTAATTCTGTTGGATGCTGTGATATGCCTGGCTGGACTAAGTCTCCAGTTGCAACTTAAAACTCCATGCAAGTATACAATAGGAAATATATTTATGAAGAAGAAAGACTTAAACTTTTTAAATTCACTTCAACTTGGGGTCATATTATATTGGATACTGAAGTCCTTTTCATCTGACTGCATTATAACTAACTGACCTTGACCATAAATTCAAGGTCAGACGATGTCGCCACTGGCGGCGTGGTCGACTACAGCGCCAAGATGGATAACAATTAACCATTTAATTAACATTATATGAAGTAAGTTATCTGAAATATTAATCAGCATGACTAAATAGTTTCATTCACAACATGGAGTTAGGAGTTATATTAAATGGCATGTGCAATACACTGGTAATATGTAACACATTATGGAAATTCTCAAAATTAATTTATAAGTAATTTTTTTGGAAACTTCAAGATGTCTTCTTTCAGGTCCGCGCCTGTAACTTGATGATGACGTCATCTGTAGCTCAGTGTGACGTCATACGCGTTCATGTCGTCAAATACTTAATTACTTTTCCCTTAATTTTGTATAAATTCTTGGTTGTATACCATTAAAGGTGCTAATTGTCAATACATGGTATATTATTCGCTATAAATATGAATTTTTCTTGTGAACCACACACTATATATAGTGACCCCCCTCCTTGCTTGTTTTTAACCACACTTTGTTTATATGTACCCCAGGATTCAAGATATAGTTAATCCACTTGTTAAGGAATAGTGTACACTTTGTAAATGATGTAAATACGGCAGATTGGTATTTTTGTGTCGCCCTTATTCACCGTCTCACAAATACACACAACCAGAGCTATGTGTAGTGAGATTTTGTAAGGATTATATTTGTATAAAGGTTCCAATATGTATGTGGAATTTGTGCATATTATAATGCATTCATTTGTGACCCAATGCTATGACAATATTATTGAGTCGTGTCGCGCGGGTTTGGTGTTTAGAGAAAGAAAAAAAAATGTTTGTGTCTTCCAAGAATAAAATTACATAGGATAATTTTGATTCAGAAATGAATTCAGTTTCACAGAAAGTTGTTGAACTCCGAAACACAAAACTAAATCTCAGATAATGTATTACCTATGTATTTTTAGTGTTTTTCTTTAGTTTATTTAAAAAGTATGATTTAGTACTTTCAAAAATTGACATGAGAGACTAGATTTGTTTGTTGACTATAAACTATAATGGAACAGGGTTTATTATTCTCAATTCTCATACAAAGATCATCTATAGCTACATGATTCAGTATTGTAGAAGATGACGACTGGCTATATGTTTTGTGTGGATGTTACATTTTCTGTCTAATTATCCATGCAAAGATATCTTGTGCATTGAAATACTATAGCAATAATATACAGTGAATGTATTATATGTAATATAATCAGTGTACATATATTTAGGGTACGAAATTTGTGTGTAAAATGAGTGTTGTTACCAAAGATTGATAATGAAATTACAATGAAAAAGCATCGATTTCAGTGTTATTGTAAATTTACTCTGATATGATGAAAGTTGATCTCTGAGTTTTAAATAAATAGACCACTCCATTTATGTCAATAACCGTGTTGCCAAAATATGGAGAAAATGAAATTTGATTTGTTTGAATCACACCTAGATGGCGCTTCATGACACTCTAGTGCCCTCTAGCGATTATTTCTGATGATATATCCTATCTTGTTATTTTTGCTGTGTGCAATGTTATTGGATTTTGTAAATAATTAACCACGAGGAAAGAATATTATGTATATTGTAAATTATTTGTATTTGCTAATAAATGATATCAAATATCATGCAGTATCATTTTATCTGTGGTGTACCTCAATGCGGTGCAGTTTTTCCTATTTGTCAAGCAATCTTGCTTACCAATTAATGGACCTTTTATAATAAATGAAAAGTAAATTAATAACATGTAATAATGTGTTTATCAACAACTCATTTACATTTGGAAAACCTAAAGGAAGCCTTAGATTTATTTCTTTTGCAAGTGAGAATTTAAACTTGAAGCTTCACAATGAGAGCTTTATCCAAAGTTTTCTTTCGAATTTTGTTTGCTCTGTTTTCTCTTAGGTTCTTTCTGAATTAATTACAAGCAATTTATTTGATTCAGTTTTGCTTTGGGGAGAAAAAATAATTTAATTTAGTGAAGAATGTTAAAAGCCACCAAAAAGCAAATAACACTTAAGCTGTAATTTCTAATCATGAATAAAGCCAGTTTAACAGGACAATAAAATGCAAGACCGGCTTCAAGAGAGCTCAAGAGAAACTGTAAAGGTCCTGTTCATAACTTAAATAACCAACTTACACAGTCGAAAACAGAAATCATCAAAACGAAGCAACCTCTGCTTTGTCACGTTACATAATTAATGGCACCCCTTTATCTGACCAAACTACAATAGCTAATGAATTTAACAAGTATTTTACAAATATTGGACCTAGCCTAGCATCACAAATTAATTATCCTGTAAGTAAATCATTTAATGACTATTTACTGACACCTACTCCTCATAATTTCTCATTTAGTATGGTCATCAGTGATAGTATTAAAGAAATTATCAACAAACATAAAAATAAATCTACTTCGGGTTGTGATAAACTCTCCAACAAACTACTTAAACTAATTAAAGATGATATTGCCGAACCATTAACTGTTATAATTAATCAAACTTTCAGCTCTGGTGTCTTCCCACATAAACTGAAAGTTATCCCTGTGCATAAAAAGGGTGACAGCCACACTTTTAATAATTATCAACCAATCTCAATTCTACCAAGTGTGTCCAAGGTTTTTGAGAGGGTGATGCACAATCAGCTACATAAGTATTTCTCGCAATTAAAATTATATTACATCAGTAAAATTGCAACTAAAATGGATAATGACGAAGTTCCGATTAACATACATCTAGATTTATCAAAAGCCTTTGATACTTTAGATCATGAAATACTATTGTATAAGTTAAATTATTATGGAATTCGCAATAGCTCTTTGAAATTGTTTGAAAGTTATTTACATAATATAACCCAATACAGAGAGATAGCTAACACTACATCTGAGCCCCTATTGATAACTACAGGCGTACCACAAGGTTCAATTCTAGGTCCACTTCTCTTTCTTATCTATATTAATGATATTTCACTTGTTAGTAATCTTTTTTATCCAATAGTATATGCCGACGACACTACCCTCTCTGCAACCCTGGGCACATTTGGCACTGGCCCCATGCAAGAAAATAACACAAATGAGAACTAAATAAAGTTAGTAATTGGCTCAAACTTAACAAATTATCTCTTAACATAAACAAGACTAAGGCCATGGTCTTGCATATTCATCAGAGAATAGTGCAACCTCCTGTTATAAGAATTGAAAATACTAATGTTGAGTACCTCAGTGAATTTAATTTTTTCGGAATTATTATAGACCAGCATCTTTCTTGGAAGTCACATTCGAAATAAATTATCTAAAGTCAGAGAAGTATTAAATAAATTAAGACACATGCTACCAAAATATACATTAATTACCTTTTACAATACCACGTTTTTACCTTACTTGAATTATGGGCTTCTTTTGTGGGGATCTTGCAGTGAATCGATATTTAAATTACAGAAAAGGGTAGTAAGAACAATTAGCATATCAAAATACAATGCCCATACCAATCCTATATTTAAACATTTAAGGCTTCTTAAATTAGAGGACCTGTGTACACTGAGTGAGTTGAAGTTTTGTCACAGGTTAGAACATAATATGTTACCGATCTATTTCTACAACAATATTTTTATTAAAAATTCTGAGACCCATAATTATCTAACTCGAGGAACAAATAACTATCAATTACCTGTATTCAAACATTCCTTCATTAAAAAGTCAATTAGATATAAAATTCCAACTTTCAATAATAAATACTACACTAAACTTTTTAAAAGACAAAATTCTCAATCACAGCTTCAGACAATTTTCCAAAATTACTAAAAACCATTTCCTGGAGTCATACAGCGATATATGTATCATAAGAAATTGCTTTATCTGCCAAACATAATCTGTCCTTAACATATTTCATAGTTATTTGAGCACCAGTACATAATCACCCTCAGGGCCTCATCCCATTTCCTCCATTTCATGTCACTCATCTCATCTCCCATTTCATTGGTGGGCCTTCATCAGCGCTAGCTCTGCTGGCTTGAGGGGTCTCCATCATAATTGCATCTTCTCATTTCATTTATATATTCTAAAATGTACTATTTATAAATTATGAAAAAAAAAATTGATCTAAATCTAAAAATCTATGTAATTAATACGCCTGTAACAATGTAATTCGTCATAACTTCGATGACTAGAGGTCAGATGCAGTCATGTTGTATGTCAATTAATTATTTATTTAAATATTTCAATGAGTGCTGACTGTGCAGTACTACATGTAGGGACTGATGGATTGGTCTACTACAGTGGCATCTCAAGCTAAAAAAGAGCAACTGATAAACATAATCGCTAGAGGGCAGCAAAATCATACCTGAGCCGGCCACCTGGTGGGTCGTACTGTACCCTACGGCTTCAAGTATAGCTGCATAAAAGGAAAACGATATAAGAATAAGTGTCTTCATTCTGTGCAATTCCAACTGGATTCACACAAATTTGCGCGATCTGCCAAATTTGTTAGATTCTCGCAAATTTGCAAGAAAAGCTATGGTAGTGCTCGAGAGATTACTTATTATTCTTTATATTAAAGGTTTCTTATAAATTATCATGTATTTGCATTCACTCCATTTCTCACTGGACAATAATTATTAAGCACTCCAATTTCTCTGCTGTTCACACATCTATTTTTGTTTAAAGAATTTTCTTTTTAATTTTGCTGACACTGTGTTAGAATACCACGAAAAAATTAATTTTTGCTGTTTTTCTTAAAATATTGAACTTTTGGAACTGCAGCATCGAATAATTAACTACACAACATGAAAGTTTGATCAGAAAACATGAGCTATCTAGATGATGAGTTATCTAAATGTAACATAACTCAGTTTTTACCCCCCGAAAATACCTTTAACTTAAACATTGAGGATATCCTTTTTCAGCCGTCCAGAAGTCTTGGTCACCTAACATTTGAGGCCCATGGCACGAAGTAGGATACTTAAATAAACATATTTTGCCCCCATTTTGCCTGAGACAAAACAGCAGTTTACTTTTATTTAATTAAATGGTCATTCTAAGAGATGAAATGCTTAAATTATTATTGAACTGATAAATTTGTCCACTTTCTCTTATCAGTATGCTGGTTTTTTTTTGGTTTTTTTTTCAAAAGTAAGCTTCCCCATTTTTCTCCGCCCGCCCCTGCATGCAAAGTGACCTATCTTTTTTCTGGATCCGCCCCTGTTCTCCACCAATTACGCAAGTCGTTTTGCTGACTTATGCACATTATCGTGAGTTGATTTAAGCATACCTAATGACACGAAATGGACTTTCCATTCAGATGTGCAACAAAGTCAATACCTCTCGTGTTTACAGCCCCATTGAACAATATGCGCCAAATGGCGTATTTATCGACAAATACAAAATGAGTTAAAACAAAGATGAAGTATATGAAGAATAATAATCATGAAAATTGAGATTAAACAAGGACAAAATTATAATATGCAATATAGGAGTCTTGTTGATTATACATTCTAATCTGTAACTCCAAACTCAGTTGAAAGGGAGAAATCTGTCTAAGTGGGTAATATTTATAATATATAATAAGCGAACTTAGAGGTAAGACACATTTAAACTTTAATCAATGTGAACACAAATGTATAAGCAATGGTTTTGTTAATTTATTTTGATATATCTTAAACAATGCACTAACTATCTCTTGACTACAACCATCGATTTTTATGATAAATGTGAAGTATTAATTAAACAGGTAAGAGCTGGATGGAGTTAAAGAAACCAAATCAATTCTGCAAAACCTCTGATTGTAAAAACTGGTGATTTGGAGTAATTTAGGAGTCCTGATTATCTAAAAAAAACAACGATTTCTCTAATACGTCGCAATATACGTCAAAAATTTCTCATTTCAAATTTGCCAGTTCGAATGCTTTCCATAACTCCTGGTGCGACCGACTTCAGATTTTAATACGGAACCCCAAAGTTAAACATTTCCTGTTTGTCCAGTTAACTGACAAAAAGTTTTATCACTTCAGTATGGTGGCCGAGGAGTTCACTTCTTGGTGCGAAGGTTCGCCCCCCGACAGTAGAGGGGTGGGGGAGGGGCGAAACCTCTACTGTCGGGGGGGGGGGGGGGAAGATAGTTGAACCTTCGCCCCCCGAAAATTGAGCTGTCGGACAGCACCTTCTTTCGCCCCCCCCCCCCCCCAACGACACCGTCGCACCACGACACCTTCGCCCCACGACAGTGATAGTATACTGTATATAGTAGGTAACCAAGATTGTACACAACTTAAAAGCTGTCGAAATACGATCAAGATAAAGTACATCCAGAGATAATTCTGTGGATCGGCATGAAATCTCTGTACATTCAATATTCACAGTGATTAGAAGCTAAAACCTTGCTCCCCGAGTTTTGGTAATATCATATTTCTACAGTCTTTAGTTTGGGTACAATCTTGAGTTGAAAATGATGATGCAAAATGCGATTTTTATAACTGACAAGATTAATTGTATTTTGCGGCATTTTCAACTCAACAGTGTTCCCAAACTAAAGGCTATAGAAATGTGATATTACCACAACTAATAAGAATAAGAGAGCACCTGTCTAATAATGTATCAACCAGTATTCTAGGTAAACTACATCATGAGATAAGTTCGCCTAAACATAGGCTCCCAGACCGCAAGAGAGGGGACTTGGGCACCCCGCCCGCCTGCCCCCCTCGCCCACTGTTTCTTGTCTTTTAAACCATTAATACTGCATCTACTGCATTGTTCTTTGCAGTAGTAGATGTATCTGTGATAGGGGCATCCATGGATATAATTACAGCTCTGTACGTTCAATATTTAATTTGCTAAAACCGCCAGTGAGGGGGCAGGTTAGCAGTTTTGTGGCACGAAAGTTGGCAAATTTCGTGGTGCGAAATTGGGACTGTCGTGGTTCGAAAGTTGAACTGTCGTGGTGCGAAATTGGGACTGTCGTGGTACGAAAGTTGAACTGTCGTGGTGCGAAAGTTGAACTGTCGTGGTGCGAAAATTGGGACTGTCGTGGTGCGAAAGTAACTGTCTCCCCACGAAACCACGAGACAGCGAAGTGTACTCCTCGGCCACCATACTTCAGTGTTTTTCTTCACTTTTTTCTGCAAACAAATTGCAGATCGATTTATACTTTTTTCTTTATGGGAATTTTTTCGTCATTTTTTCACACCTGCGTAAACAGGTAACTGGGAAAGTGTAAGAAAAAAAAAATCGATAATAATATTTGCATGCATAGTAACGTGAGTGTTAAGTGATGATCAATTTAAAGCGAGCAATATTTTACTCAGACAATGATCGATTAATATGAAGCCCATTTGCTAACCGGTTAATCAGCTTTACCATAACTTAGTCATAGTCGTGAAAATCATTAACTTCTTTCAATTATACCTACAGTCATGGGCCCCGTTTTAGGGGGGGGGGGGACAGGGGGACAAGTCCCCCCCCCCCCCCACTTTTTTTGTACTAACATAACGATTTGACTGTTGGTGTCCAGAATAAAGGTCAATATGTCCCCCCCCCCCCCCCACATTTTGAAATGAAACGGGGCCCCTGCCTACAGTAATAAAGTAACTGATTCTGTTGCAATTACGCGATAGGGAAATGTTTGAACATATATTTTTTTCAGCTGTCCTTTGTCCTAAATCATACCACTTGGATTAGTGTGAAACGGGGGTCAAGACTTAATTAGCAATTGTCTTATCCCTCAGCGAAAGAAGTTTGAAGAAGGTAATTGTTATCATCATTGACTGTCGGGCAGGTGGGTGGGAGGGCGTGCGGGCAGGTGTAACACTTTTGTTTCCGGAGCAGAACTCTAACACTAATGCACTAACCCGAACAAAAAATTTCATACAGTAATACTCTATGTGGCCTAGTGGTGCCTTTTGATAGTCACATTGACATAATTATGTTAGCTATGTTTTACAAAATTTGGAAAAAAATAATTTGTTGCGTTTACAGAACAGAACTCTGACACTACTGCACCTAAATGCTTAAAACTTTGTCATGAAACGTCTAAAATAGTGCATAAATAGTGGGGTTTCACAACCGTAAATACTAGAGAATTTTCAAAATTAGGGAAAAATAGGGAAACTTCTTACTTTTTCAAACCTTCATACAAACGACAATATTTACCCTACATAAGTGAAATATTTTCCATGACATATCTAAATTATAGCATTTTCACTTTTTAAACTTCATTTTGATATTCATTTCTTGCTGTTTATAAAATAAGGGAAAATCTGAAAAAAATGATAAAAATTTTGTTAAATTGTGTTTCTGGAGTAGAACTCTAGCATTGATACACTTACCCTGACAACATTTGTATGGTATTACTCCATATACCTTAGCTGTGCATTTTGATAGTCATATAGATATATCTCAGCTATTTAGAAAAAATATATAATAATATGGTTTTTGTTTCCAGAGTAGAACTCACACACTACTGCACCTACATGCATACAAAACTTGATAAGAATTTGTCGAAAATAGTGTTGAGATACCTTTTTGGAGTTTCATAACCATTAATGCCAGATCATTTTATATAATAAGGAAACTATGAAAATTTGGTACTCTTTCAAACCCTCATATCAATGACTCTATGATCCTTACATTATTAAAATTTTGCCAATGATACCTTTTACTTTGTAATCCCTTCTTTTTCATAATAATGGAAAATCTGGAAAAAAATGTTAAAATTGTGTTGCTTCCTTCATATTCGCTATAAATGTTGTACAATTCATGTGCATACAATTATTAAATGTTTGATCATAGTTATGCTATATTCAACCCATTCCACAGTTTCTGTTTATAATTAGCAATTTCATAATAATTAGTTGAATAATGATCTATATTACTTTCACTTGACTCCAATACTTATTATTGGTTTCTCAATTTGCACCTGTAAAGTGTTTGGTAATAAATAAATATATATATATATATATATTTAAATATATATGCCAAGTGGCATATACTAATCTAAATGCCATAGATTTAATGCAAATCAGCAACCCAACCATTCAGAAACTGTTGAAGGGAATATGGCAATTGATAGTGTACAGTACATTCAGTTGCCAGCTGAAAGTAATCAGTGTGTGAAAAATATTTCGAATTGTAAAAACATGAAAATGGGTGTGTTGAATAGTACATTAAATACAAACATTAAAGGTTTATTTTTTGAATGAAATTATACCCAACATCTTTAGGTGGCATAACATTGTTGCTGAATTTTATATATATTCCTTAGGAAGCAGCCCATGATGACTATTTTTGAAATATAAATTATAATCATAGTTGTAGATAAGTTAAGGGAAATGCTATTGTGTTGATAATTTTAGTGAAATGAATACTCCTTATTGTGCATAAAATCTTTGAAACAGAAAAATTTAATGGCAGGAAAAGGATAGACAATACTTTTTATGCTCACTTGGCTTTACTCTGAACAGAATGGATTGCTATTATTAAATATTTCGCATATTCCAGAATACATAGGCGTAGGAGGCACCTGTCTTTTTTTTGGGGGGGGGGGGGCAAAGGTCATCTTGCCCGAATTTTAAGGCTTTTATTAGCACCCCTTTATGCCCGCATTTTTAAACTTTTTGCCCGAATTTTTGGCTTTCCTGGACACTTGGGGGGGGGGGGGGCAATTGCCCCCCCACCTCCTTCGCCTCCGTCATAACACCCTAGAATTACATAGCTGTTAGTAGTGAAAGCAGGGGATTTTCACACAATAATACATGATGGTGAAGCGAGGCTTTCAGATTCCAGATAAGCTCCCAGTGAGTGCTGTATTTAATGCTTGGATCACGTACATGTACCAGAGATTAGGATCATTGTCCTTTTGGCCTCACAGGGATGTAATTATATCTAATATGACAAAGAAATTCAAAATCGATTTCCCAAGAACAATGGCCATCATAGACTGTACAGAGCTGAAGACAGAGCGACCCTCATCTCTAACTGCACAGTCACAGTGGTGTTCAAACATTTTTGACCAAATGGTCAAGTGCAACTGGCAACTCACACAGTTGTCACTTTGATTGTTATTGTTTTAGGATCATTGGAGCGTCCAATGCAGTGTGTAGCAATTTACTTTTATTTGCTGGCTCAGACCCATCACCACTGCTCTTAGTGTGGTATTAATTTTGTCTTGGTTAAAAAAAAAAGTAATCTATGATTGAGTCCTCTCCTCTCCTATTCTATCCGTATTTTGAAATACATGCATTATTGGCAACGTGTGGATTAGTTAGCTGGAATACATGTTATTTGCGAGGTACCCTCACTACCGCAGTTTCAAAGGAAAAAAGATACGTTGTAAAAGGACAAATGAAAACATATTATTATACAATGCACTTTATAATTATGATCACCCAGTACTAGTAATTTTACCTCAATATTAAAGATGTATGTTTTGAATACATACACAACTACAGTGCCTCAAAAACGTGATGGGACAGACATGCATGGGGTTTTCTTTTTACTTTCTCTGTAGAAATGGACGTTAAAAAATTAAGACTTACTGTTTCAAGGTGTTCTGTTGAATGCTGTGAGAATGTTTGTTGTTTGTGTTATCCTTCCATGCATGATTAAGCACAGAGTTACAAAAAAAGCGTTGAACCATGTCACAGAAGACTCAAAAAAGTTGTGGGACACCTTAAGAATTAAGTCTTAATTGATTGCTAGACACTAATCTGCTATTATGCTTGAGGTTAAACCATTATTTTTAGGTCCAGGCTATCACCACAAGTGACACTGAGTGAGGAGAGACTGTTTTTGGCAGTTTAGCGTCAATATATTAAAATCAAGTCATTTCTGAAAGGATGCCAAGGAAACAATTGTGTTCAAATATTTTAAACACAATAATACGTCTGGAAAATGGAAAATGATGGCATTAGCAGCATCTTTAAATTGTTGAAAGTTGCTAAAAACCACTGCGCACAATGTCCTACAGAAGTTCAAGCAAACTGCCAGAACAGCCAACCTTCCGAAACCAGGGCGTCCAGGGGCAACTTCACCTACTGATGACCATGCCATAAGGCGGATGGTGAAGAAAACCCCCCAAACTAACTGCCCCTGAGGTCAACCAAGCATTGAAGGAGGCAGGAATAACCATCAGTGACCAAACCATAAGGAATAGGTTACATGATGCAGAGTTCATGGGACGTTGGGCATGCAGCAAAGTCCTGAAAATGCCAAGCACAGGAGAGCCAGGCTAGAATTTGCAAGGGCACATGTTGATAAACCCACATCGGACTGGGAAAAAGTCCTGTGGACACCTGAAACTAACATAAACATGTTTCAGTCTGATGGCAAGTGCACAATGTGGAGACCAAAGGAAAAAGCTGATGATCCAAAGTATACCTGTGCATCTGTGATGCAAGGAGGAGGTAGTGTGATGGCCTAGGCATGTATTACTGCCAAAGGATGACATAACTGAAGATGGATCCAGCATAATGGATGGCAACACCTACAGGAAGATATTGAGCAAGTATATTGAGTCAAATGGGAAAAACCTTGCTGGCAGGGGCTTATGTGTGCAGTCTGACAAGGACCCGAAACATACTGCAAAGGCTACCCAAGAGTTCATTGCCAAGAAAAAGTGGACAGTGCTCAACTGGCCAAGTCAATCACCCGATCTGAACCCAATTCAGCACAGTCATCTTCTATCTCCTGAAGAGGCAAATGCATTCAGAAAATCCCAAAAATAAGGCTGAACTGAAGCAATTAGTTTTGTAGATTTGGAAAGACATTAAACCATCCATTTTCCAGAAGATCCTCAACTCTATGCCATGGTATCTTGAAGCAGTCATCGAAAATAAAGGTTATGTCACAAAATATTGACTGACATTGATTTTGCATATGATAATCATCGGTGTCCCGACATCTTTTTGAAGTGACAAATCATCTGTCGGTTGTTTGTCACACTGTTGCAGATCAATTAATTACATAATTGTCCCTTTTGCTTTAAAACTGTGTTCTACTATGTTCAATAAAGTCATCTTATAAGTATTAATGGTCTAATGTCATTCTATGAAATGTGGTCAGTGAAATTAGAGAAAATCAAGGACTGCGATGGAAATAGATAGATAGATAGATAGATAGATAGTTAGATAGATAGATAGATAGATAGATAGATAGATAGATAGATGTCATGCCTACAATGCCTTTCTGAATGATTTTTATTTTTTGTACCTTTTTTTTTGTCATAATTCAATAAAGACTAGGGTTTTTTTGGGAGGTTTTTTTCTTCAGAGAGTCATGTTGTGATTGTATATATAGTTAACCTGTAAAATATATATTTGTTGAGTACATTTGCCTGTATATTACAATCATTTCCGAATGTATGCCAAACCTATTGATCCATTCTACAGGACTACTTTATTTATAACTGCCTTGCTCTTTGTTTTAACCCAAAGGTTATCTTTATCACTAACTAATAGTAATGTTTGTAAGTTACTCTAAATACTATCTCTATGTTGTAGTTATCAATATGTTTACATTGATATAATTGGCAACAGCTTCACTTTTACTTAGATATTTATCAAAGTAATTTTGTCCAAGTAAACTCAAAACAGATCCACATACAGTTATATCCACGTTTTCTAGACCGTTTAGTCAGTTCTTTACTGAAAAAAAAAACCGAGATGTATGTGCATAGGTAGCACACTCAAATCTGTAGTTGTAGCCATGTTTGTTGGGGTAACGCAAGGGGGTATGTCGGACCTAGTTATGGGCGTGGCTAACTGTCAAAACTGGATTGGTCTATAAGTACTTAAACTTGTGTATGTTTTATAGCATTTCACCATTTCCACTCAAGAGGTCAATAACAGCGGAGTCTTGACCCGACAGTTCAATGATCGGATCCATATTGAATTGATATTTTATTGTAAGCTCCAGGTTAAAGCATAATAAATTCAAAATCAAAATCATAGGCTGCGCTGCAGCTAAACCCTCAGCGAATCTCACATAGCACACAGGCATAATTTAAATTGTTAAGTGTTTGTCAAACAGGCAGGAATGCAGGTGTTGCACTTTCATTTCCAGAGCAGAAATCTAACACACACTTTCGTTTCTAGAACTGAACTCGTAAGACTGATGTACTTACCCTCATGGAATTTTATACAGTAACACTCTATATGGCCTAGTGGTGCCTTGTGATAGACAATGTTTTACAAAATTTGGAAGTATATTTTTTCTTGAGTGTTTATAGAGTGTGTGCAAGGAACCAAAACAATAGCTACATAGCCTGTTATGCAATGCTAATTAGAGTCCAAGATGTAATTTTTTTTAACTCTTTAATTTCTTCATTTGTTCATCATATTTTGTAAAGTGTGAAATAATACAGTGTTCCCAAGGGTTATTATGCGGATATACTTGAATATTTACATCCATATTGTAATATTCAGACAATTTGGTAAATATGAATGAATAGAAATTATAAACTTTCTTTAAATACACAAGAACTGCGTTTATTGTATTGCTAATAGCCAATACATATTTTAATGATCTTCTTTGTCTTTGGCACATGACTTCTTATAAAGGTAAGCCTGCAGGAACCCTGTATAAACAGCAATCAATTCTGTTCAGAGTAAAGTCAAGTGAGCATAAAAAGTATTGTCTATCCATTTCCTGCCATTTAATTGTTCTGTTTTAAAGTTTTTATGCGGGTATTCAGTTAGCTAGAATTATCAACACACTAGTACGTTCCCTTAACTAATCCACAACTATGATTATCATTTGTATGTCCAAAATAGTCATATATAGACTATGGCAATGAGCCTAAGGAATATATATCTGAAATTCAGCAACAATGTTATGCCACATAAAAATGTTGGGTATAATTTCATATGAAAAATAAACCTTTAAGGTTTTTATTTACTTGTATATAAATAAATAAAGTCTAAATGCAAATAATTAAAGATCTGAAAGGTTTATTTTGTATGGAATGATATTCCACACACTCATTTTAATGCTTGTATAAGTCAAAATATTTTTCGCGCACTGTTGACTATTAGCTGGCAACTGAAGGAACTATATATTATCTTACCTTCAACAGTGACTGAATTGTCTTTGGTATGGAAGTTTGGAAAAAGTAGAAATTTTCCCTAATTTTGAAAATTCTCTAGCATGTAGGTGCAGTAGTGTCAGGGTTCTGCTGCCGGAAGCGAAAAATGTATTATTTTCTTTTTTTTTCCAAATTTTGTAAAACATAGCCAACATATGTCAATGTGACTATCAAAAGGCACCACTAGACCATATAGCGTATCACTGTACAACATTTCTTTGGGTATAAGTGCATAAGACCTAGAGTTCTGCTCCGGAAACGAAAGTGTTATGCCCACCCGCCCATCTGCGAGCCTGCCCATCAGACGGACATTGATGTCAACAATAAGCCTTTTCGAACTTGTCACCATAAAGTATTTCGATTGAACATGCCTTATCTACCTTCAATGGATTTCGATTTCATTAAAAATTCATGTGTGTTTTCGACTGTGACTGCCCACACAAAACTCAATGAGCTCTGACTTTCTCATGCTCAAGACATTTCTTATTACTTGCAGCAAGACACAGACAGCATGGCATCCATGGGGAAATTATTCACTTTAATCATTATTGTATCATGTATGATTGAGGTTCAGGGAAGTACATATAGAAAACACAGCCTTGACTTCACAGAAATACCCAACAATATCCCAGCTTCTTACACAAGAATCGACGTATCTTACAACAAAATTACCACAATTGCAGCCAGTGATTTGGTTAACAGAAGTAACTTATATGAACTTTCGGTCACTCGCAACCAGATCAGCACAGTTTCGTTGGATGCCTTATATGGATCACCTCTGCAGAATCTTTACCTGGACTATAATCCCATTGACACTGTTCCTTTTATCAAAAACATCAACGGAACCCTCAGGAGTCTGTCAATGACACACTGCTCAATCACAAATGAAACATGGGACCTTAAGCTACCTTATGCTGGAATTACAATTCTCAGCCTATCTTACAATTTCTTGAAGCAAATGCCTGACCTCAGCTTATCCGAGTCAACTTTGATAAACCTTTATTTAGAATCTTGCGAAATCTATGAACTAAAACCATACTACTTCGCAGGATTCACCAAGCTATACAGGTTGGTTTTAAGTAGAAATAAGATAATCACCCTGGATGACTACACATTTACTGGACTTACAAATCTGATTTATTTTTATTTTGAACGTAATTATGAGTTGAACAATACAAAATGGCAGACATTCAATGGTCTATCAAGCCTACAACACTTCTACTTCTCCTATAACACAAAACTGACAACCTTTCCCTGTGTTGCGCCATTCTCGCCTGCTTTATACATTTTCCAAATGCATGAAAACTTGATAGAGACTATCCCAAAGAACTGTACAAGTTTCCCTAACCTGTGGAGGTTTGTATTCTATCACAGTAAACTTCAAAATGAAAGTACCAATGAAATATTCGCTAATACCACAACTTTGGGCGAAATTAACATTGGAAATGCTGGTAAACTTTGTGTTGAATATGAGGCCATCAACAAGCAGAAAAAACTAAAGACTTTGAACATAATTAATTGTGGTCTGGTGGTCTTTCCAATGAAGGGCTGTGGTGCGAATGATACAGAGGCTGATGTGAGAGCTTTGGACTTGCCAAGTTTGTCAACACTAAACCTAGAGGCAAACCAGTTGACTTCTTCTCCCAATTTGTCACTTTTGGCGAATCTGCAAGTTTTGCATTTAAGGTCAAATAAAGTACAAACCGATCTACCACCCAATGGAAATTTGAGGACGATAACTTTAGACTATAATGAGATGACCTCTGCTCCTAGTTTGAGTACGGTCTGTAAGATGGTGACCTCATTAAATCTGCAGTACAACCAGTTGTCTGCCTTTCCTGCAGGATATTTTGAACAGTGCAAGGCCATCACCCATCTATATCTCTCTCACAACAGGTTTGCTATGGTGCCCAGTTTCGTCGACATCGGCCTGACTTTAAGAAGACTCGAATTTACAAGCAATGCCATCTCGGGTACTGTAACTGCAGACCGATTCATGAACCTGACAAAAATTGAAAGTATGACCTTTGAAACTAACACGATTGAAGTGTTTGACATTGCAGCCTTGCAGCACATGCCTAGGCTTTACCATCTCAACTTAAGGCGAAATTTGCTCAAGTCTATTGACGACCCATACAGATGGTGCACTGGCTCAACCTGTGGGAGATTGGACCTGTATGTGGACTATAATAACTTGAATTGTGATGAAGGTCGATGCTGGGCTAAGAGGTACACAGCCCCGATGAGAATTTTCATGAATGGCTGCTTTGGAAAGGGCTGGAATAGCGTCACTCTGGAAGACCTAAACTGCCCAGGTTAGTATGTGTGTATAAGATATGATAAGATAAGATAAAATTTTATTAAAAACACAAGCTCCAAAAGCATTTCGCCCACAGGAAATTATTAAAAGAACATAAAACAAACGAGTTGAAATATTTACAAATGAAGAGATGAGATATATATATTACTGTAGGCCGTTTCTTTGACATAAAATGCAATTGCCACATTGACATGTACTAAGAATATCTATAGCTATTTCTTAATGAATTTTTCAATAGCATAAAGTAATTTCATGTGTGTTCTTTATGTTGATGGGCAACACATTCCATAACAGAAAACCTTGATAAGCAATTGAACGCATGCCAAATTGTATACTGGTTTCATTAATTTGAAATCATCCCTCATATCTTATGAAGTGACTTGTCCAGTAAATTATCCACTGGAGGTGCCATATCATAAAGCTCTTTGTAAACAAATTCTAGATTAATTTTACGTGTTACATAATCATATAGCATTATTTTACCCGTTATCATAGCGGTTAGTATAATCATTGCAGATAAGTGTTAGGGCCTATTTCGCCTTAGTTTAGTTTTTCACGTTGCTTATCCTGCCCTGTTGAAAAAGAAATATAGACAGTTGAGCAATAAATACATTTTGAAGCCACAGAAGATTCATAAATCCTGAGTTACTTGTGCAGTCAAGGTCCTTACATAGCCTCTGTAGGGCGTTTTTTTCTTTTTCTTCTGCTGAGTTGCTTTTCACAACAGACCCCCAGGGAAGGTAATCAGATTATAACAAATTGTATGGAAGTTTGTAATATTTTTAACACATTCTTCAGGGAAATAGGATCAGAAACTGGAGGTATAGAGGCTAACACTAGAGACACTGAAAAAATAATTGTTGACTACGCTAATCATTTCAGTGTAAAAACAATTCTTGAAAATATAAATCATAATAGTCGAAATTTTGACTTCCGACACGTGACAGAACATGAAGTCTGCAAAGCTATAAAATCCTTATGTGTGAGGAAAGCAGGAAGTTGCGATGAAATCCCAAAAAAATTCATTAAACAGACTAGTGAGAATCTTATCAAACCAGTAACTTTAATAGCTAAAAATGTATTGAACAACCTAAGTTTCCGGATATCATGAAAAAGGCTAACATAGTACCCCTAGATAACTGTAAATGGGCTCATAGCCCTATCAAATGTAATAGCAAAAATAATGTAAAACCAGAATATGTACAACCATTACTACACAAATACTTATCAGGGTTATGGTTGTCAAGACATATTAGTAAGAAAGACAAAGGACTGGAGAAACGCATTAAATGATGACCAAACAATAGGGATAGTAGCAATTGATCTATCAAACGCATTTGACTGTATGTCTCATGGCCTATTAATTACCTAACTTCATGCATATGGCTTCAGCATGAATACATGTGAAATGATCAAGTCTTATCTAATAGAAAAATTGCAACGCGTCAAAATAGGTGATACTTTCTCAGAATGGGTAACAAATATCAAGGGCGTCCCACAAGGGTCTATACTCAGCCCCTTGTTATTCAACATCTGTCTAAACAATTTCTTGTACTTGAATATAGGATCAAACATCTATAACTATGCCAATGAGAAAACCCTTTCATCTTATATTAGCTCTAATTTAAGTGAAGTCACGAAAACCCTTGAAGATGACTGTAATTGCCATGGAAGGGTTCCAAGCGAACTACATGAAAGCCAATGACTAAAATCAGTGGCTATAAAAATGTACAAAATAAAGAGTAAAATGACCCCCACTTACTTAAAGGAACTTTTTTCCGATAGCGAAGATCATTACAATCTGAGGACAAATGACAATTTGCATATCCCCCATTTTCAAACAATGAAATACAGCAAAATAAGTTTAGGTATTATGGAAGCAAATTGTGGATGCCTATATACCAAGTAACATCAGAAGCAAAGTATCACTCAGTAGCTTCAAATCCACTGTGACTAACTGCTGAATGCTCAAAGTAATACGACAAAAATAATTTTTTTATAACTGTTGATGTTACAGATAAATTTTGTCAAAATGCATCGAAATATATAAGAATCACTTGTGCAATCTTTATTTCCTATAAAGTGCTGAATCGCACGATTGAGTGCTTTATATGTGTGCTATTATTATTATTATTATTATCATATATATAAATTGTAGAATAGATTTGCTTTATATATTAGTTTCCATACTCGTAACTTTCCATATTGTATATTATTATTCCTAATAGGTCGTACAGAAGCTTCGACTTGGGTCATATATTTTGTATTGTGCATCTTCTTGAATTTAATGAGAGTAATATTATAAATGAAATCCTTGAAAATTTTATATTGTATTCAAGAGTTAGAAAATACCTAAGAGATCAACATATTTTAAACAGTTTAGAAAACAATGACTCACAAAATCCCAATACAACTTACACAATATTGAAGCAAATATTACCGGATGGTTTTAATCGATACATGCCACTAAAACAAATTTTTTTTTACAAATATAAGCACCAAAACAATAAATGGATATCGCAGGGAATAATTAACTCCATCAAATTTCGGGATAAGTAATATCAAAAGTTAAAAAAAAAAACCCACCAATACCAAGCTGTACAACACTTTAAAAGTAAATTTAAATACCTATAATAAAATCTTAAAAAAATCGATAAGAGATGCAAAAAGACTTTATTATGACATTCAATTTAATAAATATAAAAATGACCTAAAAAATACATGGAAAACCATAAACGACATCATATGTAAAAGAAGTAGCACTGCCAAATTTCCAGATATTTCCAAATAGACAGTCGGAAAGTTACCAACAGTGAAGAGATAGCTAACAAATTAAAAATGTTTTTTGTAAATATTGGAACTAACTTTGCTTACCAAATTCAAATACCTAAGAACCCCATGCCAAACACAGTTTTCTTTTCAAAAAATATCAGAAGATGATACTCTGAAAATCATAAATAAACTACGATCCAAAACAAGCATTGGCATTGACATTATTTTGACCATTCTATTAAAACGGATTAAACTAGAAATATATAAACCACTTACGTTCATAATTATTCAATAATTTGCCACTGGCATCTTCCCTCATGATTTAAAAATAGCAAAAATATTACCCATCTACAAAAAAGTCGATGACAAATTACCTGACAACTACAGACCAATATCTATCCTCCCCTCTATATCAACAATTTTTGAAAAAGCAATATATATGCAAATAAATAGGCATTTTACCTCAAATAAACTCTACTTTGTAAGTCAATATGGCTTTAGAGAGTACCACTCGACTGAGTTAGTTGCAATAGAATTAATAGACCGAATTGTGCTAGATATGGATAAAGGTGATACCGCAATAAGTATTTTCATTATTTTGGACCTTAGCAAAGCCTTTGATACCATTGACCATCACATACTTCTTAAAAAAATGGACTATTATGGAATCAAAGGAACTGCCCTCTCAATCAAAAGTTACTCAACCAATCGCCAACAATATGTAAAATATAAAGATTGTACCTCAGACTTATTACCGATCACTACTGGAGTACCTCAAGGTTCAATATTAGGCCACCTACTTTTCATTATTTATATTAATGACATTTGTTTTGCCACAAGTATATTTAAATTCCTCACATATGCCGACGATACCACCCTCTTTGTAACATTGAACTTAATACATACCATAGATAACCAACATTCAGAGGTCTTGTTAAATTTAGAACTAAAAAGAGTAAGTGACTGGCTTAAACTGAATAAATTATCTCTAAACACCAACAAAACGAAATGCATGATATTTCGGCCAATTAACAAACTTGTACATCCTCCACAATTAAGCATTGACAGTATTCAAATTGACTATGTGCAGCACTTCAACTTTCTTGGTATACTTTTAGATAACAAACTGAGCTGGAATACCCACATTGATTCTATAACTAAGAAAATTTCTAAAACCATATGCATTATGAATAGATTAAAACATACCCTGCCCATATTTATATTGAAAAATATCTACAATAGTCTAATCAACTTCTATCTTTATTATGGTGTACTCTGTTGGGGACTAAAACCAAACCGGATTACAAAAATACAGAAAAAGGCAGTTAGAGTGATTTCCGTTGGCAAATATAATGCTCACACTGATCCTATCTTTAAGAATTTAAATATATTGAAAATTGAAGATATTGCTTCGAGAAAACTCTATAAATTCTACCAACGTTATATTATAAATAAGCTACCTGACTACTTCACTATCAACTTCAATATTCAACAACATAGTCAAGTCACCAATATAATACAAGACATCATAGATTTATAATTCCTAGAGTACATCACAAGTTGCTGAATATACTGTACGCTATCAGCTTCCTTTACTCCTCAATAAAAATGTTGAATGTATTTTAGATAAAGTTTTGGTCAATATGTAGAAAGATGCAACATCCCAAATTGTTATATTTGCCAAATTACAAACTAGTGCAAAACTATTTCCACCTCCCCCTAACCCAACATATACAGGTTATTTGTAAATTTACATACGTATCAGAAGATTTTAATTAAATTGAAAATATCTTTATATGCCTGCACATTCATAATTCAGCCATTCTATATTGCTCATCATCATATATCATCATAAAATTTGTTCTCTCTTCTTCTTTATCTCTTATTTTGTAAGCCTTGAGAATTAGTTTATTATTATTATGTTTTTTACTATGTACTGATTAAATTATAAATCCATAGCAATATAACTGATACACAGAACCACAAGGGGGCGTGATGATAGCGTTGTTACCACAACTTAGTCACTGCCTCCTTGACCGTATAGTATACAATAATCTATATATAGTTGTACCAGACAGATTTATTTTTTGTAAATGTATGGTCAAAATAAAATATTCTTGAGTCTTCTTGAGTCTTGAATGTGACTCCGTGATTTGAAAATTTTACTCACTACTACCACTTTTCGTTTTGCAGATAAGTGATTCATGCTGATCTATCTATCTACCTGTCTATCTATCTATGATTATCCTGATTGTCTATCTGTCTATCTATCGATGATTATCCTGATTGTCATTTCAGAGTCGAAACTCATGAAGTTGGAAGCAAGGAAGGACCATTCCATGACTTTTCGAAATTCTCTCCCTGTCAGTGTTTCATTCAAGAAACTGTTCAGGGCGATGCCTGGGAATAAATACTGTGCTCTTTGGTGTATGGAAACCCCGAACTGTTTCAGTTTTGAACATGTACCGGAAACTAGACAGACAACGGATGGCCTATGTACAATAAGAGTAACCTAAGATTATACCCCACCACGTGACTCTTTCTATTGCTCTCAGGAAGGATATAAACAACGAAATTGTTAGTTAACTCCCTCCTGAATGCAAACTGTACTTAATTGCTTAATAAGAGCAGTTAAACAATCAAATAATCAAACAAATTAGCTTGTCTTGTAGAGTAGAAGTTAATATAACTGAATTGGACATATTGAAGTCAAGATATATAATCTGTATTCTTAATATTAGTATAGTATTTTCATAATCAGGATAGACCTACTATTTTCCTGTTCCTAGTTCTAGAATGTTTTCAATGCAAAAGACAAAATGCCCATTTTGGCATTACAAACTTGGTAAATATCTATTTATTACTAGAGATCGATGTCTTGCACAACGTTATTATGAATTTTGTAAATTGCATATACTTTTAACATATATTTTTAACATTCACTCTGATAAACTTGTGTATACAAATTGCTAAATAAATATTTTTTTTCTTTCTCTCATTCCAGTGAGTTTAATTCATAAAGGCAACTCTTCTCAGGCATTGTATTATATTGTATTGTATTGTGGTAGTCAACTTTTAGGATCAGCTACCAGTGGCAGACGTAATGATGAGATGATAAGGATGAGTCCACACCATGCTACACATTTACCCAATGGCTGGGGTCCTTTACCTGCCACAGCATATACCAAGAGTGTATACGACTTGTCAATAAAGCTCATGAAGGGTGCTGGGGATTGAACGCCGGACCTTTTATATATACTACAATTGCAGTCATATCACGTGAAATATCGGGTGATACGGGCCGGGTGATCTACATTTCATACCAGACAGGTGTCCGAATATGGAAGAAACATGTGTTCGCCCCAAAAACTGCCGGTGTGAGTACAGTTTTACGGATAAGATTAATACCAAGATTCTAATAGTTAAGAATATATCTATATAAGGGCGTTTAAAGTTAGGATTGACTTTTAGTTATTGCTTCAAGTTCCACTAGGCTGGCTACGCACCCACCTCGTCCAATCTGTTGATTGACCCCCTTACAAGCCATTCCGTTTCATAGCCTACAAAGCTTTTTACTGTTACCAACAACTAGTCGATAAGGCTACTAAACCATAACACTGGTGAAATATTAGTTATTTGATTGACTGACATCTTATTGACAAGTTGCATACCGTGAGAACTGAGAAGTCGTTGAACTCTCTAGTGACTCCATGTTTTGACGAACCCGTTGCAGGACAGATTAACTCAGTCAAAATGGGTGGATCCAGAAAAATGTTAACGGGGGCGGACAAATTAAAATGTATTGCGGGGACCGCTGAATTGTTTTATTTGTTTAAATGAAAATGTACTAGGCCAAGGGTGGCGAGGGTTTAAACCCTCTAAACCCCCCCCCCCCCCCCCTACTAAATATGCTACTGGTCAATTTTAACTTTATATATATATATATTATTTTATTGACAACGCAATATCAGTGCAGATACATGTGTCATAAAAAATAAAATAAAGTAAAGGAAGAGAAGAAAATATAATATATACATATATAATAAAGAAAATATAATAAAATAAAGGCATGAAATTTTTCTAAAACGCTATAGTAAAAACATAAATAACTATATACAGCAGGTAATGAACTAACAAATATATGTATCTTTGAGCACCTAGTACAATTAACACCACTGGTAATACTGATATATAATGAGCACCTATCACGAAGGGTTGAAACAAGATAACATACAATTCAGTCTACATAAGTGAATACAATGAACAAGATATGTACAAAAGAAAAATAAAAAAAATAAAAAAATAATAATAATAAAAAAAATAAATAAATAAATAAAATAAAAATAATAAAACACACACGCTTATATATACAAATGAAAATCCAAACACTTGGAAACCGCTTTTTCAATGTGCCACCAACCACTCTGATAGGTCCAAGAGGTAATGGACAATTTACCTGACTAGTCAATTCCTAGTACTATGATAATTGAGAACCTAATACTTATGTTTTACGATCCAATTTTATTGCAATTTTTAAGAATTTTCCAAGGGCACAGTTTAAGTTAGTATCTTTACTTGTTAATTTTTGAAGGAATTGTTCAGATGGGTTAAGAACAAAGAAGTTATCAATACATTTACATACTATATCAAATAGGTTATTGAGAATGGCATTAAATTGTTCACAGATCATTAGGCAATGAAATTTATCTTCAACTTGATTAAGATTGCATTTTTCACAAGTTCTTTCCTCAGCGGGCACAAATGGGCGTTTGTGCCTACCTAATTCGATATTTAAGTTGTGAGAGCTCAGCCTGAAACGAGCTATATTACAATAAATTGATTTAGGAAAGTCATGATACAAATAGGGTTCTATTCGAATATCTTTCTTGAATATTTTATAAGTTCTTAGTTTGGGGTTACGTACGCTATCATTGATCTCATGCAACATCTTGGCATGGGCCTGTTCATACACTGACACGATTGTCTTGTTTAAGTCAAACTCATTATGGTTCATATTGAGGGTCTCGGTGACCTTGCAAAGTCTCGTGAGCCAACATGGTTTACCCTTTTGATATAACTCAGTCTGAATCTCATAGCAACTCTATTTCTAACATATTGGCAAGAGCCTTTTTTGCCAACTTTAAACGAAAGAATTATTTAGTTTCAGAATTAAACATCCTTGATGCGATGGAAAGATTACCAGATTAACACAATCATTGCTACTTCATCACAAATGAATGCGTTAGTGTATTTGCTTGTACATTTGTTATGCGCCAATGAATTGCTGTTTTTGCCTGACTTCATCTTCAGTGGATGGACACATTAGACAGATTGAAATTAATTACACAGACTCATAGGTCTTTTGTGACTTTTACGAATCGTATGATTTGTTCATTAAGACAGAGCTATTGGCCACAGAATTACTGATGGAATAAAACTGCACGGGGATCAATGGTTTGTCCACATTTTCCGTTAAAATTATCACCTCCGGCTTAGTGGGCAAAACTTGGACTTAAAAATAAAAGAGTACCAAATATTGCCATGTCATGAATATATCCACTGAAAACTTTAATGTTTTTTGCAAATATTTATGTGCATTTTCTATAATTAATGCATATAATATGACAAACTTCCAAGGTGGCCCCTTCTTAGAAGGGTCTCCTTGCCTCTTTTGACTTTCCCCATAGGCGGGGGCCTAGCTCAGAGGTAGCGCTCTGGGCTTCCAACCGCTTGGTCCCGGGTTCCATTCCCGGTCGAGCCTAATGGTCCCTACCTGTCCTAATTAGCCCATTAGGTGCAGAAATACAGAATGTAAAGCCCTACCTGTCCTAATTAGCCCATTAGGTGCAGAAATACAGAACGTAAAGCCCTTACAATTAACACCACTGGTAATACTGATATATAATGAGCACCTATCACGAAGGGTTGAAACAAGATAACATACAATTCAGTCTACATAAGTGAATACAATGAACAAGAAATGTACAAAAGAAAAAGAAAAAAAAAAAAATAATAATAATAATAAAAAAAAAAAATAAATAAATAAAATAAAAATAATAAAACACCCACGCTTATATATACAAATGAAAATCCAAACACTTGGAAACCGCTTTTTCAATGTGCCACCAACCACTCTGATAGGTCCAAGAGGTAATGGACAATTTACCTGACTAGTCAATTCCTAGTACTATGATAATTGAGAACCTATTACTTATGTTTTACGATCCAATTTATTGCAATTTTTAAGAATTTTCCAAGGGCACAGTTTAAGTTAGTATCTTTACTTGTTAATTTTTGAAGGAATTGTTCAGATGGGTTAAGAACAAAGAAGTTATCAATACATTTACATACTATATCAAATAGGTTATTGCGAATGGCATTAAATTGTTCACAGATCATTAGGCAATGAAATTTATCTTCAACTTGATTAAGATTGCATTTTTCACAAGTTCTTTCCTCAGCGGGCACAAATGGGCGTTTGTGCCTACCTAATTCGATATTTAAGTTGTGAGAGCTCAGCCTGAAATGAGCTATATTACAATAAATTGATTTAGGAAAGTCATGATACAAATAGGGTTCTATTCGAATATCTTTCTTGAATATTTTATAAGTTCTTAGTTTGGGGTTACGTACACTATCATTGATCTCATGCAACATCTTGGCATGGGCCTGTTCATACACTGACACGATTGTCTTGTTTAAGTCAAACTCATTATGGTTCATATTGAGGGTCTCGGTGACCTTGCAAAGTCTCGTGAGCCAACATGGTTTACCCTTTTGATATAACTCAGTCTGAATCTCATAGCAACTCTATTTCTAACATATTGGCAAGAGCCTTTTTTGCCAACTTTAAACGAAAGAATTATTTAGTTTCAGAATTAAACATCCTTGATGCGATGGAAAGATTACCAGATTAACACAATCATTGCTACTTCATCACAAATGAATGCGTTAGTGTATTTGCTTGTAAATTTGTTATGCGCCAATGAATTGCTGTTTTTGCCTGACTTCATCTTCAGTGGATGGACACATTAGACAGATTGAAATTAATTACACAGACTCATAGGTCTTTTGTGACTTTTACGAATCGTATGATTTGTTCATTAAGACAGAGCTATTGGCCACAGAATTACTGATGGAATAAAACTGCACGGGGATCAATGGTTTGTCCACATTTTCCGTTAAAATTATCACCTCCGGCTTAGTGGGCAAAACTTGGACTTAAAAATAAGAGAGTACCAAATATTGCCAGGTCATGAATATATCCACTGAAAACTTTAATGTTTTTTGCAAATATTTATGTGCATTTTCTATAATTAATGCATATAATATGACAAACTTCCAAGGTGGCCCCTTCTTAGAAGGGTCTCCTTGCCTCTTTTGACTTTCCCCATAGGCGGGGGCCTAGCTCAGAGGTAGCGCTCTGGGCTTCCAACCGCTTGGTCCCGGGTTCCATTCCCGGTCGAGCCCAATGGTCCCTACCTGTCCTAATTAGCCCATTAGGTGCAGAAATACAGAACGTAAAGCCCTAATCACCCACCTACCCACCCACCCCATAGGGGGCAAATAAATTCTTTGTCATTGTCATATCTAACTTGTCAATATAAGTTCAATCCTTATATGCTTTAAAATGAATTGTGTGACTTTGGAAAATCCCAATTAAAATGACCAAACAAAAAGAGAGTTCGGAGCCAATGCGATAACCATGAGCAGGTCACGGGACATAAAAATCTGTTTATCAAAACTAAAAACAAATCGATATTACCAACATCTAAACCTAAAAGTTATTGCTTCAGAAGACTTTTTCATATGTGTAATATTGTTCGATTAATGGTCTAAAAAAAACTGAGTACATACAAATTGATTCGTCAAGATTGTTAGTTGTAAATCATTCATAAAGTTGACTTCCCCACTATTGTTCAATTTATTAGATCAAGATCTTGTATGTGAACTTTCAAACTCAAAAGGAGGTCTTAGAATTAATGATATTTCCCACAACGTATTCTGCTATTTATTGATAACTGTTGCGGAGTTACAGGGCCCAATTGAAAAGGCAAATGAATGTATTGTTAACTATGGTCTTTCTTTCAAGGAAAAATTATATTCAAAGAGAGTATATTAATGGTAGTAATATGAATATATGTGATGAAATTAGCTATCTTGGTCCTGCGTTACGTATATATCTGTTTTTAACTAAGGGCAGTATACTGGAAAACAGTGATTTACCCTAAACAAAAATTGTTAAATAAATAAAAAAAATAATTAAAAACTCATTTACCTAAGAATGCGCTAACTGGGAATGAGAACTTGGACTGGATAGAACTGACCAACTGGTGAAAGTAAGAACTTAAGATATTTAAAGGGATATCCAAAACTTATTGACACTCAGTTGTATGGAAATATCTTCACAGTCATTCCAGCTATCAGTCAAATCGGCAGCACCTTAAAAGGCCTCAATTTACGGTAAAACTCATAGCGGATATCCAGGTAGCCTCTAGATAATTCCACTACGTGGCTAAAGCAGAATGCTGCACCCCCTGTTGGCTGCAAATGTTGGCATCTTAGATTATGATTGGCTAAAGCAAAGTTTCTCCAATCAATATTTCTTGTAGTTTAATGAATTGTCTAAATTTGGGGTGATTATATATATAATTTTATTGACATGATATTATCATAAATTGATACATTTGTCAACATACAAATAACATACAATAATACAGTACTTTTACAGTAATAAGAAAATAATACTAAAAGTGTTAAGCTAAAAGTCTATATTAAATGTTGTGACTATGTATTTTACAGCAAGTTGGTCCCGGTTGTGACTAGTAAAAATACTAATAATACAAACAAAAAATAAAAAACAGACAAATATATACTAGTCCCAGTGGTTTAACCAATCTGGCTATCCATGTATGGTTCTAAATAATAATAAAATAAATAAATTTAGAGCACATGGTTTAGAAATATGCCAAGAGCATTAATTACACCTGCTTCTTTGCTGGACATTAAGTGCATATTGCTTGAAACTGTTCAGTTGGGGTTAGATTATTATTTATCAAATTGTTAATATACACTTCCAGGTTTGAAAAGCAAAATTAATAATGGCCAAAGATGAGAGACTTATGGAGTGTCAAATCTTACTTGCAAGAAATAAAATTTAAGGAGATCCTCGCCCATATTGGGCTGGACAAGCATGCCTGATTTGATTCTCTTCGCGGATGATAAAATTTTATGTAAAATTATGGGGAGATGTCACTTGTGATAATTTCAACTGTCAAGGTGAGTAAAATAAATTCAGATATATAATATATTATTCACAGTAAAATACTGTATAAAGGTGCAAAACAATAAAGTAAAGCCAGGAACATTAAAAAATAAAAAATACTTTGTAAACATTATATATTCAATGAGTAATAAAGTTGGTATTCATAAATCCATGTGCATTGAATAAATCAATATCTAACAACAGTTAATTCTTTAATGGTGCCATCCTAGATATTAATATGAGACAATTTATCAACCAATATATGAATTTTTACAATTGAGAAACTCTACTTAGAATATAAATCAGTATAGTGTTTGCTTGTACTGGCATAAGGATTTTTAATGGCAAATTCATAATAAATTGATCAATCTTATTCTTACATTTACAGCTGTTTTTGTTAAGAAGAAATACACATGGCCAATATTTGATATGTGATAAATATCACAATATTATAAAATACATGTTGTCATGCAGTCTACCCAACTTATTGAAATCATCCACAAATCTCAGTTTTCCTTCCTTTACAAAAATGCTAAACTAATTATTAACTCCGAAATATTAAAATCAGCTTTCTCAGCATGACAATTATAGTTGGAGAGGTGCCAGTCACTTATTGTTTGCTAATTATTGATCGAGTACTAGTAATTTCTCATTGAAAATTAAACTGTCAGTCTTTTCTTCTTTAGTTTTATCATTTTATTATAGGGTAATTACCCCAAGAGAACCATAAATGTTATATCTTGTGTAACTTAACTTTTTATCTGATATCTACAAATGCACAGTCTACAGTAAATTTGTTGTAATGTTAAATGTGTATCTGCAAGAAACTCACCTTTTCAATTATTTTCGTAAGTATTTGTCTATAAATAATATAATATGTCTTACAAAGTGTATTGATTCAAAAGATTAAGTATTTGTTTGCTAAAGGTCATTTTCACTCAATTGACAAGACAGTCGCCAGTGAGACACAATGACTAAGTGGGCGATAATCAGTCTTCGTGGATGTTGCAAGTTACTAATAATTCAACATCATAAATGAAATTTTTCAAATAACATATCTAAATCATAGTCATTTCACTTTTTCAAACTTCGTTTTGACATTAATTGCATGCTTTTTATTAATAATGGTGGACGCTTAATGTCCTGTATCTCTGCACCTGATGGGCTAATTAGGACAGGCAAGGACAATGGCAATGAGATAAAAGATGAAACATCCATCAACTGTAATTGAGATCAGGACCCAGTGGTTTGAGGCCCAGCATGCTACCACTGAGTAAGGCCCCTTTTTCAGTAAAAGAATATCTTCAAAAAATGCATAAAAAATTGCATTAACATTTTTTTAACAGAACTCAAACACTTTTGAATTTATCCTGACAATATTTCTTACAGGAATACTCTATACTTTCTAGTTGTGCTTTTGATAGTCCCTGCCTGTCTTGATAGTCACATGTGGTTCTTACATAACACCTTTGGCCGGAAAATGGAGGTGCTTGGGATATTCATTATTGCCCCTCCTGTAGCAGAATTGGTATTAAAATTGATATAAATTGCCTAAGAAAAGACAGTCAAATATAAAAATGATGTAACTTGGCAGTCCACGGGGAAACTCCAAAAAGTATCTCACACAGCTGTCAGAAACAACATCTGCAGGAGTTTGACTTTTGTGCTTCCTGTTGCTTTGACTTGAATCTTTTAGCATCATCATATTGTGAGTCCCTTGGATGGAGCAAGAATAACATGCAATTCTATGCCTAGGTGCCCAACTTTATTTGTTACACCTTGAACAATGTTGATTATTCCCGTTTGTATGTGGGCATTCGCTCAGGGTTTGCTGTCGCACAGCCTATTTTTTTTAAATATTTTTCGTAATCTTGAGTCATCCTCTACAGTCTGTCAGTTGCTAACCATTAACCTTGGCTCTTATATGTAGTAAATCAAATAATAATTTATAATTGATTTGAAAGTACAGTCAACTTTCATTATATAAACACAGAACACCCTGGTTTGCAGTGTGTTTGTTTGTTCTAATGAATTATTCAGATAACTGAATCAATGTTTTTGTGATATACAGTGCAACCGGCCTTAGTGGTCACCTCTTTAGAGCAGCCACCTGGCCTAAGTGGTCAGTCTGATTCCCCCCCAATGAAATACTATGTAAATGCACCTTGATTGGGCAGCCACCTCCACTCTGCGGCCAGCGGTCAGTAGATCAAACCCTTATGTTGACCTCTACTTAGTGGTCAGTTGCCCCTATTATAACAGACCAGTGGAGCCATGAAGTCTGGTATTATGTAATATTGCATCACCATATGCAGGTACAACAAAAGAAACAAACTCTATCACCTGTCATGTATTTTACCCCTTATTACTTGTCCCTTTCTTTTAAAGTTAAAATATAATTATATCCAGTATGATATCTTTTGACCACTTAGTGCTAATCTTAGAATCTTAGAAGATATTTATTATGAGTGCTGCTGGCAGTGTTAACTTTTTTTTTAAATGAAAAAAACATTTCATAGTAAAGTATTTATTGTGGAAGTGCAACCATTTGAATTGGAGCATATTTCAATTAGTCAATATCTATGAAAATATAACAAACAAAAGCATTGAATTAAATTTCAATATTCACACCATTGCTGCAAGACCCCAACTATCATCTTCACGTAGCGCACCTGACTTCAGCAGCCACCTGGCTATAGCAGCCACCTTGGCTAACTCCCTTGGCTGACCACTTAACATAGGTTGCACTGTATGTTGTTTGGTGAGAAGTTTGTGCAATGTCAATACTGTATGCGAATTGTGCACTATTGATTTAAAGGAACGGTTACTCAAGAGACATAGTCTTGATCCAGTCTGAGAATTCATTTTTTTACTTTTTTACTTGCATTATTGATCAAATTGGCACAGTACCTGTGTTTTAAAGGAAGGAGCATAAAAGTGAATGGATGTTACTATGGAGACTTTATTTTTTTTCCTCGCATGTCAATACTTTCATACTGCAAAACTATAAATTTGCATCATAACTCTCTCACATATAGGAAAAACTATTTAAAAATTATTATGCTTCTCAAATGGCCATATTGATGAAAAAATAACAAAAAAATATCACTGCACAGATAGGAAACTTGAATATAATTGTACAGAGAGGGGTTTTTCTGAATTACAGAGTTAGGGTTACACTTATTAGTTACATCTCTGTCCATATTGTGCTGCTTCAAGATTTTTAGGTTAAAATATTTCTGAAAAACAAATGTAAAAACAAAATACCATCAGATTTGTAATGGTCCACCTGCTGCGGAAGAGGGATGTGCCTCCATCAATCATCCGCATCCTGCTTTGACAACTTCATGCGTCAGCAAGTCAGAGCCAAATGGAAGGACTCCTTCTCCCAGGAGTTCAACTGTATTTTATAAATGGACTGAGACAGGGCGGTATCGTGTCACCCATCCTATTTGCTGTGTACTTTGATGAGTTGCTGCATCATCTCAGACATAGTGGAGCTGGATGTCACTCGGGGCATCACTTCGCAGGAAGTCTAGCTTACGCTGATAATGTCACCATACTTGCGCGACTGAAAGAAGACTCCATGCAGATCATGCTAAATGCATGTAAAGATTTTGCCTCTATTGTGTAATGTTCAATGAGAAAAAGACTGTTTGTATTATGTTCAAGTCTCACTTTGATAGGCAAAAATGGTATCAGGCGTCCGAAAACCGAAACGTTCGAACTCATAAAGTCCAATTCCCTAAACATACGAAAAGTGTCCGAAACGTCCGAAAAAATATAGTTTGTTAAAAATTTATTTAATTTCTTTTACATACAAGTTCTGTCTGTAGTTTAACATGAGATTTGATAAGCAAGACCTTTTTCTGTGCTTTAAATTAAAGTTAAAGCTGACCGCACCAATCGGACGTTTCGGAGACCGGCAATGAACCTGCTGACCGGCCAGCACCCGCCCCCCCCCCCTCCCCCGTCCGCCGTACCCCCGTCGATGAAATGAAAATATTAATAACTTCACTTCCAGTTAACATTTCTGGACAATTGAGACAGATTCTGAATGCTCAGAATATGAGGAATTGGTCCTGAGTAGTTGAATACCTAGTTATATAAATGTGGTGTTCATTTCACTAATTAACACCTGATAAATAATTGTAACATAACTACTAATAAATACATTAATAATACATAAATTGCGTTTTTAGACCAGTGTAAAATTATTTTATGATGTCATAAAAGTATTATAACACCTCATATTCAAATGAAGTTTAAATAAAATATTGACTTTAATCAACTGGTAATTAATGAAATATAATCCCCATCAATTGAACATAACAGGGGTGGAAATATCCAATTGTGGTGGATTAGGGAATAAGGGAATAAATATTTTAAAAAAACCTCCTGACTGTAATTAATGTAACGGTTTTGTGTTTAAATAAATGTGCAATATGATCACTCTCTGGAATTTTATTGCAATTTAGTTAATATTTCTAAGTATAAAGAGACAATGATGAATTCACATCCATATTCCACTTTGGACTACACAAAGATTGCATGACAGGGAAGGTGAAACTGAGAAAGAAAGGAAGTTGGGATGCGAAATGTGACTTCTAATATTTATATAGTTTATATATATAAAATTAAAATTCATAATAAGTAATAAAACTATAACAGTGAATTTTATTAATAATAAAAACATATATAGTTGTGGACTCGTTTTGATGCAGTTGTGGGATGACTATGAGCAGGAAGTGTTGACAATTAGCCAACTGCTCAGAAGAATGTCCCAAGTACAGATGACACGAAATTGACCAAAGCATCGTGTTGGAGATGAATTATTTATATATATATTTATTGTTCCATTTTTATGTTGTGCATCTAATACAAAAAATCTGTACATTGTAATACTTCATTGTTATTTTCATGCATATTTTATTCGTCTGTCTAACATTGTGTGCTTTCATCCAAGGAAACATTAGCAAAATAAAAATAAAAATATCGGACGTTTCGGGGATCGGGCGTTTCGGTTTTCGGACGTTTCGGAAAATTTTCGGACGTTACGGACTCGGACGTTTCGGTTTCGGACGTTTCGACTTGTATTCGGCAAAAATTTGTGCCTGAAATATATTTGAATGGAAAACGACTAATTTTGTAAGACCAGGTGACCCACAGTTACTAAAAGATTCCAAAGACATTGACGCAAATGTGCAAGATTTCATCATGAGAGGTAATAGTATTACCGACGCCAAATTTATAGAAAAGTTCATGTTCAGTGGCACAAAAGTGTAAGAAGAATCTTTATTCTGCCTTTATCTGACGCACAAGATGCGTTTATTGATCAATTATGCTGTAGATTTGCCAAAGTGGTCACTAGCTTCAACTAGAACTCAAATCGAACTGTATCATTCATTATAAATAGCAGTGAACAGTTTAATGGTTTGTTTTACAACAATCTGAACTATATATTACTGTGCAATGGCATTACAACGTTTAATTTTCTATTTTTTCAATTTATGTACAATTGTGCAGTAATGATTATACAATTTCTATGTATTAAATGTAATGCTTTGTTTGAATTGTATAATGTACCTTAGTCAATATCATGTAGAGTGACATATTTTGAATAAGAAGTTAATTTATATGAAGTCACTCCATATGAAGTTATAGTCAATATGAAGTTATAGTCAACATGGAGTTATATTCAATATGAAGTTATAAAGATGAAGTTAGTCAATATGAAGTCATAGTCAATATGAAGTCAGTCAATATGAAGTCATAGTCAATATGATGTTAGTCAATATGAAGTTATAGTCAATATGAACTGTTTGGTAAGCTGGCTAATGTGTTAGTCATTGGGGTTATTAGTCACTCTAGACAGCCTAGACAGTCAAAATGTCAAAAAGTCAAACCACCTATCAAGTTGGCTATTTTGACTAACAACCTATATATATTGAATGAAATCTTCAGCCTATCATTTTCATATGATTTTCGATCACCTTTTTTGGTATAGGTGGCCTCATATAATTCTGTTAATGTTTATTATCAATCCTTTATTTGGTATTTTGACTTCATTGAAACAATACTATTTGCATAATTATTGCAGCTTGTATGGTATTAAATGCCTTGTGCGCATTTTTATGGGCTGGCTGGGTTTCTGATATTGGGCCAACTGCCCATGCATGGTATAAAAATAATTCTTTTAATAATTTCTCTCTTTGCCAGTTTTTCTTGGGTGTCAGAAGCTGGAATCTTGCTTTGGTATGGCATTTTGATATATTTGGGTGATTTTCTATTGTATGAAATATTTCTTATATATAAATAATTTGTGTTTAAGGATAAATCAGGAACATATCTTTCCATTTCATTATTTTATAACTATTTAATCCAGAGAAAGTGGATTATGTGTATAAGGGTGCTCCAAAAAAAAAACGGAAGGTCAAAAACCCCTTGCTCCCCAGAGTTTTTCCAATCATTTTATGAAAATTTTGAAAAAATTAGCCAATATCTACTTTCTAAGCTTTGCCACCAGGCTTTTGAAATATCCGGTATGATAGCCATTGAATTTGTATGGGCTCGGACACCATCATACAGTGGTTTTTGTTTCAGTTGACTTAAAAGTTTATTTTTACTTTATTGTACACCAGTGCGGAGCTCTAACTAGGTATAATGTGATACAATATCATAATTAGCACAGAGTCAGTCTTAACACACATTTGACTTATAAATTCTTACTAAAAATTGTGCGTTTGAAAAAATCTAGGATAGCGTGTCAACAATTTGTGCAGTATGAACTGACAGTTTATTCACTGTGATTAACTGGTGACATGTTGCTTTTACATGCATAATATCCTCATTATATAATATAGCATATATTAATTATGTATTAATAAAGTAAATTAACATACCCTAAAGAAAACAAAATGAATTCTTGACATTAGACATTTATCTTGAATGAGTTGTAAAAAAAATGGTCCTACAGGCATAATACTCTCATTACATACAGTTGAAATATTCTCAGCTGAGCTTGGTTTTACATATAATATCACTGGTTTACGACATGATTATTTATTGTAATTTGACATAATTTGAGATTTAAAGTGTTGTGCTACTATTAGGCAAATTTTCATCAGTCTAAATATCTTATGTAATTTATTAATGTTTAGTGTATATATGCACTTATTTTTTGATTTCACACTACATGAGAAACACTTAAATTTAGCTTCAGCTATCCTCAAGTGTCCTACATAAGTTTATGGGGTGAACCTAGTTTAACTATTTTATATAAAAGCCAAGTTTGAAGTTATATTGCACTACTAATTGACCAGTGATATAGATTTATCCTAATATTACAAAAAGACTAAGCTAGCATTCTGGCTTGAGAGCATGGAATTTGGCCAAGAAAGTTAAAGGACATACTTGCTGCATAGGCAGTGCTATGTTTCAAAATAACAGAAATGTTTGAGAAAATCTTCTTTGGTGAGGAGTCTGTGTTGAACAAGTTCAGGAATTGGTTTTCCAAGGAGCCATGTGTTGTTATCCTTTTTAAGACCTCGTCGCTCTATTGGCTCCATTGCGATTTGCTTGGAAACTTCAAGTGGTTTGTGGAAAGGCTTAAACTTAAAATTTGGAGGTGAAATTTTGCATGGTAGTTGATCTGTTTCATAGGAATGGGAAAAGCTCCACATTCCTTTGAATATGAAGTGTGAAAATATAATTAGGAAGTAGGACATAGTACATACATGTTTTTGGTAAATTTCAGTGTTCAGTTACTTCTGAATATTTCCGTTCAACTCTTTTTATGAAGTGTTAAAAGCGACAATCTCATCTGGTACTAGGCCTTTTACGAAATGCATTGAAGACTGTCACTAACATTGTAAGCCATTATTGAGCGATTTATGGAACAGCCCTGTCGTATGTAAATTAGACACTACAAATAAATATACCATTCATTTTACCAGGCAAACTTTTCTTTGTCATCTTACTGACACTGTCCACTTAGGTTTACCTACATCATGCAATTCCATTGACATGAAAATTGTCAAAAGTTTCAACAAGTTATAATAAAATAATCACAAAGCTGAATTCCTGATAGGGCCTGGTTACATTATAGGTAGTTCAGCTGACAAGGATGGCTTTCTCCAGTTCAACCAGTTGCATTCATACCTAGATTAAATAAGATATATTACTCAGGTCAACATAATTTTTGCGCATTACACTCCACTGAACGTAATAGAACTATTAAAATTACAAGCGGAATTATATGGATATATTGGCAACATACCTAAATAGAATACAATCGCATTAGAAGACTGAATACTATGTCACTACCAGGCAATCACTACCTTTACTCAATATTAATAATCAAATTTCAGGTAAACTAAAAATAACAAAAACAGGAATTTCCTCTTTATAATGATGTTTAGCATGATGAGGTAGGTTAATTAGGGTTTTGGTTCTGGGCGCTTGCATGTGCTGCAATGCCTGGGCCCCAACACGAACACTTATTATGCAATATATTTATTCAGGAAACCTAAATTTCAGATATAAAGCTGTTTTAAAAATTGGTCCTGAGGTAAATGTCCACTAAAATAAGCAAAAGCAATAAATGTGGAAAAAACAAAACAACCAAAATTTGAATCTCTTAAGGGACGTTCACACTATCACGGATAAGACCTACGAGTGACCATATATGAAAGAAGTTAGACCTACAGCAGTTGTATGTACTATGTACGATCTTTATAAACAAAACTATTGAAAGTATTTCACAGAATAAATACGATCGCATTAGAAGACTGAATACTATGTCATTACCAGACAATCACTACCTTCAGGAGCATACCCATTAATACATGAGCAAACATAGTTAAATTATTCCTCCTTTGTTAGAAATCATCCACTTAAAGTGATTGTTTGATTAGGTAACTGATTGTTTGCTTAACAGACTGAAAGGTCCCTAGATTAAATGATTGATTATTTCAGTATTGAATGATTTATTCATTCTTTCTTATACATTTATTCGCAACTATATTTGTCCCATGAGAGTTAAGATACCTGACACATTATATGTAAATAGTTCTGTAAATGTTGCAAGGTTCCAGATTTGATCGATTGATATATTAATTCATTTATTCATTCATTTGTTCATCATTCATTCATTCATCACAACCTAAGACAGCTATATAGACCAAACTGGTGAAAGTTGATTGCTTAACCAATTAAATTACATGACAAGAAAGATAGATTTTTCGTTTTGGCCAATCCTTCAAACTATTAATCATCAGTGTAGAAGTGTACAGATCTGGATGTGTGGAATTATCCTTTCAGAATTGCATGCAATTCTCTATTGGTTTACCTGATGTCTTCCATTATTGCAATTTCAGCTACATCACTCAACTAGCGGAAATTGTTTGATTGGATTGGAACAACATGGATGTTTGGAATGTGGTGCAGTGTCATCATAAAAAGTGTTACAGTTACATCTTTCAATTGCTGTCCCAGATTTCAGTCAAATTGGTACTTAAAAAAAAAGCTTCATATCTGGTACTGTGACTGCTGACTCATTAGTGAACATTACACAGATTGAGAACATCAATTTGCAGGAAAACCAAATTGAAGTGTATGATATTGCTAATATCCGCCATATGCCAAGCCTTAAATCTTTGTCTCTCACATATTATTTACTGAAGTCAATTGGAGATCCATATCAATATTGCCCTGGACTAGCTTGCCAGAGATTGACTATCATTGTGGACTAAAATTACAATTTTTTATGCGATGAACAACTTTGCTGGGAAAAGCAACGTCCTACTCCTATCAAAGCTTTAATGGGAGCATGTTTTGGTAAATCATGGTCTTTATATGATTTGAACGGTCCAGGTGAGTGACATAAATATATCATTACAACTAGAGTTATATTTAATTTTATATAATGAACATTGTAACAACTGAAAGTTGAAAGTGCGTTGTGAATGTTAAACTTTATATTTAAGATATCCAATTTCCAATGCACACTTTTTTTTAAAGTTCCACCACTTGTGACAGTGGATAAACGAGAAGGGAAGAATGTCACATTCAGAAGCTCATTGATAGTTGATAGCAATTTACCAAAATTGACCAGAGACTTCTTATGGAATTTGTGCATTCTGGTGTTCTGACGTGGAGAACTGTGTGCTGTTTGAAAATGTGCCCAACACAAGGAAAACTAGCAGCGCATGCTGCAGGTGTTTGCACAATCAGGTTCAACTGAGAATTAAAAATAAGGACAAAGATCACGGTGAAAAAAACCAGGACTTCAAATCGAAGTGATTCAGAAGCCCATGTATATATTTGAACATTGATTTGAACACTGATTTGAACATTGATTTGAACATTGATTTGAACATTGATGTTTCTCAGATCCGAAGAGTGTTAAGTCACCCGTGGAAAAAAAAGATTATTTAAATACGAAGATTTTTTGTGTTATCACAAATGTTATTTCATACAATCTACAGGTGCAGCCAAATAAACTTTGCACCAGGCATCCTCTCTTTCGGGCTAGCCTTAGTTTACTCAAATGCTTATGAGGTCTTAAAAAGTTGTGCCGTATTTAGTCAGGGGTATAAGCAATTGGTCATGGTGATACTTTTGATCTTATAATGTCAGACAATATCATTATCTGAATTGTTGAGATAAGTTTACAAGTATTAGATTTCTTGTTAACCAATTGGAGCACAGTGACCTTGAAAAGTAGGTCATGTACTGTACCAAAGCACACTCTAGTTGCACACGAACAAAGAGGGAAGGAGAATATTGACAAAAAAGATAAGTCTTCACCTATATTGACTGATTGATTGATTGATTGATAATAAAGACAATCTCTCACACACACAACATATTGCAGTACAGTTAGCATATGATATGAAGCAAAATGGGTGAAGCCCAATTATTATCCATCTCACTTTTACCATTTGCAATTGGTTCACTTTCTTACAATAAACTCCTTCCTTTTTGAAATTTTGGGTCACAAAGAAATATAAAGAAAGACAGAAATAAAGACACCAGAAAGTAAAACAAAAGGAAAAATTTAAAGAACTGCAACAGTCAAGCTGTGATGATGCATATGATGACATCAGGCCACACAACCATACACTCACACTGCCCAGCTGCTATTTCGGGATTATGGGATTGAACTATTTCCAAAAGAAGACCGGGTCAAAGGTCAGGACTAAATGTGCCAAAAAATAATCCCAAGCTTAAGTGGAACTGTTTGTTGCCGTTGGTAGTCAAGCATATTTGACTGTTGCTAAGACAGTTGTTCGTTGAAACAATTACCCAACTGAGACAAATTGAATGTTTGGATTTAACTTTAAGCAAAATTGGGTCTAACTTATCAACCCAGCTGTCATTTGGATGAGATATTAAATTGGTGGACCCCTGTCATCAGTGTCTATGCCAAGGCAAGTAAAAGACCACACCCACTGGATACGATATGGATTGACTCTCCTCCACTCTCTCTATCTCCTGATCAATCAAACATCTATTATATTCTATTCTTATTGGATAAGATTGGATTGGATAGGATAATTTTACTAAATTTATTTAATATTCATGACTATTAATTGCTTCTGAACCAGAACTGCTGCTTATTATTTAAGTAAGATTAGTGGGATTCAAATTGAATGACCACACAATGCAACTTCAAACCAAACATTGTCAAGGCTCAGCAGGCAATCAAACACCTTTGGATGTATTAATATTGGCCTAGTAATGGGCCAGTTTGGCGTAGTACCCGGATATACCAATTCACGCCTGGCAGAGTGGCCGAATGGTCAGAATATGCCATACATTAACTAACCAAAAAGAAAGAAAGAAAGACAGGAAGAAAGAGAACGACAGAAAGAGAAGTTGTTATAAGACAACCCACATGCACTGTTCTGTTCTCAAATATACAAATCATTCATTTACCCCAAAACAAGTGCACTTCCTACATATTACATTCCCAAACCATAAATATAGAAAATACATTTTACACCTGTAGCTCATCATATTATTCATAAGACACAAAAAGTAAATATTCAGAAAAAAGTCATGCTTCTCCCATGCTTACTTGTTTAGAAAGCTTTCTTTTTTCTTTGCCATGTTAATTATAGTTTGAATATCATTAAGAATAACAATTAATACAGCTTTGAATTAAATAAATACATACTAGTTAAAACTAAATATGTAAATTATAGATAACAATGAATCACTAAATAATTATAATAATAAAAGTGCCAGTATTACAAATTTGCCAAGAATTGCAATTTACAACAAAAAGACTTAGTTTTAAAACTGAAATTTTAAAGTTCAAATTTGTATAAAAAATGAATGATGGAAGTCCCACCCGGTCAGTCATTTTGTAGACAGGCAAATGATCCAATGAATATTCATTGCTGTAGACAGATGTTACTGCATTAGGCTGTCATTTTTAACAGCAATTAATTTCCTGTTAGTTCACAGCAAAGTGTGTATAGATATGAAACAAAAAAGTTTACCGCGCGTCAGGGGCCCCGTTTCATTTCAAAATGTGGGGGGGACATATTGACCTTTATTCTGGACACCAATAGTCAAATCGTTATGTTGGTACAAAAAAAGTGGGGGGGGGGGGGGACTTGTCCCCCTGTCCTAAAACGGGGCCCATGCCGCGCGTCACTTGTCAAAATAACGCTGACAACTTGACGTCATTTTGAAAATACCACATGGTGAATCCTTTCAAATATTTATTCCTTTCAGTCAATCAGCACTTAACATTTAGCAATGACACATGATATACTCTTCATAAAATACATCGCAATAATTACAATTTTATGACCCACAAAAAGTAACTGGCATCGGTCGTTACATTTTAACGATATACTAGACATATGAACTCTAATTGGATTTACTGGACTACAAAAAATAATTTTTGTCGATGGCATGAAACATATGACAATGCCTTTTTAAAGCTTCCTATGACCACGCTATGACTAGTCATTAAATTTGGAATATTTTACAAAAACAACAACCTGTTTCATTGATATTTTAAATGTCTTCCAATTTTAGATATTTTTAAAACTGGCTATTTCTATCTCTGGTTTCACTGTTTATGTAGCGTTTTGAGCAATGAATGAAATTTTATCAATAAAATTTCTAAGTTATAGTATTTTCACTTTTCAAGCTTCATTTTGATATTCATTTCATGCTGATTACATAATGATTGAAAATCTTTAAAAAAATGCTAAAATTGTGTGAAATTGTGTTTCTGGAGCAGAACTCTAGCATTAATGCACTTACCCTAACAACCTTTTATATGTAATTACTCTATATAGTGTAGCTGTGCATTTTGATAGTTGCAATGACATAACTCAGCTGTGTTTTTATATTTAGAGAAAACTGAAAAAAAAAAACACATACAAATCTCTGTTTCCGGAGCAGGACTCACACACTACTGCACCTACATGCAAAATATGAAAAATATGAAAATTTGGTTATCTTTTAAACCCTCATTTCAATGACTCTATGATCCTTACATCAGTAACATTTTGCCAATGATATAGCTTCATTTTGACATTTGTTTCCTCCTCCTATTTCTTTTTTTTTCATAATAATGGAGAATCTGGAAAAAATGCTAAAAATTGTGTTGCTTCCTTTAAATTTGATCATAGTATTGTCATGCTAAACCCATTTAACAGATTTTGTTTATAATTAGCAATTTCATAATAATTAGTTGCCTAATGATCTATGTTACTTTCACTTGACTCCAATACTTACATATGGTTTTCTTCATATATAACTCTTCATATACAACTGTAAAGTGTCGGTTATAAATACTAATTTAAATGCCATAGATTTAATGCAAATCAGCAACCCAACAATTCAGTAACTGTTGAAGGGAATATGGCAATTGATAATATATAGTTCCTTCAGTGCCAGGTAAATTTAAACAGCGAGCAAAAAATGTTTTGACTTAAACTGGTTGATTTGGGAACTGGTTCTGAATCTAGCTATTTTATTATAAGTTTTTCTACCCAAGTTTAACAGAAGGTATGGTTCAATTCTATAATCTGGTTTGATGAGTTTATATGTTCTAAGTTTTGGTTGCTGGATAGAGTCATATATTTTTGTCAATAGGTTTTCTTGCGTTTTAGTGTATATGTTTACTGCAAATATTCTAGCAATTGTATTCAAGTCCTCAATTTGTACAAATTCAGTAATATTTGTTTAACTTTTCTTAGCCAACTACTCTGACCTGAACTTAGTGCATTTTCATGAATATTTAAACATTTTTTAAGTATACAGCTATCAGGTAGGCGTTTCAGTTTTAGCCAGTAGTTTACCATTCTAACCTGTTATCTGGCATGCAATGGAAATCTGCCAGTTTCACCATAAGCTGCCAATGTTGGTGTTTGTCTTCGTATTCCTAGCATATTTTTAAAATATCCTATTTGTATTTTTTCTATATCATCAATTGGCTTCACATTACTTCAAATTTCACAATTATATTCAAGAATAGGCAAAATATATGTATCAAATATTTTCATTGCTAGTTTTGGGGTTATATATCCTATAGAATGTTTAGTGTCTCCTTGAAGCGCAAACAATAGTCCTTAGGATCAATGCCATAGCCCAGGGGAGGGGGGGGGGGGGGGTTGGAACAGATTGGCAGCGCCATCGTCACGAGTTTCGTAGCCCATGACATCCCATGTTAATCTAATGGGAGCTTTAAAAATTCACTATGAATCACAGAAGCACCAGATTGCCCTCAAACTCGTTACGATTGTATATAAGACCCCGATCTATCTCCCTTACAAAAAGCGCCCAAAAGCGCCCCACATTTTATTATAGAAATCGGCGTTGTTTAGGCTATTTTGAAGGCTGGAAATGGCTAAAATTAGCCATAAAGCTGTATTATTATGACATCTCTGCATGATTGCATGATTGTTAAATAGCTTTTTACCCTAACACTTGGTGACATGCTCTGAACAGAATTCAGGCGCAATCAAAACAAAGCGATAGTAATATCCCTGCAAACACAACTTTTGAATAATATTAGCACTCATTCATTGGGATAATATTTGACAAAAAATTTTCTAAAACAGATTATGTAAACCACATTGTATAATATAATTTACATTTTTGATATGGTTTTGTGATAATATTATTTATTATAGTGCTACAAGCATTTCTAGGGTCCACACTTTCATATTATTACATTATGCTCAAATAATATTGTCACAACATAATTTGAATGAATGTGGATGTTGTAAAAATAGTAAACACATTGCAAGAAGGATTTTATTCACCTCATGAAAATGTGTTCTACCATTGTTTCCATAATGTTTGGTCATAATATGATTAATGATGATGCCGCAAGTATTTCTAGGTCCAGTATCATATTGTCACAACATTAGGTAAATGATTATGTATATTGTAATGATGTCTGTGCAATGTTTTAAAAAATATCATTAAAAAAATTTCTGAAAATATTAATTTAAATTTACAAGTACAATCTAGGGATTATATTCATCTGGTAGCCATTTTGATGTGGAGAGCGTTTTCAAGTCTCAGCAACAAAATCCAGGAACATCTGCGAAATAGGTTGGTATTTTTGTTATTTTTTGTAGTGTTGTCAGTGATAAGTCATTGTAGAAAACATATGAAGCTTAATTCCTTCGAAATGTGATTTGTTTTCGCCCAGTCAGCCCCTAAAGAATTTGCAACGTAAAATATGGATGACTACAGAGTAACTGAGGTCATGCGAATGAAATAATATATAGCTTATGCAATATTCTCAAAATTTTAGCTAAACATGAAAATGCTGTGAAAATATTCTAACAATAGTGTATTGGAAGGATTACTTATGAAAATAATCTAATTGTTCTTGCAATATATTTTGGGAATATTATCAGAAATGTTGCCGCACACTTTCCTATACTGCGACAATGTGATCTACAATATTGTCACAATATTATACAATGTTGTGAAAAGATTGACACAATATGCTTGTGCTTGCAGGGATAGACCTAGGCCTAAATGATATTATGTTAAGTTTGAGGTCATTTAATTACATTACATAGGCCTATTCCTACATTTAAAAAAAAAATCTGACACTGAGTTCAAAAATGAAAATAGGAAGCACAAATAAGGAGAGAGAGCAGCAGAATCACATTGTTAAGTTTTGTAGGCTTTTATAATTTAGCCTAGGGAGTGATAAACAGACGATTGAGATGTTGCTACATTTGATGGTCAAAGGGCAAATGATTGTCATAAATCTGTTAAAGACAGTGGCGTTGCCAATCTGTTCCAACCCCCCCCCCCCTCCGGCCATTGCCCATAGAAAATGTGTTCTACCATTGTTTCCATAATGTTTGGTCATAATATGATTAATGATGATGCCGCAAGTATTTCTAGGTCCAGTATCATATTGTCACAACATTAGGTAAATGATTATGTATATTGTAATGATGTCTGTGCAATGTTTTAAAAAATATCATTAAAAAAATTTCTGAAAATATTAATTTAAATTTACAAGTACAATCTAGGGATTATATTCATCTGGTAGCCATTTTGATGTGGAGAGCGTTTTCAAGTCTCAGCAACAAAATCCAGGAACATCTGCGAAATAGGTTGGTATTTTTGTTATTTTTTGTAGTGTTGTCAGTGATAAGTCATTGTAGAAAACATATGAAGCTTAATTCCTTCGAAATGTGATTTGTTTTCGCCCAGTCAGCCCCTAAAGAATTTGCAACGTAAAATATGGATGACTACAGAGTAACTGAGGTCATGCGAATGAAATAATATATAGCTTATGCAATATTCTCAAAATTTTAGCTAAACATGAAAATGCTGTGAAAATATTCTAACAATAGTGTATTGGAAGGATTACTTATGAAAATAATCTAATTGTTCTTGCAATATATTTTGGGAATATTATCAGAAATGTTGCCGCACACTTTCCTATACTGCGACAATGTGATCTACAATATTGTCACAATATTATACAATGTTGTGAAAAGATTGACACAATATGCTTGTGCTTGCAGGGATAGACCTAGGCCTAAATGATATTATGTTAAGTTTGAGGTCATTTAATTACATTACATAGGCCTATTCCTACATTTAAAAAAAAAATCTGACACTGAGTTCAAAAATGAAAATAAGAAGCACAAATAAGGAGAGAGAGCAGCAGAATCACATTGTTAAGTTTTGTAGGCTTTTATAATTTAGCCTAGGGAGTGATAAACAGACGATTGAGATGTTGCTACATTTGATGGTCAAAGGGCAAATGATTGTCATAAATCTGTTAAAGACAGTGGCGTTGCCAATCTGTTCCAACCCCCCCCCCCTCCGGCCATTGCCCATATATGACTATTTTGGACATATAAATGATAATCTTAGTTGTAGATTAGTTAAGGGTAAATGCTATTGTGTTGATAATTCTAGCAAACTAAATACTCCTTATTGTACATAAAATCTTTGAAACAGAACAATTACTAGTGACATGGCAGTAAAAGGATAGACAATATTTTTTATGCCCACTTGGCTTTACTCTGAACATAATGGATTGCTGTTAATACAGGGTTCCTGCAGGTTTACCTTCATAAGAAGTAAGATATTTGTAAGACATTATAATATCATGTGCACATGAAAAATAAAACCAATATACACCATTATTTTTAATGTCATCATCCAAGAAACAATCAGGGTATTGGCTATTAAGCAATGAAATAAACACAGTTTGTGTGTATTTAAAGAAAGTTCATAATTTCTTTTCACTTACATTTACCAAATATAATAATATTTTCCAAATCATGTTAAACATAGCCAATATATGTCAGTCAGTGTGGCTATCACAAGGCACCACTAGGCCATATAGAGTGTTACTGTATAAAATTTCATGAGGGTAAGCACATTAGTGTTAGAGTTCAGCCCTAGAAACGAAAGTGTGTGTTAGAGTTCTGTTCTGGAAATTAAAATGCAACACCCGCCCTCCCGCCAGTTGGAGGGACACATAACAATTTTACTGATGCCTGTGTGCTATGTGGGATTGGCTGAGAGTTTAGCTGCAGTGCAGCCTATGTTTTTTTCTAAATATTGTTAAACTCAGCCAAGATATCTCAGTGTGTAGAGTAATACCATATGCTCAACACAATTTGTCGCATTTGTTTTTCCAGATTTTCGACAGTATGAAATAAGCATGAAATGGATGTCATAATGAAGTTAAAATACCATAATTTAGATATGTTATTAATAAAATTTCGCTCATATAGGGTAAATAGTGTCTTTGGTATTGAGGTTTGAAGAAGTAAGAATGTTCCATATTTTACCCCTTACTTCAATAATTTTCAAGTATTTACGGCTATGAGACTCCCAAAAGGCACCACTGCACTATTTTAAACATATTATGACAAATTGTCAAGCAAGTAGGTGCAGTAGTGCCAGAGTTCTGCTCCGTAAGTGAAAACATTAGTTTTTTATATTTTAAAATTGTGTACGGGTAAATGCATTAGTGTTAGAACTCAATTATGTATTGATTATCACATAATATTAAGTGCACAATTCCTTGTTTATGGCTTGACATTCGAGTATGGATATTATGGCCCATTAAAATACCATTTGAAGTGGTGTTAAAACAATCTCTAAAGCTAAAACAAGCATAATATTTTTCACCTGTCAAGTGCTACGTACTTACGAGTTGATTTGTAAAAATAATAACACAAGTCTGTTTTTGATATGACAAATGTCTTTATGATGACAAATGTCTTTATGATGACAAATGTCTTTATGATGACAAATGTCTTTATGATGACAAATGTCTTTATGATGACAAATGTCTTTATGAGGGCAAATATCTTTCCAGCCGTAGGAGACAAGTAACCTGGGGTGGGGGCAGCAAAATAATTGACAAGATGTACTATGAACTCACTATAACCAGATGGGACGATGTCTAGTAAATCATTAGTGCGCCATTTGAAACCAGTAACTTTTTCTGACCTATATCACTTATATATATAAAGGTCATGCTTTGAAACAAACGAGTATGCTCCATATCTCAAATTCTAGTTCAATCATAGGCTGCGCTGCAGACAAACCCTCAGCAAATGCTCGCACAGCACACAAGCATCATTAAGTTTGTTCAGAAAACATCTGCAACAAATAAAGTTGTGCATCTGGATAGTATACTATATTTGTTATACAATTCTTGTTCAATCTACTAGGGAATTAAATTTTTTCTAGAGTAGTTGATGAAAAATATTGTAATCATTACGCATTCATCATGTTTACCACAATGAGTTCTGTATGGGAGCCTCGGTACTATCCTCATGTTTCAGTTTTTGCGAATGGTTGCAGCAAGCACCCATAAAAGGTTGAACAGTATGTAAGAAATAATCCAGCTTGTACCGAAGAAGCTAATTTACCATATTTGCCTCGAAACATGTTTAACAGCCTGTAGAAGGAAGCTATGAACCCTTCTATATCATCTTGTCAAGAGTCCGAGAATTGTTTATGCCCAAGGTGAAATACTTGTGATGTATTAGTGATCAGAGTACCAAACACATCAACAGTCACATTTTTGCCCCATGTTTGGCCAAAAATAATTAATGGAAATTTTAACTCCTTGAACTGTAAATAATATGTTTTTGAATAATCCTGACACACATCCAACATTTTTGATAAACCAAGTTTAGTTGGAGACAAAAGGACAATGTAACACATCCAACAAAATGTGGGCCAACATAACATCCATTGCCACTGTTACTCATTTGTTTAATCAGTACATCTATCTATATAAATCCCCCAAAAAAAAGAAAAATCACTCCTCCTTGCTTCACACCGTTCTTAACAATGAATGGTTTAGATACATAACCATTCCATTGTACAGTATTCGTATTTTTTGATTCAGGTACATTTAGTAAGCATCTGGCAAAGAGGGGGTCCATGCCTTTATCGAGTAATATTGCACATAGCTAGGTAAACTGTACCATGTCAAATGCCTTGGTCCAACAGTACAGCAAACACCTTGCTGTTTCCAGAGTTAAATAATCTGACAGTTTCTAATATCATAGAGGTACACAATGTGGTCGAACTTTTGCTTTTAAATCCAAACTGAAGTGAGTCAGTTTCAAAGACATGGCTTTGTTTGTCTATAATGATATAATCCAATAATAGTGGGAAGATCATAGCTGTCAGCGATTTCTAAGTAGTCTTAGAGGGTCCCAATAAATATTTTTTTCAGTCGGCCTAAAGTCAACACATGCATGTACTGTCTAATTGGCTGATCCGGCAGGTTGTATTAATGTCTTTGGCAAATGACGTACATACTTACCTTAAATAATAGGACATCTAAGACTCTAATTGGCATTGTGTAACAGGCTATATAGGCCAAGTGGCAATCATTTCGGTTCATTGCACACACTAGATTGGCACTAGGTAAATAATATTTTTCCAAATTTTGTAAAGCATAGCAGAGATCATCTTGCCGATGATAGAGCTCATCCTCCGCATGGCTATGTGCTGCCTTGCGAGATTTCATGACAATGCCGTTGATTTTTTCATTGTGGCCCTCTAACGGTAAATACAAGCACCACAGCGCTTGACTAAGTAGGTCAAAAGACTCAATGGTCACTGGAGGCCACGTTGCGCTAAATATGGATACAGTTTGTAAACATACACCGCTCATTTGTCAGTCCACAGAACTCCGCGACCAATCAAACTGGATATTCATAAACCAGGAAACTTCTACTTCTAGCAAGGTAGCCTATGTCAGTGTGCACCACTAGGCCATATAGATTGTTACTGTATGAAATTTCGTTAGGGTAAGTGCATTAGTGTTAGAGTTCAGCTCTGGAAAGCAAAGTGCCTGTTACAGTTCTACTCTGGAAATGAAAGTGTAACACCAGCCCTCCTGCCTGTCGGACGAACACTGAAAGTTTTAATGATGGCTTTGTGGGATTGGCTGAGGGTTTTGCTGCAGCGCAGCCTATAATAGTTCATCATTAACATGCTCATTAAATGCGACCTTATACTTCACAATGGCAATAGAAATATTATTGAAGTGAGACAGCAATAGTGTTTTTTCTGTCTTTGATATAGTGGTCGTCTGCATAGCCACCCAAGTCTTGACCAGAATCAATGCAGTGAGCAATCGTACTCACATACATGTTAAATAGCACTGGTCCAAGACAGCTTCCTTGTGGAACAGAGTAGTTGCATGTGTACACATGTTGATGATGTTGTGCCTTTCACTTGGACTTGAAGCTGTCTGCCTCGCAGGTAAGAATTGATCCAGTCTAGTACAGTGTCATCACAACCAAAATTTCTTTGCATTACAGACACCAGCACCTCGTGATCAACAGTGTCCAATCCAGCACTCAAGTCTAATGCTACCATGATAGATACTTCCCCCTTTTCCATGGACCACAAAAGATTATTCATTAAGAAGCACAATGCTGTTTCAGTGCTGAAGTTGGCTTTGTAAGAACTCTGATGAACTGAGTGGAGATCGTTTTTATCCATGTGATGATTTACTTGTTTGATGCCACCTTTTTCAACAATCTTAGAGAGGAAAGACAGGTTGCTTACAGGCCTATAGTTTTTTAAAGCTACCGGAAGACCAATCTTTTTCAGGAGTGGTGAGACAGTAGCCAATTTCCAATGATTGTGAAATTCACCAAGTTGCAGAGAGTCATTAACAATTATGCAGATGACAGGAACCAGTATATCCAGGTTATCTTTCACTAGACCACTTGGAATGGGGTCAGTTCGTCAACTTGTTGGTTTAGAGGTGTTTACGATCTTGGTAACCTCATCAATGGTTAGTAGAGTAAACTTGTCAAATGTTTCTATTTGATAACCCTGAGGTTGATATTTCGATGTCTCTTGAAAAGAGTCACGAAGAAGTTCGATGTTTTGAATGAAGAAGTTTGCAAATTGTTCTGCTAAGTCATCTGGATCACCAGGTGGCAAGGGGTTAATCCTTTGTTTACCCATCAGACCATTAGCGATGTTAAATAGGTGACGGGAATCCCCTTTAGCCAACACAATGGCCTCTCAAAAATGAGACATTTTTGGGTATTTTAAGTGCTTGCGATAATCACTACGTGCCAACTTCAGATCATTGAAGGCAAATGATGAACTGCTCTTTCTCCAAATCTTTTCTCTTTTCTGTACTTTAGCTCTTAATATTCTTGCCTCATTAGTAAACCATGCTACTTTTGGCCTAGGAATGATCATTTTGGTTATAAGAGGTGCATGTTTGTCAAAGATTTCAGAAAGTTTAAGGTTATATTGTTTAGCTAAATTTGCACCTTGCATATCCAAGAGTGTGTTGGAAGCTGCTTGAAGATCACATCGAAATGCATTTTTGTCCATTTTGGCTACACGACGAAACTGAGTCATCACTTTCTGACGAGGAGGACGGGGAACATCTACCTTGAAACTTATGAAGGTATGATCAGACAAGAAGTAGTCTGACAATGGTTCTGTTACCACAAGGCCAGTGTCATTGGGGACAATGCATAAGTCCAGGATATTACTGCAGTTGACAAGTTGTTTACAGTTTACATCAATAATTAGGACTGTGGTACTAATGTGCAGCGACATCACTCGGCAACCAGCAGTTGCTTGATAGCATTGCAATAAAATGGATGTTTGCAATGCTGTGAAGATATTTCTCTTTGTCTTAATTGTCAACATAGAAGGCTCTCTTTACAGGCAAATAGGGGCTGGTTTGCAAGATTTCCCCAATTTCACATACTCAAGGGCAACACAAATTGAATTGATGCATAATAAACTGACGTTTATACCAGATTATGCTCTTCAAAACTCCGCTGTTACAATTTTAAACTTGCAAAGGAATATAATCAGCTCTTTCTCTGAGGATGCTTTTAATGGGACTAGACTTGCTTACTTATACTTGGATTACAATCAACTACAAACTGTCCCTCTTTTTTAGGTATGTTGATAACTCTCTTACTAGGATGGGATTGGCTTATTGTTCAATAACAAATGAAACTTGGGATCTAATTGTGCCTTATTCCAACCTTCAACATCTTAATCTCGGATACAATAATCTGAAGAACATGCCAGATCTGTCAAAGACAAAAGCATCATTGCTTGTACTTGGTCTGGAATCATGTGGAATTGCTGGAATCAAACCATTCTATTTCACCGGATTTGATAAGTTGTCTAGCCTGAACTTGCACAGAAACAAATTTGTAACCTTGAAGGACAATACTTTCACAGGTCTCACTGCACTGACTCGTCTTTACTTGGAGTATAATACACTTTTGGTTACCACAGAATGGTTTACTTTCTTTGGTCTATCAAATTTGCGAGAATTTCTTTGCTTTGGAGAAACTAGGCTAACCACTTTACCATGTGTTGCGCCATTTTCACCCCTTGTCTGGAAATACTATGTTTATAGCAACAAAATTGAGTATTTTCCATCAAACTGCTCTGGTTTCACTTCAAAAATAGTTGTACACCTTGCATCAAACAATTTGCAGGATAGCAATATCAACAAATTCATTGCAAACCTTACAGAGGCTACGTACGTCAGACTATGCAGAGCTGGTAAAATGTGCCTGGAGTTAGATAGCTTGAATCAGTTACAGTCAGTTCAAAATTTTGGTGCATGTTTCAATTCAATGGAACATTTCCCGGTGAAAGATTGCAGTAAGAGTGTAAGCGAACCAGATCAACTGGCTCTAGACATGCCTCATTTGACTTTGTTTTACCTGCATGAGAACAACCTTCGCAACTTTCCCAACATCAGCCTGCTTGCGAAACTAAAAAAGTTGTATTTGCATCATAATCAACTGACTCATGTACCTAAGAATGCACTAAATGGGAATGAAAACTTGGACCACATAGACCTGACCAGCAACTTGCTGACTGAGGCCCCCGATCTCACTGGTGGATCGGCAGTACCCTGTATAGTCTCAGTTTACAAGCTAACTTAATTTCTGGTACTGTGAATGCAGACACATTTAAGAACCTTACACGAGTAGAGGTCATAAACTTGGAAAACAACCAAATTGAGGTGTATGACATTGCAAACTTCCGCCATATGCCAACCCTTAGACATTTAAATCTAAGACGTAATTTGCTGAAATCAATTGGAGATGCTTACAGATATTGCACTGGACTAACATGTGAGAGAATGGTTATCTATGTGGACTACAATAACAACTTTTTATGCGATGAACAACGTTGCTGGGCAAAGCGATATCCTACTCCTATTAAAACTTACATGGGAGGATGTTTCGGAAAATCATGGGCACTTGTCACCTTAAATGATTTAAACTGTCCGGGTAGGTGATATAACACAATTGTTTGATTTATTGACTTTGATTAATTTAATAAGCAATTCTTCCCAATGTCTTAATTAGATAATAATATAAAGTATGTTACACATTTGAAATAACTGTAAAATTGGGATATAATGAAACTGACACATAACAACAATTTTTCATAAAAAATTCAAAACTATTAAACTAAGCATGGCAATTTCTTCTTGAATATATCAGGCATATTATCAAATATTTTTGGATATATCTATCAGATGCCAGGTCAATCAAACTCATATCTCACAGCGGGCGGTCATCAGTAATAAAGTACTAAATAATGTTTAAATTTAAAACATAAATGTATAATCCTGCAGTATGCATAGATCTTAGATTTTCAACACATTTTGGTAAAACAAAAAAAAGCCAGTAGGGTTGATTTCACAGAGCGTTCTTCACTTATACGTTAGAAAAGTAACAGAGCCTACAGGGGGCACTACCACCGTAACAGATAAAAAGACAACAAGATGACATCATGACCTCTGGCGGTACTTTTCCCCGTCATTGGTAATATCACTTAAGATCATCAGATAGGTAAATTTGCACATGTAACTACTGACAGGCTGATCAACATTAAGCAGCCCATTGAAGTGAAACCAGACATTTACTCAGCCACAACGACATCCAGTTTAGTAAGGGCATGAAACTTTATCTTTGATAGCCCAGTTTCTTCCAAAAGGCGGCGCTACGTTTCGGTGCAAGCAGCCATTCTCATAACCGATTTGCTGCTCCACTGAAATCGGGGTGGGTTGGTGATTAGGGCTTTACGTCCTGTATTTTTGCACCTGATGGGCTAATTAGGACAGGCAGAGACCATGGCAATGAGACAAAGGATGAAACAGCCATCCAACTTAGGCTCGACCGGGAATCGAACCCGGGACCCAGCGGTTGGAAGCCCAGAGCGCTACCACTGAGATAGGCCCCCACCCTTACTGAAATTGGGGAGGGAAATGCTTCCGCGCGTCGTCTGTACACACAAAGTAGTGTGATTATTATGCACATTTTGTTTTATTCATGAAGCAACTCGCAGCAAAACTGCTGGATATTGTTTCTTTGACCCAAAACTATATCAACACGACGAAATTGCACAAGTTTAAACAAGAAATTTCCAACAACTGCTGCATGTACTATTTTCGTGAATGCACTGAACAAGCGTTGTAATGACTTTGTGACGCCTTTTCAACATTCTTTTATTGCTTTGCATGAGTTATTAGAAATACCAGTTCTACGCACCAGACAAGCGCCATCTTTCAGTTAGAAATTGGTTGATAGCCAATTAGATTGAGCTATTACATTACGTACCAGGTCGATTAGAATGAAATGAAATCAACCTTTGTCCATGGTTAGCGAAATGGGAATAATAATATATGTCTACAAGTACATTTGAAGGAAGTTTTTCTGTAGTTTTTTTGTCATGATTTCCAATATTGGAGATGTGGACATACGATGGACACTTGGTCATCCATATATTCTCATTTTGTCTGAAGCAGGATGCTAGAAAATTTACAAAAATAAAATAAAAAAATATAAAATAATGCAGTATGTTGAATTACAAAAAAATATATGTTACATTCCACTAAGACTATGTAATCTAGTAGATTGCATTTACAATAACTATTTATTTATAAATGCCTATTGCTGAGATTACACTTCGTGTCATAAATGCAATGATTTACATAACTGTTACAGTGGGTTCATGTAAAGTGCTTACTTTTGCATGTTATTCGTATGAAAATTGGCTATCATGACTCATGTTCCTGTTTGTTACATTACACACACACCCTGGTGGTTATGACTGAGCAAGTGATATGGTGTCCAGATAAAGAAACTGTAGGAAATGAATGCAGTCCTTCTGATATTCATGGAGCTTGGATGCCTGATGGAGTCATTGCTACTTGTCAAGTACATGTATGGCTAAACGTACTGCCATACTGAGGCATACACATCTACTTACTTGTGACATGTGATCTAACATCTTTTCTTAAATTTTGCACTTCTAGTAGTTCTATCCTTCAACTTGGCCTGCCTTGTTCAAATACCCACCATTTTGTTCATCTGTTGGTTCCTTCGGGATTCTACTTCTCCTTATCATTACACCATTTCCAGCTGATTTCAGATCACTTGTGAAAATCTGTCATAAATATCATTTGATTGCATACTATTCTTTTCTTTTGCACCTCTTTAACAAAATAAGAAATATACCTATTGACGATTCAATAGTTTCATGTGGTCAAACATGACGTACCAGGGTTCCTGGTGTATGGCTGATGCTCCCTGACCTATATCATGGGTGGCCTCCAAGAAGCGGCAAATTGCCTTGTGGGGGTCTCCCTCCATACTTCGTACTTTATCATCCATTTCATTAATGATATAATATAGCAGCAGCAACAGTAAGTGTATGTATGGAAAATAAAAGAAATTCTGATTCTGATTCTGATTCAACTGCCTGTCCTCTCTTGCATACCTGCATTTCATGAGTCACTGTATCCCTATGTCCATGGCATTCACAATGTTGACCAGCTTGCAATTCGGGTCCCTATACTGAGTCAGTATAGCATGGCATCATGAGTCATCATGGTCAGTTTAATATGAACAACTAGGAAAAAATTAGCGCTTTAGTCCAATCCTAAAAAAATTTCTGTTGTGGTTTACATGACACTTGAAAAACCCATCAGGTAGGTAGGAATTTTTTTCTACCTCAGAAAATACCAATATTTTACTAACCGGTACACAGACACAGTCGCACTGATATTAAAAGATAAAACAATGCAGCAAGTCTTATACCTATTTAAGTTTTATTTTAAAAAGCTTCCACAAAAAAGGAACTAATAAACTAACTCTTATATAACCGGATATTTCAACTTCACACCTTTTTTTACTGTGAAACATATATGGGAAGCATTGAACTTGAAAACCCAACCAGCTTTATAAAAAAACACATTGATATAATATAATGAAAACTTTGCTTACATTAAGCAGAATTTATTATCAATTTGAAATATCATTTATTATATTTAAAACCCAGAGTTCTTAAATATTTTTTGTAATAGCGATTCATCCAATATAAATGACAACAATAATTGTACCCAAGAAGGTTGAATTTATGTACAACCTCATTTAAATAATCGAAGTTATTTATTTATTTATAAAAAAATATCTATACAGGGTGACAAATAAATTCTTCGTCATCTTCATTTTCTTAAATCTTATGCTATAACAGGGCCATACTGAAGAATCATATAAATTAATGCCGGCAGCCATCTTGGTTCTGTTCTATTTAAAATGCTATCTCCCCCCTGGATAATCCTTTTATATCCTTCCCGCTTAGCTAGGACCTTCTACGCGTATTTCTCAAGAGAGCTAAGGTACGGGTTACTTAATAAACCTAAATTTTATTTTTATTTTTTCTGTTATAAATTAAATTAAAAACCAGAAAGAGGCTGATCCCCCTAACGACCATGCTTGCAAGTAGAATTAAGGCTCTTGAATGAACCTCAGAATGAGGCTGAATGGCAGGTCACATGACCTCACAGAGCAAGTGATCTTTTTGAACTCGGACTGAATAGGGGTAGTGGCAACATTTGGTTTTTATATCACAAACTTATAAATCCAATATATTTTAATGAAGGCCATAATGGATACAACTTTTTTTTAAATTTTGTCATCTGGCTGGGGGAGTTTGATAAAAGTTCAAATGCATGTATTGTAGGATCCCTCAAATCAAATTAAAAAGTACTGGACAAAGGGGGCAGAGCTTACTAGGTTGGATCCATGCATCGACTACTGGTCATTGAACCTGTTACCCTCTCAGGCTAATCATTCTGCTTCAGACGATCAAATCATTTATACTGTGTCCTGTCCACCAAGCAAGCATTGTCTCATACCTGCTGGGGCACTCAGAGCTGGTACATTAACAATTTACCTTCATATTGTTGCACTTTTAAGTTAAATGCAACTTGACAATTAAATTACTAAAGCCTTTTATAATTATTTTAATTTTTCATCCTATTTTCAAAAAATAAAAATTACAGACAGCTATGGGCATTACATTGCTGCTCATTGCTTTACCCAATAATTAAATTACCAAAAATAAATAAATATAAACTAGGTCAAATTGTAGTGGTAGTATGCAAAATCATATGCAACAAAGATTTACCCTGGTGGCAAATTGCCCATAACATTTCAATAGCTTGGTCCTCGCTGGTTGCCTGTCAGAGTGAATAACACTCAGGTTGGGTCTGGTGAGTTCTGTGATCTGATTGGCTGATATCTAGGATCCAAACATTGGGGCGTCACTTTCCGATTGACAGACCCGACTTGTCTCCTTAATTGAGACGGGAATGAGACTCAACAAGTCAGAGCTTGGTCAGTCCAATATAACTGGAAAATTCAAAACCATAAGGAGGCTGAATGGATGTAGCAACTGCCTGTGGGTCACATGACCTCCCTAACAACCATGATTGCAAGTCAAAGCTCCTTAGCAACCATTCACACCATTATTGCCGGCCTTTTAATGAAACTCAGAACGAGACTGAATGGCAACCTTGCTTGCTATGTGACGTCACCATTTTTCCGCCATTTCCAGTTCCAGAAAGAGGCTGAATTGCTGTTTTATGGACTTGGAAAGGCTGAAAATGTGGAATTCGGGAGTTCGGCAACAAAAGACTAAAAAGTGATAATCATTAGTATCCTTGTTCAGTTCCTACTTGCCTGAATTGCACAACATTTTAGAATCCTTCCCCCCCCCCCCAAATTTATTGTTGTTATAAATTGACAAGAAAAAAGGATACTAATAATAAAACCTTTATGTAGAATTCAACTGTGCTAACGAATGTCTTTTAAACTTATTGTGTAAATCCATTTTCTTTACTTTAAGCAAGATGAGCTATACTGTATATATGTTTGTCTCTGTAAACTGCATGAGATCTATGCATTCATTGTACATTGTTACGGGTTTTGCTATTTCAATGAAGGATACAAAATGTTATATGACCTGATAGCAGTGCTAGTATAAATTAATGCCGGCAGCCATCTTGGTTTTGTTCTTTTTAAAACGCTATCTCCTCCCTGCATAATCCTTCTATATCCTTCCCGCTTAGCCAGGACCTTCTACGCGTATTTCTCAAGGGATATAAGGTCCGGTTTCCTTCCTGAGCCTAAATTTGTTGTTTTATTTTCTGTTTTAAATTAAATTAAAAACCAGAAAGAGGCTGACTCCCCTAACGACCATGCTTGCAAGTAGAATTAAGGCTCTTGAATGAAACTCAAAATGAGGCTGAATGGCAGGTCACATGACCTCACAGAACAAAAGTGATCTTTTTGAACTCTGAATAGGAAGCATTGTCTCAGACCTGCTGGGGCACTCAGAGCTGGTACATTAACAATTTATCTTCATATTGTTGCTCTTTTAAGTTAAATGCGACTTGACAATTACATTACTAAAGCCTTTGATAATTATTTTCAATTTTCAACCTATTTTCAAAATCTACAGTTTTTCCAGACAGCTATAGGCATATGAATATCACTCAGGTTGGGTCTGGCGAGTTCTGTGATCTGATTGGCTGATATCTAGCATCCAAACATTGTGACGTCACGTTCCAATTGACAGACCCGACCTGTCTCCTTACTTGAGACGGGAACAAGTCAGAGCTTGGTCAGTCCTCAATAACTGGAAAATTCAAAACCAGAAAGAGGCTGAATGGATGTAGCCTGTGGGTCACATGACTTCCCTAACAACCAAGATTGCAAGTCAAAGCTCCTTAGCCATTCACACTATGTTGCCAGGGCTTTAAAGAACTCAGAACGAGGCTGAATGGCAGGTCACATGACCTCACCGAACTTGGTTGCTAAGTGACGTCACCATTTTCCCGCCATTTCCAGGTCCAGAAAGATGCTGAATTGCTGTTTTATGGACTGGGATAGGCCAAAATTACATGCTCTGTTTTAAATTGTGTAAGAGATAATAATTTATCATTTTTATGGTGGAACCTGTGGAATTCGGGAGTTCGGCAACAAAAGACTAAAAAGTGACATTGGTTCAGAAAATCCTTGTTCAGTTCCTACTTGCCTGAATTGCACAACATTTTAGAATCCCTGCCCCCCCCCCCCCCCCCCCAATTATTGTTGTTTGACCCAAAGAAATTTTTTTTTAATAAATTTAATTCAGAAAAGGACATTATCTAGCGTCTTGTAGAATCTTGGTTCTTTTTTAATTATTTTGTCCAGATAAGCTGGCAGAATTTCAAAGTCGGGGTGGCAGAAAACGTACAAATTAGTGCCATAAAGGTACAAGAAAAAAAGATACACATAATGAAACCTTTGTGTAGAATTCAACTGTGCTAACAAAATTTAAACTGCGTAAATCCATTTTATATAGAAACTAATGGCTCATTTTCTTGACTTGGGTTTTGCTAGTAGATATTATTGTCGGAACTTGTCACCCTGTATAAATTAAAACAATATTTATACAGGGTGACAAGTTCCGACAATATATCTATTCTTCAGCATGGCCCTGTTATAGCATAAGATTTATGACAATGACAACAAATTTATTAGCCCCATGGGGAAAGTCAGTTATGCAGTTATAATTTTGACATATTATTTTAGAAATTTGGATTGATGGAATGATATGCACATACAATTTTGAAATTATATAAATATTATGATAAATTAGTGACATTTGGCTAGGACTTTTCAGTGGAGCAATTTTAATCACAGATAAGGCAAACTTCATAGTAAGCATCGATAAAATGCCTTCTAATGTATGTTATGAAACCATCTAAACTATGGTTGTTTTTTTATCTTTGAAATTTTGATTCTTTTTGTTGTATATGTTGGGTAGTCTATATGCAATGCTATTCATGGCTGACGATTATTTTTTGTATAATTGTGAGAGACATTTTCCCAAAGAAAAGAAGAAAGATTGATAATAATGCTTTCTTTTTCTTAGTAAGTAGTTTTTTAGATTGCCAACCCCAAATTATAAGGCCATAATGAGGTAATATTAATTTGATATAAATATTTTGTATTATATCACAGGGTAGGCATCAGACCTAGGAAATTGAAGTTATCAATAAATTCTAGTTTGGTATTTTCTATGTATAGGTTAGGTATTGTAACATTTCTTTGGGGAGAATGGAATATCATAGTTTTAGTTTTATTTACATTAATGGATAGTTTATTCAAGTTTAACCATTTATTAATTTAATTGCATTCAATTCAATATTTATGTTAATTTATGTTTCATGTTTATGTCCAAAAGAATTCAGTGTGGCTGAAAGAGTTGTGTCATCGGCATATATTATGGGATAGATGTACTTAGTTGCTGCTGTTATATCGTTTATGTAGATATTGAAGAATAAAGGACCCAAAATAGATCCTTGGGGGACTCCACAGTTTATTTTTAGAGTGCTTGAACATACATATGCCATCTATACCAACATACTGGTAGCCATCATAGAGATATAACTTTTTAATAGATTGTACGATTTATCTCTGATGCCAGGAAAGTTTTTGGAGCAATAGTTCATTTATTTTGTCCATGCTGGTGACAATTTTTTCTATTACCTCAAGTGCAGTCAGTTCAGTTGAGTGAATTTTACTGAATCCGTACTGGCTAGAAGAGTGTTTAACACAAAAACAATTAATAAAAAGCTTATATGCAGCACCCATATAAAACATTTGGCCCTACTCTTAAAATCATCAATACCAGTACATTCTTTAATTAGGTAAGTTATTCCAGATCAATGGTCCCTTACCTGAAAATGACTTCTTGGATTGATCAACTTTAACAAATGGGCTATGCACATTATTCTCATTAGCATTTCTTGTTCTGTCTGACATTTCTATCTCCATTGTAATTTCATTGCACAAATCATCTAGTGCTAAACAATGTATGCATTTAAAAACTAGAAGTGACATAAAATAATCCCTTCTCTGTCTTGCATTCATCACTTTCATATTTGCAACAAGATCGATCCCTCTGATAGTATAGCCCCATAACACTAATATCATTATCTATCTGATAACACTAATGAATCTGTAATTACTGGGATCATCTACACTGCCTTTACTCTTGTATACAGGAGTAACTCAAGACAATTTCCAATCATCAAATTAGCATTTAAATAAAAATACACATTTAATAATTTACATAATACAGGAGATTTTATATCACAAGCAACATACAATAGCTTGCCATCAAACCCAAGTACATCAGAGGAACTATCATCATCAATACTTATAATGCTTCTTAACACAGTCAACAGTAGTATGTTGAAACTGAAACTTATATAGAGATTTAGAGCATTTCCAGTAAAAGTCACCAAGAGTTGTGATTAATTTCTGACACCGTGCTTTCACCAATAGAACTAAAAAAAGTCATTAAAAGTCTGCGAATTTAGATGTACAGGTGGTGACTGTTTCATACTCATGCATGTTAATTCTTTCTGACACTTTCCACATTCTTGGAATCACCTTTACTTTCATTTACCTTAGAAGTTGCATAGCTTCTCTTACCTGATCTTGAATTCTGTTTCGTGGTGTGTGGAATATTTTTGCTTCAGTTAATTTTAGATAATTTAAGAAAACTGTCTTGTTGTATTAATATAATTTAACCTAAATCTTGTTTGTAATTTATAATATATTATATAAATCTATTGCTTATCTAAATTTTTCAAGTGAACATTTATATTATTTGACTCATGTCAGTGGACAAAAGAGAAGGGAAAAATGCCACATTCAGAAACTCGTTGCCTATCAGCAACAGTTTACCCAAATCCATCAGAGACATGCCTTCATGTGGCCTTTGTGCAATGTGGTGTTCAGAAGTGGAGAACTGTGTGTTTTTTGAACATCTGCCCAACACAAGAAGACACAGCGATGGTGTGTGTATAATAAGGTTCAACTGAGAAAGAGCATTGCACAGGATAATTCAAAGTATTTGAGAGTTAGCCTTGTGTATGAAATTTAATATAATTGAACATAATTACTTCTTGCATGGAATGATATCCATATCAAGTTTTTAATGTTACATCACATATACCTGATTATCATATGCAATTCACACAAAATAATGCACTAACTTTCCACATAAAATGTATGCAACATAATATATTGACCTATGACTAATTCTGGTTTTTTTTTTCAAAGGCAATAAAGCTAATATTTTAATCTATATGTGTCAATATCAGTCATTGGATTCATCTCTCAACATAACAATTAACATTTATTGAAGTGCCTTTTGCTGAAGAGTCGCTTAGTTGTCGTGCGAAAGGTAAATAATGCAATAGTTGTTATGGTCGTCCCAGTGAAAGTCCTACATTTGTGTCAATTAGTCTATGGTCACAAATAATTCTTGGCACCTTTCATCATTGATTTTGTTTTAAGATCCGTGTTGACAGCTGGTGCCAGGGGAGCCTTTCATCTTTTATGCTTTTTTTTTTTTTGCTTTGTTTATATAAAGTGACTTATAATATATGTAAGCTGTCAATGGCAGGAGTAAGTGAAGCTATATATTACAATTTATTTAAATCTTAGATATATACATAGATAGTTTAGGCCAAATACTTTAAGCAAAATATAATCTATAGACTCTATATGATCAGAAAATGCAGATGAGGCCTACTGAGTGGCACTTGACCAACTCAATTGGTAGGGGGTGTAACGTCCCAACAATCAATTAAAATTGTATTCAGCATAGTTAAAAACAAATTATAATTGTTTTCAATATATTTGACAAGTTAATTTCTAATTGACATATTATTAAATTTCATTCTGAAGAGCCAGCTCTATTTACAAAAAACCAACACTAGGGAGCCGCTTATCAAAACGTCACAACCATAACAAAAGATCTACATAGTTTTGCAGTAATTAACCATAATGTGTCCAGCTATTTTTCCCCAGCTAGTCAGCAGCATCCCTAGCCTGTTTCCCAATGCCCTTAGTAGGTGACATAGCTTTTGCCTTAGTGTGTTGGTTGCTTTGCTTTGGTTGCTTTTGCTTGGTTTTACTTGGTTGGTTTTGCTTGGTTGCTTTTGCTTGGTTTTACTTGGTTGGTTTTGCTTGCTTCCTTTCGCCTATGCTTTTCTGGAATATCCAGGTGCATCAAACATGTGGCTTATGGCGCCATGGGAGCTCTGCTGTTGGCTAGTAGTTCTCTTATTTAGTGTATTTTGTCTGCTATGTCCTTGTGATTATTCCCTTCGTCCTCAAAAACTTCCTCAGTGGTGACTCCTGGGTACTCCATTCGGTCTATGGCTTTACATCGTCATAATTAAAGTTCTACAGTTATTCTTTCATGATAAACCTAATCCCTCTAGAAAGGTAGACATTTCTCATACCATTGCGAGTGTTTTGTCGTAAATTAAACAATCCATCAGAGGTTCAACAAATATACACAACATGGGTGGGTGGGTGAATTAGGGCTTTACGTCCTGTATTTCTGCGCCTGTTGGGCTAATTAGGACAGGCAAGGACCATGGCAATGAGATGTGAAGGATGAAACAGCCATCCAACTTAGGCTCGACCGAAAATTATACCAGGGACCCAGCGGTTGGTAACCCAGCGCGCTACCACTGAGCTAACTAGACACCACAACAGTCCATATATACTTCACTGAACAGGTGTGCTTCCCTTATGATAAGGACAATAACAACAGTCTGAAAAACAAATGCTCAACACAATTTCAAGATTAAGCAGAAGTCATAATTATAATTTGCATGACATGATTTGTCTAACCAGTTATTTATAGCTTGAAATTGCGTTTTGCAACTTGGAGAAAATCTTGTTATTGAGTGCATTGATAACGTCACAATGGCATAAGGACCAAAAATAAGGACCAAAAATATATCATTGCCATCACTGCCCCTAGCCAAGTGCCCATTAATGTAATTGGTTACCGCACATATCCATGTTTAACACATTTATTGTTAATCACTTTTTATATTCCAGTATAAATTAAGCTGTGAAATCTACAAATGGAAACTTAGTACTGATGTAATTACAAGACCACCTCACAATTAAGATCACAAGACCCAATTTACCTTGCTTTATTATACCTCTCTATTACGATCTACTCACCACTAAGAAATGTTTATGATATGGAGAGACCTTTGAATAGTGCAGTTTAAAATGTAAGTTACAAACTTCACCAACTGATCAAGGATGCCATCACCACAAGAACAATCCCATCACCTTAATGTCAACATGTTTACAAACTTTAGTGTGCTATCCTAATAGCATTAAACTGTGTATTTCTTGCCACTGTAGTTTCATGTGTGTACACCTTGTTTTTGTTATCAAATAAAACCTGTCTCTATCTTCCTGCCACTGTTGAAAGATTGAATATGGACTTGTAAGTTAAGACAACCCCCCACCATTCTTGTCTAGTCTTTACTCTTTACAGTGAGTGTGATATGTTTAACATGTTAATCAGACGGGTCATTCACAACTGGACCAGGCTGGCAAAGCTGGGAGTAGAGAGGGCAAAGTGTAAACTAATGGTTCTTATATAATTACAATTAGCTGGACAATATTAGCAGTTTACATGGCCAAATGTGCCACGTGCATTTCTATGCGTTTTTGAAGCGTTTATTCAAATGCATGGAAAACGCACACGGCCCATTTGGCCATGTATTCATAACATTATATATCTACCATCAACAAAAGAGCAAACTGGTCATTCTGAGCAATTATGTTTATAAATTACAATGCATTATGGTTGATGGCTTTTTTTTTTAGTGTTCAAATAACTGTTTATTGATGCTTTCACTACTTACTAAGCCAATTACCCTGAATAGGAAAACAAATATTGATTTTCAGCAAGTAATTGGGTACTTTTTGCACTCCACTGTATGCAAGAATCGAGTGTTATTTGTCAGCGATACGAAGAGCAATTACAGTGCAACCTGTCATAAGTGAATTTGGCACTTTAGATATAATACTTCTTTTGGAATAAATAATTTCAAGGTATCTTTAAGTTATTTTGAAAACTGTTTTTCTAATTCACAACTATGCTTGCCCAGATCATGTCATTCCATAGATATAAAGATAGACAAGTTTAAAAAACTTATATCACGACACTGACATACTTGTGTGACAGTGTGCACATTGAGATGCCCAATTGACCAACTAGATTTTGAGTTTAAGCACAAATCTTTACATTAAATTCTCCAAGGTAGGGACAGTATAGCATATGGGGTGATATTAATGAAACAGTGATTTGTAATGCAACTGAACACCGATTTTTTTTTATGTTTGTGTCTGAGCCAGTGATAGACCCTGTAGCTAAGCAGAAGGTTAGGAACCGACGTAATTTTGCTCATTCACATAAATTTGTGTTAAAAGACCATTTTTCAATGCCATACCTCTAAAAATGCCTGGCATTTTCCACCCTTCAACGAGCAGGTTTGGCACAAGATTGCCTGGTAACTTCCCCCAGCTAGTTAACAATTTCTAACTAGTTAGGTGTATATATTGACATGTGTATATATTGACTTTTCATGTCATAATCACTACTTTTTGTGTTACATGTTGGGGAAGCCTCACTAAGCTGACCACTCTGTTTTGGTCATGTACAGTTAGTTCCATTACAAACAGCCTGTAAAATTGACCCTAGTCAACATCTGCTACACAATGTTAAATGCCACTAAACGGAACTGTCTGGCTATAGCTAGCTACTCAAAGCTGGATCTAAACCTACATGCACCACCATCTGTTGCATAAGTTGAGAGTTATGCATATTTTTCATTTCTTCTCAATACAAATTTATGAAATATTAGATTAATTTCTTACATTTACAAAGGTTTATATTTTTCAGTGGTGTTAGGTGAAGGCTTAGTATAAGCTAGGAGTAGACAGAAGTGGCTGGTTTGAGCCAGTTATAGCTACAGCCAGGAGCAGGTTGCCAGAGCTGTCGAGAGTCAACCATATTTTATGAACCAGCTGTATTCACTGAATCTGTTAACCCAAAAATATTAAATGAGCAAGACAGCTTTGGTGAAAAATTCATACACATAAATGCTTAAATGCATATAGATAGATAAGACAGATTGATAGATCACTTTTAATTTTCATTACCCATACATGCACATGATTAAAAAAAAAATATGTTAACTGTTACAAATAAAGATTGGCAAGGATTCCAAGTAACTATAAATTTGAGGTAAAATAGATATTGAAAGTGCAGCCCTCTAAGGCAAGTTCTTGCCACTATTGAGGGTTGATTGATGATATTTACCCCATGGGTAGGATCTTTTACTTGCCTCAGCATAGACACTGAGTACAAGGGACCACAAAATTTTACATATTATCCGAACAACATCCAATTTGGATGTTGCTCATGAATGGTGCCCGGGCCTGGGGATCAACCCGAGTCCTTCAGGGGAGCAGGCGAGTGTCTTACCACTAGACCACCCAGCTGCTTTTAGGATATAACTGCATATTTTGTGGAATGGTCAATTGAATCAAATAATATTTTGGCAGAAAATTTGTAAAATTTTGGAATGAGAAATGGCTAATCATTATCATTGGCATATATTCATCTATCGTAAAAAGCAACGTATACCAAATCAACAATTGGGGGCAGAGGTCAACGAGACAATCGCAAATAAGTCACAGATTACAGATCACAGTCTTGTAAGTAGGACGCGCTATGCATACTGGGAAAAGGAGGCGCATTGTTAACCGAGCTAATTACGTCATGAACAGAGAACAATCAGTAAAATTGAGTGACATCATACTGGTCATGACGCAATTGGACAGCGATCCTACATTCACATTGATCAGGTTTTGTTTACGTGGTAAATTTGTGATAATGTGCTTTATTTCGCACACTAGGACATGAGCTGACAATGAAATAAGGTGGAAATGACATTTTAATGTGTTGTTCAAGTGAAATTAGGAAATCCATGCGTTTGACTGAAATTTCTAAAGGGATTTTATTATCCACCAGGAGCGTTAAAGAACTCCGGCGTGCTATGCATGCTGGGAAAAGGAGGCGCAGCATTTACAATGTGAAGTATAGGGAGTGGCGCTTCTTTGTAATATTCATCCATGCAACAATGACGTCATTGTATTGTCCTTTTATTTGCTATGGCTGTAGTCCCCCCTGCAGGCTCTGTTCCAACATAATGCATAAGCACATTAATAATTACGACTGTGGCACTAATATAAAGCGACATCACTCTGCAGCCCGCAGTTGTTTGATAGCATTGCAATAAAATGGATGTTTGCAATGCAGTGAAGATATTTCTCTTTGTCTTAATTGTCAACATCGAAGGCTCTCTTTACAGGCAAATAGGGGCTGGTTTGGAAGATTTCCCCAATTTCACATACTCAAGTGCAACACAAATTGAATTGATGTATAACAAACTGACATCTATACCAGATTATGCTCTTCAAAACTCCGCTGTTACAATTTTAAACTTGCAAAGGAATATAATCAGCTCTTTCTCTGAGGATGCTTTCAATGGGACTAGACTTGCTTACTTATACTTGGATTACAATCAACTACAAACTGTCCCTTTTTTTAGGTATGTTGATAACACTCTTACTATTCTGGGATTGTCTTATTGTTCAATAACAAATGAAACTTGGGATCTAATTGTGCCTTATTCCAACCTTCGACATTTTAGTCTGTCATACAATAATCTGAAGAACGTGCCAGATCTATCAAAGACAAAAGCATCATTGCTTGGACTTAGTCTGGAATCATGTGGAATTGCTGAAATCAAACCATTCTATTTCACCGGATTTGATAAGTTGTCTGCCCTGAACTTGCGCAGTAACAAATTTGTAACACTGAAGGACAATACTTTCACAGGTCTCACTGCACTGACTCATCTTTACTTGGAGTATAATACACTTTTGGTTACCACAGAATGGTTTACTTTCTTTGGTCTATCAAATTTGCGAGAATTTCTTTGCTTTGGAGAAACTAGGCTAACCACTTTACCATGTGTTGCGCCATTTTCACCCCTTGTCTATAAATACTATGTTTATAGCAACAAAATTGAGTATTTTCCATCAAACTGCTCTGGTTTCACTTCAAAAATAGATGTACACCTAGCATCAAACAATTTGCAGGATAGCAATATCAACAAATTCATTGTTAACCTTACAGAGGCTGTTTACGTCAGACTAAGCAGAGCTGGTAAAATGTGCCTGGAGTTAGATAGCTTGAATCAGTTACAGTCAGTTCAAAGTTTTGATGCATGTGACAATTCAATGGAATATTTCCCGGTGAAAAATTGCAGTAAGAGTGTAAGAGAACCAGATCAACTGGCTTTAGACATGCCTCATTTGACTGCGATTTACCTGTATGGGAACAACCTCTGCAACTTTCCCAACATCAGCCTGCTTGCAAAACTAAAAAATTTGCATTTGAATCTTAATCAACTGACTCATGTACCTAAGAATGCACTTAATGAAAATTTGGACCACATAGACCTGACTAGCAACTTGCTGACTGAGGGCCCCGATCTCACTGGTGGATGTAAGAACTTATTAACTTTGTACCTAGGGTACAACAAGATATCAAGCTATCCTTCTGGTTATTTCAGGGGCTGCCTAAAACTTCACACTATTCAACTACATGGAAATCTTTTAGCTGCCATCCCAGATTTCAGTCAAATCGGCAGTACCCTGTATAGTCTCAGTTTACAAGCTAATTTAATTTCTGGTACTGTGAATGCAGACACATTTAAGAACCTTACACGAGTAGAGCTCATAAACTTGGAAAACAACCAAATTGAGGTGTATGACATTGCAAACTTCCGCCATATGCCAACCCTTAGATTTTTAAATCTAAGACTTAATTTGCTGAAATCAATTGGAGATGCTTACAGATATTGCACTGGACTAACATGTGAGAGAATGGTTATCTATGTGGACTACAATAACAACTTTTTATGCGATGAACAACGTTGCTGGGCAAAGCGATATCCTACTCCAATAACAACTCACATGGACGGATGTTTCGGAAAATCATGGGCACTTGTCACCTTAAATGATTTAAACTGTCCGGGTAGGTGATATAACACAATTGTTTGATTTATTGAATTTGATTAATTTATAAGCAATTATTCCCAATGTCTTAATTAGATAATAATATAAAGTATGTTATATAAATACATTTGAAATAACTGTAAGATTGGGATATAATGAAACTGACACATAACAACAATTTTTTATACCAAATTCAAAACTATTAAACTAGGCATGGCAATTTCTTCTTGAATATATCAGGCATATTATCAAATATTTTTGGATATATCTATCAGATGCCAGGTCAAGCAAACTCATATCTCACAGCGGGCGGTCATCAGTAATAAAGTACTAAAGAATGCTTAAATTTAAAACATAAATGTATAATCCTGCAGTATGCATAGATCTTAGATTTTCAACACATTTTGGTAAAACAAAAAAAAGCCAGTAGGGTTGATTTCAAAGAGCGTTCTTCACTTATACATATGAAAAGTAACAGAGTCTACAGGGGGCACTACCATCGTAACAGATAAAAAGACAACAAGATGACATCATGACCTCTGGCGGTACCTTTCCGCATCATTGGTAATATCACTTAAGATCATCAGATCTTAAATTTGCACATGTAACTACTGACAGGCTGATCAACATTAAGCAGCCCATTGAAGTGAAACCAGACATTTACTCAGCCACAACGACATCCATTTTAGTAAGGGCATGAAACTTTATCTGTTGATAGCCCAGTTTTTTCCAAAAGGCGGCGCTACGATCCGGTGCAAAGCAGCCATTCTCATAACCGATTTGCTGCTCCACTGAAATCGGGGTGGGTGGGTGATTAGGGCTTTACGTCCTGTATTTCTGCACCTGATGGGCTAATTAGGACAGGGAGAGACCATGGCAATGAAACGAAGGATGAAACAGCCATCCAACTTAGGCTCAACCTGGAATCGAACCCGGGACCCAGCGGTTGGAAGCCCAGAGCGCTACCTCTGAGCTAGGCCCCCACCCTTACTGAAATCAGGCAGGGAAATGCTTCCGCGCGTCGTCTGTACACACAAAGTAGTGCGATTATTATGCACATTTTGTTTTATTCATGAGCAACTCGCAGCAAAACTGCTTGATATTGTTTCTTTGACCCAATACTATATCAACACGACAAAATTGCACAAGTTTAAACAAGATTTCCAACAACCCCTGCATGTACTATTTTCGTGGATGCACTGAACAAGCATTGTAACGACTTTGCGACACCTTTCAACAATCTTTTATAAACGTATCCCTTCATGCTTTGCATGAGTTATTAGAAATACCAGTTCTACGCACCGGACAAGCGCCGTCTTTCGGTTAAAAATTGGTTGATAGCCAATAAGATTGAGCTACGTACCAAGTCAAGTAGAATGAAATGAAATTAACCTGTGTCCATGGTTAGCGAAAGGGCAATAATAATATATGTCTACAAGTACATTTGAAGGAAGTTTTTCTGTAGTTTTTTTGTCATGATTTCCATAAAAAATATAAAATAATGCAGTATGTTGAATTACAAAAAAATATATGTTACAATCCACTAAAACTATGTAATATTGTAGATTGCATTTACAATAACTATTTATTTATAAATGCCTATTGCTGAGATTACACTTCGTATCATAAATGCAATGATTTACATAACTGTTACAGTGGGTTCATGTAAAGTGCTTACTTTTGCACGTTATTCATATAAAAATTGGCTATCATGACTCATGTTCCGTCTGTTACATTACACACACCCTGGTGGTTATGACTGAGCATAGATGCGCAAGTGATATGGTGCTTACACAACTGCCTGTCCTCTCTTGCACACCTGCATTTCATGAGTCATGATCACAGTTGTGTGTCACAACTCAACCTCCAGCTGCTAAAGCCCCTTCACACATAGCTGGATCAGACGCCAGAGTGTCCCGGAGTAAAATATTATTCACTCTGGGGGCTTCCGGGATCAAAGAGCTGTTAAATGTCAACAAAAAAGAAATGCCTTAACCCTAGTATACAGGAGTAACTCAAGAAATTTCCAATCATCAAATTAGCATTTAAATAAAAATACACATTTAATAATTTACATAATACAGGAGATTTTATATCACAAGCAAAATACAATAGCTTGCCATTAAACCCAAGTACATCAGAGGAACTATTATCATCAATACTTATAATGCTTCTTAACACAGTCAACAGTAGTATGTTGAAACTGAAACTTATATAGAGATTTAGAGCATTTCCAGTAAAATTCACCAAGAGTTGTGATTAATTTCTGACACCGTGCTTTCACCAATAGAACAAAAAAAAGTCATTAAAAGTCTGCGAACTTAGATGTACAGGTGGTGACTGTTTTATACTCATGCATGTTAATTCTTTCTGACACTTTTCACATTCTTGGAATCACCTTTACTTTCATTTACCTTAGAAGTTGCATAGCTTCTCTTACTTGATCTTGAATTCTGTTTCGTGGTGTGTGGAATATTTTTACTTCAGTTAATTTTAGCCACTCAGATACTGAGTGACATTCATTGCACAAGGATGTGCCATCTCTACTAACATTATGGGGATTTATCGATGTTAAAATCAACACAGGTTTTTTTTTTATCATTTAATGCGTTTTTCTAAAGTACCATCCCATGATGATGTGCTGTTAACAGAGGGAAACTGAGATAATTTAAGAAAACTGTCTTGTTGTATTAATATAATTAACCCAAATCTTGTTTGTAATTTATAATATATTATATAATTTAAATCTATTGCTTATCTAAATTTTAGAAGTGAACATTTATATATTATTTTTCAGATGCAAGACTCATGTCAGTGGACAAAAGAGAAGGGAAAAATGCCACATTCAGAAACTCGTTGCCTGTTAGCAACAGTTTACCCAAATCCATCAGAGACATGCCTTCACATGGCCTTTGTGCAATGTGGTGTTCAGAAGTGGAGAACTGTGTGTTTTTTGAACATCTGCCCAACACAAGAAGACACAGCGATGATGTGTGCATAATAAGGTTCAACTGAGAAAGAGCATTACACAGGATAATTCAAAGTGCTGTGTATGAAATTTAATATAATTGAACATAATTACTTCTTGCATGGAATGATATCTATATATAAGTTTTTAATGTTACATAAAATATACCTGATTATCATATGCAATTCAAACAAAAACATTCACTAACTTTCCCACCTACAATGTATGCAACACAAAATTTTTGCTTCTGACTATTTCTGGGTTTTTTTCAGAGGCAATAAAAGCTAATATTTTAATCTATATGTGTTGATATCAGTCATTGGATTCCTCTCTCAACATAACAATTAACATTTAATGAAGTGCCTGTTGCTGAAGAGTCGCTTAGTTGTCGTGCCAAAGGTAAATAATGCAATAGTTGTTGCGGTCATCCCAGTGAAAGTCCTACATTCGTGTCAATTAGTCTATGGTCACAAATAATTCTTGGCACCTTTCATCATTGATTTTGTTCAAGATCTGTGTTGACAGCTAGTGCCAGGGAAGCCTTTCATCTTTTATGTTTTTTTTTTGTTTGCTTTGTTTATATAAAGTGACTTATATTATTTATGTAAGCTGTCAATGGCAGGAGTAAGTGAAGCAATATATTACAATTTATTTAAATCTTAGATATATACATAGATAGTTTAGGCCAAATACTTTAAGCAAAATATAATCTATAGACTCTATATGATCAGAAAATGCAGATGAGGCCTACTGAGTGGCACTTGACCAACTCAATTGGTAGGGGGTGTAACGTCCCAACAATCAATTAAAATTGTATTCAGCATAGTTAAAAACAAATTATAATTGCTTTCAATATATTTGACAAGTTAATTTCTAATTGACATATTATTAAATTTCATTCTGAAGAGCCAGCTCTATTTACAAAAAACCAACACTAGGGAGCCGCTTATCAAAACGTCACAACCATAACAAAACATCTACATAGTTTTGCAGTAATTAACCATAATGTGTCCAGCTATTTTTCCCCAGCTAGTCAGCAGCATCCCTAGCCTGTTTCCCAATGCCCTTAGTAGGTGACATAGCTTTTGCCTTAGTGTGTTGGTTGCTTTTGCTTGGTTGCTGTTGCTTGGTTTTGCTTGGTTGCTTTTGCTTGGTTGCTTTTGCTTGGTTTTACTTGGTTGGTTTTGCTTGCTTTCTTTTGCTTGCGTGCTTTTGCCTATGCTTTTCTGGGTTATCCAGGTGCATCGAACATGTGGCTTATGGCGCCATGGGAGCTGTGCTGTTATTGGGTGGTAGTCCTCTGATTTTGTGGATTCTGTCTGCTATGTTCTTGTGGTTATTCCCTTCATCCGCAAAAGCTTCCTCTGTGGTGACTCCTGGGTACTCCATTCGGTCTATGGCTCTACATTGTCATAATTAAAGTTCTACAGTTATTCTTTCATGGTAAACCTAATCCCTCTAGAAATGTCGACATTTCTCATACCATTGCGAGTATTTTGTCGTAAATTAAACAATCCATCAGAGGTTCAACAATAAGACACAACATAGGTGGGTGGGTGGATTAGGGCTTTACATCCTGTATTTCTGCGACAGGCAGGGACCATGGCAATGAGATGTGAAGGATGAAACAGCCATCCAACTTAGGCTCGACCGGGAATTATACCAGGGACCCAGCTGTTGGCAACCCAGCGCGACCACTGAGCTAACTAGACACCACAACAGTCTATATATACTTCACTGAACAGGTGTGCTTCCCCTATGATAAGGACAATAACAACAACAGTCTGAATAACAATTGCTCAACACAATTTCAAGGTTAAGCAGAAGTCATAATTATAATTTGCATGACATGATTTGTCTGACCAGTTATTTATAGCTTGAAATTGCGTTTTGCAACTTGGAGAAAATCTTGAACTTGAGAAAGGGGTAATTGTGTCTGGGGTTTAAGAGTCTTCAATTACATAGAGACCTACTCTGCCGACTTCGCATTTACACCCTTGGTTGACCGGATCAATCTTTCTTAACACCCTGGGGAGCATAAACCTGAAGTGCAGCCTGTTGGGCTATTCTTAGGTCAAGCACTCTACAATGGGGGACTTTAGAGCCAACAAGGGGAGCTCCATGCCAGTCCTCACAACCATTGTTTGATGACGTAATCATACAATCAGGATGTTATTGAGTGCATTGATAAGTCACAATGGCATTAGAACCAAATATATATCATTGCCATCACTGCTTCTAGCCAAGTGCCCATTAATGTAATTGTTTACCACACATGTCCATGTTTATCACATTTATTGTTTATCAATTTTTATATTCCAGTATAAATTAAGCTGTGAAATTTACAAATGGAAACTTAGTACTGATGTAATTACAAGACCACCTCACAATTAAGATCACAAGACCCAATTTACCTTGCTTTATTATACCTCTCTATTACGATCTACTCACCATTTGGAAATTTTTATGATATGGAGAGGCCTTTGAATAGTGCAGTTTAAAATGTAAATTACAAACTTCACCAACTGATCAAGGATGCCATCACCACAAGAACAATGACATCACCTTAATGTAAATTGTTTACGAACTTTAGTGTGCTATCCTAATAGCATTAAACTGTGTATTTCTTGCCACTGTAGTTTCATGTATGTACACCTTGTTTTTGTTATCAAATAAAACCTGTCTCTCTCTTCCAGCCACTGTTGAAAGATTGAATGTGGACTTACAAGTTAAGACAACCACCCACCATTCTTGTCTAGTCTTTACTTTTTACAGTGAGTGTGATATGTTTAACATGTTAATCAGACGGGTCATTCACAACTGGACCAGGCTGGCAAAGCTGGGAGTAGAGAGGGCAAAGTGTAAACTAATGGTTCTTATATACTTACAATTAGCTGGACAATATTAGCAGTTTACATGGCCAAATGTGCCATGTACATTTCCATGCGTTTTCCATGCGTTTATTCAAATGCATGGAAAATGCACATGGCACGTATTGCCATGTATTCATAACATTATATATCTACCATCAACAAAAGAGCAAACTGGTCATTCTGAGCAATTATGTTAATAAATTACAATGCATTATGGTTTATGTTTTTTTTTTACTGTTCAATAAATGTTTATTGATGCTTTCACTACTTACTGAGCCAATTACCCTGAATAGGAAAACAAATATTGATTTTCAGCAGGTAATTGGGTACTTTTTGCACTCCACTGTATGCAAGAATCGAGTGTTATTTGTCAGCGATACAAAGAGCAATTACAGTTCAACCTGTCATAAGTGAATTTGGCACTTTAGATATAATACTTCTTTTGGAATAAATAATTTCAAGGTATCTTTAAGTTATTTTGAAAACTGTTTTTCTAATTCACAACTATGTTTGCCCAGATCATGTAATTCCATAGATATAAAGATTGACAATTTCAAAAAATTATATCACAACACTAACATACTTGTGTGACAGTATGCACATAGAGATGCCCAATTGACCAAATAGATTTTGAGTTTAAGCACAAATCTTTACATGAAATTCCCTAAGGTAGGGACAGTATAGCATTTGTAATGCAACTGAACACCGATTTATTTAATGTTTGTGTCTGAGCCAGTGATAGACCCTGTAGCTAAGCAGAAGGTTAGGAACCGACGTAATTTTGCTCATTCACATAATTTTGCGTTAAAAGACCATTTTTCAATGCCATCAAGATAATATTTATTTATTTATGAATAGTAATGATTCTGAATTTTAATTTTCCACATTATATTGATAGATTGAAAGATATATTTGTAGCTGTTGGTTGTCTCTAAAAATGACTGACATTTTCCAGAGGGTAACATATCATGTAATCTTATAAGTTATATAGATCGACTTTATAGGCATAATTATACAAACATAAAACAAGAAATAAATATACATGTACAAGTATAAAGAAATAAACTTACATGATGTGAATCAACCATGTGTTATTTATTTCTCATCACTGGAGTTAGATTGCCATCAAGTAAGCACTGTAGTATAAACTGAAGTTAACAAAAAATTTCCAAATTAAATGAACATTAAGTTGACTTGAAGATGTATGGAATAATGTCTTTCCCTGCTCAATAGCTTGGAGGAACTGACTTCAAAAGCCAGTTCAGCTCTACAGGAAGGTATCAGCACCAAAGCTGTGACTAACATGACAAAGTATGCAGGCCATGAGCCATGACACTAAAAGAATGTACAATCTGTGAATCACTATTCACAACAATGATTATTAATAATAATCAAAGATTTACCTGAAGGATATCAGTTCATTTAATAAGTGAGAAATGAAGGTCTATTAAATTTACTCACTAATTACTCGAAGTATGTCTTTCTCAATTTATTTTATTACAATATTTGATTCTTTGATCAAAGTTGTATATAAACTGGTCTGGTGCTATAATAAAAAGAAAGGCAACATACAATGTACATAAATGGGCATTATACAGACATTAAAAATTATGCCAATTGTTATTATTCTATAAATTAAAAGAAAACACATACAATTTATTAACAACTTGAGGAATAAAACACATAGTACTAATATAAGATTTTCAACCTCACGATAAACACGTTGATCTTGGGTTTGCCCTGAATGTTTAAACTTGGATAAACCAGTTTTATCCAAGGTTTAAATAACTTAATTGACATTTTATATAGACAATGAAGTGCATGTTGGCTCAGCAAAAATGTGGTGTCGCTTAATACAACATGACATTCAAATGTATACCACAAAAACAACAACAACAAAATCATTAAATAATTCATAAATTCTTTTTTCTTTTCAAAGATATGATCAAGTGTAAAAGATTGGAATAGGTTCTTCACGAAGAAATAATACACCACAATCAAGTCTTTCAAATTGTTTTATGTCCCATTACTTTTTGGATTGTATAACTTGCAATTGTGAAGAAAAAATAATAATGAAATAAACTAAAAGTTTGTTACTTTCGGATTGATCAGCTGATCATTTAAGTAATACAAGTAAATCGTATTTTACACAAATTCCCTTTTTTTCTCTTTATGAAAATTGTCATATATAAATATTTAGATAAGATCTATAATCAAGCAAAATATACAAAGTATTTTTTCAACCGTATCTGCAATTATTTTTTTCTCAGCAATTGCTTTCATCAGCCATAATTTACAATTATTGGCAATTGCAAAAACACATTGCCTTAATAGATAGCTATTGATGAAAGCAATAACATCTTCGGCTTCCTGTTTGTAATTATGAATGACAATTAAGAAAATTACACCAATCATTTGATTATTTAATACACATATAAAACAAATTTTAAACCATAATTATGTTTAAAACATCCTTGGTTTAAGTAAAGGTGTTAGGATTAAAAATAATGTGTAACCAACATTTACAAAACAATACTATAGATAAGATCTCATGGACCAGGACATGCACATGGTGGATGATTTAGATCCACAACTTGACTAGAAATATTTGGTCATTAAATACTACATTTATAGGCCTTTAATACAACATTTTGGTAATTGGCCGTTTTGGATAGGTTGCCGTCATGGAGAGTGGCCGTTATGGTAGTTGGCCGTTTTGACCCTACTCCGGCACAAGATTGCCTGCTAACTTCCCCCAGCTAGTAAAAAATTTCTAACTAGTTAAGTGTATATATTGACATGTGTACATATTGACTTTTCAGGTGATAATCACTACTTTTTGTGTGATAATCTCTATTTTTCATGTGAAAATCTCTACTTTTTATGTTCCATGTTGGGGAAGCCTCGATCACTCTGTTGTGTCCACTTACAGTTAGTTCCATTAGAAACGGCCTGTCAAATTGAACCTGGACAAACACATGCTTACTGCCACTAAGCGTAACTGTCTGGCTATAGCTAGCTACTCAAAGATGGATCTAAAACTGCATGCACCACAATCTGTTGCATAAGTTGAGAGTTATGCATATTTTTCATTTCTTCTCAATACAAATTTATGAAATATTTGATGAATTTCTTACATTTACAAAGGTTTATATTTTTCAGTGGTGTTTGGTGAAGGCTTAATATAAGCTAGGAGTAGACAGAAGTGGCTGGCTTTAGCCAGTTATTGCTACAGCCAGGAACAGGTTGCTAGAGCTGTCGAGAGTCAACCATATTTTATGAACCAGCTGTATTCACTGAATTTGTTAACCCAAAAATATTAAATGAGCAAGACAGCTTTGGTGAAAAATTCATACACATAAATGCTTAAATGTGTACAAAAAAGGGTGAGGGACCCATCACACCAGTATAATTAACAGTTCTATAAAGATAGATAAGATAAATTGATAGATCATTTTTTATTTTGTCATTAGCCATACATGCACATGATTACAAAAAATCTGTTAACTGTTACAAATAAAGATTGGCAGTAAAATATATATTGAAAGTGCATCCCTCTAAGGCAAGTTCTTGCTGCTATTGAGGGTTGATTGATGATATTTACCCCATGGGTAGGATCTTTTACTTACCTCAGCATAAACACTGAGTACAAGGGACCACAAAATTTAACGTATTATCCGAACAACATCCAGTTGGGATGTTGCTCATGAAGGGTACCCGGGCCTGGCGATCAACCCGAGTCCTTCAGGGGAGCAGGCGAGTGCCTTACCACTAGACCACCCAGCTGCTTCTAGAATATAACAGCATATTTTGTGGAATGGTCAATTGAATCAAATAATATTTTGTCACGGTAATATTCTTTGGATAAGTATTGTTAAATGACGTCATCTATATTGTGACCATCCATGCAACAATGGCATAGTGACGTCTTTGTATTGTCCTTTTTTTGCTCCAGTTGTAGTCCCCCCTGTAGGCTCTGTTATTTTTTCTCCCTGAATGAGGGAACAACATAATGCATTAGCACATCAATAATTAGGACTGTGGCACTAATGTGCAGCGACATCACTCGGCAACCAGCAGTTGCTTGATAGCATTGCAATAAAATGGATGTTTGCAACGCAGTGAAGATATTTCTCTTTGTCTTAATTGTCAACATAGAAGGCTCTCTTTACAGGCAAACAGGGGCTGGTTTGCAAGATTTCCCCAATTTCACATACTCAAGGGCAACACAAATTGAATTGATGCAAAACAAACTGACGTTTATACCAGATTATGCTCTTCAAAACTCCGCTGTTACAATTTTAAACTTGCAAAGGAATATAATCAGCTCTTTCTCTGAGGATGCTTTCAATGGGACTAGACTTGCTTACTTATACTTGGATTACAATCAACTACAAACTGTCCCTTTTTTTAAGTATGTAGATAACACTCTTACTAGGATGGGATTGTCTTATTGTTCAATAACAAATGAAACTTGGGATCTAATTGTGCCTTATTCCAACCTTCAACATTTTAGTCTGTCATACAATAATCTGAAGAACGTGCCTGATCTATCAAAGACAAAAGCATCATTGCTTGGACTTAGTCTGGAATCATGTGGAATTGCTGAAATCAAACCATTCTATTTCACCGGATTTGATAAGTTGTCTGGCCTGAACTTGCGCAGAAACAAATTTGTAACACTGAAGGACAATACTTTCACAGGTCTCACTGCACTGACTCATCTTTACTTGGAGTATAATACACTTTTGGTTACCACAGAATGGTTTACTTTCTTTGGTCTATCAAATTTGCGAGAATTTCTTTGCTTTGGAGAAACGAGGCTAACCACTTTACCATGTGTTGCGCCATTTTCACCCCTTGTCTATAAATACTATGTTTATAGCAACAAAATTGAGTATTTTCCATCAAACTGCTCTGGTTTCACTTCAAAAATAGATGTACACCTTCAATCAAACAATTTGCAGGATAGCAATATCAACAAATTCATTGCAAACCTTACAGAGGCTATTTACGTCAGACTAAGCAGAGCTGGTACAATGTGCCTGGAGTTAGATAGCTTGAATCAGTTACAGTCAGTTCAAAGTTTTGATGCATGTCACAATTCAATGGAATATTTCCCGGTGAAAAATTGCAGTAAGAGTGTAAGAGAACCAGATCAACTGGCTTTAGACATGCCTCATTTGACTGCGATTTACCTGTATGGGAACAACCTCCGCAACTTTCCCAACATCAGCCTGCTTGCAAAACTAAAAAAGTTGCATTTGAATCTTAATCAACTGACTCATGTACCTAAGAATGCGCTAAATGGGAATGAAAACTTGGACCACATAGACCTGACCAGCAACTTGCTGACTGAGGGCCCCGATCTCACTGGTGGATGTAAGAACTTATTAACTTTGTACCTAGGGTACAACAAGATATCAAGCCTTCCTTCTGGTTATTTCAGGGGCTGCCCAAAACTTCACACTATTCAACTACATGGAAATCTTTTAGCTGCCATCCCAGATTTCAGTCAAATCGGCAGTACCCTGTATAGTCTCAGTTTACAAGCTAACTTAATTTCTGGTACTGTGAATGCAGACACATTTAAGAACCTTACACGAGTAGAGGTCATAAACTTGCAAAACAACCAAATTGAGGTGTATGACATTGCAAACTTCCGCCATATGCCAACCCTTAGACATTTAAATCTAAGATATAATTTGCTGAAATCAATTGGAGATGCTTACAGATATTGCACTGGACTAACATGTAAGAGAATGGTTATCTATGTGGACTACAATAACAACTTTTTATGCGATGAACAACGTTGCTGGGCAAGGCGATATCCTACTCCAATAACAACTCACATGGACGGATGTTTCGGAAAATCATGGGCACTTGTCACCTTAAATGATTTAAACTGTCCGGGTAGGTGATATAACACAATTGTTTGATTTATTGAATTTGATTAATTTATAAGCAATTATTCCCAATGTCTTAATTAGATAATAATATAAAGTATGTTATATAAATACATTTGAAATAACTGTAAGATTGGGATATAATGAAACTGACACATAACAACAATTTTTTATACAAAATTCAAAACTATTAAACTAGGCATGGCAATTTCTTCTTGAATATATCAGGCATATTATCAAATATTTTTGGATATATCTATCAGATGCCAGGTCAAGCAAACTCATATCTCACAGCGGGCGGTCATCAGTAATAAAGTACTAAATAATGTTCAAATTTAAAACATAAATGTATAATCCTGCAGTATGCATAGATCTTAGATTTTCAACACATTTTGTTAAAACAAAAAAAAGCCAGTAGGGTTGATTTCACAGAGCGTTCTTCACTTATAAGTAAGAAAAGTAACAGAGCCTACAGGGGGCACTACCACCGTAACAGATAAAAAGACAACAAGATGACATCTTGACCTCTGGCGGTACTTTTCCGCGTCATTGGTAATATCACTTAAGATCATCAGGTAGGTAAATTTGCACATGTAACTACTGACAGGCTGATCAACATTAAGCAGCCCATTGAAGTGAAACCAGACATTTACTCAGCCACAACGACATCCAGTTTAGTAAGGGCATGAAACTTTATCTTTGATAGCCCAGTTTCTGCCAAAAGGCGGCGCTACGACCGGTGCAAGCAGCCATTCTCAAAACTGATTTGCTGCTTCACTGAAATCGGGGTGGGTGGGTGATTAGGGCTTTACGTCATGTATTTCTGCACCTGATGGGCTAATTAGGACAGGCGGAGACCATGGCAATGAGACGAAGGATGAAACAGCCATCCAACTTAGGCTCGACAGGGAATCGAACCCGGGACTCAGCGGTTGGAAGCCCAGAGCGCTACCTCTGAGCTAGGCCCCCACCCTTACTGAAATCAGGGAGGGAAATGCTTCCGCGCGTCGTCTGTACACACAAAGTAGTGCGATTATTATGCACATTTTGTTTTATTCATGAAGCAACTCGCAGCAAAACTGCTGCATATTGTTTCTTTGACCCAAAACTATATCAACACGACGAAATTGCACAAGTTTAAACAAGAAATTTCCAACAACTGCTGCATGTACTATTTTCGTGAATACACTAAACAAGCGTTGTAACGACTTTGCGACGCCTTTTCAACGATCTTTTATTAACTGTATCCCTTCATGCTTTGCATGAGTTATTAGAAATACCAGTTCTACGCACCGGACAAGCGCCATCTTTATCAATGTTAAAATCAACACAGCTTTTTTTTTTATCATTTAATGCTTTTTTCTAAAGGTACCATCATATGATGATGTGCTGTTAACAGAGGGAAACTGTTTGCCTGAGATAATTTAAGAAAACTGCCTTGTTGTATTAATATAATTTAACCCAAATCCTGTTTGTAATTTATAATATATTATAGAATTTAAATCTATTGCTTATCTAAATTTTTGAAGTGAACATTTATATTATTTTACAGATGCAAGACTCATGTCAGTGGACAAAAGAGAAGGGAAAAATGCCACATTCAGAAAATCAGTGCCTGTTAGCAACAGTTTACCCAAATCCATCAGAGACATGCCTTCACATGGCCTTTGTGCAATGTGGTGTTCAGAAGTGGAGAACTGTGTGTTTTTTGAACATCTGCCCAACACAAGAAGACACAGCGATGGTGTGTGCATAATAAGGTTCAACTGAGAAAGAGCATTGCACAGGATAATTCAAAGTGTTGTGTATGAAATTTGATATAATTTAACATAATTACTTCTTGCATGGAATGATATCTATATATAAGTTTTTAATGTTACATCACATATACCTGATTATCATATGCAATTCACACAAAAGAATGCACTAACTTTCCACATACAATGTATGCAACATAATATATTTACCTATGACTAATTCTGGTTTTTTTTTCAAAGGCAATAAAGCTAATATTTTAATCTATATGTATCGATATCAGTCATTGGATTCATCTCTCAACATAACAATTAACATTTATTGAAGTGCCTTTTGCTGAAGAGTCGCTTAGTTGTCGTGCGAAAGGTAAATAATGCAATAGTTGTTATGGTCGTCCCAGTGAAAGTCCTACATTTGTGTCAATTAGTCTACGGTCACAAATAATTCTTGGCACCTTTCATCATTGATTTTGTTTTAAGATCCGTGTTGACAGCTGGTGCCAGGGGAGCCTTTCATCTTTTATGCTTTTTTTTTTTTTGCTTTGTTTATATAAAGTGACTTATAATATATGTAAGCTGTCAATGGTAGGAGTAAGTGAAGCTATATATTACAATTTATTTAAATCTTAGATATATACATAGATAGCTTAGGCCAAATACTTTAAGCAAAATATAATCTATAGACTCTATATTATAGAGCTGAGTTATTAATTAGTTTAGGAAAGTTTCTCCTTCAAGCTGATGTGTAGAGAAAACCATCTCCTGTATCCACACAGTTATTAATTTAGTTTATTAGTTTATTAGTTATGATGTGCTTGTCATGTCTTGGACTTTGAGAGTGAAATGTTTTTATTAGTGGCTTGTATTTTTTTCTATTGTGTATGTGGATTTTAAACACGTATTATAAGTTAACTTGGTGGCTGGAACCTTGATTATTGAAATTTTATTGCTTTCTGTACTTACATTAATGTCTCTTTCATGTTATCTTTTAACTGAATGACATATGTATCATTTATGATATTTTACATGTCAATAAAATCTATATATATATATGATCAGAAAATGCAGATGAGGCCTACTGAGTGGCACATGACCAACTTAATTGGTAGGGGGTGTAACGTCCCAACAATCAATTAAAATTGTATTCAGCATAGTTAAAAACAAATTATAATTGCTTTCAATATATTTGACAAGTTAATTTCTAATTGACATATTATTAAATTTCATTCTGAAGAGCCAGCTCTATTTACAAAAAACCAACACTAGGGAGCCGCTTATCAAAACGTCACAACCATAACAAAACATCTACATAGTTTTGCAGTAATTAACCATAATGTGTCCAGCTATTTTTCCCCAGCTAGTCAGCAGCATCCCTAGCCTGTTTCCCAATGCCCTTAGTAGGTGACATAGCTTTTGCCTTAGTGTGTTGGTTGCTTTGCTTTGGTTGCTTTTGCTTGGGTTTACTTGGTTGGTTTTGCTTGGTTGCTTTTGCTTGGTTTTACTTGGTTGGTTTTGCTAGCTTCCTTTCGCCTATGCTTTTCTGGGATATCCAGGTGAATCAAACATGTGGCTTATGGCGCCATGGGAGCTGTGCTGTTATTGGCTAGTAGTTCTCTTATTTAGTGTATTTTGTCTGCTATGTCCTTGTGGTTATTCCCTTCGTCCTCAAAAACTTCCTCAGTGGTGACTCCTGGGTACTCCATTCGGTCTATGGCTTTACATCGTCATAATTAAAGTTCTACAGTTATTCTTTCATGGTAAACCTAATCCCTCTAGAAATGTCGACATTTCTCATACCATTGCGAGTATTTTGTCGTAAATTAAACAATCCATCAGAGGTTCAACAAATAGACACAACATGGGTGGGTGGGTGAATTAGGGCTTTACGTCCTGTATTTCTGCGCCTGTTGGGCTAATTAGGACAGGCAAGGACCATGGCAATGAGATGTGAAGGATGAAACAGCCATCCAACTTAGGCTCGACCGAAAATTATACCAGGGACCCAGCGGTTGGTAACCCAGCGCGCTACCACTGAGCTAACTAGACACCACAATAGTCCATATATACTTCACTGAACAGGTGTGCTTCCCTTATGATGAGGACAATAACAACAGTCTGAAAAACAAATGCTCACACAAATTTCAAGATTAAGCAGAAGTCATAATTATAATTTGCATGACATGATTTGTCTAACCAGTGATTTATTTTTTTGCAACTTGGAGAAAATCTTGTTATTGAGAGCATTGATAACGTCACAATGGCATAAGGACCAAAAATAAGGACCAAAAATATATTGTTGCCATCACTGCCCCTAGCCAAGTGCCCATTAATGTAATTGGTTACCGCACATGTCCATGTTTAACACATTTATTGTTTATCACTTTTTATATTCCAGTATAAATTAAGCTGTGAAATCTACAAATGGAAACTTAGTACTGATGTAATTACAAGATCACCTCACAATTAAGATCACAAGACCCAATTTACCTTGCTTTATTATACCTCTCTATTACGATCTACTCACCACTAAGAAATGTTTATGATATGGAGAGACCTTTGAATAGTGCAGTTTAAAATGTAAGTTACAAACTTCACCAACTGATCAAGGATGCCATCACCACAAGAACAATCACATCACCTTAATGTCAACTTGTTTACAAACTTTAGTGTGCTATCCTAATAGCATTAAACTGTGTATTTCTTGCCACTGTACTTTCATGTGTGTACACCTTGTTTTTGTCATCAAATAAAACCTGTCTCTATCTTCCTGCCACTGTTAAAAGATTGAATATGGACTTGTAAGTTAAGACAACCCCCCACCATTCTTGTCTAGTCTTTGCTCTTTACAGTGAGTGTGATATGTTTAACATGTTAATCAGACGGGTCATTCACAACTGGACCAGGCAGGCGAAGCTGGGAGTAGAGAGGGCAAAGTGTAAACTAATGGTTCTTATATAATTACAATTAGCTGGACAATATTAGCTGTTTACATGGCCAAATGTGCCACTTGCATTTCTATGCGTTTTCGAAGCGTTTATTCAAATGCATGGAAAACGCACACGGCCCATTTGGCCATGTATTCATAACATTATATATCTACCATCAACAAAAGAGCAAACTGGTCATTCTGAGCAATTATGTTTATAAAGTACAATGCATTATGGTTTATGGCTTTTTTTTTTAGTGTTCAAATAACTGTTTATTGATGCTTTCACTACTTACTAAGCCAATTACCCTGAATAGGAAAACAAATATTGATTTTCAGCAAGTAATTGGGTACTTTTTGCACTCCACTGTATGCAAGAATCGAGTGTTATTTGTCAGCGATACGAAGAGCAATTACAGTGCAACCTGTCATAAGTGAATTTGGCACTTTAGATATAATACTTCTTTTGGCATAAATAATTTCAAGGTATCTTTAAGTTATTTTGAAAACTGTTTTCTTAATTCACAACTATGTTTGCCCAGATCATGTAATTCCATAGATATAAAGATTGACAAGTTTCAAAACATTATATCACGTCACTAACATACTTGTGTGACCGTATGCACATAGAGATGCCCAATTGACCAAATAGATTTTGAGTTTAAGCACAAATCTTTACATGAAATTCTCCAAGGTAGGAACAGTATAGCATATGGCATGATATTAATGAAACAGTGATTTGTAATGCAACTGAACACCGATTTATTTTATGTTTGTGTCTGAGCGAGTGATAGACCCTGTAGCTAAGCAGAAGGTTAGGAACCAACGTAATTTTGCTCATTCACATAAATTTGCGTTAAAAGACCATTTTTCAATGCCATCAAGATAATATTTATTTATTTATGAATAGTTATGATTCTGAATTTTAATATTCAGCATTATATTGACATATTGAAAGACATGTTTGTAGCTGTTAGTTGTCTCTAAAAATGCCTGGCATTTTCCACCCTTCAACGAGCAGGTTTGGCACAAGATTGCCTGGTAACTTCCCCCAGCTAGTAAACAATTTCTAACTAGTTAGGTGTATATATTGACATGTGTATATATTGACTTTTCATGTCATAATCACTACTTTTTGTGTTACATGTTGGGGAAGCCTCACTAAGCTGACCACTCTGTTTTGCTCATGTACAGTTAGTTCCATTAAAAACGGCCTGTAAAATTGACCCTAGACAACATCTGCTACACGATGTTAAATGCCACTAAATGGAACTGTCTGGCTATAGCTAGCTACTCAAAGCTGGATCTTAACCTACATGCACCACCATCTGTTGCATAAGTTGAGAGTTATGCATATTTTTCATTTCTTCTCAATACAAATTTATGAAATATTAGATTAATTTCTTACATTTACAAAGGTTTATATTTTTCAGTGGTGTTAGGTGAAGGCTTAGTATAAGCTAGGAGTAGACAGAAGTGGCTGGTTTGAGCCAGTTATAGCTACAGCCAGGAGCAGGTTGCCAGAGCTGTCGAGAGTCAACCATATTTTATGAACCAGCTGTATTCACTGAATCTGTTAACCCAAAAATATTAAATGAGCAAGACAGCTTTGGTGAAAAATTCATACACATAAATGCTTAAATGCATATAGACAGATAAGACAGATTGATAGATCACTTTTAATTTTCATTACCCATACATGCACATGATTAAAAAAAAAAAAATGTTAACTGTTACAAATAAAGATTGGCAAGGATTCCAAGTAACTATAAATTTGAGGTAAAATAGATATTGAAAGTGCAGCCCTCTAAGGCAAGTTCTTGCCACTATTGAGGGTTGATTGATGATATTTACCCCATGGGTAGGATCTTTTACTTGCCTCAGCATAGACACTGAGTACAAGGGACCACAAAATTTTACGTATTATCCGAACAACATCCAGTTTGGATGTTGCTCATGAATGGTGCCCGGGTCTGGGGATCAACCCGAGTCCTTCAGGGGAGCAGGCGAGTGTCTTACCACTAGACCACCCAGCTGCTTTTAGGATATAACTGCATATTTTGTGGAATGGTCAATTGAATCAAATAATATTTTGGCAGAAAATTTGTAAAATTTTGGAATGAGAAATGGCTAATCATTATCATTGGCATACATTCATCTATCGTAAAAAGCAACATATACCAAATCAACAATTGGGGGCAGAGGTCACCGAGACAATCGCAAATAAGTCACAGATTACAGATCACAGTCTTGTAAGTAGGACACGCTATGCATACTGGGAAAAGGAGGCGCATTGTTAACCAAGCTAATTACGTCATGAACAGAGAACAATCAGTAAAATTGAGTGACATCATACTGGTCATGACGCAATTGGACATCGATCCTACATTCACATTGATCAGGTTTTGTTTACGTGGTAAATTTGTGATAATGTGCTTTATTTCGCACACTAGGACATGAGCTGACAATGAAATAAGGTGGAAATGACATTTTAATGTGTTGTTCAAGTGAAATTAGGAAATCCATGCGCTTGACTGAAATTTCTAAACAGATTTTATTATCCACCAGGAGCGTTAAAGAACTCCGGCGTGCTATGCATGCTGGGAAAAGGAGGCGCAGCATTTACAATGTGAAGTATAGGGAGTGGCGCTTCTTTGTAATATTCATCCATGCAACATGACGTCATTTTATTGTCCTTTTATTTGCTATGGCTGTAGTCCCCCCTGTAGGCTCTGTTCCAACATAATGCATAAGCACATTAATAATTATGACTGTGGCACTAATATAAAGCGACATCACTCTGCAACCCGCAGTTGTTTGAGAGCATTGCAATAAAATGGATGTTTGCAATGCTGTGAAGATATTTATCTTTGTCTTAATTGTCAACATAGAAGGCTCTCTTTATAGGCAAATAGGGGCTGGTTTGGAAGATTTCCCCAATTTCACATACTCAAGTGCAACACAAATTGAATTGATGTATAACAAACTGACATCTATACCAGATTATGCTCTTCAAAACTCCGCTGTTACAATTTTAAACTTGCAAAGGAATATAATAAGCTCTTTCTCTGAGGATGCTTTCAATGGGACTAGACTTGCTTACTTATACTTGGATTACAATCAACTAGAAACTGTCCCCTTTTTTAAGTATGTTGATAACTCTCTTACTAGAATGGGATTGGCTTATTGTTCAATAACAAATGAAACTTGGGATCTAATTGTGCCTTATTCCAACCTTCAACATCTTAATCTCGGATACAATAATCTGAAGAACATGCCAGATCTGTCAAAGACAAAAGCATCATTGCTTGTACTTAGTCTGGAATCATGTGGAATTGCTGAAATCAAGCCATTCTATTTCACCGGATTTGATAAGTTGTCTGCCCTGAACTTGCGCAGTAACAAATTTGTAACACTGAAGGACAATACTTTCACAGGTCTCACTGCACTGACTCATCTTTACTTGGAGTATAATACACTTTTGGTTACCACAGAATGGTTTACTTTCTTTGGTCTATCAAATTTGCGAGAATTTCTTTGCTTTGGAGAAACTAGGCTAACCACTTTACCATGTGTTGCGCCATTTTCACCCCTTGTCTGGAAATACTATGTTTATAGCAACAAAATTGAGTATTTTCCATCAAACTGCTCTGGTTTCACTTCAAAAATAGATGTACACCTAGCATCAAACAATTTGCAGGATAGCAATATCAACAAATTCATTGCAAACCTTACAGAGGCTGTTTACGTCAGACTAAGCAGAGCTGGTAAAATGTGCCTGGAGTTAGATAGCTTGAATCAGTTACAGTCAGTTCAAAGTTTTGATGCATGTCACAATTCAATGGAATATTTCCCGGTGAAAAATTGCAGTAAGAGTGTAAGAGAACCAGATCAACTGGCTTTAGACATGCCTCATTTGACTGCGATTTACCTGTATGGGAACAACCTCCGCAACTTTCCCAACATCAGCCTGCTTGCAAAACTAAAAAAGTTGCATTTGAATCTTAATCAACTGACTCATGTACCTAAGAATGCACTTAATGAAAACTTGGACCACATAGACCTGACTAGCAACTTGCTGACTGAGGGCCCCGATCTCACTGGTGGATGTAAGAACTTATTAACTTTGTACCTAGGGTACAACAAGATATCAAGCTATCCTTCTGGTTGTTTCAGGGGCTGCCTAAAACTTCACACTATTCAACTACATGGAAATCTTTTAGCTGCCATCCCAGATTTCAGTCACATCGGCAGTACCCTGTATAGTCTCAGTTTACAAGCTAATTTAATTTCTGGTACTGTGAATGCAGACACATTTAAGAACCTTACACGAGTAGAGCTCATAAACTTGGAAAACAACCAAATTGAGGTGTATGACATTGCAAACTTCCGCCATATGCCAACCCTTAGATTTTTAAATCTAAGACTTAATTTGCTGAAATCAATTGGAGATGCTTACAGATATTGCACTGGACTAACATGTGAGAGAATGGTTATCTATGTGGACTACAATAACAACTTTTTATGCGATGAACAACGTTGCTGGGCAAAGCGATATCCTACTCCTATAACAACTTACATGGACGGATGTTTCGGAAAATCATGGGCACTTGTCACCTTAAATGATTTAAACTGTCCGGGTAAGTGATACAACGCAATTGTTTGATTTATTGACTTTGATTAATTTAATAAGTAATTCTTCCCAATGTCTTAATTAGATAATAATATAAAGTATGTTACACATTTGAAATAACTGTAAAATTGGGATATAATGAAACTGACACATAACAACAATTTTTCATACAAAATTCAAAACTATTAAACTAAGCATGGCAATTTCTTCTTGAATATATCAGGCATATTATCAAATATTTTTGGATATATCTATCAGATGACAGGTCAAGCAAACTCATATCTCACAGTGGGCGGTCATCAGTAATAAAGTACTAAAGAATGCTTAAATTTAAAACATAAATGTATAATCCTGCAGTATGCATAGATCTTAGATTTTCAACACATTTTGGTAAAACAAAAAAAAGCCAGTAGGGTTGATTTCACAGAGCGTTCTTCACTTATACATATGAAAAGTAACAGAGTCTACAGGGGGCACTACCATCGTAACAGATAAAAAGACAACAAGATGACATCATGACCTCTGGCGGTACTTTTCCGCATCATTGGTAATATCACTTAAGATCATCAGATCTTAACTTTGCACATGTAACTACTGACAGGCTGATCAACATTAAGCAGCCCATTGAAGTGAAACCAGACATTTACTCAGCCACAACGACATCCATTTTAGTAAGGGCATGAAACTTTATCTGTTGATAGCCCAGTTTTTTCCAAAAGGCGGCGCTACGATCCGGTGCAAAGCAGCCATTCTCATAACCGATTTGCTGCTCCACTGAAATCGGGGTGGGTGGGTGATTAGGGCTTTAAGTCCTGTATTTCTGCACCTGATGGGCTAATTAGGACAGGGAGAGACCATGGCAATGAAATGAAGGATGAAACAGCCATCCAACTTAGGCTCAACCTCGAATCGAACCCGGGACCCAGCGGTTGGAAGCCCAGAGCGCTACCTCTGAGCTAGACCCCCACCCTTACTGAAATCGGGCAGGGAAATGCTTCTGCGCGTCGTCTGTACACACAAAGTAGTGCGATTATTATGCACATTTTGTTTTATTCATGAGGCAACTCGCAGCAAAACTGCTTGATATTGTTTCTTTGACCCAATACTATATCAACACGACAAAATTGCACAAGTTTAAACAAGATTTCCAACAACCCCTGCATGTACTATTTTCGTGAATGCACTGAACAAGCATTGTAACGACTTTGCGACACCTTTTCAACAATCTTTTATAAACCGTATCCCTTCATGCTTTGCATGAGTTATTAGAAATACCAGTTCTACGCACCGGACAAGCGCCGTCTTTCGGTTAAAAATTGGTTGATAGCCAATAAGATTGAGCTACGTACCAAGTCAAGTAGAATGAAATGAAATTAACCTGTGTCCATGGTTAGCGAAAGGGCAATAATAATATATGTCTACAAGTACATTTGAAGGAAGTTTTTCTGTAGTTTTTTTGTCATGATTTCCATAAAAAATATAAAATAATGCAGTATGTTGAATTACAAAAAAATACATGTTACAATCCACTAAAACTATGTAATATTGTAGATTGCATTTACAATAACTATTTATTTATAAATGCCTATTGCTGAGATTACACTTCGTATCATAAATGCAATGATTTACATAACTGTTACAGTGGGTTCATGTAAAGTGCTTACTTTTGCACGTTATTCATATAAAAATTGGCTATCATGACTCATGTTCCTGTCTGTTACATTACACACACCCTGGTGGTTATGACTGAGCATAGATGCGCAAGTGATATGGTGCTTACACAACTGCCTGTCCTCTCTTGCACACCTGCATTTCATGAGTCATGATCACAGTTTCGTGTCACAACTCAACCTCCAGCTGCTAAAGCCCCTTCACACATAGCCGGATCAGACGCCAGAGTGTCCCGGAGTAAAATATTATTCACTCCGGGGGCTTCCGGGATCAAAGAGCTGTTAAATGTCAACAAAAAAGAAATGCCTTAACCCTAGTATACAGGAGTAACTCAAGACAATTTCCAATCATCAAATTAGCATTTAAATAAAAATACACATTTAATAATTTACATAATACAGGAGATTTTATATCACAAGCAAAATACAATAGCTTGCCATTAAACCCAAGTACATCAGAGGAACTATTATCATCAATACTTATAATGCTTCTTAACACAGTTAACAGTAGTATGTTGAAACTGAAACGTATATAGAGATTTAGAGCATTTCCAGTAAAAGTCACCAAGAGTTGTGATTAATTTCTGACACCGTGCTTTCACCAATAGAACTAAAAAAAGTCATTAAAAGTCCGCGAACTTAGATGTACAGGTGGTGACTGTTTCATACTCATGCATGTTAATTCTTTCTGACACTTTTCACATTCTTGGAATCACCTTTACTTTCATTTACCTTAGAAGTTGCATAGCTTCTCTTACTTGATCTTGAATTCTGTTTCGTGGTGTGTGGAATATTTTTACTTCAGTTAATTTTAGCCACTCAGATACTGAGTGACATTCATTGCACAAGGATGTGCCATCTCTACTAACATTATGGGGATTTATCGATGTTAAAATCAACACAGGTTTTTTTTTTATCATTTAATGCGTTTTTCTAAAGTACCATCCCATGATGATGTGCTGTTAACAGAGGCAAACTGAGATAATTTAAGAAAACTGTCTTGTTGTATTAATATAATTAACCCAAATCTTGTTTGTAATTCATAATATATTATATAATTTAAATCTATTGCTTATCTAAATTTTAGAAGTGAACATTTATATTATTTTTCAGATGCAAGACTCATGTCAGTGGACAAAAGAGAAGGGAAAAATGCCACATTCAGAAACTCGTTGCCTGTTAGCAACAGTTTACCCAAATCCATCAGAGACATGCCTTCACATGGCCTTTGTGCAATGTGGTGTTCAGAAGTGGAGAACTGTGTGTTTTTTGAACATCTGCCCAACACAAGAAGACACAGCGATGGTGTGTGCATGATAAGGTTCAACTGAGAAAGAGCATTACACAGGATAATTCAAAGTATTTGAGAGTTAGCCTTGTGTATGAAATTTAATATAATTAAACATAATTACTTCTTGCATGGAATGATATCTATATATAAGTTTTTAATGTTACATAAAATATACCTGATTATCATATGCAATTCAAACAAAAGCATGCACTAACTTTCCCACCTACAATGTATGCAACACAAAATTTTTGCTTCTGACTATTTCTGGGTTTTTTTCAAAGGCAATGAAAGCTAATATTTTAATCTATATGTGTTGATATCAGTCATTGGATTCCTCTCTCAACATAACAATTAACATTTAATGAAGTGCCTGTTGCTGAAGAGTCGCTTAGTTGTCGTGCCAAAGGTAAATAATGCAATAGTTGTTGCGGTCATCCCAGTGAAAGTCCTACATTCGTGTCAATTAGTCTATGGTCACAAATAATTCTTGGCACCTTTCATCATTGATTTTGTTCAAGATCTGTGTTGACAGCTAGTGCCAGGGAAGCCTTTCATCTTTTATGCTTTTCTTTGTTTGCTTTGTTTATATAAAGTGACTTATCTTATTTATGTAAGCTGTCAATGGCAGGAGTAAGTGAAGCAATATATTACAATTTATTTAAATCTTAGATATATACATAGATAGTTTAGGCCAAGTACTTTAAGTAAAATATAATCTATAGACTCTATATGATCAGGAAATGCAGATGAGGCCTACTGAGTGGCACTTGACCAACTCAATTGGTAGGGGGTGTAACGTCCCAACAATCAATTAAAATTGTATTCAGCATAGTTAAAAACAAATTATAATTGCTTTCAATATATTTGACAAGTTAATTTCTAATTGACATATTATTAAATTTCATTCTGAAGAGCCAGCTCTATTTACAAAAAACCAACACTAGGGAGCCGCTTATCAAAATGTCACAACCATAACAAAACATCTACATAGTTTTGCAGTAATTAACCATAATGTGTCCAGCTATTTTTCCCCAGCTAGTCAGCAGCATCCCTAGCCTGTTTCCCAATGCCCTTAGTAGGTGACATAGCTTTTGCCTCAGTGTGTTGGTTGCTTTTGCTTGGTTGCTGTTGCTTGGTTTTGCTTGGTTGCTTTTGCTTGGTTGCTTTTGCTTGGTTTTACTTGGTTGGTTTTGCTTGCTTTCTTTTGCTTGCTTGCTTTTGCCTATGCTTTTCTGGGTTATCCAGGTGCATCGAACATGTGGCTTATGGCGCCATGGGAGCTGTGCTGTTATTGGGTGGTAGTCCTCTGATTTTGTGTATTCTGTCTGCTATGTTCTTGTGGTTATTCCCTTCATCCGCAAAAGCTTCCTCAGTGGTGACTCCTGGGTACTCCATTCGGTCTATGGCTCTACATTGTCATAATTAAAGTTCTACAGTTATTCTTTCATGGTAAACCTAATTCCTCTAGAAATGTCGACATTTCTCATACCATTGCGAGTATTTTGTCGTAAATTAAACAATCCATCAGAGGTTCAACAATAAGACACAACATGGGTGGGTGGGTGGATTAGGGCTTTACATCCTGTATTTCTGCGACAGGCAGGGACCATGGCAATGAGATGTGAAGGATGAAACAGCCATCCAACTTAGGCTCGACCGGGAATTATACCAGGGACCCAGCTGTTGGCAACCCAGCGCGACCACTGAGCTAACTAGACACCTCAACAGTCTATATATACTTCACTGAACAGGTGTGCTTCCCCTATGATAAGGACAATAACAACAACAGTCTGAATAACAATTGCTCAACACAATTTCAAGGTTAAGCAGAAGTCATAATTATAATTTGCATGACATGATTTGTCTGACCAGTTATTTATAGCTTGAAATTGCGTTTTGCAACTTGGAGAAAATCTTGAACTTGAGAAAGGGGTAATTGTGTCTGGGGTTTAAGAGTCTTCAATTACATAGAGACCTACTCTGCTGACTTCGCATTTACACCCTTGGTTGACCGGATCAATCTTTCTTAACACCCTGGGGAGCATAAACCTGAAGTGCAGCCTGTTGGGCTATTCTTAGGTCAAGCACTCTACAATGGGGGACTTTAGAGCCAACAAGGGGAGCTCCATGCCAATCCTCACAACCATTGTTTGATGACGTAATCATACAATCAGGATGTTATTGAGTGCATTGATAAGTCACAATGGCATTAGGACCAAATATATATCATTGCCATCACTGCTTCTAGCCAAGTGCCCATTAATGTAATTGTTTACCACACATGTCCATGTTTATCACATTTATTGTTTATCAATTTTTATATTCCAGTATAAATTAAGCTGCGAAATTTACAAATGGAAACTTAGTACTGATGTAATTACAAGACCACCTCACAATTAAGATCACAAGACCCAATTTACCTTGCTTTATTATACCTCTCTATTACGATCTACTCACCATTTGGAAATTTTTATGATATGGAGAGGCCTTTGAATAGTGCAGTTTAAAATGTAAATTACAAACTTCACCAACTGATCAAGGATGCCATCACCACAAGAACAATGACATCACCTTAATGTAAATTGTTTACGAACTTTAGTGTGCTATCCTAATAGCATCAAACTGTGTATTTCTTGCCACTGTAGTTTCATGTATGTACACCTTGTTTTTGTTATCAAATAAAACCTGTCTCTGTCTTCCAGCCACTGTTGAAAGATTGAATATGTACTTGTAAGTTAAGAAAACCCCCCACCATTCTTGTCTAGTCTTTACTCTTTACAGTGAGTGTGATATGTTTAACATGTTAATCAGACGGGTCATTCACAACTGGACCAGGCTGGCAAAGCTGGGAGTAGAGAGGGCAAAGTGTAAACTAATGGTTCTTATATAATTACAATTAGCTGGACAATATTAGCTGTTTACATGGCCAAATGTGCCACGTGCATTTCTATGCATTTTCCATGCATTTATTCAAATGCATGGAAAATGCACATGGCACGTTTGGCCATGTATTCATAACATTATATATCTACCATCAACAAAAGAGCAAACTGGTCCTTCTGAGCAATTATGTTAATAAATAACAATGCATTATGGTTTATGTTTTTTTTTTACTGTTCAATAAATGTTTATTGATGCTTTCACTACTTACTGAGCCAATTACCCTGAATAGGAAAACAAATATTGATTTTCAGCAGGTAATTGGGTACTTTTTGCACTCCACTGTATTCAAGAATCGAGTGTTATTTGTCAGCGATACGAAGAGCAATTACAGTGCAATATGTCATAAGTGAATTTGGCACTTTAGATATAATACTTCTTTTGGAATAAATAATTTCAAGGTATCTTTAAGTTATTTTGAAAACTGTTTTTCTAATTCACAACTATGCTTGCCCAGATCATGTCATTCCATAGTTATAAAGATTGACAAGTTTAAAAAACTTATATCACACACTGACATACTTGTGTGACAGTGTGCACATTGAGATGCCCAATTGACCAAATAGCTTTTGAGTTTAAGCACAAATCTTTCCATGAAATTCTCCAAGGTAGGGACAGTATAGCATATGGCATGATATTAATGAAACAGTGATTTGTAATGCAACTGAACACCAATTTTTTTTTATGTTTGTGTCTGAGCCAGTGATAGACCCTGTAGCTAAGCAGAATGTTAGGAACCGACGTAATTTTGCTCATTCACATAAATTTGCGTCAAAAGACCATTTTTCAATGCCATCAAGATAATATTTATTTATTTATGAATAGTTATGATTCTGAATTTTAATATTCATCATTATATTGATATATTGAAAGACATGTTTGTAGCTGTTAGTTGTCTCTAAAAATGCCTGGCATTTTCCACCCTTCATCGAGTAGGGTTTGGCACAAGATTGCCTGGTAACTTCCCCCAGCTAGTAAACAATTTCTAACTAGTTAGGTGTATATATTGACATGTGTATATATTGACTTTTCATGTCATAATCACTACTTTTTGTGTTACATGTTGGGGAAGCCTCACTAAGCTGACCACTCTGTTTTGCTCATGTACAGTTAGTTCCATTAAAAACGGCCTGTAAAATTGACCCTAGACAACATCTGCTACACAATGTTAAATGCCACTAAACGGAACTGTCTGGCTATAGCAGCTACTCAAAGCTGGATCTAAATCTACATGCACCACAATCTGTTGCATAAGTTGAGAGTTATGCATATTTTTCATTTCTTCTCAATACAAATTTATGAAATATTAGATTAATTTCTTACATTTACAAAGGTTTATATTTTTCAGTGAAGGCTTAGTATCAGCTAGGAGTAGACAGAAGTGGCTGGTTTGAGCCAGTTATAGCTACAGCCAGGAGCAGGTTGCTAGAGCTGTCGAGAGTCAACCATATTTTATGAACCAGCTGTATTCACTGAATCTGTTAACCCAAAAATATTAAATGAGCAAGACAGCTTTGGTGAAAAATTCATACACATAAATGCTTAAATGCATATAGATAGATAAGACAGATTGATAGATCACTTTTTATTGTCATTAGCCATACATGCACATGATTAAAAAAAAAAATATGTTAACTGTTACAAATAAAGATTGGCAAGGATTCCAAGTAACTATAAATTTGAGGTTAAATAGATATTGAAAGTGCAGCCCTCTAAGGCAAGTTCTTGCCACTATTGAGGGTTGATTGATGATATTTACCCCATGGGTAGGATCTTTTACTTGCCTCAGCATAGACACTGAGTACAAGGGACCACAAAATTTAACGTATTATCCGAACAACATCCAGTTGGGATGTTGCTCATGAATAGTGCCCGGGCCTGGGGATGAACCCGAGTCCTTCAGGGGAGCAGGCGAGTGTCTTACCACTAGACCACCCAGCTGCTTTTAGGATATAACTGCATATTTTGTGGAATGGTCAATTGAATCAAATAATATTTTGGCAGAACATTTGTAAAATTTTGGAATGAGAAATGGCTAATCATTATCATTGGCATACATTCATCTATCGTAAAAAGCAACGTATACCAAATCAACAATTGGGGGCAGAGGTCACCGAGACAATCGCAGATAAGTCACAGATTACAGATCACAGTCTTGTACGTAGGATGCGCTATGCATACTGGGAAAAGGAGGGGCATTGTTAACCGAGCTAATTACGTCATGAACAGAGAACAATCAGTAAAATTGAGTGACATCATACTGGTCATGACGCAATTGGACATCGATCCTACATTCACATTGATCAGGTTTTGTTTACGTGGTAAATTTGTGATAATGTGCTTTATTTCGCACACTAGGACATGAGCTGACAATGAAATAAGGTGGAAATGACATTTTAATGTGTTGTTCAAGTGAAATTAGGAAATCCATGCGCTTGACTGAAATTTCTAAATGGATTTTATTATCCACCAGGAGCGCTAAAGAACTCCGGCGTGCTATGCATGCTGGGAAATAGAGGCGCAGCATTTACAATGTGAAGTATAGGGAGTGGCGCTTCTTTGTAATATTCATCCATGCAACAATGACATCATTGTATTGTCCTTTTATTTGCTACGGCTGTAGTCCCCCCTGTAGGCTCTGTTCCAACATTATGCATAAGCACATCAATAATTAGGACTGTGGCACTAATGTGCAGCGACATCACTCGGCAACCGGCAGTTGCTTGATGGCCTTGCAATAAAATGGATGTTTGCAATGCAGTGAAGATATTTCTCTTTGTCTTAATTGTCAACATCGAAGGCTCTCTTTACAGGCAAATAGGAGCTGGTTTGCAAGATTTCCCCAATTTCACATACTCAAGGGCAACACAAATTGAATTGATGCAAAACCAACTGACATTTATACCAGATTTTGCTCTTCAAAACTCTGCTGTTACAATTTTAAACTTGCAAAGGAATATAATAAGCTCTTTCTCTGAGGATGCTTTCAATGGGACTAGACTTGCTTACTTATACTTGGATTACAATCAACTAGAAACTGTCCCCTTTTTTAAGTATGTTGATAACTCTCTTACTAGGATGGGATTGGCTTATTGTTCAATAACAAATGAAACTTGGGATCTAATTGTGCCTTATTCCAACCTTCAACATCTTAATCTCGGATACAATAATCTGAAGAACATGCCAGATCTGTCAAAGACAAAAGCATCATTGCTTGTACTTGGTCTGGAATCATGTGGAATTGCTGGAATCAAACCATTCTATTTCACCGGATTTGATAAGTTGTCTAGCCTGAACTTGCGCAGAAACAAATTTGTAACACTGAAGGACAATACTTTCACAGGTCTCACTGCACTGACTCATCTTTACTTGGAGTATAATACACTTTTGGTGACCACAGAATGGTTTACTTTCTTTGGTCTATCGAATTTGCGAGAATTTCTTTGCTTTGGAGAAACGAGGCTAACCACTTTACCATGTATTGCGCCATTTTCACCCCTTGTCTATAAATACTATGTTTATAGCAACAAAATTGAGTATTTTCCATCAAACTGCTCTGGTTTCACTTCAAAAATAGATGTACACCTTCAATCAAACAATTTGCAGGATAGCAATATCAACAAATTCATTGCAAACCTTACAGAGGCTATTTACGTCAGACTAAGCAGAGCTGGTACAATGTGCCTGGAGTTAGATAGCTTGAATCAGTTACAGTCAGTTCAAAGTTTTGATGCATTTCACAATTCAATGGAATATTTCCCAGTGAAAAATTGCAGTAAGAGTGTAAGAGAACCAGATCAACTGGCTTTAGACATGCCTCATTTGACTGCGATTTACCTGTATGGGAACAACCTCCGCAACTTTCCCAACATCAGCCTGCTTGCGAAACTAAAAAAGTTGCGTTTGAATCTTAATCAACTGACTCATGTACCTAAGAATGCGCTAAATGGGAATGAAAACTTGGACCACATAGACCTGACCAGCAACTTGCTGACTGAGGGCCCCGATCTCACTGGTGGATGTAAGAGCTTATTAACTTTGTACCTAGGGCACAACAAGATATCAAGCCTTCCTTCTGGTTATTTCAGGGGCTGCCCAAAACTTCACACTATTCAACTACATGGAAATCTTTTAGCTGCCATCCCAGATTTCAGCCAAATCGGCAGTACCCTGTATAGTCTCAGTTTACAAGCTAACTTAATTTCTGGTACTGTGGATGCAGACACATTTAAGAACCTTACACGAGTAGAGGTCATAAACTTGCAAAACAACCAAATTGAGGTGTATGACATTGCAAACTTCCGCCATATGCCAACCCTTAGACATTTAAATCTAAGATATAATTTGCTGAAATCAATTGGAGATGCTTACAGATATTGCACTGGACTAACATGTAAGAGAATGGTTATCTATGTGGACTACAATAACAACTTTTTATGCGATGAACAACGTTGCTGGGCAAAGCGATATCCTACTCCAATAACAACTCACATGGACGGATGTTTCGGAAAATCATGGGCACTTGTCACCTTAAATGATTTAAACTGTCCGGGTAGGTGATATAACACAATTGTTTGATTTATTGAATTTGATTAATTTATAAGCAATTATTCCCAATGTCTTAATTAGATAATAATATAAAGTATGTTATATAAATACATTTGAAATAACTGTAAGATTGGGATATAATGAAACTGACACATAACAACAATTTTTTATACAAAATTCAAAACTATTAAACTAGGCATGGCAATTTCTTCTTGAATATATCAGGCATATTATCAAATATTTTTGGATATATCTATCAGATGCCAGGTCAAGCAAACTCATATCTCACAGCGGGCGGTCATCAGTAATAAAGTACTAAATAATGTTCAAATTTAAAACATAAATGTATAATCCTGCAGTATGCATAGATCTTAGATTTTCAACACATTTTGTTAAAACAAAAAAAAGCCAGTAGGGTTGATTTCACAGAGCGTTCTTCACTTATAAGTAAGAAAAGTAACAGAGCCTACAGGGGGTACTACCACCGTAACAGATAAAAAGACAACAAGATGACATCTTGACCTCTGGCGGTACTTTTCCGCGTCATTGGTAATATCACTTAAGATCATCAGGTAGGTAAATTTGCACATGTAACTACTGACAGGCTGATCAACATTAAGCAGCCCATTGAAGTGAAACCAGACATTTACTCAGCCACAACGACATCCAGTTTAGTAAGGGCATGAAACTTTGTCTTTGATAGCCCAGTTTCTGCCAAAAGGCGGCGCTACGACCGGTGCAAGCAGCCATTCTCAAAACTGATTTGCTGCTTCACTGAAATCGGGGTGGGTGGGTGATTAGGGCTTTACGTCATGTATTTCTGCACCTGATGGGCTAATTAGGACAGGCGGAGACCATGGCAATGAGACGAAGGATGAAACAGCCATCCAACTTAGGCTCGACAGGGAATCGAACCCGGGACTCAGCGGTGGGAAGCCCAGAGCGCTACCTCTGAGCTAGGCCCCCACCCTTACTGAAATCAGGCAGGGAAATGCTTCCGCGCGTCATCTGTACACACAAAGTAGTGCGATTATTATGCACATTTTGTTTTATTCATGAAGCAACTCGCAGCAAAACTGCTGCATATTGTTTCTTTGACCCAAAACTATATCAACACGACGAAATTGCACAAGTTTAAACAAGAAATTTCCAACAACTGCTGCATTTACTATTTTCGTGAATACACTAAACAAGCGTTGTAACGACTTTGCGACGCCTTTTCAACGATCTTTTATTAACTGTATCCCTTCATGCTTTGCATGAGTTATTAGAAATACCAGTTCTACGCACCGGACAAGCGCCATCTTTATCAATGTTAAAATCAACACAGGTTTTTTTTTTTATCATTTAATGCTTTTTTCTAAAGGTACCATCATATGATGATGTGCTGTTAACAGAGGGAAACTGTTTGCCTGAGATAATTTAAGAAAACTGCCTTGTTGTATTAATATAATTTAACCCAAATCTTGTTTGTAATTTATAATATATTATAGAATTTAAATCTATTGCTTATCTAAATTTTTGAAGTGAACATTTATATTATTTTACAGATGCAAGACTCATGTCAGTGGACAAAAGAGAAGGGAAAAATGCCACATTCAGAAAATCAGTGCCTGTTAGCAACAGTTTACCCAAATCCATCAGAGACATGCCTTCACATGGCCTTTGTGCAATGTGGTGTTCAGAAGTGGAGAACTGTGTGTTTTTTGAACATCTGCCCAACACAAGAAGACACAGCGATGGTGTGTGTATAATAAGGTTCAACTGAGAAAGAGCATTACACAGGATAATTCAAAGTGTTTGAGAGTTAGCCTTGTGTATGAAATTTAATATAATTGTACATAATTACTTCTTGCATGGAATGATATCCATATCAAGTTTTTAATGTTACATCACATATACCTGATTATCATATGCAATTCACACAAAATAATGCACTAACTTTCCACATAAAATGTATGCAACATAATATATTTACTTATGACTAATAATTCTTAGTTTTTTTCAAAGGCAATAAAAGCTAATATTTCAACCTATGTGTGTCGATATCAGTCATTGGATTCCTCTCTCAACATAACAATTAACATTTAATGAACTGCCTGTTGCTAACATGCCAAAGGTAAATAATGCAATAGTTGTTATGGTCGTCCCAGTGAAAGTCAATTTGTCAATTAGTCTATGGTCACAAATAATTCTTGGCATCTTTCATCATTGATTTTGTTTTAAGATCCGTGTTTGCTAGTGTTTGATCATTTTTGCTTTTATTTTTATTTTTGCTTTGTTTATATAAAGTGACTTATAATATATGTAAGCTGTCAATGGCAGGAGTGAGTGAAGCTATATATAACAATTTATTTAAATCTTAGATAGATACATAGATAGTTTAGGCCAAATACTTTATGCAAAATATCATCTATAGACTCTATTTGATCAGAAAATGCAGATGAGGCCTACTGAGTGGCACATGACCAACTTAATTGGTAGGGGGTGTAACGTCCCAAGAATCAATTTAAATTGTGTTCAGCATAGTTTAAAAGCTTTTAATATATTTCACAAGTTAATTTCTAATTAATGATACAAAACACATAGTAATCGTTCATATTAGTAAATTTCATTCTGAAGATCCAGCTCTATTTAAAAAAATTTACACTAGGGGGCCGCTTACTTTAACTTGTCCAGCTATTTTTTCCCAGCTAGCCTGTTTCCCAATGCCCTTAGAAGGTGACATAGCTTTTGCCTTTGTGTATTGGTTGCTTTTTTTTTGTTGCCTTTGGCTTAGTTTTGCTTGGTTGCTTTTGCTTGGTTTTACTTGGTTGGTTTTGCTTGCTTTCTTTTTCTTGCTTGCTTTTGCCTATGCTTTTCTGGGTTATCCAGGTGCATCAAACATGTGTCTTATGGCACCATGGAAGCTGCGCTGTTATTGGCTAGTAGTTCTCTTATTTTGTGTATTCCATCTGCTATGTCCTTGTGGTTATTCCCTTCATCATCAAAAACTTCCCTCAGTGGTGACTCCTGGGTACTCTGTTCGGTCTATGGCTCTACACTCTGTCAATATGTGTTCCTGTGTTTCCTTCTTGTTGTTGCAGAATCTGCAATAAAAATCATTATATTTATTCGCATAGTTGTTTGTTTACCTCCATCATTCTTGTTCTTGCTATAAATATGTTGCTTGCTGTGTGTCTGGTTCCAAATTGCATATATTTCTTTCTGTTTCCTATCATAGGAGGGTTTTTGTATTATTATTGTAGTACATAGTTTTGCCTTCTCCTTCCCTGTTCAGTTTTACTTCTTTGCTGCTCATTGATTTTTTATACAGCTCTTTTGCTTTTTATTGTTCCTAGGTTGATCTTAATTATTTCCTCCTTTACCTCCTTTAGCCATCCTCTTTCTTGGTTGCTCTTTAGGATTTGTTTTAGGGTTTAATTTTTCTTTTTATGTAGGAAAATTGTAGCCGTTTTTGACTGGCATTTGGTAAGATATCACGTCATCAAGTGGACTCAATCTTAACGTTTCCACGCGCCATCAATTCAATTTCTAAAGAATTATTGACCGTGCTTAATAGTAGTAAAACTTTACAATATTTGGAAAATTACAAGAATCAATGACTTTAATATAGAACATCATGAAACAATATTAACAATTACATTAAATAAGAAACTAAATACAAGTTAAAAAAATATAAAAATTGCAGGAAAATAATATTTAAGGTCAGTAATTAGAAAATTAATCATAGCCATAGAATAGAAAATTAATACTAAATATAAATGAATAACTCTTGAAGATATATGTCTACAAGTAATTAATAATGGTCAGTAGTTGATGATGATGATGATGGTGATTTTTTTTATTTTTATTTTTTTTATTTGTAATATGTTTTACATGGGTACACACACTCGGTGGGACCGTTTTTCAGGTGGCCCATATAATAAAAAACAGCGTAAAAAACACAAATAAATTATATATATACAGGTATGTACATAAGAACGTTAAAAATATTACTGATGAGCTCAACTGGGTACTAGCTAAAGTATATCTTTGCTTTACATTTGAATAAATTTACATTATTACAATCTTTCAATTCTTCTGGTAAGCTATTCCATATAACTGATGCCCTATATAAAAATGATCTTTTAAAGTACTGGGTATGACACTCTGGTATAACAACATTTGATGAATTTGCTAGTCTAGTATTAACCTCATGAACATCACAAGCCATTACAATTGAGTTTACTAAATGCAATGGAGCATTCCCATGAATACAATTATACATGTGTATACTTAAGAAATAATTAATTCGTTCTTGTATATTTTGCCATTTCAATGATTTAACTAAGGTAATACCTCTAATATTGATGATATCAAAACAGCCAGTAATTAGTCTTGCGGCTCTGTTTTGTAACCTCTGAATAATATTTACATTTACATCTGTGCAACCCCATACGGTGCAGGCATAATCAAATAATGGTAGTACATACATTTTATAAGTAAGTTCAAGTAGGTTTCTAGGTACAATGTGTCTTAATCGACCTAACCAAGCAAGTTTACCAGATATCTTTTTAACTATTTCTAGAATGTGTTTATCAAATTTTAAGTTTCTATCAACATGAACACCCAAATATTTTGTAACTGTAAGATTTTCAACAATTTGATCATTAAGCTTAACACATAATATATTTTGCTCATCACAATTAACCTGAGCATCTACTAACATGGATACTGTCTTATTTACATTGAGGGCTAAACAATTTGAAGTAAACCATGTTGCAGCCTTATTTACACAATCATTTAAATCATTATTTATATCCGAGACCTGTTTACCTTTACAATAAATTATAGTGTCGTCGGCATACATAGACAATCGGCCATCACCAATGAAGTTAGGCAGGTCATTTACAAAAATAGTAAATAATAAGGGACCAAGGTTAGAACCTTGGGGAACCCCAATATTAATATTTAATACATCAGACATTTCATTATTATAATAAACACTTTGGCATCTATCAGTGAGATACGACTTAAACCATTTAGACTCATTGTTTCTTATTCCATATTTTTCTAATTTAGCTATAAGAAGCTTATGATTAATAGTATCAAAACATTTGGATATATCAAGGAATGTAACTCCAGTTTTTAGATTATCATCAATATTCTGTAACCATTCATCAATAGTTGTATGTAGACAATTAGAAGTGGAGTGAAATTTCTTATAAGCATACTGGTCAAGCGAAATAAAGTCATGTGACACAAGATACGTTAACAATTGGTACTGAATTTCTTTTTCAAACATTTTGGCTAAATGTCCTATAACCGAAATAGGTCTATAATTAGAACAATTTTTAACATCTCCTGAACCTTTATAAATAGGTGTAACCCTAGAATATTTCCATTCCTTTGGTACAATAGCATACTGTAATGATATATTAAATAAATGAGTAAGTGATGGAGTTATATATGTAGCTGCTAATTTAAGTAGTTTACAATCAAATGTTAAAATATCCAATGAACTATTTGATCCTAAATTACAAAGTAACTTTTTAACAGAGATTTCCTCAACATTGTTAAATTTAAATTCATATATACTGCTTTGACCCTTCCACATAACATTGTCAGGTACAGGCAAATGCTGTGTTGTAGTAATACCAACATTAGAAAAGAAATCATTGAACTCACTAGCATTGTGACAATCATTGGACACATTTACATAAGTACTTTTTTTTCCAGAAAGTCTTTTAAGTTCATTCCATAAAACCTTTGGCTGGGATGAAGCTCCCTTATAAAGTTCATCATAATAAGCGTTCTTACTTTGTTGAATTCTAATTTCAATTTCTGCTTTGACAATTTTATATTCATCCATACAATCAATATCTGCATACTTAACTGCTCGCTTATGCAGGAAATTTCTTTTATACATAAGTTTTAAAATTTCATTATTAACCCATGGTTTGTATCGATCTTTCATTCGTCTTATTCTAACAGGAGCATGCTTATTACATATTCTAATAAATTCTATTTTCCATTCATTCCATGCATTATCTACATTGGTGTTATTATAAATATTTTTGAAAATATCAGAGTTTTCTATATCATTAATGAAAGACACAGAATTGAAATTTTTGAAACATCTATATCTAATCTCATTATGTTTGTTTAATGTATCACCTTTCACAACATCTATTGCTGTATAAACAAGATAATGATCACTTAAGGTGCATTCAAAAGTTCGCGTAAATTGATGTAACATTGGATGAGTACTAAGTATGACATCTATCAAAGTAGCAGATTTATCTGTTACACGTGTAAAATTGTGTACTAGTTGTGACATACCATTTAATTTTTCAATCATATACAGAGGATTTTGATAGAGATATTCATCAAGAACATAATTATAATTTAAATCACCAATAAGTACTGTAACATGATTCTCCGCACATGCTTTTTCAAGAGTATCTAGTATACATTCGTAATAAACATTGTTAGCACTAGGCGGTCTGTACATAGAACAAACAAGTAGGCTTTGACCTTTAAGTTTGAGTTGGATCCAGATACATTCTAATTCAGGCATTTCAAGATCTATTCTTCTTTCACATTTCAGTTCTTTTTTTACATAAACAACAATGCCGCCGCCATGCCTATTTCTATGCTTTACTTGTACGTTATAACCTGGTATCATAACATCATTCATATTTATACTATCATCTAACCAGGATTCATTTATACAGAAAACATCAAATTTGGAATTATGAACTAGGAACTCAATTTCATGCATTTTGGGAAGTAAGCTTCTTACATTAAGATGACCCAAAGTTATACCATTTGCATTACTAACACATTTGCTAAGTTGTACATAAGAAAATGCATTGTTATTCAAAATATTTGCATCAGTATCAGTTTCATCACAAGTATTACAGGGAATATTATGATTAAGTACACAGTCACTAGAACTACCAGAGGCACCAGTTGAGCTATCATCAGTGCTGATAAAAACAAAATCATCAACATTTTGATCATAAAATACAGATGATGAGGAATTTTCCTCAATAAAAGTTTTACTTAAAATGTCATCACAGCTTAGAGGTACATTATCACAGTTCACATAATTGTCATTTTTATAGTCCTTTATTAGCTCGGCGGCCTCAGGATCTTGGCCAAGAAATTATCTTCTATGCTGTCGATGGTGCTTTGCCTTGTGTCCTCTCGCATTACATTGGTTACAAACGACAGGTCTCGAGTGATGACAACTGTTCATGTTGTGACCTGGTTCATTGCATAGTCTGCAGCCATTACGGTTTATAACGACTTCATCCATGTTGGACCATCTTTGGGGTGCGTCACGACCATGATCATGCGAACGATGTTGGATATGATCATGTTGATTCTGGCGACGTGAATGGTAACCACCATTCCGGACTGCATCAGAGTAGGATCTTGTATTACGGCCATCATGGGTTACGTCTTGTACTCTTTCACACGGTTTGATGTTTAAATTTCGAACCAACTTGTTGACTGCGGGTTTTGTTATATTCGGACCTTGTCCCCAGAGATAGCCATCATTCACATCTCCATTCGATAATGTGAATATACTTGTGTTGTCAATGAAGGTTGCATCACAATCTTCGCACATGCTTTTTAAGGCCAGATTGAGGGGTTCAACTAAGTCCTTCGCATCATCAAGTCTTGGGCATACACTAGACACGATGACTTTGCTAGTGAGTGCCTTGCTGTTGTTTACTAGAACCTTGTAGCTTTCAATCACATCTGGGATCTTGGATGGGTCATCCTTGATTTCACTCAAGTTATTGGTGGCAACTACATGAGTGATGCTCTCAAATGACTCACCATGGTGTTTATCCAGTTCATCTTTCATGGTATTAACATTCGCCTCAGGTACACTAATTAACTCAGTGTTCTCTAATTTTTGTGGATCAACATCCTTCAACATCAAGTCACTGAGTACATGATTATGATAATGGATATGAGGTGGTCCATAGATCAAATCATTGACATTACACACACATACACATAAAAGAAAGATCAATAATTCTATAAATATGACCGTGTGTTGTGGGACATAAACATGATAAATATTAATAATTATAACTGAAAGTAAATATTACAAAGTGCAAAACCATGCCCACTGTAAACACAAACTCTCTATACATGATGATTTAGTTCACATCATTCATAAACTACATAAACAATAATTGAATTAATATATGATGAAAAAAAAAACACATAAATATTCATGATACACAAATTGCAGACAATATTGGGGCATATAAAATAATAATAATAAATAATAATAATAGTTTATTTTTTATAATATCCATATAACAATATGCTCAAAACGCTTTACAATCAATATCACAGGAGAGTTATTAAAAACTATTTTAAAATTAGCAAAATGTAAAAAATAAGGCAAAAGTAGCTATGAAAATATAAAATACAAAATATGAAAAATTTAGTATAAAATCAGGAAAAAGTCGAGTCTTTAATTTTGACTTAAAAAGTTCTATTGATGGCACTAAGTATAAAAGTGTGATATGGAGTGACATTATAGCCTAACTTTAGAGGCATGTGGTGAAAAGTATGTAAGAGAATTCCAAAGGAACCGATAGAAAAAAAACAAGGTTATAAGGATTGGTAAAAGAATCCCGAAGGAACAAGAGAAACAAAGGCGATTTGGGGAAGAAGGGTGATAGATGGGCATGCCATTCCAATTTTTATTATCTATAATTTCAGGCTATATAATGTGGATGTTGAAGTAAGCACATCAATCAGTGTGTTAAAGGTTTGATATGAAATGTACTTTTGAATGTGTGCACACTGCAGAAGTGATCAATTTTGTCACTAGTAGAAATCCATTCTTTGACCCCTTGGTATCTAACTGTTTTTAACCCTCAGCGAACGAAGTTGGAGTTTTTGTTATCATCAATGTCCGTCCAACAGACGGACGGGCGAGCGTAACACTTTTGTTTCCAGACACTAATGCACTTACCCTATATGGCTTAGTGGTGCCTTTTGATCGTCACATTGACATATTTCAGCTGTGTTTTAAAATATTTTGTGGAAAATGATAAAAAATCCAACAAATTATGTTTTAAGAGCAGGATACACACACTACTGCACCTACATGCATACCATACTTAATAAGAATATTTTTAAAATTCGGTAATCTTTTAAACCCTCATATCAATGACGCTATGATCCTTACATCAGTAAAATTTTGGCAGTGATATATCTAGATTATAGTACTTTCATTTTTAAGCTTCATTTTGACATTTGTGTCATCCTTCTTTCTTTTTTTCATAATAATGGAAAATTTGGAAAAAATGATAAAAATTGTGTTGCTTCCTTCATATTCCTCCCATAATGACAGCCATAAATGTTGTACAATTCATGTGCATACAATTATTAATAATTTGATGTGTAGTATTGCCATGCTCAACCCATTCAACAGTTTTTGTTATACTTAGCAATTTCATAATAATTATTTGCATAATGATCTATATTACTTTCACTTGACTCCAATACTCATTCTTGTTTTCTTTATATACACCTGTAAAGTGTTCGGTTGTAAATACTAATTTAAATGCCACAGATTAAATGCAAATCAGCAACCCATCAATTCAGTTACTGTTGAAGGGAATATGGCAATTGATAATATATAGTTCCTTCAGTTGCCAGCTAAATGTAAACAGCGAGCAAAAAATATTTGGACTTATACAGGCATTAGAATGAGTGTGTTGAGTATCATTCCATAAGATGCCTACTCCTTATTGTGCATAAAATCTTTGAAACAAAAAAACCAAATAGCAGGAAAAGAAAAGCCTTTTATGCTCACTTGGCCTTATTACTCTGAACAGAATGGATACAGGGTTCCTGCAGGCTTACCTTCATAAGAAGTAAGATATTTGTAAGACATAATGACATCATGCGCACATGAAAAAATAGACCACTAATATAGGAATATACACCAATATTATTCATTTCATAGTCCAGAAAACAATCAGGGTATTGGCTATTAAGCAGTGAAATAAATGTAGTTCTTGTGTATTTAAAGACAGTTCATAATTTATATTCATTCATTTTTACCAAATTGTCTGAATATTACAATTTGGATGTTAATATCCAAGTATATTTGCATCAAAATAAGACAATGTAAGACTTAGTGGACAAAAGTAACACTTAATATGGGCCTCATTTTTTACCCATAAAAACCCACATGAACACTGTATTATTTCACAGTCAAAATATAATCAACAAATGAGGAAATTCAAGAGTTAACAAAATAGGACCTTAGACTCTAATTAGCATTGTGTAACAGGCTATGTAGGCCAAGTGGCAATATTTTTCAAAATTTTGTAAAACATAGCTGAGATATGTCAGTGTGGCTATCACAAGCACCACTAGGCCATATAGAGTGTTACTGTATAAAATTTCATTAGCGTAATTGCATTAGTGTTAGAGTTTAGCTCTAGAATTGAAAGTGTGTGTTAGAGTTCTAGAAATGAAAGTGTAACGCTCGCCCTCCAGCCTGTTGGACGAATAATTAACAATTTAATGATACCTGTGTGCTATGTGGGATTCGCTGAGGGCTTAGCTGCAGTGCAACCTATATCTTTATATAAAGTTGTTTTGCAGACTGGGAGTTTTAGTTAAAAATTTTGTCGGGTATCTTTCCTGTTCAGGTCATAATTTCTTGTAAAAAGGTCATTCATTAATAGAATCTAGAAGCATGTTTTAAACAAATTTAAACATGAACGTATTCATTTGTTGTTTATATATGTCTGATAGAGTTAGTGGGTTCAATTCTTTAAAAAATTGGTTTTTGTTCTGCTAAGTGTGAGGAGGAATTAATACATCTATTGACCTTTTTTTGGTAATTTGAAGAGTGGTGTCAAATTTTGCTTCTGGTATGTTGCATGTGCATGGCTGCTCCAATTTACTTTTGAGTCAATAAAAACTCCAATAAATTTTGTGTTGTCAACCTATTCCCATCAAGTCATAAATCTACATTTTAATGTATTTTCTTCCTAGCAGACCTAAATATCATAGAGTGAGTTTTAGCAATATTAAGTGAGAGATAGTTTGAGCTAAGCCAGGTCAGGATTTCATCTATTTTGTTACCACTCAAAATTTTTTTGTGTCATCTGCAAAGATAATTCGCATTATTCCTTCGTTAACATTTGAAATATCATTGACATATAATAAAACAACAAAGGCCCTTAAATCGATCCCTGCGGAACACCATATGATATAATTTCAATATTGGAATCAAAACCATCATAAGAGACAAATTGTTGCCTATTTAGATGTTGTTCTCATTATCTCCATAGAGAATTAGGTATACACATGAGACCTTATGTAGTAGCTGAAGAGTGCATTTGTAAACGATGCGACATAAACGACACTGAAGGTGAGTTTCGTTGTTTGGCAACTTGCAAAAATTGGGAAACGGCTAGAATGGATCTCTACCAAGCAGCTTATAAACATATTGAAAACTTCACTATCTTTCACCCTAAAAACTGATAATATTGTTTAATCTACATTTCGTTCATGGATCATATTCATAAATTCACCACATGGTCATGAGTAGCTATAGGCACTGGACATGCGGACTCGGACTGGTTTGGTTTGTGATTGTTTGTTTGTACATACATTTGGTTGTTGGTATACTCGTTTATTTCATAATTGTTGCTCCTAATAAGGCTGTGGCTCACTTGGATGCAGCCATTTGTATATATATTTGTATGCTTATGTATTTCTTTATGCTATGCATTGCATTTATATAAGCTTTATATATACCAAAAATGACAATATAATTGGATATACATTCTGTACATATGTAATGTAAATACTCACTTCTGCTGACTTGTTATGCTTAATTATACTCAGTATTAGTTGTCTATGGTGCATTGATTGGTGCTAATTGTCCTGATGGTGCCTTATTTTATTCATGTGTATATAGTTGTACATAATTATTACATAGATGTTTTTAATATGTTACTAAGTTTTGTTCATGTAGATTGTGCTTTTATTTTACTTTATCATTATATGTATGTATATTTTTATTTTTTATCCTTTTTTTAAATTTCATGACGCATGTATCTTTTTGATGCTCTGCTGTCAATAAAATTAAAAAATAATCGCTTAACCATTCATGGGCTGTACCTCTTATTCCATGTAGCTTTCTTAGCAATATACTGTGGTTTACCTTATCGAAGGCTTTCTTCAGATCTAAAAATATGCCTGTCACAAATTCCTCTTTGTCAATGGCAGATACTATTTTGTCAATGTGGACAATCAGTGCCATGTTTGTACTGTGCTTACTTCGGAAACCAAATAAGAATTTGTATAAAATGTTTTTCTTGTCAATAAAGGAAGTCAGTCTTTTGTACATTATCTTCTCTAAAATTTTGAAAAAAGGAGTAGTATTAAGTTACGATTCATAAATATTCGCTGTTATGATTCCACAAGGAGACAGACTCAGCTACCAAATTCAAGTACATTTATTTTGGTGGCGGATTTTGTTTGTGTAGAGCGAGTGTCTAACTACCGGGTACGCTGGGGAGGCTGTAAATCCGTGTTTACTCGCCATCCACTCGTCCACTCTTGTACAGCTCGTAGAACACTCGTGAAAAGCTTGGCGGACCTCCATGGCCTGCCCGTCGTCTTCCGTTTACCATCTGACCTGGCACTGTGCCCATCCGTAGCTCATCCGTAGCCCTCTTCTCATCTCCTCATTCACTGAAAATATCAAAAATTCTAGTTTTTTTAAACATCCTTATTGCAGATACTATTAATCTCACTTGAGTGAAATTTTGCAAATGACATATCTAACGTATAGTTCTTTCCTTTATAAACTGCATTTTGACATCCATATCATTCTTTTTTCAAATTAATGGAAAATCTTGAAAAATGCTAAACCTTTTGTTATTATGTATTTCCAGAGCAGAACTCTAGCACATATACACTTACCAGTGTAGTTGTGACTTTTGGGGATCTCATGGCCATAAATAAAATAGAATACTTTTAATTAGGGGAAATATGAAAAATTCGTGATTTTTCAAACTTCCATATCAAGGACACTATCTTTCCTTCATGAATGAAATTTTGCAAATGACTCATCTTTAGTACAGTACTTTCTCTTTCCAAACTTAATTTTGACATTTACTTCATGCTCTTTTTATCTCTTTTTATAATGATGGAAAATCTCAATAATGGTAAAAATGTTTTTTATTTCCTACATTCGCTAACATAGCATGCCATATTTTATAATGAAAGCCATAAAAAGTTAGTCTATATGTAATTTTTTTTATCTTATTGCTGTATTCTTCATATATTAGACATCACCTAAATAATAAGGGAAATGAGCCACAACTAATATTTCTCTGACCACTACAAAAGTCTCAACTCAATACACAAAACTTCAGCCCCTGAGGGGCAGCCATTCCATTGTCTGTTATGCAATGACCACATGTGGCTATCAAGACGGACAGGGTTGTTATTTAGATTCCTAGTTCAATCATCAAACTTTGCCAGATATGCATTTGTTGAATAATTAACCTCAGAAACATGTTTTACATGCAAAATATAGATTGATACTAAACATGAAATAGATGTACATATTATGCAATATTATATTCATTGTCATCTCCTACAGTGGAACTGGTCTTGATATTGATTTTATTTGCCTCTAAAAAAAAAAGTTTAAATATACAAAAGGGATAAAAATTAAAAAATACCTAAGTTTAATGTTTATAGTCATATACAAGAAAGGCATGGTGACTTTGCAGACCACAGGTAAACTCCTTGTACTGTACATTATTAGTAATATTATTATCAAAGTTGCTAAAAAAAACATATCAAACAGCTAAAAGAAACTTCATGCCCTGTGTGCTTCCTATTGATTAGAATTTATTTAACATTATCAAGATGGCGCTTGTGTGTAATATGTAGCCATTCACTGAGGGAATGCTGCCACGTAGTTTTTAAAAAAATTGAATTAATTCTGCAGCTGTTGAATTATTCTGGTAAGGTCTGTCTTCGAGCTTGTTGCATGTATATTAAAACCCTGAAGGTAGCCATTGGCTACTTGAGAAAAATTCCAAAAATTGAATGCCAGTTTTCACTTGCAGTATTTGTCTGCGATTAATTATTGAACCATTACAACTATTTATTGTTTTTCCTCAATGCCATTTATTCATGTAGAGTAAAACAAGTATATAACTGATGGCAAAAATGCATTTTTAATTAACCGGACGTCTGTTCAAAGATCGCAGAATGTGCAATATTGATTATCGTTAAAAGTGGCCATTGACCTTATGATAGTGACTACACAATGACTAAAGCCAATGGATCCATGACCTTTATGTCTGTACGATATACTATAGTTGTATAAAGCAGTTTTTTGTTTGTGTTCATTGTGAAATATATGCCATTCATTATTTGATTGATGCTGAGGTAATTAAAACGACTTATGTGATTTGTAAAATGGTGGACTCCAAGCCTCATCATCCCATTATATAAGCTGGCCTATAGTGGCATTTAAAAGTTGAAATTTCATAAATTTTGTATATAAACAAAAACTGTATTCCGTGTGCACCTCAAACCATATCAAATTCTACCATAATTAGCCGTAAATCAGGAAAAATAATGCACTTTCAATGATTAAGTAATGAAGCCAGAAACCGCCAGGGGGCATTAATATGTTGGTGGCACCACCTAGTGAAACTTTCGTTTTGGTTCGTTGGCTTTTATGAACTAAAACCAACGATTTAGCTGTTCATTGATGGTGCCTATAGAAGATATTTGTCTCATATTTTACAAAAAAAGATTGATTACGGATCGTGCATTTGCTTGATTAAGGACAAAAGCTACAGGAGGCCTTAACAATAAGTTGACATCAGAAAACTCTCCCATAAGAAATTCGTATGTGAAAAAAATTGGCTCTCAGACTTACTTTTCCCACCAAATCCATATTAAATCAATGATTTTAACATGGGGGTCCATGAGAAATTAAAAGAGAAGTCACGTGTTTTTGTAGACTTTTATTCATTTAAAAAAAACTGGACAACAGAATTTTTAGAATAACTGCATACAACTTCTTCTAAAAACCTTGGAGTTATGTTTGACAAGTCAATGACAATGGAATCACATGTAAACTTCATTTACAAAATAGCATTCCTGAACAACATAAAGAACATCTCAATGATTAGGAAGAGCTTGAATAAAGAAGACTCCAAAATTGCAGTGAACGATTTAATGAAACCTATGGAAATGCTCTCTTAAAGTAATGTAACACAAGTAGCCCAGAACTTGGCAGCTCGATTTATAGAAAGATTGAGGAAACCTGATCGAACTTAAATTCAAACTTCTCCACATGACTTATAAAGCACTCAACAATGAGGCACTGTGCATCTTACACATCAAATCTGTTCAGGAACAGCCTCAGTAAACACTAATAAATCTTAGAAGCAATGGCAATAATTTGCTCCTACCACCTCAGTCTAGAAACCAATTTTGGGCTCGTGCTTTCTCAACCATGCCTACTCACCTTTGACTCATCTGCTTCTTTAATCCAAAAGCCGGTGAGCAGATTCCTTTTCTGAAATAGGCGCTAAGTACGATTTATTTGTTTATTATAAATAATTACAGCTATTAAAAACACTAATTCATTGGTAAATTTCATTGCTGCACTGTGCACGCGCGTGCCCTTGCTATTAAAGTTATTAAAGTCAGATTACAAACCAAACATGTTCTCAAAGTAGACAAAATATCTAAATGCCAAAATGTCTTTTAACCGCCGATTTTTTCCGGATTTCCAAGAAATTTAAACCATCACAGATTGTTTTGAAAGTGAAAAGTTTTCCAACCTAGATGTTCTGGTACAATATTAATTCTAGTCCCAATTATGAACCATTCATTATTTATTTTAAGAACATCTGACTAAAGAAATCATAGTTTATTTAGTTTACCATAGAACCGGATGTGCTATTTCTGTAATATTTGATACAGACGTCTACATGCACTGTAATCTAGAAATGCATTAAAATTATAAATTTACTCGTATTTGAATTTGTATTTATTTAATTTCTGAATGCAATTAAATGTATAATTACGATAATTATTTTAGGTCAGGTGACTGTATGATCGCAATAGGTACACAGTAACAAGTTTCCGTAGTTTTTACAGTAATATACTGTAAATTTGTGTGCTGTGCTGTCTACCGTAAATCTTTTTTAGCCCTCGAAGGTCCTGGGCCTCCACGCGGCGAGGGTGGAAACACTTGGGGTGAAGTCCTATCCCCAGTGGCTAAAACGGGACAGTGTGCATTGCACAAGCTGCTCCAGCTATCCAACGCAGACAATTATTGATTTTTTACATGCTTCTGGTTTCTACTACCAACTATAGATAATCAATCTTACCTCTACATAGCCCACTAAGGTGCTGATGAGGCGTTAAACAATAACACTAACTAACACACTAACTGTAAATCCTTCATAGCAAGATGCCATTAATCTATCCTATGGTGTTAAACTACAAAATTTACAGCTAAGGCAAAGAAAATGGCATTCTACCATAGTTTGTATAATAGTAAACGGCTGTGAATTACACCATATCCACCATACAGCATATCACCGCATATTTTACCGGTCTATACTGTAAAACTACTCTACATCATGATACCGCAGCATTTTATGGTAAGTTACTGTATATTTCAATTATAGTATGATACCATAATATTTAAGGTAGATGGCCAAACATTGGCTTATTTTAGGGGCTCATCGGTAGGGCCAACATGAAAGTACAAATTAAAGTAATTTACTTTTGTATGATTTAATGGAAGTGATCGTCACAATTTAATAGATGCTTGTGCTGTAGATTTTACAGAAAACATCCGTTTGTTCTTTATTACGGAAGACCAACTTGTAACCATAATTTTCACAGCAGAATACTGTGCAAAAATTCGCACCAAGATTCACTCTAAAAACTAACCTTTGTTTTACACATGTTGGTTAAGTGTTTATTGTTTTCATATAAGCGTATATATAGTTTTCATATAATTTTTAAAGAGCTTCATGAATTTCGAGTGTCATAGATCAGCAGGAACAGGCAAAACGAGTTCAAAATTTTACAGTTTAACAATTTTATAACTTTAAAACAACAATACAAATCAATATATATCACTATAAAAAAAATAAATAAATCAAACTCAGTCCTTCAAATAAAATAAGAGTCATTCTGTGGGGCACTGTGATCCTAATGTGTGCAGATCTTGATGTGTTGATCATTATGTGTTGATTATGTGGTCCTGATGGTGTTCCAGAGTCCTTGAAACATTCCTTGTGCTTGAAACAGTCCTTAATACATGCAGTCTTTTTAGTGATGGGCGATATGTAGGATATCTCCTGCTTTCCCAATATTAGGGTACATTTTTTGGAACCAAGGCTTATTTTAACCTTGGGACCCTAGGGAACAAATCCTCTGTTCCATTTTTTTCTATTCCTAAGGCGGCCATTTTGAAAAAAAAAATGGCTGCCCCAAATCACTAGTTTTGCCATAACTCTGTACCTAATTGACGAAGGATGGCAAGTGATGAGTCAAAATATGCATAATTTGGGATGTAGAATTCAATGGTGTCTTTCGTTTTCGTGCATATCTAAATGTAATATGATCATTTCACACATAATTTTGGTTTGGTAGTGGTATTCCTCCATGTAATATTTGTGTCTGATCAACATATATCAGACTGTGGATGTTCTTCCTCATATATAAATGGCAAGTTGATCATTGTTAAAGTTTTAACAACCACAAGCCTTGTCCAGCAAAAAAGATCAACAGCAGATTGCAGTTTAAATATAATTTAATTATTAAATGTAGTTAATCAATAATAATCTCTCTCCCGTTTTCGCGCGTCGACGCACCTCATTTAGGCCATTATAATTCTCACCCTTTTAATCCTATATCCTACATCATTCGCACCATTATTTTCCCCACCCGCCCGTCCACTTCTCAAAATTTAGAATCTGTAGTTCCTCATTTTACTTTACATCAAATGTCTTATTACAATGTTTGTACTTGATTTTCAGTGCTTATCTATGTGAGCACGTTATTATATTCCTTTAGCACTAAGATTTTTTTTATATAAGTACCAGTAAGACTAACTTGGTTTGTAACTTACCAGTTGGTTTATTCATGGAGCCACCAGAACTCCATGGTTTTTATTCAACTACCAGTATGAGTGACCTGGTTTTGTGTTTCACAATGTGTTACAAGATCCACCTGGTGTTTTTTCATTTACCAGTAAGAGTAACAGGGTTTTTTGTTGTCATAGTCTAAGATGTTGTTTATAACCTAAGAAAGGCTCATTATGATAGTGGAATGGACGCCCACAAGAGCCTGTGTTTAGTCATGTTTATGATTCATCATGTGTAAGCTTGTTTTCTCATAACCAATAAATGGCACATTCCTAACCTATGATTGACTCCTTGTTTCTTGTTTATTGGGATTAAAGGCTTATTCCAACAAGGAAATATTACCGATATCCAACACATCAAAGCAAGCAAAAATAGTCAGGTAGAAATACCTGGTGTCAAGGCATGGAAACCTCCTAATCGTGTTGACAAGTTTAACAGCTCTTTCTCAACACCTAAAATGGCCGGTGGTCACCAAATCGTTGTCCTGGAAACCGGGACAGTGAGTCTGGTCCTGTTAGTGAAAAATTAAAAAAGATAGGTGGGAAAGTTGGTTACAAAATGTTGTCCTGGATTGTGAGTCTCGACTGTACAAACCCTTATCAACATTACCATTCCTAGAGCAGCACAAACTATGCTTTTATTTCCATGGGTGGTGCAGTTTACGACTTAATTAAAAACAGCACACTGTGCATATGAAACAATTTTTTGGCTCACAGAATTAAATAATGAAATAAACAAACAACAATTTGTGTATCTGAATGAATGAATGAATGAATGAATTAAATCAGTATAGAACGAAGTTCTCCGAAAAGACCTATGGTATTGCATGATCCATCCTCCTAGTTTCACGTTAATGTTTCATCTCATTTAGCAATTCCAGGTCCTTTATAAATGAAAACTGGCATGTTCATAAAATGTCTATCGCACCTTTAATTTTGCTGTTAAATTTGCACCTGTCTTTGCTGGTGTGATGAGGCTCCTCCCTTAAATCATGATTCTGTTTGTTAAATCACTCAAGATGTTTTTCTTTTCAAATATTTTCACAAATTGAATAAAAAGGATAAAAGGGAGGTCCTCTTTATGTGTCAATGTTACTTTATGTAATTGCTTGCTATTTGAAAACTGACATTAAAATAAAAATAAAAAAGTTAAATAATTTATAATCAATACGACTGTTTACTTTGTATTTGTCGTGAAAATCGGTCGTGGGGGCAAAGTACTGGCCAGCTCCACTGAATGTCCAGGTTCGAATCCCCAGGAAGCCTGTGTGACCTATATCTCAGCTACAAGGTCATTTTGTTTACCTAAGATGCCACAATGAAGACCTATGTGAATACGTAACATGCCATGGTGTGGACTCCAAGCCGTGTCATCATGACGTTTGCCTCTTGCAATTTCTCGAATAAACAAGCTAGTCTTCAAGTTGCATTTGGGGTGCTTAATTCAAGAAAATGTCAATAAACAATCTCCTCATATTGGAAGTGAGATGACAAATTCCATGAATTCCCATTTGCACATGAATACATGTGGGTCATATTTTTCCATAATGAGTGTTGTTGTTGTATAAATTTGTTTATGATCAGCAGTGACAAGCTGTCATTTTAAAAACACATGTTGACCTAGTTACAATACACGACATCCTCATTACCCAGTATAGGCCTAATTAATTGTCATTATTAATATTATCATATTTCATGCGCTTGTGATATTGATGTGAAAGAGTAATTCGTTTTTAAGTTCAGGAAGCTATCCAAATGAAGTCCTAGGAATCAGGAAGTTACCAAAGAAGAAACTTTGTGTGTCTGGCACATCTCGCAAATCAATGGTGAAGTGACAATTCTTATACTCGCCTCAGCAGAGACACTGAATACAAGGGACCGCCAATTTATTGTCTTATCCGAACGACATCCAGCTGCTGGGATGTTGCTCAGGAAGGGTACCCGAGCCCAGGATTGAACATGGGTCCTTCAGAGAAGCAGGCCAGCGTCTTACCACTAAACATCCCCTCTGTTTCTGGAGACGTTGCTTCAGGCTTTCTGGCTGCCAGTCAATCGCAGCGAGGCGTAGCTCATGGACAATAACTAACTGTTGTACATGAGGATTTGTACATATTGCTAATTTGCACTGGTGAGCGGTACAATAAATATTCATTTCCGTTGGTTGCATATATAGTTTGTCATGTTTTAAGATTTTTATTGCATTACATATATTTTTTTATTACATTATATTTACTTTTAATCACATACAATTAACTAGATTAGAATTTCTAGAATATTTCAGGAAAACTGTAATTTTGTATCTCTATAATGCTCATTCAGTTAATAATATTTCTTCAGTTTCCATTATTCATTACATAACCATAGCAAACCAGGCATTGATTAAATAAAAAGAACAATGGTTTTAGGCGTCAACATTAAAATGTCTTTGTTGTCACTAAAGTTTAAATTTCGCTAATTAGCCATGTGTTTTTGAAACATCTAAGGTTCTTAATTTCTTGTGCGTGCTAGGTCTACCTAATCTGCCATTATATTTAAGGGCGTTTTTATTCTATAACACCAATTTTGCAGGGGATAATTATTATTTCCTAATAATTGTCAATGAGCCAAATAATGGAAGATGTAATGGTTGCTATGAGTTACGATCCGTGTTGTTAGCCAACTAAATATGCACTGCGATTACATGTGATACACATGAGTGCATGTGCTGCATGAATGATGCAAAATTCATTTGATTTCGTTGGTCTTTCAGTTATCAACTGCATTTACCAACACAAATCGTTTTAGGATGCCATTCACATCGATTAAAATGGCTGACAAAATTATATATAATTGCAAAATTGACCATGTACGGTGTTTCAACTACGATTTTCAATGCTAAAAGTGAGCATGTTCAGTCAGCCATACTTATATATTCTCTGATCAGCTGCTGTGAGCCTATCAGAATGCTTAGTTATCCTCCAGCATGGGTGTATATTGGATGTTGCTAAGTATGTTGGACGTTGCTAAGTATGTTGGACGTTGCTAAGTATGTTGGATGTTGCTAAGTATGTTGGACGTTGCTAAGTATGTTGGACGTTGCTAAGTATGTTGGACGTTGCTAAGTATGTTGGACGTTGCTAAGTATGTTATTGTATAATCAAGAATTATGAGAAAGAGCTGAATGCAATCTCAGCAGCGTCATGAACGTCCTCAATTCACGACATATTTTAAGGCATAACTCAGTAAATTTTCATCCAATTTTCAAATTTTAAACTTCGTTATGTAACTAAATTCATATATAATATGTGTGCTGTCATATGTATATGAAAAATTAAGGGATTCCGTTTCAGAGTCAGTTCTGGTGTGATATGGCAAAAATGTGGATTGACTGGCGCGAGCGCCATCGATTCAAGATTATTAAAAAAATATTCTGTTAACAGAGACACCCGTTCCCATTAGAATTGATACAGTCAGACGAACAAGTTTTCAAGTTTAAAACTGGATTTGTATTCATTACGAAATTATGGACATCACAACTGTTATTTATTTATTTATTTATTCCAATATATTTAAAAACAGGATAACAACATTCAGGCAAAGCTGTTTTTCAAGTTGGTCCTGTTACAAAAAAACCATAAAACAATGATCATAAAAATATATAAATATGTACATAAAAGACGTATAAAAATAAAAGCAAGTTATAAAAACATAAAGCACCACTTAGGATCAATTTTTTAAGTTTGAATTTAAACATATTTAAATTACAATCGCATTTTAAATCTGCAGGCAAAACATTCCATAATCTACCAGCTGTGGATACAAAGTTTTTTGATTGCGACATATTTTCAAATGGTATAAATACATTCATACTGTCAAAAGACCTTGTATTACGAAAAGCAATTTCGCATTCCATTGTAATATTATTACGAAGGTATATTTAGGAGCAAGTCCATGTGTACATTTAAAAATGGACGAAAAACTGTTGAATCGCTGTTGTTATGGCATGATGACGTAGTCTCGTTCTGGCCCATTGTTAAAAAGTGACTTTCCACAGGATTAGATGTATTTTTGAAACTTCCGGTTCGTCCTCACCACGGTCTAGCCTCTTTTTGGGACACCTCTCTACGAGAAGTGAGCTTCACACATATTTGATAACTTTGTGATTCATCTAGCCGACATACTGTAGTCGCATGAACGTCATGACTGAGCAACTTTTTTATATAACTTCTGCATTCAGGAAACATTTTTGGTCACAATTTAGTAGTTTTTCGTCCAATTTGCATTTTAGATATATATAGCGTTGCTAGAAAACTTGTCTAACACAATTTAATACTTCAAACACGGATAATTTTCACCAAATCCTAGCGTAGGCCACACTACTATGTGTCATGAAAAAAAAAAACTTCAAGCTTCAAAGATGACCAAGGTCTTGTATAATTTAATGTAATATTTAAATTGCAGCTAATCAGTTAGTTTCATAAAAAAAAACGGTTGGCTCTAGACGGCTGTAGCGACCTATACCTGACTGTGATCTAAACATGCTAATGCCAGCTGCTTCTGTCCACTTCTATAGCTAACACCGGCAAATGTAAGATATTAATGGTATATATCATAAATATGTACTTTTAGATCCGGTTTGAGTAGCCGGCAATGACAGCCTTGGCTAGGCTCAATTTGACGGTCCATTTTTAATGAAACTAGCTCTAAGCAATGGTGGCTGGTGTGTCGTCCAAATATTATATTTCCTCATCCCACAAAACTCTATGGTGGACTCCTCACCATCTGTATAAATTTCTTTACTATTCAACCCACGTGGGTTTATAAGTCATATATATTTTTAAAGTCATGGTCTATTGCTTGTTATAACAACTCCTTAAAGGTGCACTGTCTGTCAAAATAACAGTGGCCAAAATCTATTGCATTCAATTCATTTTCTTCTAAATATTGATTACCTACCATCTGAGTTTTGCTGGGTACACAGTTAAGTTTCTCTATGAAATAAATAAACTTCACTTGGCATTTAATTTTTCATGCCATCAAAAATTGCCAGTTTGTTTACATTGCATGGTGAAAACGAGGCACAAATGAACGTCATTAGCGTCCTCGCTTCGTGATACATTTTATAAAACAGCTCCTTCAATTTTCGTCCGGTTTTCAAAATTCCAAGTTCCTTATGTACAAAAATGTATTTGTAGTTCGCTTATGGTGTGAATTGAAACAACTCCGATCTAATTTTTTTATAAAATGACTCTGAAGTCGCGAATCGGCGACGCTCTCCAGTACGTTCTTATGCATAATTAGCTAAAATGTAAACAAAGCATTTTATTTTATTTGGATAGCTTTTTAGGTGGTACAAAACCCGACTGACAATGCAGCTTTAAGGATGAGATATATCTATAGTATAGTGAAAACGTGTTTTCTCTTTGGATATTATATAAGGGGTATTGAGTTCCAAAGTGTGTCTGAAGTCGCAGCTGTGCCATTAGTGATCTTTCATAGCTACTCATCCATCTTCAGTCTCCTTAGCATTGGAAGTATCGGACTCTACGTCTGTCTCCGAGACATGCAATGGTAGATATCTCATCGTGGTCAACTTCGTCTGAAGTAAGGATGAAGCAACATCAAAACCAAAATTGCAAACATATGCTAAATTTTGTATAAATTCTATGCTTCATCCTTCCACTCTTGTATCATTTGGTCATTTAAAATAGCTTCACATTCAGAAATATCAACAATTGATTGACACCGGAATTATTCGAATATTTCACTAGATCAGTTCCTATTTATTTGTTTATAAGCCCTTAGAAATAGTTGTTTTGTCTACTATGAGGGAGAGCTAGTAATCGATTCCAATATCTTAACATATTCATTTTAACTCAATTAAGACAAAGACGGAATATTATAGGAAAGCAAGTCCCTGATTTGTCTTGGCAGATCAGACGAGGTGGGTGCGTAGATCACCCTCCGAGTCTGATCTCTCTAAACAGATCTGCGATGAAAGTGTTTTCCTTTTATTACCCAATTAATTTCAGTTATTTGGAACTAAACATTTTTAAAATCGGATCCAAATTGACGGAGTTATTGAATAAAACGTACACAAGCCAGCCTATATTTTGAATAGGAATAAGACAAAATGCAACGTCAACAGCGTCATGAACGTCTTCGATTCGCGATTATTTGAAGTCATAACTCAGTCAATTAGGCCTATAGTCTGATTTGCACAATTTATGTTCTAAGATGTAGCTAAATTCATCTTAGTTTGGAATCTTAGGTTGGTATTAATTTGTCCCATCAGCTGTAGTCGCGCTGGCATTTTTACGGCTGTACGCGTTTCGTCCTATTTGGAAATAGCAGTGTCTTGAGTTTCCTTATTTGGGCATTATGTATCAGTTACAGAGTCTTTCCACCCTATACCACCTTTATATTATCATGGCAAAGACAGGAAACTTGAAGTCAATTTGTACATGTACTAAGAGGGGTTTTCATCGGTTAGAAAAGTTGGGGTTTGATTTATTAGTAACATTTCTGTCAATTTTGTATGGTGAGAATTAATTGACTTATTAAATCTTGGTTGAAAACATAAAACTAATACTATATCAAATTGGTGAAAGACAAATTAATTTCTCAATTACAGCCAATTTCATTGACTTGGAAACTAATCTCATAGAATTGGAGACGGAACTCCAGAGGACGAGGGCTGCCTGAACCAATGGGACTCCTGGGTTCACATGACGTCCTCTGGAGTTTAACTGAGATGAGTTTCAAAGTCTATGATATTGGCTGTAAAATAACCGACTGTGGAATGCAAATGTTGATTCGTAAATCTGTTTGTATTAGCATAATGCATCTAAATATTTTGGGTCGTAGCATTAAATGAATTGAATGAATGTACTTTCCTGATAAATTCATGAAGAAAAAGTTCAATACAAGCATAAGAAACATGCTGCAAATATTGATAAGTGCATGATATTTACCTTATGCAATATGCATGTATTACAATACTGAGAGCAAAAATAAATATGAAATGAAACTAAGACGAACACATTCAGACTATACAGTGTTTGGCACACAAAAGTTACACAATTTAATGTAGAAAGAATTAGATACTTAAATTTCAAATTCCAATTGTATTTTTAATAACGAAAAATAATAGTGTACAATTCAATTCCAATTCAATCAATATTTATAACATTCTTCTGTCGAGTTTGAAGAAAATGGTGCTGACTCATCTATACAATCTATACAAGAATAGCTGTTGTCTGAAAATAAACCAGATATAGTTTAGGCGAACATTGAACAAGATACACATCTGCAGATATGAAATTTCAGTATCAAATTTCTATTTATGCTGCTATAATCATCATTTTGTATTATTATTTTTGTTTTGTTTTTTTGTTGTAATCAAACGCTATGTGCATGTCACGACACAAAACCGTTTTCCTCACTTTCTTTCTTGAACGGTGGCCAAAATGATCTTTTTATTTTCTTTAAGTAACAAACAATCACCTTTTTTTTAGTGGGCCATTCTTGCATTTGGCAGCGCTGGCATTATATACACTACTGCTGCTGCTGCTGCTGCTGCTGCTGCCACTGATGCGCGCCATATTTGCATTTAAAGCAACTTTTGGCTTTATATCGAGATAATCCGTCCACTCCTCTGGTAAGTAGAACTTCTACTATTTGAACATTTCTTTATTTAAGAAAATAATATTATATATATTACTATTAACTATTACTGAGTTAACAATTTAAAAATCATTACGCATAAATTGAACATTACACCTTTTCGTCTCTGAAACGAGATTTTTTAAGTGATCAAATATTATCAAAAAATATCTTATTATTTTTATTTAATATTTGCATAATTTGGTGGCTTACAAAATCTTTGGTACATAATCCGGTGCATAGATTCATGGGGTCAGATTTTATGCATTCTTAGTGTGCATCTTCATCGCCAAAGCCTTCTATTTCTGTGACCTAACAGCATACGTGTGTTGAATCTCGAGGATATATCAGTTAACACAAGTAACGAGAACTAGGGATTATAGTTGGGCACATTTGCCAATCTTATTAGGCAGAAAACATAATACATCATCAGTAGCTCTTATTGGTAGGTCTAGTCTCGGGAAATCATTTGAAAAGTTTAATGTCTAACAATTATTATAACCATCTTTATTCGTACTTATTAGTACACATCTGAATATAAATTGATGTATATATACATAAATGCTAAACTTTATGGTTTCAATTTCAGCATAAAAAGTTAATCAGTTCTTTAAGTTCGTACATGTTAAATATACTGCATTCGTAGAGTCCATCTCTCACTGCAAGAAGTTCATATATAGCCTTTGCCTCACACAAAATAGAAGAATTCTTGCAAACATTGTGACATTTTTGGCCTAATACAGTTTTTACATCTGACTCTTTTATCTGATGTAGTCTGATGGTCTCAATATGTAAATCCTCACAACATTGTGTAATGTTTTTAGATAACACTGATTTGCCAGTGTCCATTGCACATCTGACCGTGTACCTTATTGAATGAACTTCACTCTGTATCATAGTGGCTGTAAATTTTAAAATCCTTGTTGTGAATATGCGCAAATCACACAGACCTGAAGGCAAACATCTGAGTAATGCAGTCTCCATACCTGTCACATTGCTATCCTCCATATAACATGGAGGCATTTTAAAGACTAATAATGCAACATAGCGGCGCCATAAAATGAAAAGCAATAAGTTGCAAAGAGTCTTGACTGGATAGAAGGTATGTTCTTGTACGGTGATCTGAACATGTTATATTGTCTGTATAATGCTGCCTGGACACCTTCCACATCACGATTATTCAAATCACAGTATACATTAAATATAATTTTTCAAATTATGGAGAAATATATATACTAGTTGTTTAGATGTTTAAGAAATAATGAATACTAATTTAAGAATAAGAGTGAGGTGGGTGGGTGAAATGAAGGCGAGTGATTTGATGAGACAAGCAAGCACACTGGCTTCTAAGCTCCTGGACGAAAGGCTTAATTTTACTGAGTTCTAATTGGCCCATTGGAGTCAAGTGAGAAATATGAATATGAGCAAGGAGGAAGTGATGATAAATATGGCGGCTGTAGTGTTAACCTCATTTACTGATTAAACGCATGCATTAGGTGACTATTAATTAAGGCTCGGAGTTCAGCCCATGATGCACATTTACTGCCTTGGTGGGGTCTTATAAGTTGCCCCAGCATAGATACCGAGTACAAGGCACCATGTACAATAAGTGGAGAATATAAGTAAAGATGGATGGTGTGTCATCCAACAAAGAGTTTTGTGGGATCACCTCGGTCCATATAATTTTTCTCATCCCACAAAACTCTATGTTGGACTCCTCACTACCCACTATTGTTACAGTGTGTTAAGCCTTGTATATATGTACAATACGTATATACCCTCTATGCAGGGCCGGATTTAGGGTTCCATGGGCCCCGGGCAATTAATCGTCTTGGGGCCACCATCCCAGCTAAAACATTTCATCATTTTGATGAGCCATGTATTTTTTAAAAATTACCCATAATATTTTGTAATTTAATTTAAATGGACATACACTGTGGATTACAGTCAGGTTCCTTCTTTTAAACGAGTTCTTTTATTTTATTATTTTTTTTCCTAGTCTTGCTACCTATATTACAACTCCCACTTACAAGGTGGCCATCAAAAAAATTGTCAGTCTGTGAAACTCCAAAATCTGGGCTATCAGTTGATAGAATAAAGTGCCTGTTATGAGTTAGGCCAGGGTGTTGGTCAATTTTAAATGGCCTACTATGCATACTAGACTATCTTCCTCCTTATCGTTTTCCAGCAGAATTGACATCCAGCTAGGCATTTAAATCTCTTGTTCAATTGATGTCAGTGTCAGGTTGTTCAATCTACTTCATACTCATTGATGACCTTAGAAAATCTATGATTCTTTTCAATTATAGAAAGATTGTTCCCCGGAACAGTTGGTGCACATCAGGCATAAGTAAATTTTGAACATCAACTGTTGTTTCGATAGGTACTGGCAACCAAAGGAAGCTCTTTGAAGATGCCAAGCTCCCATCCATCTCCTCTTTCAGTCATAGCATATGGAGTCAAAAGTATATGCTTATGACTCCATGGTCATAGACGCATTTAGGTCTTTACAATTTCTCAAATGGCTAGATCAACTGAGCAAATTCTTCCTAGCTCAAGCGGCTCAAAGTCTTCTGGATAATATGCAGATACCACCTTCTTTGCAGCTGAAACCAATTCACTGGAACCCATACTGTCACGATACTGATCTCTTGTAGAAAGCAAAAAATTGAGCGTAACTCTTGAATTAGTATTTTTTGGTATTCAACTGGGCTTGTGCAGGAGATGAGGCTGATCGCAAGGTCACTGAGGGCAGACTCAAGAGAAAATTGTCATAACTGCACGTTCCCTCTGCTCTTCATAGCACTGAATTTAGGATTTTTCTCCAGGACTGTTAAAGAACAATAACTGTAAGGCTCCCTTGTTAATTTTTAAGATATTTTAATCTTTGCTTTCCTTAACTTTTTATAAGCTAGTAACAAGATGCTGTCTGTCATGAATGCTCGAGGCCACATGAGGAGAGTGAGGGCTCTGACTCCATGGGCTTATGGGATTGTGCATTCATGTTTGTGTGCCTTGGTGTCAATGGTGTGAGGCCCTTGACTTAATGGGGCCCCTTACTGTAAAAAAGAAATCATTTTGGTTTCCATTTCTATCTTTAGGGGCCCATGATTCTGGAGCTGCTCATAATGTGTGGGGTCAGTAAGGGCCCTTGACCCTATGGGTTCCTTTCAAATACAATGTGTTCAAATATTACAAAATGGTTCACATTTCTTTGGCTTTATGCGAGGCCCCTAGACCTGATCATACTGATGGGCCCCTTACTTTTCATAAACGTTTTGTTCTTAGAGGCCATGGCAAGAAAGCTTTACAGTGACTCGCATTTCATCAATTGCCCCGACTGCCCATATGTAAATCCGGGACTGACCCTATGGTGTATAGAATAACTGACCCCTATAGCGGTTTTTCCCTAATATCCTATAGCCAGTTAGTCACTATGCTAATAACATTCATGTATAAATATGACCCTATATTACGATACGATACGATACGAAAATCTTTATTGACAAGTCCAGTATATAGAACTCAAAAAGACAAAACACAATACATGGACTCCGCCTAATTTGGATAAACATGAAGTGTAAAAAAGAAAATCGAATTATGGTATAACATATTTCTCCTAATTTGGTAATATTGAAATACAAATCTACTGGTTTTCAATTGTTGATTAATCATTAAATAAGTAAATTTGTCTTGAAGACTTAAAACAGGAAAATTCGGATTAACATATGATGCACTATCATAAAATTCATTTCTGATTTCAATATATTATAGTTCACATTTACAAATGAAATGCAGCTCATCTTTCATCTCATTCAGATTGCAAACCTCATAAACTCTATCTTCTGAAGCTAAATTAACAAAAGGACCAGTCTCGATTTTAACAGGCAAGACACCTCAACGTAATTTGGCCATAGCGGACCTTACTTACTTTGTTAAATTATTACATACTTAGTTTTCTACTTTTAGATTCATATTAGATGAGATAAATGTCCTTAACTTAGGTTTACCTTTAAATTTTACTGTTTGTATCCAAAATTCCTTGTCCTTACTTGTTAACAAGTTTTTTATGACATCAATATCACAAGTCTGCATATCAGAAAACAAATTTTCTTTACCAATAGATGAAAATAATAGTATAATCCAAATAAATGTCCAATTGTTTTTTGGTCTTATTTGTACCCAACTTTCTAACCATAAAAACAACTCCCTGTACAAATTAACCTCAAGTTTCCTATCTTTGCAATGATTTTTTTTATCCCATTTTGTCATCATTTTAGCCATTTGTTATGGTCAAAAAGAAGAATTATAAATTACAATAGAGAATACAGAAATGTCAAGTTGTTTCTGTTCCAGAAGTTTTTTTATCAGCTATAAAATTGGTATTCGAACATTTCTGTCCATTTTATGCCATTTGTGGCACAATTTGCAGCTAAAAACAGGGACAGAAAACAGGGTGCTACTGACACTACTGACGTCAGGTATGGGCAGTTTTATCCATCATTCTGACGTCAGCAGAACATTAATTTATGAACATTGCTGACTGTCAGAATAGACTATTAAGTGCAGTTTTTCTGACACCTATTCCCAGTTAATTCATGTCAGAATACAAGCCTTTTGCAAGCATTACCACCCATCAGGATGACCTTTATATATGTTACTTCCTGACGTCAGTATGCTATGGTTCAGGCAATCATCCTGACAATTCTGACCATACTAAGGAAATTACTAAGGCTTGGTATTTACTGGCATACTGATGTTGGTTAGACCATATTTTTGAAGAGGTACTGATCGTCTGGACATTGGTCCAGATGCCGCTTTACAGACAATATATGCAATGCATAACTCAGTGCTAATGTCTGGAGTATTTCCCTTTGATATCGCTACTGACTGTCTGAATGGATATGTCTCCATAAGCCTACAGGCTGATAATTTATGCAGTTTGTTAATTCCTTGTGACTGCAATTATGAATGACAAATGTACACAAACAACAGTAAAACCCACAAGTTTTATTCAAACCAGGCATGTCTCTTATTATGTTGGTTGAAAATAAAATGGCATAAAATAGAAGATAATTTTATTAAACATTCTACTATAGGTGTATTTTAAATGATTGTCTTGTTTTGGCATTACGGAAGCCTGGCAGGGTCTGCAAGTTCTTCCACCGAGCCGGAGTTCCCTTACTTTTGATGTGACCTGTAAATAATCAAAGCTTAAACAATCAACATGGCAGTGAAAGGTTACTATCACATTCATTAATCCTATTACTTTCACGCTTTCTTATGACTAGCTCACAGAATACAACAAAAGAAATGTTAAGGCATGGAATTGTATTTAAGCACAAATTTTGACAGGTGTCTGAGTACTGATTTTTAATTGTGATTTATTGGAAATGCCTTGTATTTCACAAGAAGATTTTATGATTTTTATAAATGGATTTCAAGGAGCTAACATATAGCTTTATAATGAGTTAGGGATGCAATGCACCATTAGTTTGACATTTCCATTTCTTGCACATTTGCAGGGACTATATGTTCCATAAAATCTGTAAGTTAAAATTTTATCATGCAAAAAAGGAATTTAGCAATTTTTTAGTTTCCTTTTCTAAACTTCTGATTTACAGTTAGAGATCAAACACCATAAAGTATACATACAATTGTTTCAGGATATTCTGATAATCTCAGTGATGAAGTTCCTAAGTTTATTTCTTAAGGCTTGAAGTGGCCCACTTGAGGTGACGTTCATTGCTTGGATGTACAGCAGCAAATGATAATTTGGGACTAAGCTGGAATTCTGATGGGGTTTGAGAGGCATCTTGGGATACCTCTGTTTGGATGAGAGCCCAGTGATTGGCCCTTAAATGTGGGGTACACTGGGATACCTTTGACTGTGAGGGTCAGTGGTTGGCCCTCTTCACCATGCTTGAATGAGCTCACCCCCCCCCCCTCTTCTGTGTGTCTGTCCACTTTAGAATAACTGCAGGTCAGAGTCAAGAAATTTCTTGGAGAGGCAACATGCATGGGCAACCAAATGAAAAATGACAAGTCAATAGGAGTATAGGATGAGTTCTTCAAAATTTAGCTGCAGTGACAAGACATCTCTCAGGTAAGGATCCTTTTCAGTATGTTTTGAAAATCATGCTATTCGTGATTTTATTATGATGTTTGTATTCTTATGCTTTAATTGTATTGTTTTTTTTACAATCAATGTGCAGTGGTTCAAATTAACTTCAATGCAATTATAATTTACAATGGAATTGAGAACATACAAAGCTGAAATCATCTGTATTTAGGATATGTATGTTAAAATGCACAATTTGTTTCATCAAATATATATATATATATAGAGTCATTATTCTAAAATATGTTATATTTATATATATATATATATATATATATATATATATATATATATATATCAATAGGTGTTCAGTCAAGAATCATAAACAAAGATAAAATTTAATTAAAATTAAAAACTTCACGTATATTTTAACTTCTTTAATTTTGTTCATTTAATTTCTTTTAACTTATCAGAATTCACAAAATCTGCATTTATTATTTTATGCACTAAGTTTATTAGATAATACTTCCTTTTAACGTCCTGTCCTAGAAAGATTAATGCTTTGAAATTCACAGAACAAGACATGAAAGGGAATTAGCCACATGTAGATTTATGAGATAGTGCCTTTGTAATTTGATAAGAGGCAGGACAATCATATCACATTAATTAACATGTATCACATTTAGTTGTATTAGGTGAAAATTGTCAAACATTCTTTACAGTAAGCTTAAGAAACTTTACACACTTAATACCACAATTTATTGTTATATCAACTGTGTTACATATTAACAGATTATTTATGATTTTTTTTATTAATCATTTGAAATATATGGGAAAATAATTCACCAAAATGATTCCTTTTCACAATTTAAACTCGATTGGATAAAATAAGATTAAATATCAGAATTCCTATAATTGCTATTCAGGTAATTTTGCACTGGTGATACTCTGATTATTAAGTATATCAAACTTTAATTGCATTTTTTGACAACCAGTATGTGATCATTTTAAGAGGGATTGCAATATTGAGTGTGACTCCCCCCCCCCCTTTTCTGATCATTTCTAGCTATGCCCCAGCACTTGATTTATTGTGTGCATTAATTTTTTGCTTCTTTATTTTCAGATTCCATGACATGGGGAAGGTGGTTGCGAGCAACAGAAATCAAAGTATAATGCTGAGAACACCTCAAATAAAATTCATACACAATATATATCTCACATACATAGTAATTGTGCCATATGTATACTTTATTGCATTGTTTATCAGTCATGAAATTGTATTATGAATTCATGACACATAGGCTAGTTGTTATATCGTTAATAAAATGAATAAAATCATATATAGCTATCTGTGAATAAATTGTCATTTTGAATATCTTTTCAATGCATGCAATACCCAACAGCATAGTAAAATGTCCGCTTTAGTAAAACTCCTAAAAAGAATAATAATCTAGAAAGTGATTGTTTATCTTGATTTGAGGAGACCAGATTAGTTAGTGTAGCCTAATTTCATGATGCTGTTTTAATTTTGAAGAGCCGTTAATACAAATAAATGACAAAGATAGATGGTTTGCAGTGGGGTTCACTTGCTTATGCACGGCATTGTATGTCAGTACTACTGATGCAGTAGGCAACATTAATGTGTGCAAATAAATCTATTGCATGTCAGAAAACTGTGACAAATAAACATATTTCAAAATTTTCCTTGTTGTCATTTACTGGTGACTCAATACTGCAAAGTGTTCAATGATATTATTGGTTACATTTACGGGTATCCTGACGTCAGGAAAAGGCAAAATTGCACACTACTGACATTTGTCAAATGTCTCGTATCAGTTTGCATGTCATTTGATGCACATCCAGATATCAGTAAGAGAGCAAAAATAAAACAATGCTGACACTGAAATGGTATGTCACTAAATCCTAAGAACACAGTTATCCTGACTGTCAGTAAGAATGAAATTTCGCAGGCATCCTGATGTCAGTAAGAAAGCCTATATTGGACCCTATTGACATTTGTGAAACTGCTGCTCAGTCTATGACTTGTAATTAAGTTGTCAACAATCGTGTCCTCCTGACTGTCAGTAGGGATGATATTTATAAGCATCCTGATGTCAGGAAGGTGACAAAAGTTAAGCATTTTGACGTTAGCAGTGTCAGTAAGGACCCAAAAAAAAACCTGTTTTTATATGCAATTTACCGTAAAAGAGTTGAGCATTTTATTATGAATCCTACTATAACACTGCCAATGATTAACATGTCAGACAAAGAGGCAAAACTTGACTTACTTGAAAAACGGATGTGAGGATCAGTCAATATATTGGCTAAAATGGTTGTAAAAATGTATATTAATGTTAAAAATTCGGTCTAATTCTTCATACAACACTTAAAATCTCTATAGGTAGTCGGACAGTTTGACATATCACTGGTGTCGTATACAGCAGTTTGTACTACTATGAATAATTCATACATATTAGACAAAGATGTACTTATTTTACGATAGTATTAATGTTTAAATGTATACATGGTCTCTGTCCTAATTATTTATGCGACAGCATTACAATGCAATTTAATGTCTCTAGCTTGTCGACTCGAAAAATACAAAAGAACATTTGCTTATTATGGTGCTATTTACTGGTACTCCTTACCTGACAAAATGAAGGACATTAATGATTTTAATTCTTTCAAAAAAGCACTTAAAGTTTATATTTTAGTGTAAATCTTATGCTTTTATATTATTTTGCTTATTTTAGTTCTGTCTTTTTTTTTTTTTATACTTATATTGAGTTTAACTGATTGTATACACCCTGTGTAAATATGTTCAATAAATAAATAAATACATACATACATTTCCAGCTGGATATATCACACTGTATTTCAAACATCTATACTTACATGTACCTGGTCATTGCCGGTGGCTCTCTATAGTTATAATACATTTAAAACATATCACTCTTAACCTGTGTAACCACTCCAAATTATGTGATGATAAGAAAAGGATATTTTGCTCTTTGGTATTGTAAAAGCACATTGGATTTATAACACTAAAATTGGCAGTGGCAACCTCTTTAAACAAAAACTTGTAAAAAATCCATGTGTAAATGGTGTCCTCCTTATATCTTAATAGTTGAACACCAGTGATAAACATAGTAGCCACTTCTTGCCGAATCATGAGAAAAATGTTCAGGTGTGTGTGAAAGCCCACAGCTGTTTAACCTACAAATGTACATGTCCGGCCGTAGGAAATCTACTTCCGGTTGACCCAAACGAAACCTTCCATTACAAACGATTGATGTAATGTATTCATTTCTGATCTTTTGACAATCCATCGTACGTGTGACCTTAATTGCTATATATGTGACCTTAATTGCTGCAACATTGTGACACGAACCTTAAAAGATCCCTTGCCATGGGTTCTTGGAAAAAAGAGAGATATTAATATAAGTAATTTTGACTGATGCTATTTTGTGCTTTGTCGATGTGTGTTTTTTTGTTTGACTAATAGCCAGCTTATAGCTTCATGCATATATTTGGATATTAGAAATGACATATATTTCAAATAGGATCGGTTGTTAAAGTACGTATTTACAGATTAATTCCGGATGACAAAAATGACCAATGACATAGAAAAAGACTAATTTATGTAGCTGGTTAAAATTGAATATTCTTGTAATTTAACTATTTGTTGCGAATGTTTCTTGCTTATGTCAACAATAATTATAGAAATTGCATGAACCTCTTACAGAGATAATAAGAAAATGACAAGTACATGTTGTGCACGATGACATAGCAGTAATTATATGTCATATCTATTATTGGTAATAATCTCAATCAATGCAACAATTTCCAATTACAATACATGTACATGCGATCTGTAATATGACAAATTGAAGCAGTAATTGTAATTGATGGATACTATTGCACCACCTCTAATTTACATAGCCTAATGCATAATTGTAGCTTTGTATAGATGTTGACAGAAACCTGCCATTTATTGGCGAAATATAAATCACACTGAGAACTGCATGGAATGCTAGTCGATTCGGCTTCGGCCAGTTCGGCCCAGCCGAAAGGACCCGTTTAACTGAGTCGATTCGGCTTACGAAAAAAGTAGGTTCGGCTCCCTAAACATTAGCATTGAGGCCGAACAGACCCGGTTCTGTCTAAGACTAATACAGTATTACCATGGAGACACTGGTGGCTCCATAGTATTACGATCTCGGTACACAACTACCTCGCCTACTAGCACTTGGCTGGTGGGCAGCTGCTCTTTAGCTTCCTGTTAGAGTGCAGGAAAGTTGCACACAAGACTAATAATACTTTATCTGCCCTTATCACCCCCCCCCCCCTGTCGCCGCTTAAGAAATAGATTATCTTGATAACTAGAATGATGATATTTACACCTACGTGTTCGCCGTAACGAGCCCTTTTAAACAAAATCCTTTTTTTTCTGCAATTTTCATTAAAGTACTAAATACTTTAACAACTGTAAATAAATAAATATTACACAATTGAGTCACATTGTGTCTAATCCATGACAGGACAATGAACACACTCAAATGTGAATATTATTTGTTTTAATATGTGTTTTAATTTTTACACTTGCATCATCTTATTTTTCAAGTAATATCACAAAACATTTCCAATTGCATTCAATTCTTTCTTTATTCCTTTATCCAGTGCATCAAAGCATGGACGTATTATACGTCCATGATCAAAGCATCAATAAAAAAAACTATTTCTTTCAGTTTCATTTAGTATAGCACTTAAACATTAGCAATGGATATTATTTCATTATACTTTAAAAACCGATTCCTTTCATTGAAGATTGCACTTAAACCAGGAAGCCTAAACGTCTCAATTACGGGGGCCGAACCGTCTCGTTTTCGTGGTCGATTCGGTCCCCATAAAAATAGATAGGGAGCTGAATGGACTCAGCTAAAAAGCCGAACCGACTCAGCTGGCAGGCCGAATGGTCTTGTTTTGGCGGGGCCGAACAGGCTCAAGGCCGAAACGACCTGCTACCACTGCATGAAAGTGATGCCCACATGGACACCCCTCAACATGAGACAATTACATCACTTAATAACATGCATTATATTGTTATCTTAATGATTTAGAAACACAAAGCGGTCTACATGCACAAATCCTTCATGTTAGGCAAACATTATTAAACTTAATGAAATACAAACAGGATTCGTTATGCATAGTAACATGCATGCAATGCAGGCATCCAACATGAGCTGCTAAATCTTAAATCGATGGTATTGACAAACCATGCCGAACATGCAAATTAGCGTAAGCAACTAAAACGAAACAGAAAGGCTCTGCTTTTTTAAGAGTAACCCCCTATAGGAGCGGGTGGGTGGAAGAATAGTTGTTACAATGAATGCAAGCGGCGTATCCCCAGCTTATAAGGGGAGGGGGGCGGACAGGATTACACGCCTGAGTGGCCAGTGGTACGATTGGCTAATCTACGGCGCTAGTGTGCATACCGGAAGGTACGGGTATATACAAATACAAATACAAATGTTTATTTTTTTGTCGGTTATTGCCAAAAACTAAAACGTTATATGGTTATCTCAGTATACTGAACCAGGAATTGACTTCAGACACTTATGATAGCTTAACCAGCATTTGACCTTATTAGGAAATGTTCTGCATGGTCAGCCATGCACGGCAACAAAGGTTTGTATCTGCCCCCCCCCCCAGTTAAACAGCAGGTGCGGTCAAGACAGTATGTAATTCAGGCTTACTTAATGAGTGTTTGTTAAACTCGTTAATTCATTGGTCATTATATCTGTGTATGACAAAAATCTTTCAAATGCTGAGATAATTTACACATCATTTTTTATTGCTACTGGTTCAATGTGACTGAATAATACATCACACATTAGTTATGTGCAAAATCAAAAGACAAAAATACTAAAAGTAGCATTAAAGTCATAATTGTCACAATTGTATGTATAAGATGATTAATCATTTACCTTATCATTTTCGCAGAAAATCGGTAAAGTGTTTTGGGGTAGGGATAATTTTTCTGATCAAAGAGGATTATAATATTTTTAGAGTACTTATCAAAAAGGGATAAAATATTTTGTCAAGTTTAGTTATATTTCATAATTCCAAGTTATTTGCGAGCCATCTCGTCTGCTTTTCAAGCTATTGCAAATGTTACAGATTTAAAAAAAGAAAAAAAGGTTTACGTGCATCTACATTTTTCCCTTTTCTGAAAATATTAATAACAAAAAGGCAGCAGTTGATTGCACTGATCCAGTTAAACCCTGTTTATATACCTTATATGGTATTATCGATAAAAAGACTGGGCTGCCTAGTGGTCAATAAGGCATCAGCTCTGCTGTTCAAAGGTCATATCTCAGCTGGATCTCTGTGGCATGTAGCAGACGTTACATTGATGATGCCTTGTACTGTATGTCCATGCTGGGGCAAGTAAAAGACCCCAACCATGGGTTAAATGTTTAACTTGGTGTCTACTCCAAGCCTTATCAATAATTATCATATATCTATCTCCGGCAGCTGGTCATATATAATTGACAACACAAGACAAAATGGTTTGTGCTGGTATTGAGGCGAACATATTTGCTTTTGATATATATTTATGAAGGTCAGCTGCGCTAAAACAGATGAAATGACGCATATATCAGAGAGTAGGCAGTAACCTGACATGGTGCTGCCTTGAAATTGCATATGATTTCCTGTGGGATATGATGCGCAAGGAGTAATCATATAATATTCACAAGTCCTTCATTTAGACCATTATATGGAAGAGTAGTCTCTCAGTATGACCCTTTGTGATCTGATCCGGCCTTTCCTCAAGATTATGGGCTAGCAACAAAGATCTTTACAATCCCTTATGATGACCTTATCTTTCTGTCTTTCTTTAAGACTAGCTTCAAGGCAGTGGTGGTCGTATTTGGATCACAACAATAAAGAGGTTGAGAAATCATGATCAAGAGGTTAAGGTGCTCGCCTGCAAACCGAAAGGTTGTAGGTTCGAGCCCCCACCATGGCATGGAGGAACTGAGCAGATCCTCTGTAACTCTTGCTCCACTCCACCCAGGTGTAAATGGGTACTTGGCTATAGGCAGTGGTGGCAATTGTAAGCGCTTAACCCCTGCAGGTAATTCTGTGGGCTGTATACTACCAAGAGAGTTGAGAAAGGCTCAAGCTTGAACTGGCCTGCCAAGGGTGTAATTGTAAAGTCGGTTGAGACTGCTTGGATGGTGATAACAGACTATAAACCACATTTACATTTACATGATATACATGTATTCTTAGATAGGCTTATTGTTATATCTTTCTCTGCTGGGGACCCTTGAATCTTCAGGGTCCCTCGAAACTGAAGTGACCTACTTTTACGAGATCACTGCGCATGTAGATGTTGGGTTAGTTGTGCAAAAATGTTGGTGAATTGCTCAAATGAGAATCTGTAGACGTTCGCGGTGCTCGCCTAATTAAAGTGAATATAGAAGGCGTGGGCAGTCGACATGCAGACAGACTATATATGCTACATTAAAAATAGGTGTGGTGAATGTTGGCAGTTTATTGTAGACATTCCTGCTCAAAAAGTTCCAAACTATGAATTGTTTACTTTCAAGACTGCAAAAAAAAAAAAAAAAAAAAAAAAATAGTGTATGATCTATTTAATCCTTTTTGTTAGCTGTGTTTAATTGATAAATACACCAGTTAGCTTTGACTGGAGTCGTAGATCCAATTTCTGGCCTGAAAACCAGTTCTTAATGGGTTACCGCGCACACTGGACTTTTCTATGTCGCCTTTGCCTTACCATTTAATTATTACGTCTGCCACAACCAGCTTGTTATGTAAGATGACCTTCAACTTCAAGTGTTATTTGTCTTTGAGCCAGGTCACTTTTTTTAGTTTTTTTTTACAGTAGAAAAATAGATGTGTGGCATGAGTGTATTTGCATCAAAGGACAGGTAGTGCATGTAATTGTCTACCTGACAGCGATGCGTACCTGACATTTACAGCCAATTGCAGACTTCTTTTCAAGCAAATGTGTTCGAAGGAAAAACCTTTTGGTTAACTATGACATTCTCTTTGATTAACAGACTTAAAAGCTCTGACCACGCCCTGACAGAATAAAAGACACAATTACTATTTCTATTTCGGATATTTTTGCACTTCTTAAAAAGTAGGAACATAAAGCAGCGGTAGACAGCGTGACAGAGAAGACTGCAAAATGAGAAGGTCGATGAAATGTAGTATTTCAGCGTTAACATTTCAGAGCCAACTTTTGTTAATAAGTGAAAGAAATGCGGACTTGATCGAATTGATCGAAGATGCAACAAGGTACTGAAAACTCCAACAAGTGTGAATCAGTTTTAAGGCAGGATGAACCCTGTTTAAGGTGTCCTCGTCTAATAGATTAAGAAACCTAGATTTCCAATTTTAAAACAACCTGTAATGCATGGAGCTATTGTTGATGATATGTCTGATCTCACTCAAGTTCATTTTGCCTTGATCTTGATGATTCTACAGTCCGTGGTACTACTAAAATGATATCATACCTCATTCTATAACTTCTGGTCTGGCTGGGAAAGCTAAGAATCTGTAACTGCATGACATCAGATGCTTTTAAGATTTTCGTATTAATGACTTTTTTTTTTTTCATTAATCTTTTTTTTTGTCATAATACACTGGTCTAGTAGCATACAGTTTTACAACTTAGCGTATTTTAAAATTCATTATCATTCTGCTCAGTGTTGAATAGTAAGACTTTAACCATATCTCAACATTGGTAATCCTTAGAATCTGATATTAGGAAGGTGGGAGTCAAATCGGTGACATCAGACATATTCCGTTTTGAGGTCAATCACTGAATGTTCAGTGTTATACAAATGTAAAAAAAAAATCTTATCCATCTTATCTTATCTTGTCTTGTCTGTTCTTGTCTTGTCTTGTCTCTTGTTGCTTGTCTTGTATCTTGTCTTGTCTTGTCTCTTGCCTTGTCTCTTGTTGCTTGTCTTGTATCTTGTCTTGTCTTGTCTCTTGTCTTGTCTCTTGTTGCTTGTCTTGTATCTTGTCTTGTCTTGTCTCTTGTCTTGTCTCTTTACTTGTCTTGTCTCTTGTCTTGTCTCTTATCGCTTGTCTTGTTTCTTGTCGTGTTTCTTGTCTTGTCTCTTTTCTTTTCTCGTCCTGTCTTATCCTTGTCTTGTCTCTTGTCTTGTCTTTTGTCTTGACTCTTGTCTTGTTTCTTGTCACTTGTCTTGTCTCTTGTCTTCTCTCGTTCTGTCTTATCCTGTCTTATCCTTGTCTTGTCTCTTGTCTTGTCTTTTTTTGTCTCTTGTTGCTTGTCTTGTCTCTTATCTTGTCTCTTGTCGTTTGTCTTGTTTCTTGTCTATTGTCTTGTCGCTTGTCTTGTCTCTTGTCTCTTATCACTTGTCTTGTCACTTGTCTTGTCTCTTGTCTTGTCTCTTGTCTTGTCTCTTGTCTTTTCTCGTCCTGTCTTATCTTGTCTTATCTTGTCTTATCTTGTCTTATTTTGTCTTATCGTATCAGAATAGACTAATAGTCTGTTATCACTCTACAGAGTCTCAACCGAATTTACAATTTACCAATCTAGAGCATTTCTTCCTGGGTAGTTAATATTCAGCCTTGAACACAGAGTTCACTACATAGGCTTAAGAGCTCACACCAGCCCCATCACTGAGGTTGCCTAGCTATTGCCATGTACCCGTTACACCTGGATAGGGAGAGGAAGTAGTTACAGAACCTGCAACATTATTACTAGCAAGTGAACACCGATATCCCTGTGCAAACAGTATAGTCTTACAAACAGGTAGAGAAGGAACTTGCTCTTGGAACAAATTGGTCTCAAATGATGTTGAAGTTTACAACGTTCTCATGTCAACATTGCTGGTCTTCGTGGATTAAATATGTGCAAGTCTATTAATATTTCAACCAGACAAGAATTATCTGGACAAAAAAAATGAAGACAAGTGCTTGTTAAACTTTAAATGCAGGTAGAATTCCTTGCAACAACAAAAAAGTCCCAATGTTTGCTCATGTTGGTCCTACAAGCAGGGCAAAATTGATTCTGGTTGTTCAAATCCAGTTGTTCTTCAGTGAGAGTATTCATATTTCTTTATTTGGCAACTTTTAACTATATAGCATTGACCCAGGGGCTCAAAATTGTGGAGGTAGCTCTGGAATTATTGGCCTTTTTTGCTAAAATGTTAGGATATGCTCATCTTTTATTGGCTGATATTGAAGAATGATGTCGTAGCCTCATGTTGGTTCAAGGAATACCCTCTTTAAATTGGATTATTTTTTGAAAACTCCATGTGAATCAGAGAAACTTGTGCAATCATGGATACACTCCTGTGTTGCAGCCACAATTTACAAGTGGCTGGACTGAACACAACACCAAGTTGTAGTGCAGATTGACCTCTTTAAGATGGATGGAATGGATAGATATTTTTATGTGGCATTGCCCAATAATTGTTTCTTTCTTTGAAGCACCATAGACCTCTGTACTAAGTGTGTCCTTAGAATAAAGGACGTCCTTTGAATGTAGTACAGGTTGGTGGAATTTTCATTTTAATTGTTGTGTCCTTCGTTTGTAGTAAGGGAGTCCTTAAAAAGAAAGGACGTTTTGAGGTAGTTCACTTTTAAGGAGGAATTACTTAATATGCCTACATGGTATCTGAACAATAATTTTTCTATATGTTCCATAGCAGTTTTTCTGAAACAAAACAAAAACAAAATAATGAGTGCCAAGCCCCAAAATCTATGTAAAAAGCCCCTATTTTGGTGAGCATGGTCAAAAACGCTTGAAATGTTGTCTATGTGAGAAGTCTGGGAATTCCCTATGTCTTCATTCGGACTTCAAAATGAGGCAAAAACGTCACTAAAGGGTTTGAAAAAGCAGGTGATTTCCAAGGAAAAACTCACTTCCAGATTATATACTATTTTTGCAGCACTGTCAAGAGTCATTTGCTGTCCTTAAAAACGAAGTACAGGCATCCTTCATTTGAAGTACGTCCTTAATTCGTTTTAGGTACGTCCTATAATCTGCGGTCGGCCTAGACCTGCTCACCAATGTGTTTGATATGTAGTTCAAGGAAAAAATCAGAGTGAATGGGTACACGGACTTACTGATAAGCAAAAGATAGGTGATGCTTTTAAAAATAGATACAGGCAACCACTTAAATTAAGCTATTATTTAAAACCGTGTGCAACAAAACAGATGACAATATAATATGAATTCAAACATGTCTCGAAGTCACTGCCGCTTCACTGCCAAAAGCAATGAAGAACAGCCAATTCAAATTAGAATGCTGACTTGTGACATCACCTGCATGGAAAACTTTATGAAGTAAACTTCATCAGTAGCAAACAGTCTCAAAAGGCAAACAATTGCCTATAATAAGTGGTGCAAACACACTTGCAAGGTGAACTGGACTGCACTTCATTGCTTTTGCCTATAACGACTTGTTGTGGTCCGGAATAATATCAGCATTTGGTCTTTACAAAGTCTTCATGAAGAGGTTCATTTAATTATATCAATCCACTAATATTGTTTTGCATGGCCTAAGTTGGGTTGCAGGGTTATTGTGATTATCAAACGAAAAACCTGTAAGGACTCTGATTTTCTGTAGTCCAAGCCATCTTTCAAAGCACGAAGCACAAGGTGCAATGTCCTGTTGCCATGTAAGCTCAGCAGTCTTTTGAGCATTTGAGTATCTAATCACAAAGAACCGTTGTTAAACTACACAGTAACTTGGGCTTTTATGTAGAAGTTACAGTTACTGAAGTCGTTTGTGGTGTTAATGATATCCAAAATGATCCCCTTGATAATGTGTCTTTTGTGTCTTTTAGATGGATCATTTTCAGATGCCTAAAAGAGGCTTGCTCAAGCTTTGGTCTTTTCAACAAACGCACCTCATTAAACCAGCTCAACTAGACCAAATTAACCCATCAAAAGGTCAAAAAAAAGTTGCAGCATTACAACCAAAACACATTACAACAAAACATTTGACTGTCATAAGATAGCAGGTTGTCATATATATTTTGATGCCATACATATATATATATATATATTTGTCGCAAAGATAAATACATTAAAATTCAACAGAAAATTTCGCCAAACATGAGTACACTGTTTATTAAAAAAATTATCAAATTAGTAAAAATTCATTAAAAAAGGAGAAAAAATAAATAAATTTAAATTTTAGAAAATAAAATAAAAATTTTGCTCTGACTATCAATCCAAACGATTGATGTTTATTTGAACCTTTTTTGCTGGTTCTCCACGTAGCAAGGGTGGTAAGTGAGAGTGAAGACCTCAAACCATGGAGGTACCAGTTCTGGTGGCTCCATGCTGAAGCCCACATGGCTCTAGACTTCTGTGAGGTCCCTTTGGGATTGACTCAAACAAAACACAAAGAATACAGTTGAAATATTTATTGTCCCTGCCACAGCCACACGTCCTATCTATCCCAAGCCCAGACCTTGGTACCCACGCTATAGCAGGGGGCAGGTTCAGATTCAGATTCATTTATTATGCCCACTATAACAAAAACATCTTAAAAAATACAGAGATTTTCATTTAATAAAATATTAAGCTCGGTGATTCCTCTAAGATGATCATGTCATTGCTGCCGAGGGGCCACCCACAAACCAACACTAACTATAGAAAATTACAATGATGTCAGTGCCTGGAGTCCATGTTCACAATGAAGTATATGGAGTATTATAACAGAAAGAATAGCTATCTTTAGTTAACTAAATAAGTCTAATTATACAATAAAGAAATTACAAGTTATGACACAAAAAACAGTCTGAAATGCTACATTGGCCTAAATAACTATCAATAATCGTTTTCTTAATGTAAATTTTAAAATTATATATTGAGTGAGTATAAAGTTTGTCCTGAATATCAATTGACATATTATTAAAATTAATAGGGAACCTGTAGCTTACAGATTGTCTTGGAAACTCATGCCTCACAGCAGGCACTCGACGATTCCCTCTCGCTCTAGTTAAGTATTAAACATACCAGGGTAATAGGAAAAATTTGTTTTGTGCGTGTCTTTGTAAATGTGGTTAGCCTCAGGTGGTAAATCACTTAGGTAATTAATTAACCAAGAGTTCATCACATGCATTTGTTTGATACAAAAAACCTTGATAGAGAAAATCAGGTGAAGTTTTTTGATTAAAGTTTATGTAATACTGGATGTTTATTGGGGACTATAACCATTTTATGAGCAGCACGTTTCCAGCAACCATCCTCGACCAAAATAACACTAGGCACTAGTAGGCAGTATGTATTTAGATTGTAATTTTGCAATTATTTATTCTGTGTCTGCAAGAGATCATTTTTCCAAAAGATAATAAGGAATGATAGGCCGATTTTTGCATCTGCTTTAAATTGGTGGGCCCTTGCACTCAGTGTCCATGTTGAGGCATGTGAAAGATCCCATCCATCGAGTAAATATGTAACATGGGTGGACTCCTCTTTCTCACCTTATCAATCAGCCCTCGTGAGTGGCAAGAACTTGCCTTAGAGGGCTGCAATTTCCACATCCATCTGTGGATATATATACGTATTATTATATACGTATTCAAAGCAGTGCCAAGCACTCTGACCTTGCTATCACTGCCTACAGTCAACTGACCACCTGGGTGGAGGTAAGTAGTGGTTCCACAGCAATTACCATGGAATTGAATTGACCTTTATTTATTAAAGTGGATGGCACACAGATATATACATCTACAGGGTGGTTCTCCACAGTTTAGCAGTAAGATTAGTGGAAAATTTGAAATGTTAAATATTTGACTTATTGAAAGGTTCCAATACCCATGCCTGGCATGAGCAAATATGGTAAAAAGTGGACATTGATGTTTTTGTCAATGTGCTGTTTCATGACAAAGGTCTACCTCAATGGCATGTGTGCTTGCCTGACGTATTTTCTTACAACTGAATAACCTTCATTTGTGGATAAACTACAAAATGTCACGAAATTTTGCTGTCTGGTTGGAAGGTTTTCCTTTTTGATTTGTCATTTCCATGCAATGCAGTTATCTAACTATTTACTGTCTCTGTCTCAGCGAAAACCATGCAATTTTGGGGAAAGGTTTCCGCATGACCATCTCCAATTCTTTTTTAAAAAACAAATTGTCAAAAAAGTAAGGTTTTGTATATATTTTTTATCCAAGTTTATATATAGAAACCAGTGAGTTTTTAAGATATAAATGAATAAAAACAATTTTCTAAACCGCACATTCGTACCCATTATAACATCATTGCTTTGTTTAGTGAAACAACTGTCCAAAAGCTATTCAATTTGCTCAACCAGTTGAGAGTTTTGACCAGTGTTGATTACTGTGTTTTATAAACAGTAAAGGTTTGCTGGAGATATTCAATAGTTTTTTACAACTTAAACCACTCAGCAAGTTCCAAGGAGTTTAGCCAAGTCAAGTTATATTGAGTGGAAACAACGTGAATTATTTCAAACTATCATTGAATTGTTCAGTATCAGAGAGCTGCAACTCAGCCAAGTACTAGTGGGCTCAGTTCGTTGGACATCTGACTTCTAACTCAGAGGGACTGGGTTCAAATACTTTTGTGGGAATCTTGATTGGATCAACAGATTCTATTTCCGAATAATATTTTGTTTGAAACTTTTTTTAATAACATTTTTAGACACAGTTACAAATATGTATAAATTATGATATGAAAAACGGCAAAATTAGGCTATCAGGCATTGAACCCACAACCCTGCAGTCGTAGCTCGGTTGAGTGCACGCCATGTAAATCTGTTGTTCTGGGACCTGGGTTCAAGTCAAATCAAGACATCGTTTTTATTCTTAGTTGAAAAGCAATTGTACATCTTTGTTTTTTTAATATGCACTGATAACAAAAAAATAAAATTGCACTGATAAAAAAAAAAAATTGATCTTTTGTTTAATTTTGTTCCGCTTACGTATTAAATAACTGCCATCATTTAATTATTGACCTAGCACACAGCATGACACCCAGGGAGTTCCACTACACTCATTGACAAATATACACAAATTACACGGTAATGATGTATGATTTGATAAAAGTAGTTTAACTACAGCTGTATGCCAGCTTATTCATTTTGCATGATAAGGGTGTAGGACTGCAAGGTTTAAATCCAGCTCTGGACAATTTTAGTTTTGTTTCAATTGAGTTTAAACTTCATATTTAGGTCATCATTGCCATCATAGCACAAACAATTAAGTTAAACCACTACTAGGCCTTAATTGGAATAAGTTAACGATCTTTTTTTTTCATTACTGCATTGCATTAACTATAACACAGAGCTTTAAATTGCACACGACTTTTTACTTAAGTCTTATAGTGCCTTGCAGAAAAGTGGAGACATTCGACTGGGAGTTTGCCGTGAAGTACATTTAGGCCACGCCCACTTGCGAGTGGCAGTTCCGTGCTCTACGTAGATTTCCCAGTCAATAACAATTCTGGGAATTTGCCCCTTGACACACTGACAAAAAACATAAAAGACAATGCAATGTAAACAAATCGGCAATTTTTGATGGCACGAAAAATTAAATGGTAGGTTAAGTTTATTTATTTTATAGATATACATGTACAAGGCTAGTTGTTGCTTATGATGTGAATTGAAACAACTCAGATCTCATTTTGTTATAAAATGACTCTGAAGTCGCGAATCGGCGATGCTCTCCAGTACGTTCTTATGCATAATTAGCTAAACAGCAGCTAATCTAACAAAGCCGATCGAGTAGATTCCTGTGATATTTCATAATTTAGTTGAATTTATCAGTTAGAAGCATTTTCTTTTCTTTTGGATAGCTTTAGGTTGTAACAATCGAAGTGTTTTGTCCACATATGATCACGTGACTACGTGTTACAGACCTTTACGCACTTCTTTCTTCGTGAACATTTGAGCTTAACGAAATTTTGTACAATTTTTTTAATCTGCAGTCGAATACACTTCGTGCTTTACGAAACCTAAGTGCTCCACGAAAAATCCCAGTCGAATACTGCCACTGACAAACAATGCAAAATGTTTCAGTCTTTCAGAGTGCTTCTGCCACGTCACATTGGTTGTTATTGGTAGTATTCAACTGGGGCTTTTTCGTGAAGCACTAACGTTTCGTCAAGCAAGAAGTGTATTCGACTGGGAGTTACAAAAATATCGTCAATTTTCGTGAAGCGCAAATGTTCACGAAGAAACCAGACATCCACAGAGCGAGAGCAAGCCATCTCATCTCTTGATAACCCATAAAATTGAATCAAACATGACGACCCAACCATTTAACTGAAATAAAATCAACTTGCGGAGGACTGTTGGTAGTTAGATAACTTGTGGCAGATTGAGGATGCTCTTAAACCGTTTTTTGTTTTTTTCATCAGCTAATACACATACAGGCGACCAGACACTGTGTTGTCGACACGTATGCTCGTTTACTCATCTATAGTAAATTAATCAATTTCTCTTATCGTCTATAGGCTGGCTTATGGCATTAAAGGTCTAACAATGAAATTACAGAATAATTAGATGTTCATGTGCTGAAAATTGCCTAAACTAAAAAAATATGAATCTATGGTCCTGTATTTAGATTTCTTAAGTCTACACTCAGCCGATCGGCTACATAGTTTAACCAATCATTTTGTTTAACTAGGTAAACTAGCTAAGAATGTTCATAATTAGGTCGGTTGGATTATAGGTGCCGACACAGAGTGCAGAAGCACTAAGACAGGTAGAAGCACCAAGACAGGTAGAAGCACCAAGACAGGTAGAAGCACCAAGACAGGTAGAGGCACCAAAAAAGGCAGGTTATGTGATTAGTGTCACAGAGAATTACGCTTTTTTTGTGAGTCACTGTTGACAATAATACACAGACAAGATTTCTTTGAGGGCATTGACACTTTACAATTATTCTTATGCAATGATGGGTTCATTATGCTAACAAGACTGCGAGATTACCTTCTTTTGCTTTAATTAAACTAGAAAGAAAAAATATGAGGCCCTCATTAAGGTGAAAAGGGCATACATCTATTGCATGCTTAGTTGCGTAACACTTATTAACTTCCCAAAAGACCGTCATTTGGTGACAGTGTCATGCCAGCCAAAGATGAGGATACAACAAAGCGGTAAGACTGGCTAATAATAGTTCGGATAACAAGAAGATGGCCACATCAGAGTCATTTGCCATCATGAAAGCACTTATCGAGTTAACATACAATAAGACCAAGTATTAGATGTCATCACTGAGCAATGTCATGTCATATATGATGGTAAATTCCTGTGGCCAGAAGATGGAAGACGAAACCATCTTACTTATAATAAGTCTTTGTGACACGCTAAACCATCTTACATAAGTCTTGGAGACACGCTAATCACCTACACTGTAGTAATCAGTGGCATGGAAAGTAATTATCTGAGCAGTGTTTCAATAATTTGCAAATAGAAAGCCTGATATATCCTCCAAAATTCCAGTTGTTTCCTGTAATTTGGTGATCAAATTACACGAAATGTTTGTGTAATAGACGTTGCAAAAACATAATATCCAAATCTTTCTGTTTTTGTGACACAAACAACAAAACGTGATGGCCCCTACAGGAGACTTGATTATTTGGTTTTCAATGGTCTGAAAGTATCGTTAAAGCAGCTGAGCCTCTTTGTTTTATAAACATTATTATCGCATTTTTTAACCATTACATATATGGCCATTAGCTTTAGAAAGTAATAGACTTTATGAGAAAAAGTACAATTTTTTTTTATGGATTACTTTAGTCAGAATCTGATCTCCACAATTTCCCCTTTGTGTTGGCAAGTTGTTATTTTTTTTGTAGTTTTTTTTTTCTGAACACCAACTAGCACTCGGAGAATTTATGATATGGAACATCAAAGGCTGGCTTTATGGGATGAATAGTAATATGTTTGCATCTAACCAGTATTTCTGTTTCTGGCATTAGTCTTCTCTATGAATTTATTTTATCTTAAGGACTGTCAGCAATAACAGAGAGTGCAAAATTTACTTTAATTATATTATCACAGAACTTCAAAAGTATTGAAAAACGCTGCGTTGTGTGGCAAAAAGCCTCCCGGCAGATATTGAACTTATCATACACAGGACTCACTGTGAGATTGTAGCTTGTTAAAATTTTCTAATTCTGCTCTGAATCAAAAAGTCCCAGTAATTGCATATGTGATGCAAAATGCTATGAGCGTTTATTGAACCCTATGTGTGAATAAACTTTCTTTTATCTTGTATCTTGTATCTCGAATCTCTTATTTCGTATCTTGTATCTTATATCGGTACTGAAGTGCAATGTTGAATTCTGTTGTAAGGCACTGGGTACTAGTCATGATGTACCAAATAATAGCAAAGCAAAATCTCACAGCATGAAGGAACTGCTTTTGGTGAGGGACAGAGAGATGCATTGCTTGTTGACAATTGATGAAGTGAATGAACTCATATATCAAATTTCTGTAAATTAAACTACATCTTTTTAAAAATCATATATATATATATATATATACATTTTTACGTATTACTATCAATTTCACATTTTCTGTGTACTACTGGGTATGAAATAAATGAGATAAAGATTATATATTTAGTTCATATTTAGGAGATCCACAGCAGGGGCATGCGCTGTAGCATTTAAGGCAAGCAAGAGGCTGTATCATGAATGCTATCAGTGTGTGGTTTGAAAGTTCGAAAATACAGCGGAGAGAACAGGTATCTAAAGCCAGAAAAAGAGCAGATAGCATCATTCAATCAAACGATGGACAATGCCTTGTACTTACCAGGAAATCTTTCGGGATGACAATTTAGTAAAAGAGACACAAAAGAAGTTCGACCCAGTCACTCTAATTTTAAATCGCTGACAGAGCATGGACTAAATAATCTCCGTTTTAGAAAGACAGTTAGTTTTATCAAAAACGGCCCATCAAATTGAACCTAGACAAAGCTAGACAACTTCTGCTATACGATGCTACCTGCCACTAAATGGAACCATTTGGCTATGGCTGGCTACTCAAAGCCGAATCTAAAAGTACAAACAATACCACTTGGTGCATAAGTTGAGAATTACGCATTATTTGTCATGTTGAATAGATATATTAGATAGCTTTTTTACCTTTACCAAGGTTTATATATTTGGCATTACTGGAAAACAGTACATTTACTGAGGGATTCACCTTTATAAATATTTTGTTAAATAAATAAATACAGCCAGGAATAGGTTGCTACAGCTGTCTAGAGTCAACCATTTTCTATGAAACTAACTGGACATATATTTTAAGGGCTTAAGCTGACCAATGTTAGGTGACAGGACCCATACTTAGCAAACCTGATAATTTTCATTAAGGGGGGTTCTCACATAGCCGGTTTTCCCCGGAGAAGCCGTATTGCTCTCGTAGAATGATTTAATATTGCACAATTTTGGGCATCCATACTGCAACCGTGGTTATCGGGAGGTTGTCGTAGAAGACGGTGATTCCTTGCTTCCTCGCTGTCGTCCCGAACTGAGAACCGCCAAAATCGACGGATGTTTTGCTCATGTTCAAAACTTCCGTAGAAAACTCGCGGGTGATTGTTTACAGTTAGCAACCATAGTGAAGCCGTCATTGCCGTAGAGGCACTCTAGCATACACCAAGTCAATGTGAGATACTCGTAAAAGCAGGCGGGTTAACCGTCACACACGTGGGTGTCAAGAACCTGGTAGGAGAGGTACCTGTGTGACGATTAAACCGTCGGCTTCTACGTGTGCACTCACGTGTACCACGGATAAGTCACCGGTTTCTACGTATAGAAAAATCAATACCGACGTATGCTAGGGGTGACTCACATGTGCCACGAGTAAGTCACCGGCTGCTACGTTAAAGATGGGTGCAGGACAGTTGCAGGACGGTGGTTGCAGGGCTAGTTGGCTCGTCATGTGATCTCGGCCAGCAGTATATACATAACCATTCACAGTGAGGCAAACTTCATTCACACCTCTGCCTTTGATAGAAACTGATCAACCTCGTTGCTGTTCCTGTTTAAACTTTACCTTTTCACCATGGGACCCAAGAAGAGACGCAACATCTGCCCCCTCCACCGTGACAGCCGGCCTTCAAACGTAGTACACATAGTTCACGTAGTTAAATCACCGGGTCGTTCATTGTAACCCTAACAGTCGTGATTGACACGTGCTTGATACAAGCCTGCGGCTGGTACGTAGATGCCGTGGAGACTCCCGTCATAAAAATGATTTACCCGTGGCTCACCCGGCATCAGACTGGGCATCATCCATCGGGTTTGGTATGTATCCTACGTGTGATCCACCGGGTGTCCGTGATTCACACCTCGCTGCCGCCAACTCACCCGTCGCCCCTTTTTGCTTCCAACAACCATGGTGAAGTCGTCAAAATGGGGTATTACATACTTCTACAGTGCAATATGGCTTCAATGGGAAAACCGGCAATGTGAGAAACCCCCTTTATCCATCAGGCGAATGGAAACTAAGAAGCTCATCCTGTGAAATGTTATGCTCCATCCCTTCTGAAGTACATACACGAATGCATAGTGAGACCACAGCTAGCCTTAAGGGGCGTTCTTACTGTCACGGATAAGACCTAAGGATGAACAATTTTTTTTACTCTTGCTTATCCTTGTCCCTACGTTGTTTACTCAGCAAGTGTTTCAAGGATACTCTTGCTGATTTGCAGCCCCCCCCCCCCTGGTAGTGCTAAATCATCCGTGACCATACGTGGAGAGGGCAAATAATTTTAAACATGTTGGCGGATGTCCTACAAGTGAACTGTCCACTCGCGTCCACTCGTAGAATGCTCGGCGGACGTCCGTTGCCTGCCCGTTGTCTTCTGTTCCCATCCTTAGCCCTATCCTCATTTACTCTTGAACCACTCGCACGAGTGATCTATGAGTGCCTCACGAATGTCTCACGGATGCATGACGGATGCTTGGCGACAGACGTTTGGTGGGTGTTTGACGGACGTTTGGCGAGCGGTTGATAGACGTTTAGCAAGCGGTTGAGGGACGTCCACTGAGCGATCTACGACTGCCTCACATATGCTCGTGGAAAGAATTTATACGTTATTAACAGAGCTATGAGTGAGCACGTAAAACCAATTTTTCACGTCCTTGGTCATACGGTAGGTCTTATACGTGACAGTGTGAATGCCCCTTTAGAGCGATTATATGATCATTGACCCAATTTCTGTAGATTAGTGTGTGGATGTTTCTGTATTGTTGGGATATGCAAACCAATTCTTGGCAAATCTGAAAAACACGCACTGTAAATCTTAGCTTAAACACCCATCCATGGGGTTAATGTATGGGATATGTGTGCAAAGCGAGTTTAACTAAAATTTAAGTGATTTGGAAAAAACAGTGAATTATTGAACATATACTCGAAAAACAATATCCAGTCAAAATCAGTAAATACATCACACATGTGACTTTATTAATTATTGTTATTATTATGTTTATTCAATCTCGGAAGTACAACCAGCCATTGGGACTGAAAATCAAAAAGTTACGAAATTGAGTTTAGGAAAAGTCCATATACAATAGAGTGAAAAATTAAAACTTTTCTGCACATGTACAGAAATATTTTTTGTTAACAAAACCGTTAATTCGGCTAAGAATTTCTTCTTGAACTGCAGTCGTGACTGATTAGCACTGCAACCTCCTCTAACACTCTCATAAGCATTAATAATATTTCTGAACAATTTACTCTATATTAGTACATGTGTAGATAAAATTTCGGAACCTGAATTAGTAATGTTAGGAATACTTTCGACAGGAACCTTTTCCCATATCTCTGTGAATACTACCATTAAATAGTACCAGATTATGTGCTGATGAGGCAGACGTGCAGCAGTGGTAACTTAATGAACTATTTATATTCAATCTTTTTGATAATTGTACAGTGACATATCATATATTATCATCTTGACATCATCTTGACATTATTGGAATATGAGCTGCCTAATATCACCTTGTAGCAACTAGTTAAGCCTGAGGTGATGTTATGGCAACTCTAGCTTTCCTCTGAAATTAAATTTTTCCTAAAGTCTGTGAAATCTTAACCAGAACATGAGTACATCCTTAAGTTGGCCACCCACTAGGAAATCCAGTCACTTCTATTTTAATCTCTAAAGTGGCAGTGCAGACATATGAATTTAGTTATGTGACCTTTGCAGGAATGTGGCAGCAGAGTGCTCTCTTTGATCAAGAGATATGGAAATACTTGCAAACAGCATAAACCTAGTATTTTTCAGAACTGTTGGCAAACATCAATATTTGGACATCAGTTTTTAGATATTTCTAGGTGCTACTGAAATATGTATCGTCAACAGTTATACTTAAACACCAGATCAACTAGCTATCAATGTTCAGGCAGTTACTTGTATGTATTTTATCATAGATAATTTGTCACAGCTGGGTGGCCTAATGGTTAAGGCATCCGCCAATTGCATAGTGGCCCAGCTCTGCTGAAGGTGTGGGATTCGACCCCCACTCTTCATGAGCTACATCCCAGCTGGATGTCGTTCACATGAGACGTTAAATTGGAGGTGCCTTTTACTGGGTGTCTATGCTGAGGCAGGTAAAATACCCCACCCATAGGGTAAATGTGTAACATGGTCGGACTCCAAGCCTTATCATCTCATCAGCTGACTAAGCTTCAGAAGTTCAGACCCAGTGGCATTGAGAAAAAGACACAGACACGTGATTACCACTGCATCTTCCACTGACACTCTCATCAGCATTAATGATATTTCTAAACAATTTACTCTATATTACCATTGATTCAATTAATATAAAATAGGAAACCAAATAATGGTTGCAATGGAAAGATACAATGCAATGTTCAGCACGTAATTATTTAAAGATCTATTAAATGTGTTGACAAAAGTGTTAATTCGGCTAATAATTTCCTGTTGAACTGCAGTCGTAACATAGTTTTTTTTCCTCATTACAATACAGATTTCAGGCGCATACAATGAAATCTCATAAAAAAAGATTTGACACATCGCATTTTATAGAAAATATATCATCTTTCCTACCACATTTCATGCTTCAGAGGACCACCATATAAGATGAAATAAATGCTCAATTGATTGAATCATCGCAATTCAGGATTAAGTAAGTTGGTGATTCATGTTATGATTCAGTAAAACCAAAATCTAACTTGAAGGCGAATGATATTTGATAAAACAGACCCACCCACTTCCAAATTTGGAAACGTGTCGTAACATCACCACTACTTGACAGGTGAGAAAGAAATTAGTTCTACTCGCCTTTAAATGGCTTCGTCTTTCTCAGAATCAAGTGAGTCACTTGCAGCCAATGCATATTTTCAAGAGGTAATATTAAATGTATTATTTAGTATATGAACTATCTGAGCAGGGAAACAGCTTAAATACAATAAAATCATAAGGGCAAACAAAAGCAGAGTAGAAATATAAAAATTTCAAATAAAACAATAAAATAGTATAAATATGCCCAGCAATACACAGGTGAGCGGGACTAAACTTGTGCCAAATGCAGAACAGGTCACATACTAAGAGGCTGTATTCTTTACTGACTTTGTGTGTATGAGGACAAATTCTTATAATAGGGTTAACTTGGAAATAAACATTAGGTCATGATATTGAGTATCAGCTAATAGTAGTAGTAACTTTTATGGACCAAAGGTTCAACAATAATACTGGCAAAATTCAACAACAGTAAAACTCATAAATATCATATAGCCCTATACATTTTTCTCCCTTGCAACTCTCATCCAGATGAAAATCCAAACTACTCTGACTATAATGCAACGATGAAAGAAAGCAAGTTCATATGTCAGATGTCTTATGCATTATTATTATGAATGTGCTATATTATCTGTTATTTTTGAGTAAACAAGAAAATATAGTCATTAAGATAATTTAGGACTATCATTATCACTTTCGTGTGTATGGTAGCAGCTGCATGTGAAGACTGTCAATTGAGATAATAACAGAAGAGGTATCAGTACCTGCTGGTGCACGTTTTGTGGCCGCATCCTGAATCCACAGATTTCCTCTTTTCTGACAATTTAATTTGATGGGTACATTACTGAGGTGCTGAGGCTGAATGAGCATTAGGCCTGTTATGATTAATAGGCATGTATTCTATACCTTTTTTGTAACTTTCACAGCAAATTAAAATGCTGAACTCCGCGTGACAGGACCAGTAAATACTGATATAGGTGATACTGGTCATGTGAAAAGTGACTAGCATTGACAGTATGCAAATGCTCTTTGAAATTTTACTGATATTTACTTTCACATATTATCAAGCTAACATATAGGAATTGGCTATAACCAAGGAGTGGTCGAAAAATATTTACAAAAAAAGACTTAGGCTCAAAAACTTCTTAAAATGATGTCAGAAATGAATTCCCCATGTCGTAAAACATATAAATCCATGTATTGTTTATTGTTTCACCAATTCTAGAACCTGAGAGAAATCATTAACTAAATATTTGTCTGGATATTCAAGTTGGCCGCCATTCTGTTGGTGAGGCTTTTTCCAAATGTCTCCATACCCAAAGGAGCTCAGGATATGGAGGTCTTAAACTATGCCAATTTTTTTGCTTGTATGACAATATGCAGAACCATATATATATACAGGGTGTGGCATAAAAACTTGAACCAGCAGCTACTGCTACCTCTTTTGTTATTACCTCAATTGACAGTGATTGCATGCAGCTGCAATCATACACACGGACGTAATAATAGTCCTAAATTATCTTTATAAATATATTTTCTTGTTTCCTCAAGAATTATAGATGATATGGATATAAATATAGCACCCGCACACTTATCACACCTTCAGTGATTTTCACCTCGGCTTTTGCAATAAAAGCATTAGATTATGTCACTGATCATACAGATGTGTTACAGACACCTTTTTGACCTTTGCCGCTAAAAATAGGGCAAAAAGATTCCTTTTCAATAAGACACCTTTGAGGCAGAAGGTGCCATTTTGGATTTTGTTCAATTTTCTGTCTCTTCTGTCTAATCAACTGGCCAATCCTCCTGAAAATCATGTTATTATTTCCAGATTAGTTGTAGATTCAAGAAGTCCCTCTGGAATGCCATTATATTTCTCCGTTTTAATTTCATGACCTTCTTGTGGCTCCAGAGGTGTAGTAACTAGGAAATCGCTAACTTGTAAACTTTTTGCAATTAGAAACACCATGCAAGCAGACAGAAATTTGACTTCTGTGGTTTGTGTCACTCAAAACAAGCCCTGCAGCATGAACCCTCTCAATAATTCAGATACTGATATTGTCTGAAGTTATAAGATCAAAAATATCACAATGACCAATTGCATATACCCCTATCTAAATGTGGCAAAACTTTAAAAGACTTCATAAGCATTTGAGTAACCTAGAGCTATCCCGAAAGAGATGTCTAAGTTTTTAGGCCGCACCCTGTATATATATATATATATATATATATATATATATATATAGGGTCACATAGCTTTCTCACTAGCTAGCGATGAAGATGCCCACAAATTCTAATGACATAGTAGCACATGTACAAAAGAGTTTTCCGTTTTTAACATTAAGGCTCGATCTACAGAACCTACTTTATAATTTAAGGAGTTAATGAAAGATGAAACTGTCCAACTGCATAGTCATTAAATCAAGAGAATGCTCTATATTTGCATGTATAAATATAAACCAATATTTTGTCAATTAAAATACTGGTCGAATGAAGGTGACAGTAGGAACTCTACTACCTTCAGGGTCCAGAAATGCGTGTTTGAATGATATATAGTGACTGTATTTGATTTTTCAGGCAAAGATGGAGATGACAAATGAACCTTTCACTGACTTGATGAGTAGTAATACCCAAGCATGGCAGATGACATCAGATGCAGATCTCGTTGAATTTTCGTCGATGGCTCCTAAAAAGGAAGAGGCTAATTGCGATATGTATGACTTCTTCATCACCGTTATAATAACAGGTGGTTTATGCATATTTGGTTGGGTTGGAAACACATTATCCTTCTTAGTGATGTGGCCAGACCGAAACCAATCCGCCACGTCGTTAACACTCTTGGTTCTTGCTGTAATCGATAACTTGGTACTCGTATTTCGGTTCATGATGAAGGTCATCCCAGCCTTTTGCAGGTTTCAGAACGTGTGTCCCCAAGTTGGGGACTACATTGATGTAAGGGTTGGTATAGTTGGATGGGGTCTCAACAGCATGGCTCAACAAGCAACGACTTGGAATGCGGTAATAATGACAGTCATTCGGTATATTTCGGTGTGCATTCCCCACCGTGCTAAGACAGTAGCAAATGTCAAGATGACACGATATGCTTGCTCTGTAAACATCGTTGCTTCAATCATCTTCAACATACCAAGAATGTTTGAGAACCAAGTGGAATTTGATGAAAACGGAAAAGCCATATTAGCCCGAACATCTCTGAACAAGAAGTCTTCGTTTTCGATTGGATACAAGCAGGTAGCTTTCTACCTGGTATTCTATGTCATTCCTCTTACTATCCTCATCGTCCTGACTGCGCGTCTCATCCATGCTTTGAGAAAGGCAGCCAAGAAACGCCAAGAGATGACTCAGAAGGCTCAAGACCGACAAGACATCACCATAACTCTAGTCGCTGTTGTGATTGTATTTATCATCTGTCAATTGTTCACTCCGGTCAGACGTACCATTGTCTATTTCATCCCAAGGAACAAACAAAAATGTCCCTTTCCATATCACTACTTCAATGAACTGAACTCCACTGCTATTGTGTTCAACTCAGCTATCAACTTCGTCCTGTATTGTCTATTTGGTAAACGCTTTAGACGACATCTTCGCGAATTGCTCTCATGCCACCGACGTGTTTCACCAGCGGAACCATCTATCCTACACAGCCATATTACAGGCACAGCCATGAACATGAGTGCTGCCAGGAATGGAAATAAAACTCAAACTGCCTCTGCATAAAAACCTTTGCCCATGAGGTAAATGGAAAACATTGAATACCTGTATATTTGAATTTAATATTCATTCAACTAGTATACTGCCAAATACTGCGAAACAGGAAGCAGTGTGTTGTATTGTAAACATGGTTTGCCTGCACTGAACTGTACATCCTTTACACCTTTTCTTATGTGTAGATGTGAAGGTGTAGACATTTGCGGACTTGAAGTATAGAAGACTTAGAGTGCCTAGCAGAAAAGTGGTCACATTAGCATTCCATGTGGAATTTTCGGAGTGCCAATGGTTACGTCACTACTCCTGACAGCCTCTTAGTCATAACATAGTTGAAATTATGCAATACTAATAATAAACTATTAAAACAACCAATGACATCTTTTGTAATACTAATTAATAGGCTATCATGTTTGGTTGATCCTATTAACAACTTCTCAAGTACATTGTGTATTTTTTTTAAATATATATCACCACCTGATCACAACAGTCAACTACTTCTCATCCGAACTTCTGCAACTGTTATTTTCAGCCACTAACTTCTGAGTGAAACCACTATATATGCTAGGCACTATAATGGAAGAAAAAAAGGTTTACCATCTATCTATTCGAAACTGGTGGCACATTAGGCCATGTATAACTGATTTATATTATTGTGATATGTTTACAGACCATAATTATATTGTAAAATTTGGTGAATTGCCTCTAAATATCTCAATATCATGTGTTGTTGTTAATCATGTAACTGCAGCCCCCCAGAATGTTTTCAAATATTGTACTTATATTTAGTAGTTATAAAATGCTTTAATTTACATTGTGGCTATATTGGTTGTATGTAGTGAATATGTTTTTGAAAATAATTCCATTGACCATTACTTTATATTGTAAATAGATTTTGCTAATATATTTTGGGGAAATGATATAATTTCACAAAGGTTTTACTTATATTATACTTATTAGCCATTAAAATGTTGTAATAATCTAAACATTAAAACATAAATGAGTGTAGTTTTGGTGAGAGACAGAGAGATGCATTGCATGTTGACAATTGATGAAGTGAATGAACTCATATATCAAATTTCTGTAAAATAAATTATATCTTTTTAAAATCATGTGTAAATAAATTTTAATATTGTTAAAACAAAATTCCCAATTTTCTGTGTGTGCCACTATATAACTACTATACAACGATTTTGTGGTTTCAGATTTTCGTCCTGTGACATTATAAGTTACATTTTTATGGAAACATCAAAACAATCTTTTTATCTTCGCAATGGTTGTATAATATAATTCTATATTTGTAATACTTGTATTGACAATATACAGCAATGTGGCCTATTGAATTCACTCAAAAACCTTCTTAGCTTATTGACTGCTCTTATTAATCATCAGGTAACTGAATACTATTCCTGTACCTTTTTGTAATAGTAGATTTAGTAGAAGTATTATTTTAATATTATTATCTAATTTTATTTTTTTGTAACAATAAATTTAGTGAATGAAATGCTATTGATATATCTGAAATTCCACAAATATCATATATGGCATTTTTATATTGCCTATTCATATTGAACAAGTATATGATGGTTTCCAATGACAAAAAAAAAAATCAAAAATTATTGTGTGTCCAGAGAAATAAAATACCTACAATAAAAGAGTGTCTTAGTGTGTTATCATCTTCTTTATTGTGATTGTTCATCAATACAATATGTATTTTGTTTGTGACAGCATTTTTTTGTGGCAGCAGTTATGACAAAAAAGGAAACAAAATATATAAAGTTATTGTTTGGATGATTTATAAAATGAAGATATATGAGATAAAGAAATAGGTAAGCTCATGCACACCATGCCCTTTAAACAACTGATTTATAACTATTCCATAAACTGAAAAAATTGTCATGGTGCAATCTGCCAAATTATTTGATTGTGAGATTGCAAATTAACTACATTTATATGTATGTATATGTATGTATGTATAGTTTATTTAAAGTCGTATTCAATAAAAATAACACTATTAACAGTTTATAATATATATATATATATTATTTTATTGACAACGCAATATCAGTGCAGATACATGTGTCATAAAAAATAAAAATAAAGTAAAGGAAGAGAAGAAAATAATAATAAATACATATATAATAAAGAAAATATAATAAAATAAAGGCATGAAATTTTTCTAAAACGCTATAGTAAAGACATAAATAACTATATACAGCAGGTAATGAACTAATAAATATATGTATCTTTGAGCACCTAGTACAATTAACACCACTGGTAATATTGATATATAATGAGCACCTATCACGAAGGGTTGAAACAAGATAACATACAATTCAGTCTACATAAGTGAATACAATGAACAAGATATGTACAAAAGAAAAAAAAAATAATAATAATAATAATAAAAAGAAATAAATAAAAAAAAATAAAAAAAATAATAATTATAATAAAACACACATGCTTATATATACAAATGAAAATCCAAACACTTGGAAACAGCTTTTTCAATGTGCCACCAACCACTCTGATAGGTCCAAGAGGTAATGGACAATTTACCTGACTAGTCAATTCCTAGTACTATGATAATTGAGAACCTAATACTTATGTTTTACAATCCAATTTTATTGCAATTTTTAAGAATTTTCCAAGGGCACAGTTTAAGTTAGTATCTTTACTTGTCAATATTTGAAGGAATTGTTCAGATGGGTTAAGAACAAAGAAGTTATCAATACATTTACATACTATATCAAATAGGTTATTGCGAATGGCATTAAATTGTTCACAGATCATTAGGCAATGAAATTCATCTTCAACTTGATTAAGATTGCATTTTTCACAAGTTCTTTCCTCAGCGGGCACAAATGGGCGTTTGTGCCTACCTAATTCGATATTTAAGTTGTGAGAGCTCAGCCTGAAACGAGCTATATTACAATAAATTGATTTAGGAAAGTCATGATACAAATAGGGTTCTATTCGAATATCTTTTATAAGTTCTTAGTTTGGGGTTACGTACGCTATCATTGATCTCATGCAACATCTTGGCATGGGCCTGTTCATACACTGACACGATTGTCTTGTTTAAGTCAAACTCATTATGGTTCATATTGAGGGTCTCGGTGACCTTGCAAAGTCTCGTGAGCCAACATGGTTTACCCTTTTGATATAACTCAGTCTGAATCTCATAGCAACTTTGCAGAAGTGAGGGACATGTGTTAGACCTGAGTCTGTTAGAAATTTTAATGCTGAGACCTGTTGTCTGACAAACAGCGGAAACCTCCCAGTGTCTGCTAAAATAGCTATTGTTGAAGTTTGACACCTGACACCCAGCATGTTCTTGAGAAATTTCATTTGTAATTTTTCGAGGGTGTCGATTTGTTTTTCTGGGAATCATATTTCACTATTATATTCAAGTATTGGCAGTATATGGGTGTCGAACATTTTCATACTTAATTTAGGGGGCAGATAGCCCGCAGTGGACTTTGTGTTCTTCTTAAGTGCATACATTGCTTTCTGCGCTTGAATTGCTAGGTGTTCATACATTTCTTTGTGTACATTTTTTGAATTACAAAGAACATGTCCTAAATATTTTTATGAGTTAACTACTTCTAAATCTTTATTTCCAACACTAATGTTGTAGTTTTTACAGGCAATATTTTGCTCATTTTTATGGAAGATCATGACTTTACTTTTTTGAGAATTGATAATCAAATGCCACTTCCTACAATAGGCTTCTAGATTGTCTAGGAGTGTTTGCATACCATCTTGACTTTCTGATATCAGCACAAGATCATCAGCATAGAGCAAATGTGTGTAAGTAGTACTATTAATTTTCACTCCACATGTCTGATCTAGATATTCACACATATCCGATAAATACAAATTAAAGAGTTTTGGACTTACAATCCCACCCTGAAGAACACCATGGGTACTATCTATGCTAGCACCTAATTCACCCTGCCATCTAACTTTAGCACTGGATTTGGAGAACATGCTTTCTATTATTCTTACTAGTCGACCACCATAACCCTTCTTACTCATTTTGTAATACAGAAAGGTACGATTGACAAAATCAAATGCTTTCGAGAAGTCTATAAATGTTATATATAAGGTTTTTTGAGTTGATTTTATAATGTGATATTAGAGAGTCTATTATGAAAACATTATCACTAGTTCTGCAGCCTTTACTAAAGTCAAATTGATTAGGATCTACAATGTCTGTAGCCTCACTTTGAAAGACCAATCGTTTATTTATAATTGATTCAAATATTTTACCCATACATGCCATCAGTGTTAATTTACGATAGTTGTCTGGTTCATCGTGGCTACCTTTTTTATGCAAGGGTTGAATGATTCCTTCGGACCACTTATCCGGATAAACACCCTTTTCCCAAATATAGTTGAACAGTGTTGTAAGGGGATGGAGTAAGTAATCAGAGAGATATTTGTAAAATTCATTACCAATTCCATCTATACCAGGGGCTTTACCTTGCTTTAAGTTTTTCAGTTCAGTCTGTACCTCATACAATGTTATTGGCATATCTGTCATAAATGCAGCAGAATCAGAGGGTATGTTAAGATTTTCTAATTGATCCTCTATATCTTTCAAGAATTGGATGTCGAAATTAGATACAGACTCGCTAGGTGGGGATTGTACATTTGCAAAATACTTTTCAAAACAGTCCAGATCAATAGTGCCTGCAGTAGTAAATTTATTACTTTTCTTTAGTTTATCCCAATATTTCCAATAATCACAGGGGTTTTTCCTTTCTAATGTACAGAGTTCATTTCTAATTTTATCTTGAAAGTTTCTCTTCTTTCTTTGTATAGTAGCTTTAAACGTATTTTAAGGGAGTGGTACTGTCTGAAATTGTCTTGTAAGTTCAGATCATGAGTTTTAGCAAAGTCATTGATAACACGTTTGAGTTGTTTACATTCATTATCGAAACACTCATTTCTAGGGAAGCTATCACCTACTGCCTTTTGATATTTCTTTAGGAAATTTTCAGAAATTGCAGTCTCCAAAAGAGTGTAGACATCAGAGACTACATCATTAACTCCTTTATCACTAATTATACTGTCAATGAATGCATCATGTAATACTGAGCAATGCTCACTACTCACAGATGATGTTAAGCCAGAAGCAGCATCTGCATTAAAAAGATACCTGTAAAACTTAGCCTTACTGTTTTGTGGTGTTTGGTTAGGTATGTTAGTTAAAAAGCAACCACTTTGACTTATCTTTCTTGTAAGAGAGAATACCAAAGGCTTGTGATCAGTGGTTCAAGATCCAAATTTTGCAAATTTTGGTGGAACAAGGCATCACAAATTAAGTAGTCAATTAGACTTTTACCACATGGTGTATAACAGGTGAATGAACCTGTGCTATTATCTTTATTAAAATATCCATTCATTATCCTCATGTTGCTAGATTTACAGAGATCAAGCAAATCTTTACCATATCTGTTTGACTTGCTATCATCTGAGAAACGATTGTACTGAGGAAATTCACTAGATGTTGCAAATGTTATTGCATCTATAGTATCATCTCCTGATGTTAAAATATAGTCAGGGAGTTTACCTGTTCTAGCATTAAAGTCACCACATATTCCCACACTACCCTTTTGACTAAAGTGGGCAATTTCTTCTTGAATAAGATTGAATGCGTTGTTGTATAGAAAACTTGATATTGTGGAGGTGGAGTCAAGGGGGGGGGGGGGGGGTATATATACCCCAGCTAAGAATATGCTGTTAAGCCTGTTTTGCTTTATTTTCAGCCATACTGTAAAATCTGAATTTTTCGTAACCGTTACAGCACCACTTGAGTGTAAGCTAGATCTAATGAGTACACCTATTCCACCAGCAGGTTTCCAAGCACGTGGATGTTGAAATTTCCTTTGAAAATGTTTATACACATACTGGCCTGTATCTGGTGTATATTTATCTAGTTTCATAGTTTCAAGAAAAATAATTATGTCATGCTTAGAAATGTATGATAAGAAGTCATGGTCTTTTAGTTTGTCACCTAAACCATGTACATTCCATACCATTATCATCAAGTTCTTTCCATCGCAAACTGGCGCGTTGCCAGAGCTATAGTTTATAATGCTAGTTATTGAGGATACGCTATTGCTAACAGTCTCAATTTCAGTATTCGACACCATATCATCACCATTCATTCTACTGTTATCAATTTCAGTATTCGACACCATATCATCACCATTCATTCTACTGTTATCATCATTACATGTCATAATATCATCAAAAACAGGCATTGTGAAATTACTTTTAGTGTCATTATTATTCAAGCTAGCGATTCCATCTCTTACAATAAAACTATTACTAACACTGTTTATAGTCACATTATCACCCTCTACCACAGTTACATTATTAGTATTTAACACACCATTAACCTCACAGGATGACAGAGTGGAGGGCAACACATTAAAGGCACTGCTTCACAAGGTAAGCAACATTGCAACCAATCAAGTCTTTGGACTGGTGAGTCAGGTGGATTCTGTCATGCTGTAGTCTTGAAGTCTTGTTCGATATGAAGAGTACGTTCTTCATAGCAAGGCACATCTTACTACTGACTGAGTTAACCTGGGCAATACGTTCATTGAGAATAGCTTGATTTGGTACATGTGGAAGTCCGCTGATTATGATACGACTATCAGTAAAATCTGACCTAAGTTTTAACACTAGTCTCTTGATGCGGACAGTCACAGATTTTACATTACGAGAACGGTCTCGCACTTCAATGTCGCCAACATGCACAAAGATGGCATCAGGTGCAGGTTTCTGTGAAGCTTTCTTGATGTTGCTGACTCGAGCCTCAATCTGTTCTGCAGTGTGCCCAGGATAAACAAAGCCAGTGCCATCAAGTCCACTTTCACAAAGTCGTTGTGCCATACCACGAACATTGGAGTTGCCAACAATGAGAACATTGGGCGTATTCTTAGTCTCTTTTGAGTGAATGTTTGTAGCGTTAGTCTGTTGGGGCTTCGGAAGTGGTGGGTATTCATTAGCGTACTCTGTGTCTTGTTGTCTAATGTTCATGTGGCCCATCTTATTAAGTCCTTTCAAGTCTTGGCCACATCCCCATACAGAGTCAGTTTCAGTGTTATGCAGTAGGAGTGCACCTGAACTGCGGCGTAATGAGGTCTTAAATGCTCTGCACTGCTGCAGCTTAGCAGTGCAGATCTCTTCCATGATATCAAAGCGAACGATCTCCCATGAATCATTGTTACGACTGATCCATTTGTATATAAACAATTGTTATTCTAAGTATAATACACTTCTGTACGACTGATTAATAATAAAATTAATAAAATGCTAAATAATTAAAATATATATAATGATAAAATTCAAAATTGGAACAGTCCATAAGAATAATCTATCTCTTCCGTTGATCTTTAGAAGATAATTTTTTCGGAGTTTAAGTTTCGGCCCGTGAAAGCTGAAAAATTATAATAAAAGCCTGGTGCAGTTTCTTGCTACTTGATACAGCTTTCTTCACAAGTTCAGAGCCATTTTTTTATGGCCAATTTGAAGGTGTTGAGTGAGGGACTACTCGAGTTATTCCAGAATTTTGCTCAATAATATCGGAAACTAGACATACTGGATAGTATTGTAATGTGGAAGCACAAACTTTTCATTATCTCTCATTTCATACTGAAAGTTTTGTGCAGTGAATAATTCTGTCACATATTTTGGTGAAATCCCATTCTTAACTTTATATGCTTATCATAATAACTGCAACTTTCACACATTTATTATAAATCGTCCCAACAATAATTTATCATGCTTTACTTTTTTTTGGTCATATTATAGATCATGCTAACAATAACTTTTCAAAAAAATTTCATAATCTTTCCGTTTTGTTTCATGCAATTATCCTAACATATAACAGTATATATATTTTTTTTTCAATTACAATTTAATTTTTTTTTATGGCAGATGCAATTCAGATAAGGCGTAAGCATTAACACACTGTTCGTAGCTTGGATGGAAACGTTGGACCAATATGTAAATTACAAAATCCCATCAAGTATGTCGATGCCAAATGTAGATCAGTAGTCCTTTTGACTTTCATATCGATATGTTTTATTCATGCTGTGTCTCTTTGTAAATATTGCCGCACATATATGCAAACTATTTCCAGTAATTAGCAGATAACAATTATCCAAATACAAGAAATATAAGGAAATTGAAATTGTCCAGAGTATAAACAAAACAAGGCAAAAATATGACAAAATATCAGGGAGCATATGGAATGAAATTATTTCACAGCTGCCGTCACATTCTGAGGTAGAGAAAGTTTCATTAAAGACATGTAGTAGAACGATAAAGAATTATCTTATATACAAAAAGTATGAACAATCGTAATTTTTAAAATATTTCCAGATATTATTCCAAATTATATATATATCGTTTTATTGACAAGCCTGATATCAGGAATTGATACATGTGTCATACAACATTACAAAACAAACAAATATACAACATAACAAAAACAGGTCTAGTGTCAACATCTACTATATATACAATCTATAATCTACCAGTATTTCTAAATATTTACTTGATAAAGTCGGTTCCAGTTTTGTTTACATATACATACATGAATATAAAAATGAGAGTTAATACTGTACAGGTCAATACTTCAAGTGGGTAATACTGTAATGATTTCAAAACAAATTTGAATAAAAAGTCAGTTAAAATGGCAAAAGAAGGTGTCCATGGGTTGGGTCAGTGGGTGGGGTCTTCAGAGCAGCATTGCGCTGACCTCTGAAATGGCGAAAGGGGGTGTCCATGGGCTGGGTCAATGAGTGGAATCTTCAGAGCAACATTGCGCTGACCTCTGAGATTGTCATCATGGGGTGTTTGAATTGAAAGGTTCCCTGTCTAGTGGAAGGGGGGCACCAATACTGAATTAACATTATGAAAAAACTCTATTTAGAAAGTTGCCTAATGCCTTTAGCACTTCTGGATTCTTACATGACAATAGGGCTTGGAATTGTTGAGATTTTTCTAGGTCATGAAAATTAGGTATACTATCTGTTGCTATATTAAGTAATTCTAGCCTTGGTATTTCATTTTTATTACATGTCAGTAAGCAGTGAGATTCATCTTCTATTTCACCACTGTCACAATATTCACATATTCTCTCATGCAAAGGAATTTTTGGGGATTCATGTCTACCAGTTTCAATTTTAAGATTGTGGGAGCTAACTCTGAATCTTGCTATATTACTGTATGTTTTTTTGGGCAGATTTAACAGTAGGTATGGCTCAATGCAGTAGCTGGTTTTAAATGTTTTATAGGTCCTAAGTTTAGGTTGGGCGTTTGTGTCATTTATTTCATGAAGAATTCTATCCTTTTCATTGTCATAAAGTACTAGTTTTATCTTATTTGTCAGTACGCTGGGTTCTAGAGCTTGCCAATTAATTATGTTTGCTTCAGAGATGATATGCTTTACTTTAGTGTACCAGTTTCTCTGACCATTTGTGTGTAGTTTTTCTTGTATTTTCAAGCACTTATTTAATATTTCACTATTAGGCATTGTCTGAAGTCTTGCCCAGTAGTTTACTGTAGCAAGTTTTTGTCTGATGTGAAGTGTAAATCTTCCTGTTTCTGCATACACAGCTAAGGAAGGGGTTTGTTTTCGTACATTTAATACATTCTTCAGGTAACCTAATTGCACTTTCTCTATTTCAGAAATAGGGGAATTTTGTGACCATAGTACACTATTATATTCTAGAATGGGAAGTATATAACTGTCAAACATTTTTATGGCAAGCAAAGGGGGTATATGACCCAATGCTGGTTTAAGTTTACTTCGTAGAGCAAAGAGAGCCTTTTGGGCTTGGGTTATTAAGTGACTTGTCACCTTGTGATGTATGTGTTTATGGTTATTTGTGATGATGTGGCCTAGGTATTTATATGTGTCTACATTTTCTATACTCTGAGTGTTATATATGAAATTAATAGAGCTTTTCGTACCAATTTTCATCACTTTAGTTTTTAATATATTCACTATAAGATGCCATTTAGCACAGAATTTGTGCAGTGAATCGATACTGTTTTGTAGGCCTGCAGCTGAGTTAGATATGAGAACTATGTCATCTGCATAGAGGAGGTGAGTGAAATGTGTGCCGTCTATTTCTATTCCATTGTTTATACTTAGATGGTTTGGTAGGTCAGACATAAATTCATTAAATAGCTTTGGGCTTAAAATACCACCTTGCAGTACCCCAAATATACTTTCAATGGGAGGACTAATTTCTCCCAGCTGGACTTTAGCTTGGGTTTTGTCAAACATACTCATGATGATTTTCAGCATTTTCTGGCTCATTTTTTTGTTTGTGGAGTTTGTAATATAGCGCATTTCTGTTTATATAGTCAAAGGCTTTTGTGAAGTCTACGAAACATAGATATACAGGCATTTTTTTAAATTGTTCGTGTCTGATGATTGTGTCTAACACAAATACACAGTCAGTTGTTCCTTGAGAGGGAGTAAAACCGAATTGAAAAGGATCATCTAAGGACATGGCATCATTTTTAAAATATAGCCTGGCATTAAGGATGGAGTCAAATATTTTTGCCATGGCAACTGTAATAGTAATTTTCCTATAATTGTCAGGATTTGAGTGATCTCCCTTTTTGTGCAGTGCATAAATTAGTCCCTCTGCCCACTGAGATGGATAATCACCTTTATCAAATATGAAATTGAAGATTGCACAAAATGGAACAATAAGTTCATTTTCAACACATTTATAGAATTCACCAGTAATGCCATCAATACCTGCTGCTTTATTATTCTTCAACTTTTTAAGATGTAGAGCTACCTCAGATTCTGTGATGTAGCTGTCACAAATATTTGCAGGGAGAGTGTCAATTATGTTGTTATCTGGGATGGTTTTAATTTTATGTATGTATTCATCAATTTCTGCCATGTGTTCTTGATCAAAATATGTGCATACTGGGGGATTAATCTGATTTTTAAAATAGCTATAGAATGTGTCTATATCTGGCAGATTCTGTGTTGTTTTATCATTATTACTATTCGTGAGTTTATTCCATAATTTCCAACACTCTGTTTGATTGGTGGAGTGCAGTTGGTGTAATTTATCTCTATTTGACTGTAGGTGTAGTCTTTTCTTTCGCTGTATGATTCTTTTATAATTTTTATGCAGTAATTTGTAATGTTGGTTACAAGTAGTGATATTAATGTCATGTTTTACAGCATATTCATTGGCTGTTTTCCTAGCTTTTTTGCACTCTTCATCATACCATGAATTAGTTGGAAACTTGTTTGTCACAGATTTGAAATATTTCTTTTTAAATATTGGGTCTATACCAGTTTTTATGTACTCATAAGTGGCATGTATTACAGCATCTGAACTAGTGTTCTCAGACAGTTGATTAGTTAAATGGAAAAGTTTTTCTTGGGCATATTCACTGTTGAGAGCATCCTTGTAGTCTGTTACTCTAAACTTGTCAAAAGCATACCTATAGCGTTTATTATGATTAGAGTTTTTACTTTGCTTGCTGTTGGTATTAATACTACCAAGCATTGAATCTGTCGCGATTGAGAAAGTCAAAGGTGTGTGATCAGATTCCACCAATTTTGCACAAATTTTAAATTCATTTAATAGTTCTGTTAGTCTCTCTGTAGTGAGTAGGTAGTCCACCATACTTTTACCAAGGGGAGCATGACATGTGAAGTCATCTGTGTTATTGGGATTATAAAACCCATTCATAATTCTCATGTTACTATTTTGACATAGTTGAATGAGGTCCTTACCGAAACTATTATGAGCCTTATCCCTTGTCTGTCTTACTTTAGATAGCCAGGTGGAGTTAAGTGAATATCCTAAATCTGAGTTTGTATTGTTTAACATTATTAAGTCATTGGTATCTTTACCATGTACATTTGGGGCTACATCATTTAGACCACCTGTGCGACTATTGAAGTCGCCACAAAGAGCAACGAGTGGGGTGCATTGGAGGAACTTTCCAATATCATCTTGTAGGGCTTGGAAAATGTCATTACTGTTACTACTGTTACTATTCAGATAAACTTTTGAGCCAGCCGGTGGAATATATGTACCTCCAATAATTATAGCAGGGAGTGGATGTTTTTGTTTAATATGTAGCCAAATAACATTTTCATTGAACTTTTCTATTTTGATTAGATGTTTTATGCTATTTTTAATTAGGACAGCTATGCCACCTGCTGGTCTCCTTGCTCGAGGATGTTTATATTTACGTTGACAGTGGAAGTATTGATAATTAGGGAGAGGGGGATTATAAGTATCAAGTTTCATTGTCTCAAAGAGAAATATCACTTCGTAACCAGAGAGAAATTTACTTACACTATCTAATTCAAATTTACTGCCTATCCCTTGGATATTCCAGAAAAGTATGTTTATATTACCACGAGACATTTCACATAACTGTTTATTTACATGAGGTGTCTTTAGTTTATTAGGTAGATAGCTTATATTTAGTATGTCCTTTCTCCTTATATTATTGCTACTACTGAGGCTTTTCTGACTTGATATGGTTGAGTGAGCCAAGACATTTTTAGTTGAGTCTACAAAATCCTTAGCAATGGCATTATTAATTAAGTCTAAAACATCATTATCAATGGCATTTTTAGTTAAGTCTACAAAATCGTTTTCAATGGCATTATTAGTTAAGTCTACAAAATTTTTATCAATGGCATTTTTAGTTAAGTCTACAAAATCATTATCAATGGCATTATAAGTTAAGTCTACAGAATCATTATCAGTTAATTCTATGTTTATATTTACCATATGTCGTCCATACTTATTGTTTGTGTTAGAAATTCCCATTTGTGCCCCCCCCACCAGGAACAGGGGTGTTGAAGCAGATGTCTTTACATGACTGGGTGGCTGGAACCAACTCATCGAAACCTTTGTATGGAGTCAAGATAGGGTTTCTTAACGATTGAGGCGATACGTCGGCCAAGCATCATCTTTGAGGCATATGACAGATGGATATTATCTTGAAGTTTCGAGTTGTTGTTGTCAAGGTAACTTATCATGCGCTCATTTAAGGCCAGATGTTGCATAAGTGCGTTTACCCTTTGAATGGACTGGCGTCTCTGCAGGTTGCCGACGATAGTGAGTCCGACCAGGATTATCCGGGACCAAGGGTAAACGCGTTGTAGTTCACGAACCACTCTTTCATATTGTGAGTTAATCTGGTTGGGGGACATTGCATTTGCCGCTTCAATATCGCCCGCCATGAGGACAATATGGCTTGGGTCTGGACCGTGTGGGATGTGACGTATGCGAGTGCCAATGTACTCCAATGTACCACCGGGGTAGAAAACAGATTTTGCCGAGAGTTCATTTTCACTGAGAAAACTGGCCATCTGACGCACATTAGAATTTCCAATGATTAGCACGGTTGAATTTGTTGAAACGGGTACCGGCAGGCACCGAGCACCTGATGAGTTGTGTGATGAGCTGTGCGGGGTAGTATTCTGATTATTCAATGAAGGGGCTTTGTTAGTACTGTTTGCGGTTATGGGGAATGCTGGTTTGCTTTTAGGGGCTGGAGACTGACTGGTCCAGGCCTTTCTTTTTTCCATGGGAGCAGTAGTTGGTACGAGGAGTGAGTACTGATTCAACTTCAACAAATTATCAAAATTTTGCTTTCAACTACTATTTTATAGCATAAAAATTACTTCATTCAACTCTGTTTAAATATCATTTTAAAATCATTCTAATGTAATTGTTATCTCAATAACACAATGTATTGTTGTATATTCTCTATCTTTAATTTTTACCAGCTCGATAAGCATATATGCTTCTTCTGGTAAATAAACATACAAACAAACAAACATGTCACACCTGGGTTAAAGACTAAAAATGCCCAATAGATAGTCTGAGTAGAGGAAATGAGGGCAAGCTGAAATGGTGGGCAAGATGACACATAAATGTACATAGTTATTGCTGTTTATATATGTACACACTCATGTTCTTCAAGTGACATCATACGCCATATCAATCAGAAAGCTTAGGGCTTGTCTACAAGGAAAATCAACAAATGATTGAAAATTTCAGAAAATATTCCGAACAGCATAGAGAAAATTACACACGTTACTGTTGCATCTCTGAAGGGAAATTTCCACCAGGTTTAGTATCTGTATGCATTTCACTGGGCCATATTTTCAACAAATAAAATCTTCCAGGGCATTTTGAAACAGGGCAAGATGAAACATTTCCTGCCATATGTCCGAAGTGATAAACTTGCTAAATTTTTGTTTTGTCACAATGGTTCCTGTTATTGGCTTGTCAGCAATTGTCCTGATAGTCCCAATTCTTCATCAAATTTGCATATTTCTGTTATTGACTTGTCGATCATTATCCAAGGCACTAAATATAAAAGTAATTTATGAAAATTGGGTCATAAAAACCCAAATAGCTCATAATATCTGCTTGCTTGATGATTGATATGGAATGAAGAATAAAATAAAAAACAGACCAGTTTTTCACATGCAAACAAGTTAAGGGAAGGGGTTTATCTTGCTCCCCTACTTATTGGTAAATGCTACCCTTTAATTTTGACAACACTTTGTGTGGAATATAGTTACAATAACCTTGCCAGTAAAAAGATGTTGAATTAGATTTGTTTTGGCTTGCAAAAGTAGATGCAAGTTGGAGTCACCATCTTTTTTATTTTTATTTTTTTTTGTTTAAGACCAATAAAACTTCGGTTAGACTATGTCATCAAGCATATATATACAATGCATCTTACAGATTAAATTAATTTTGGCCTATTTACAGGATAAAACCACAGTAATAGCTGTAAAAGCTGATGCTCTGTTTGGGCTAAAAATAGACGATAAATGCACATAACAGCACATCTACCTACGTCTATTAAGACTTAAAACAGCATGGCATTAATTCTCTTTACTGCTTTTGGCAGGCTGTCATGGACAGGAAAAGCATTGGACAAACTAAGTGCAATTTATTCTTAGAGACAGCACCATCTAGTATTCTTTCTGTAGTTGTCATTCATTTTATCTAATTTTGCACAGCTGAACCAATCAAGGATCACCTGAGTGCACTTTCATTGACATAAAGGGGGTATATGTATTTTCAAGTTAAGTTGTATAAATGCCCAAATTGAATGATAGAAAAGAGCCAAAAAAATAGTGTAAAAAACCAAACTTTGATTTTATAAATAAAACCCCAATGAATTTCTCACTCATTGTTTTTCTCCTTTTTTTTTTAATTTTGCCTTCTTCAGTTTTGCTTCAAGTCATTTCTCTGGGGGTCCACACCACCTGTCTGTTTGGTCAGCCTGGATGATGTTGTCTCAATAATAATAATAGTAATAGTTCAGAAGAAAGTAAGGAGAAACAGGTCGTTTATCACATTTTAATTCTTGCTGATTCAGGTAAAAAGCAAAGTCACTTTTTTCCTTTCTAAAGAGGTGTTCACACTGTCATGTAAAAGACCTACGAGGAACCACGTATGTCAAAAATGGGCCATACGAGCCTCTATTCATCACGTATAAATTCTTTCCACGAGCGTACATGGGCAGTCATAGATCGCTCGGCGGCCGTCTGTCAAACACTCGCCGAACGTACGTCGCCAAGCAAATGTGAGGCATACGTGAGGCATGCCTGAGGGATATGTGACACATACGTGATTCACTCGTAGGCACTCGTAGGCACTTATAGATCGCTCGTAGATCACTCGTAGATCGCTTTTAGATCACCCATGCAAGTGGTTCAAGGATTAGCAAGGATGGGAACGGAAGACGACAGATTGGCGACGGACGTCCATCGAGCATTTTACAAGCATTCTATGATTGGACGCAAGTGGATGGCAAGTTTACTCAAAGTTTTAAACATGTTTAAAAGTTTGCCCTCACCATGTATGCTCTTGAGTGGTCAAGTGCAACCAGGAGCATTCTATGAATTAGCGTGAGTATAAGTAAATTGGTCGGCGAGGGAATCACGTATGGACAAGGATGAGCAAGAGTAAAAAACAAATTTCATCCTTAGTCATACATAGGTCTTATCCGTAATAGTGTGAACGACCTTTAGTGACAATATTTATTTACTCCTGTCACTAGCGGAGTGCTACCCAATAAATTTGCTTATATATTTAAACAATGCCATTTTTAAATTATCAAATATAGGTACAGTCAATCCTCGATTCTCCAGGCCTCACTTATCCAGTTTCTTAGCTATCCGCACACAGTTGGCTGGCAACAGATATACTTAATGCATTTATATATATTCAGTTTTCTGGTTCCCTCATTTATCCACACAGTTAACTGGGGGACGAAGGTTTGCCGATAAATGAGGGTTGAACGTATATTGAAAAAAACATGCACCACAAAAAACTGAGATATTCATAGTTTTTCGAGAGCAAATTAATTACGGGTAAACTGTCACTACAGATTGAATCAACAGATGTAACAATTAGGAGTTGTACACTCATTTCAGTAAGACTCATTGGATTTCTTTTTTATATTAATTTTGAAACCATCCAAACTATTATGAGTGTCATTTTTGTAAATAGAGAATTTTCTCAACTCCTTTATCCATTAATTACCTAAAAAGAAACCAATTAGTCTTTGTGTGACATCTTGGTTAGAAAATGAAGAAGATTGAGTAAATTCTCAGTGTTATACCAGGGCAAGCCTGCTTTTTGTATGACTATACCAGGATTCATGATAAATGTCCACTTGTTTTTTGTTTGGCATATTTTTCCATAAATGGCATGAAGTAGCGCAAAATTAACAGAAATGTTAGCAACAAGTCAAAGCCCAATTTTCTAGATGATAAAAACAGTTCTGGAAACCAAATAACCAGAATTGTGCTATATTGTCCATTGTAATTTCTGCTGCTTCTCTTAGAACAAAAAAATTGACATAATGATGGATGAGATAACGGCAAAAAGCTGTCAATGCAAAGATAGGGAACTTGAAGTTAATTTGTACAGAGAGGGTTTTTTATGGGTTAAGAAGTTTGGCTTTGACTGTTTGGTAACATGTATAACTTTTTTGTGCTTCCCCGTTACATATGTGTGAAACTAAGAACAAAAAACAAGGGGATATTTATTTTGGATGATACAATAATAAGAGAATAAAAGAATGCGTCATTGGCCAGCCTCGGCACATAGTCCATGCGTCTAGAAGAATGAAGAATTTGTGCAATGTGTGCACTGGTAGAAATGTCCTTTGGAGTCTGGCTGTCCAATTTGGATTGGACATTCTGTACTGAACCAATTTTGATCAAATGCATTAGCCTGTAGTACTGAAAATCTTCCATGATTTCTGGCTTCAGCTAGACAATGCAGGAACATATTATCCTTAAACCATGCCATAGTTTGTTAATAAGGGCAAACAACATGCCTTGCATTGCACAAACTGAACAAATCCAGGTCATGAATCACTCTCAAGATTATGGTTGAACCAAAATGTTACAGAACTCTGATGTCACCCAGAAAATTTAGAAGTTTGTGGTTTACTTGAATATAGGGCAAAGTGTTGGCAAGTGAAGACATGCAGTTACAAATTTTCGATTTATACTCTCATTTTGTATTTTGAGTGTGCCATGTTGGTAAATATGATAAGACCTCTCTCGCATTTCTTTTGCCGTAACGTGTATTATGATGTGCAGTTAAAAGAGTTTAGTGAGATCAAAGTAACGACATATTCGAGATTTCTCAAAGCCTCAATGCTGCTGGTCTTAAGCTTAGTCAGTTTATATGACCAACTGCCAGAGGCAGATGTAATGATGAGATGATGCCTTGATGGTATGCTGTATAGTTAGTTGGCAAGAGCTTCCTGATTTTGGAATCTTGCATACATCATGTTGATGCTAAGAAGTAAACCAGTTTATATGACCAACTGCCAGAGGCAGACATAATGATGAGATGATGCCGTGATGGTATGCTGTATAGTTAGTTGGTAAGAGCTTCCTGAGTTGGTAAGCCTACATTATGTCAATGCTTAGAAGTAAACCAGTAACACAATATACTTTCTTTCACACTTGAATCAAACGAAACACAAACGTAATTTAATTAGTGGTCCTTTTATTGTTACATATTAAGTTAGTGTTACATGTGATTATTTATTGCAGGACCAGTTGTTTTCGATAGTAGATTACTTCTGTGACTCTAGCCCCTCACTGCAATGAAAGGAATTTGTAACATAGAAACTAAGCCTGTATGCAGTAAATTGAAGGTTTTTGTAATATAGGTTACAAGTTGCTCATGGTTAGCAAAATAAATGATTAGTTTGGACATAAACCATTGATACATTGATTGTTCAAACTACCCAACACAGCATATACAGGTCGTATAGACAGAAATTTTAGTTTTAGCAGAGCTGCCCAATGAATAATTCTTGCTGCTAAGTGAACCAATATTTCCACATGTATAATGTGCACTAATAGAGTCATATATCCCAATAGTTTGAAATGCTCAGCATTTTGGATGGCATATACTTCTTTTGCAACTTATATCAAAATGACCTACCTGGTGGACAGCACATGGAGTAGTGTCCCACTTTGGTGCAGATACTGCTTCCTGGGCAAGATCTACACTTGGAGCATCTTCCAAGTGGGAGTACCTGTGGAATACCAGGGCAGGCAGGACAACAGATGGCGAATCTGTCTCCAGCATCAATCTTGCAGGAGTAGCCGACTGGACAACGCTTGCCACCTCTTCCACAGTAGTAATTCTTAAGGGGATAGCCAACTGGACATCTGGCCACAGGGACGATCACATCAGGTTTGCATGTAGGCTGCGGGTAGCAAGGAGCTGTAATGCATTGGACTTGAACCAGTTCACAATGTTGTCCTCTGGGGCATGGGAATCCCTACAAATAACAAGGCATAGAAATATATCAATAAACTGAATAAGATCTAACAGTAACATTACTTTAGTATGAACTATTGACAAGGCCTAACATACAAATAGCAAATGACAATGTAGTAAACGAGACACAAAAGAAGTTCTAAACTCCAGTCACGCTAATTTAAAATTGCTGAGAGCATGGACTAAATAATCTATTTCCTTTTTAGACATACAGTTTATAAAAAACGGCCTGTCAAATTGAACCTAGACAAAGCAAGACAACTTTTGCTATCCTATGCTACCTGCAACTAGATGGAACTGTCTGGCTATAGCTGGTTACTCAAAGCCGGATCCAAAAGTACATGAAACACCATTTGATGCATAAGTTGAGTTATGCATATTTGTAATCTTTTGTTGAAAAGATGCATGTCGATTGCAAATACATATTTATGATATATTAGATAAATTTCTTACATTTACCAAGCTTTATATTTTTTCAGTGGTGGTAGTTTAAGCCGACTATAGGTAGCAATAGACAGAAGCAGTTGGCTTTAGCCAGTTACAGACAGGAAATGTAACTTAATCAGCATGCTATATTGTTGTTTAGGAATTCAGTGTAATATCCATGTATTAGATTACTTTACACTAATATCCATGTATCAGAATGCTTTAAACTACTAATATCCATGTATCAGAATGCTTTAAACTACTAATATCCATGTATCAGAATGCTTTAAACTACTAATATCTATGTATTAGATTGCTTTAAACTACTAAAATCCATGTATTAGATTGCTTTAAACTACTAATATCCATGTATTAGATTGCTTTAAACTACTATTATCCATGTATTAGATTGCTTTAAACTACTGATATCCATGTATTAGATCATTTAGAATTACTTACAGCACATGATGGAGGCTCTGTAATAGAAAATAACAATTCATTTTATTAAAGCCAACATGCAACATTACTGTGGAGCTTAATTGCAATTTAACTGTTCAGAGAATTACATTTTTAATTTAAGGGGTTTCAAATATGTTCATACTTACTGGTAGGGCTCTTGCAAGTGTGACCACAACCATTGGCACAACAGAATTGACCAGGTGGACAAGGGTTCTCAGGACCACATTGTTCAACACAGATTCCGATGGTGGTAGGGGCAGGGCAACCTGATTAACATAACACTCATTAGAACATGTCTTTTTTTTGGACATAAGGTTGACTTTGAAATATTACGTTTGCTACCATTAATAATAAAGGGTGTACATTTTTAGCCATATTATTCATGGTTACATTGACTTGCTCAACTATGTGCACACAGACAACCCCAGATGCAATTGAATTTATGGCTAGCAACAGTAGTTGATTGTTATAGTAAGAAGCTTGGGAGCTTTTCTTTTCATGCCTCTGCAGTTATATATAATTATGTAGGTGTCCATTTTTGCATCCATGGAGCCAAGTACACTTATACCCTGTATTTATACCCAAACCTCTGTGCTATTCTTAGTTGCGACCCTGTTTGATAGACCCCCCCCCCTCAAAATATGATTATAATAAGTAGTTTGTCTACCATTGGTTGTACAGACTGGTCTTCTGCTGCATCTTCGTCGGCCACACACTCTGACCATCTCACATCTTTGTCCAAACATACAGAGGACATTCTAAAATGAAGAAAATTATATTTATGGGGAAAACCAGGTAACCCTCGGTATTATTGTATAGTATAGTGTCATTTGTATATTGATTCATACCCATATATATAGAATATATTCTTCAAATATCTGTAATTCTTTCCATATGTGATTTATGTTGTAACACGTAGTACCAGATAGAGGGCGCTTGGGTTGGCTGAACCAGCCTGCCACCTAATGTTTTGTGATGCGTTTTTCGTCACATTAAAAATATACTTACAGCGCAAGTGAGTGGTCGAGGATCTTCTGGATCTGAAACAGTAAGTAAGTAACTGCTGTTAATGTGTAAACTACAACACACATTTGGGCCTAAATTCTGAAGTTGAGTACTAGTCTTGCTTTTACATCCAGGATTAGAAATCACTGGATTCAACTGTTATATGTTGGTGCTAGCCCGTAAAATATGATGATATGATTGTACTGTATATGGACCGCTTTTGTGTCTGGAATAGTTAATAATAATACTTGTAATAAAATAATAATAATAAATTTGTTTGCTAGAGCATTAATGGCAAATGGGGTCAATAAAAGCAATTATATTAAGGAAAAACTATTCAAAGAGTGGAAAAACAGTGTTATATTGAATGCGTTGCATGCCATAGGACATAAAAAGTCAAAATACAAAATGATTAAAGTTACAATATCAGTGTAGTTTGTTTTATGCTTAGATAACTAAAATAAAAGATGTTCAATAAAAGAAAATAATATAGACTACTGAAACAGGAGAACAAAGAACTAAGCTTTAAAGATCAACTAAATAAGTACATTATTATAAAAAAAAGTTACCTGGTGGTCCATTGTATGCTCTGCATCGGTTTCCACATCTTGTCTTGCAGCACACCTCACCTGGATTGCAGTCTCTGTATGTAGAACATTTGTCTCTACGTCCACCCTTACATCTACGGCTCTTCTTGCTCTTCTTGCTCTTTGAGGGTGTGTTCTTGCTCTTTGATGGTGTCTTCTTGCTCTTTGAGGGTGTCTTCTTGCTCTTTGAGGATGTCTTCTTGCTCTTTGAGGATGTGTTCTTGCTCTTTGAGGGTGTGTTCTTACTCTTTGATGGTGTCTTCTTGCTCTTTGAGGATGTCTTCTTGCTCTTTGAGGGTGTCTTCTTGCTCTTTGAGGGTGTGTTCTTGCTCTTTGAGGGTGTCTTCTTGCTCTTTGAGGATGTCTTCTTGCTCTTTGAGGGTGTGTTCTTGCTCTTTGATGGTGTCTTCTTGCTCTTTGAGGGTGTCTTCTTGCTCTTTGAGGGTGTCTTCTTGCTCTTTGAGGGTGTGTTCTTACTCTTTGATGGTGTCTTCTTGCTCATTGAGGGTGTCTTCTTGCTCTTTGAGGATGTCTTCTTGCTCTTTGATGGTGTCTTCTTGCTCTTTGACGGTGTGTTTTTACTCTTTGATGGTGTCTTCTTGCTCTTTGAGGGTGTCTTCTTGCTTTTTGAGGATGTGTTCTTGCTCTTTGATGGTGTCTTCTTGCTCTTTGAGGGTGTGTTCTTGCTCTTTGAGGATGTCTTCTTGCTCTTTGAGGGTGTTTTCTTACTCTTTGAGGATGTCTTCTTGCTCTTTGATGGTGTCTTCTTGCTCTTTGAGGGTGTTTTCTTGCTCTTTGATGGTGTCTTCTTGCTCTTTGAGGGTGTGTTCTTGCTCTTTGATGGTGTCTTCTTGCTCTTTGAGGATGCCTTCTTGCTCTTTGAGGGTGTTTTCTTACTCTTTGAGGATGTCTTCTTGCTCTTTGATGGTGTCTTCTTGCTCTTTGAGGGTGTGTTCTTACTCTTTGATTGTGTCTTCTTGCTCTTTGATGGTGTCTTCTTGCTCTTTGAGGGTGTCTTCTTGCTCTTTGAGGGTGTCTTCTTGCTCTTTGATGGTGTTTTCTTACTCTTTGAGGATGTCTTCTTGCTCTTTGATGGTGTCTTCTTGCTCTTTGAGGGTGTGTTCTTGCTCTTTGATGGTGTCTTCTTGCTCTTTGATGGTGTCTTCTTGCTCTTTGAGGGTGTGTTCTTACTCTTTGATGGTGTCTTCTTGCTCTTTGAGGGTGTCTTCTTGCTCTTTGAGGATGTCTTCTTGCTCTTTGAGGGTGTTTTCTTGCTCTTTGAGGATGTCTTCTTGCTCTTTGAGGATGTCTTCTTGCTCTTTGAGGGTGTTTTCTTACTCTTTGAGGATGTCTTCTTGCTCTTTGATGGTGTCTTCTTGCTCTTTGAGGGTGTGTTCTTACTCTTTGATGGTGTCTTCTTGCTCTTTGATGGTGTCTTCTTGCTCTTTGAGGGTGTGTTCTTACTCTTTGATGGTGTCTTCTTGCTCTTTGAGGGTGTTTTCTTGCTCTTTGACGATGTGTTCTTGCTCTTTGATGGTGTCTTCTTGCTCCTTGAGGGTGTTTTCTTGCTCTTTTTTGGTGTCTTCTTGCTCTTTGATGGTGTCTTCTTGCTCTTTGAGGGTGTGTTCTTGCTCTTTGATGGTGTCTTCTTGCTCTTTGAGGGTGTCTTCTTGCTCTTTGAGGATGTCTTCTTGCTCTTTGAGGATGTCTTCTTGCTCTTTGAGGGTGTTTTCTTACTCTTTGAGGATGTCTTCTTGCTCTTTGATGGTGTCTTCTTGCTCTTTGAGGGTATGTTCTTACTCTTTGATTGTGTCTTCTTGCTCTTTGAGGGTGTCTTCTTGCTCTTTGAGGGTGTCTTCTTGCTCTTTGATGGTGTTTTCTTACTCTTTGAGGATGTCTTGTTGCTCTTTGATGGTGTCTTCTTGCTCTTTGATGGTGTGTTCTTACTCTTTGATGGTGTCTTCTTGCTCTTTGAGGGTGTCTTCTTGCTCTTTGATGGTGTCTTCTTGCTCTTTGAGGGTGTGTTCTTACTCTTTGATGGTGTCTTCTTGCTCTTTGAAGGCGTCTTCTTGCTCTTTGAGGATGTCTTCTTGCTCTTTGATGGTGTCTTCTTGCTCTTTGAGGGTGTGTTCTTACTCTTTGATGGTGTCTTCTTGCTCTTTGAGGATGTCTTCTTGCTCTTTGAGGATGTCTTCTTGCTCTTTGATGGTGTCTTCTTGCTCTTTGAGGGTGTGTTCTTGCTCTTTGAGGGTGTTTTCTTACTCTTTGAGGATGTCTTCTTGCTCTTTGATGGTGTCTTCTTGCTCTTTGATGGTGTGTTCTTACTCTTTGATGGTGTCTTCTTGCTCTTTGATGATGTCTTCTTGCTCTTTGAGGATGTCTTCTTGCTCTTTGAGGGTGTGTTCTTGCTCTTTGATGGTGTCTTCTTGCTCTTTGAGGGTATCTTCTTGCTCTTTGAGGATGTCTTCTTGCTCTTTGAGGATGTCTTCTTGCTCTTTGAGGGTGTGTTCTTACTCTTTGATGGTGTCTTCTTGCTCTTTGAGGGTGTCTTCTTGCTCTTTGAGGATGTCTTCTTACTCTTTGAGGATGTCTTCTTGCTCTTTGAGGGTTTGTTCTTACTCTTTGATGGTGTCTTCTTGCTCTTTGAGGATGTCTTCTTGCTCTTTGAGGGTGTGTTCTTGCTCTTTGATGGTGTCTTCTTGCTCTTTGAGGGTGTCTTCTTGCTCTTTGAGGGTGTCTTCTTGCTCTTTGAGGGTGTGTTCTTACTCTTTGATGGTGTCTTCTTGCTCTTTGAGGGTGTGTTCTTGCTCTTTGAGGGTGTCTTCTTGCTCTTTGAGGATGTCTTCTTGCTCTTTGAGGGTGTGTTCTTACTCTTTGAGGGTGTCTTCTTGCTCTTTGAGGATGTCTTCTTGCTCTTTGAGGGTGTGTTCTTGCTCTTTGATGGTGTCTTCTTGCTCTTTGAGGATGTCTTCTTGCTCTTTGATGGTGTCTTCTTGCTCTTTGAGGGTGTGTTCTTACTCTTTGATGGTGTCTTCTTGCTCTTTGAGGGTGTGTTCTTACTCTTTGATGGTGTCTTCTTGCTCTTTGAGGGTGTCTTCTTGCTCTTTGAGGATGTCTTCTTGCTCTTTGATGGTGTCTTCTTGCTCTTTGAGGGTGTGTTCTTACTCTTTGATGGTGTCTTCTTGCTCTTAGAGGGTGTGTTCTTACTCTTTGATGGTGTCTTCTTGCTCTTTGAGGGTGTTTTCTTACTCTTTGATGGTGTCTTCTTGCTCTTTGAGGATGTCTTCTTGCTCTTTGATGGTGTCTTCTTGCTCTTTGAGGATGTTTTCTTGCTCTTTGATGGTGTTTTTTTACTCTTTGAGGGTGTGTTCTTACTCTTTGATGGTGTCTTCTTGCTCTTTGAGGGTGTCTTCTTGCTCTTTGATGGTGTCTTCTTGCTCTTTGAGGGTGTGTTCTTACTCTTTGATGGTGTCTTCTTGCTCTTTGAGGGTGTCTTCTTGCTCTTTGAGGATGTCTTCTTGCTCTTTGAGGGTGTCTTCTTGCTCTTTGAGGATGTTTTCTTGCTCTTTGATGGTGTTTTCTTACTCTTTGAGGGTGTGTTCTTACTCTTTGATGGTGTCTTCTTGCTCTTTGAGGATGTCTTCTTGCTCTTTGATGGTGTCTTCTTGCTCTTTGAGGGTGTGTTCTTACTCTTTGATGGTGTCTTCTTGCTCTTTGAGGGTGTGTTCTTACTCTTTGATGGTGTCTTCTTGCTCTTTGAGGGTGTTTTCTTACTCTTTGATGGTGTCTTCTTGCTCTTTGAGGATGTCTTCTTGCTCTTTGATGGTGTCTTCTTGCTCTTTGAGGATGTTTTCTTGCTCTTTGATGGTGTTTTTTTACTCTTTGAGGGTGTGTTCTTACTCTTTGATGGTGTCTTCTTGCTCTTCGAGGGTGTCTTCTTGCTCTTTGATGGTGTCTTCTTGCTCTTTGAGGGTGTGTTCTTACTCTTTGATGGTGTATTCTTGCTCTTTGAGGGTGTCTTCTTGCTCTTTGAGGATGTCTTCTTGCTCTTTGACGGTGTCTTCTTGCTCTTTGAGGATGTTTTCTTGCTCTTTGATGGTGTTTTCTTACTCTTTGAGGGTGTGTTCTTACTCTTTGATGGTGTCTTCTTGCTCTTTGAGGATGTCTTCTTGCTCTTTGACGGTGTCTTCTTGCTCTTTGAGGGTGTGTTCTTACTCTTTGATGGTGTCTTCTTGCTCTTTGAGGGTGTCTTCTTGCTCTTTGAGGATGTCTTCTTGCTCTTTGAGGATGTTTTCTTGCTCTTTGATGGTGTTTTCTTACTCTTTGAGGGTGTGTTCTTACTCTTTGATGGTGTCTTCTTGCTCTTTGAGGGTGTCTTCTTGCTCTTTGGGGATGTCTTCTTGCTCTTTGATGGTGTCTTCTTGCTCTTTGAGGGTGTGTTCTTACTCTTTGATGGTGTCTTCTTGCTCTTTGAGGGTGTCTTCTTGCTCTTTGAGGGTGTGTTCTTGCTCTTTGAGGGTGTCTTCTTGCTCTTTGATGGTGTGTTCTTACTCTTTGATGGTGTCTTCTTGCTCTTTGAGGGTGTCTTCTTGCTCTTTGAGGATGTCTTCTTGCTCTTTGAGGATGTCTTCTTGCTCTTTGAGGGTGTGTTCTTGCTCTTTGAAGGTGTCTTCTTGCTCTTTGAGGATGTCTTCTTGCTCTTTGAGGGTGTGTTTTTGCTCTTTGAGGGTGTCTTCTTGCTCTTTGAGGGTGTCTTCTTGCTCTTTGAGGGTGTCTTCTTGCTCTTTGAGGGTGTGTTCTTACTCTTTGATGGTGTCTTCTTGCTCTTTGAGGCTGTCTTCTTGCTCTTTGAGGATGTCTTCTTGCTCTTTGAGGATGTCTTCTTGCTCTTTGATGGTGTCTTCTTGCTCTTTGAGCGAGTGTTCTTACTCTTTGATGGTGTCTTCTTGCTCTTTGAGGGTGTCTTCTTGCTCTTTGAGGATGTCTTCTTGCTCTTTGATGGTGTCTTCTTGCTCTTTGAGAGTGTGTTCTTACTCTTTGATGGTGTCTTCTTGCTCTTTGAGGGTGTCTTCTTGCTCTTTGAGGGTGTCTTCTTGCTCTTTGATGGTGTTTTCTTACTCTTTGAGGATGTCTTCTTGCTCTTTGATGGTGTTTTCTTACTCTTTGAGGTTGTCTTCTTGCTCTTTGAGGATGTTTTCTTACTCTTTGAGGGTGTCTTCTTGCTCTTTGATGGTGTTTTCTTACTCTTTGAGGCTGTCTTCTTGCTCTTTGAGGGTGTTTTCTTGCTCTTTGAGGGTGTCTTTTTGCTTATTGGGGGTGTCTTCTTGCTCTTTGATGGTGTCTTTTTGCTCTTTGAGGGTGTCTTCTTGCTCTTTGAGGGTGTCTTCTTGCTCTTTGAGGGTGTCTTCTTGCTCTTTGATGGTGTTTTCTTACTCTTTGAGCTTGTCTTCTTGCTCTTTGAGGATGTTTTCTTACTCTTTGAGGGTGTCTTCTTGCTCTTTGATGGTGTTTTCTTACTCTTTGAGGGTGTCTTCTTGCTCTTTGATGGTGTTTTCTTACTCTTTGAGCTTGTCTTCTTGCTCTTTGAGGATGTTTTCTTACTCTTTGAGGGTGTCTTCTTGCTCTTTGATGGTGTTTTCTTGCTCTTTGTGGGTGTCTTCTTGCTCTTTGAAGGTGTTTTCTTGCTCTTTGAGGGTGTCTTCTTGCTCTTTGAGGGTGTCTTCTTGCTCTTTGATGGTGTTTTCTTACTCTTTGAGGATGTGTTCTTACTCTTTGAGGGTGTCTTCTTGCTCTTTGAAGATGTTTTCTTGCTCTTTGAGGGTGTCTTCTGGCTCTTTGAGGGTGTCTTCTTGCTCTTTGATGGTGTTTTCTTACTCTTTGAGGATGTTTTCTTACTCTTTGAGGGTGTCTTCTTGCTCTTTGATGGTGTCTTCTTGCTCTTTGAGGGTGTCGTCTTGCTCTTTGAGGGTGTTTTCTTGCTCTTTGTGGCTGTTTTCTTGCTTCCATGGGTCTTGTTGGTGCTTCCTCCTGTCTTCTTGCTCTTTGTGGCTGTTTTCTTGCTTCCATGGGTCTTGTTGGTGCTTTTTCCTGTCTTCTTGCTCTTTGAGGGTGTCGTCTTGCTCTTTGAGGGTGTTTTCTTGCTCTTTGTGGCTGTTTTCTTGCTTCCATGGGTCTTGTTGGTGCTTCCTCCTGTCTTCTTGCTCTTTGTGGCTGTTTTCTTGCTTCCATGGGTCTTGTTGGTGCTTTTTCCTGTCTTCTTGCTCTTTGAGGGTGTCTTCTTGCTCTTTGAGGGTGTTTTCTTGCTCTTTGTGGCTGTTTTCTTGCTTCCATGGGTCTTGTTGGTGCTTCCTCCTGTCTTCTTGCTCTTTGTGGCTGTTTTCTGGCTGCCATGGGTCTTGTTGGTGCTTTTTCCTGTCTTCTTGCTCTTTGAGGGCATCTTTTTGCTCTTTGAGGGTGTTTTCTTGCTCTTTGTGGCTGTTTCTTTGCTTCCATGGGTCTTGTTGGTGCTTTTTCCTGTCTTCTTGCTCTTTGAGGGCGTCGTCTTGCTCTTTGAGGGTGTTTTCTTGCTCTTTGTGGCTGTTTTCTTGCTTCCATGGGTCTTGTTGGTGCTTCCTCCTGTCTTCTTGCTCTTTGTGGCTGTTTTCTTGCTTCCATGGGTCTTGTTGGTGCTTTTTCCTGTCTTCTTGCTCTTTGAGGGTGTCGTCTTGCTCTTTGAGGGTGTTTTCTTGCTCTTTGTGGCTGTTTTCTTGCTTCCATGGGTCTTGTTGGTGCTTCCTCCTGTCTTCTTGCTCTTTGTGTCTGTTTTCTTGCTTCCATGGGTCTTGTTGGTGCTTTTTCCTGTCTTCTTGCTCTTTGAGGGTGTCTTCTTGCTCTTTGAGGGTGTTTTCTTGCTCTTTGTGGCTGTTTTCTTGCTTCCATGGGTCTTGTTGGTGCTTCCTCCTGTCTTCTTGCTCTTTGTGGCTGTTTTCTGGCTTCCATGGGTCTTGTTGGTGCTTTTTCCTGTCTTCTTGCTCTTTGAGGGCATCTTTTTGCTCTTTGAGGGTGTTTTCTTGCTCTTTGTGGCTGTTTCTTTGCTTCCATGGGTCTTGTTGGTACTTTTTCCTGTCTTCTTGCTCTTTGAGGGCGTCTTCTTGCTCTTTGAGGGTGTTTTCTTGCTCTTTGAGGGTGTTTTCTTGCTCTTTGTGGGTGTCTTCTTGCTCTTTGAAGGTGTTTTCTTGCTCTTTGAGTGTGTCTTCTTGCTCTTTGAGGGTGTCTTCTTGCTCTTTGATGGTGTTTTCTTACTCTTTGAGGATGTGTTCTTACTCTTTGAGGGTGTCTTCTTGCTCTTTGAAGATGTTTTCTTGCTCTTTGAGGGTGTCTTCTTGCTCTTTGAGGGTGTCTTCTTGCTCTTTGATGGTGTTTTCTTACTCTGTGAGGATGTTTTCTTACTCTTTGTGGGTGTCTTCTTGCTCTTTGATGGTGTCTTCTTGCTCTTTGAGGGTGTTTTCTTACTCTTTGATGGTGTCTTCTTGCTCTTTGAGGGTGTCTTCTTGCTCTTTGAGGATGTCTTCTTACTCTTAGATGGTGTCTTTTTGCTATTTGAGGGTGTTTTCTTACTCTTTGAGGGTGTCTTCTTGCTCTTTGATGGTGTCTTCTTGCTCTTTGAGGGTGTCTTCTTGCTCTTTGAAGGTGTTTTCTTGCTCTTTGAGGGTGTTTTTTTGCTTATTGAGGGTGTCTTCTTGCTCTTTGATGGTGTTTTCTTGCTCTTTGAGGGTGTCTTCTTGCTCTTTGAGGGTGTCGTCTTGCTCTTTGAGGGTGTTTTCTTGCTCTTTGTGGCTGTTTTCTTGCTTCCATGGGTCTTGTTGGTGCTTCCTCCTGTCTTCTTGCTCTTTGTGGCTGTTTTCTTGCTTCCATGGGTCTTGTTGGTGCTTTTTCCTGTCTTCTTGCTCTTTGAGGGTGTCTTCTTGCTCTTTGAGGGTGTTTTCTTGCTCTTTGTGGCTGTTTTCTTGCTTCCATGGGTCTTGTTGGTGCTTCCTCCTGTCTTCTTGCTCTTTGTGGCTGTTTTCTGGCTTCCATGGGTCTTGTTGGTGCTTTTTCCTGTCTTCTTGCTCTTTGAGGGCATCTTTTTGCTCTTTGAGGGTGTTTTCTTGCTCTTTGTGGCTGTTTCTTTGCTTCCATGGGTCTTGTTGGTGCTTTTTCCTGTCTTCTTGCTCTTTGAGGGCGTCTTCTTGCTCTTTGAGGGTGTTTTCTTGCTCTTTGAGGGTGTTTTCTTGCTCTTTGTGGCTGTTTCTTTGCTTCCATGGGTCTTGTTGGTGCTTTTTCCTGTCTTCTTGCTCTTTGAGGGTGTCTTCTTGCTCTTTGAGGGCGTCTTCTTGCTCTTTGTGGCTGTTTTCTTGCTTCCATGGGTCTTGTTGGTGCTTTTTCCTGTCTTACTCTTTGAGGGCATCTTCTTGCTCTTTGAGGGTGTTTTCTTGCTCTTTGTGGCTGTTTCTTTGCTTCCATGGGTCTTGTTGGTGCTTTTTCCTGTCTTTTTGCTCTTTGAGGGCGTCTTCTTGCTCTTTGAGGGCGTCTTCTTGCTCTTTGTGGCTGTTTTCTTGCTTCCATGGGTCTTGTTGGTGCTTTTTCCTGTCTTCTTACTCTTTGAGGGCGTCTTCTTGCTCTTTGAGGGAGTTTTTTTGCTCTTTGAGGAAGTTTTCTTGCTCTTTGAAGGAGTTTTCTTGCTGTTTGAGGGAGTTTTCTTGCTCTTTGATGGTGTCTTCTTGCTCTTTGAAGGTGTCTTCTTCCTCTTTGATGGTGTTTTCTTACTCTTTGAGGGTGTTTTCATGCTCTTTGATGGTGTCTTCTTGCTCTTTGATGGTGTTTTCTTGCTCTTTGAGGGTGTTTTCTTACTCTTTGATGGTGTTTTCTTGCTCTTTGATGGTGTCTTCTTGCTCTTTGATGGTGTTTTCTTGCTCTTTGAGGGAGTTTTCTTGCTCTTTGTGGGTGTTTTCTTACTCTTCGAAGGTGTTTTCTTGCTCTTTGATGGTGTCTTCTTGCTCTTTGATGGTGTCTCCTTACTCTTTGATGGTGTTTTCTTACTCCTTGAGGGTGTTTTCTTGCTCTTTGAGGGAGTTTTCTTGCTCTTTGAGGGAGTTTTCTTGCTCTTTGATGGTGTCTTCTTGCTCTTTGATGGTGTCTTCTTGCTCTTTGAGGGTGTTTTCTTGCTCTTTGAGACTGTCTTCTTGCTCTTTGAGGGTGTCTCCTTGCTCTTTGAGGGTGTCTTCTTACTCTTTGAGGATGTCTTCTTGCTCTTTGATGGTGTCTTCTTGCTCTTTGATTGTGTCTTCTTGCTTCCATAGCTCTCGTTGGTGCTTCTTCCTGTCTTCTTGCTCTTTGAGGGTGTTTTCTTGCTCTTTGATGGTGTCTTCTTGCTTTTTGAGGGTGTGTTCTTACTCTTTGATGGTGTCTTCTTGCTCTTTGAGGGTGTCTTCTTGCTCTTTGAGGATGTCTTCTTGCTCTTTGAGGATGTCTTCTTGCTCTTTGAGGGTGTTTTCTTGCTCTTTGTGGCTGTTTTCTTGCTTCCATGGGTCTTGTTGGTGCTTCCTCCTGTCTTCTTGCTCTTTGTGGCTGTTTTCTTGCTTCCATGGGTCTTGTTGGTGCTTTTTCCTGTCTTCTTGCTCTTTGAGGGCATCTTTCTGCTCTTTGAGGGTGTTTTCTTGCTCTTTGTGGCTGTTTCTTTGCTTCCATGGGTCTTGTTGGTACTTTTTCCTGTCTTCTTGCTCTTTGAGGGCATCTTTTTGCTCTTTGAGGGTGTTTTCTTGCTCTTTGTGGCTGTTTCTTTGCTTCCATGGGTCTTGTTGGTGCTTTTTCCTGTCTTCTTGCTCTTTGAGGGTGTTTTCTTGCTCTTTCTGGCTATTTCTTTGCTTCCATGGGTCTTGTTGTTGCTTTTTCCTGTCTTCTTGCTCTTTGAGGGCGTCTTCTTGCTCTTTGAGGGTGTTTTCTTGCTCTTTGTGGCTGTTTCTTTGCTTCCATGGGTCTTGTTGGTGCTTTTTCCTGTCTTCTTGCTCTTTGAGGGTGTCTTCTTGCTCTTTGATGGTGTTTTCTTACTCTTTGAGGATGTTTTCTTACTCTTTGAGGGTGTCTTCTTGCTCTTTGATGGTGTCTTCTTGCTCTTTGAGGGTGTTTTCTTACTCTTTGATGGTGTCTTCTTGCTCTTTGAGGGTGTCTTCTTGCTCTTTGAGGATGTCTTCTTACTCTTAGATGGTGTCTTTTTGCTATTTGAGGGTGTTTTCTTACTCTTTGAGGGTGTCTTCTTGCTCTTTGATGGTGTCTTCTTGCTCTTTGAGGGTGTCTTCTTGCTCTTTGAAGGTGTTTTCTTGCTCTTTGAGGGTGTTTTTTTGCTTATTGAGGGTGTCTTCTTGCTCTTTGATGGTGTTTTCTTGCTCTTTGAGGGTGTCTTCTTGCTCTTTGAGGGTGTCGTCTTGCTCTTTGAGGGTGTTTTCTTGCTCTTTGTGGCTGTTTTCTTGCTTCCATGGGTCTTGTTGGTGCTTCCTCCTGTCTTCTTGCTCTTTGTGGCTGTTTTCTTGCTTCCATGGGTCTTGTTGGTGCTATTTCCTGTCTTCTTGCTCTTTGAGGGTGTCTTCTTGCTCTTTGAGGGTGTTTTCTTGCTCTTTGTGGCTGTTTTCTTGCTTCCATGGGTCTTGTTGGTGCTTCCTCCTGTCTTCTTGCTCTTTGTGGCTGTTTTCTGGCTTCCATGGGTCTTGTTGGTGCTTTTTCCTGTCTTCTTGCTCTTTGAGGGCATCTTTTTGCTCTTTGAGGGTGTTTTCTTGCTCTTTGTGGCTGTTTCTTTGCTTCCATGGGTCTTGTTGGTGCTTTTTCCTGTCTTCTTGCTCTTTGAGGGCGTCTTCTTGCTCTTTGAGGGTGTTTTCTTGCTCTTTGAGGGTGTCTTCTTGCTCTTTGATGGTGTTTTCTTGCTCTTTGAGGGAGTTTTCTTGCTCTTTGTGGGTGTTTTCTTACTCTTCGAAGGTGTTTTCTTGCTCTTTGATGGTGTCTTCTTGCTCTTTGATGGTGTCTCCTTACTCTTTGATGGTGTTTTCTTACTCCTTGAGGGTGTTTTCTTGCTCTTTGAGGGAGTTTTCTTGCTCTTTGAGGGAGTTTTCTTGCTCTTTGATGGTGTCTTCTTGCTCTTTGATGGTGTCTTCTTGCTCTTTGAGGGTGTTTTCTTGCTCTTTGAGACTGTCTTCTTGCTCTTTGAGGGTGTCTCCTTGCTCTTTGAGGGTGTCTTCTTACTCTTTGAGGATGTCTTCTTGCTCTTTGATGGTGTCTTCTTGCTCTTTGATTGTGTCTTCTTGCTTCCATAGCTCTCGTTGGTGCTTCTTCCTGTCTTCTTGCTCTTTGAGGGTGTTTTCTTGCTCTTTGATGGTGTCTTCTTGCTTTTTGAGGGTGTGTTCTTACTCTTTGATGGTGTCTTCTTGCTCTTTGAGGGTGTCTTCTTGCTCTTTGAGGATGTCTTCTTGCTCTTTGAGGATGTCTTCTTGCTCTTTGAGGGTGTTTTCTTGCTCTTTGTGACTGTTTTCTTGCTTCCATGGGTCTTGTTGGTGCTTCCTCCTGTCTTCTTGCTCTTTGTGGCTGTTTTCTTGCTTCCATGGGTCTTGTTGGTGCTTTTTCCTGTCTTCTTGCTCTTTGAGGGCATCTTTCTGCTCTTTGAGGGTGTTTTCTTGCTCTTTGTGGCTGTTTCTTTGCTTCCATGGGTCTTGTTGGTACTTTTTCCTGTCTTCTTGCTCTTTGAGGGCATCTTTTTGCTCTTTGAGGGTGTTTTCTTGCTCTTTGTGGCTGTTTCTTTGCTTCCATGGGTCTTGTTGGTGGTTTTTCCTGTCTTCTTGCTCTTTGAGGGTGTTTTCTTGCTCTTTCTGGCTATTTCTTTGCTTCCATGGGTCTTGTTGTTGCTTTTTCCTGTCTTCTTGCTCTTTGAGGGCGTCTTCTTGCTCTTTGAGGGTGTTTTCTTGCTCTTTGTGGCTGTTTCTTTGCTTCCATGGGTCTTGTTGGTGCTTTTTCCTGTCTTCTTGCTCTTTGAGGGTGTCTTCTTGCTCTTTGATGGTGTTTTCTTACTCTTTGAGGATGTTTTCTTACTCTTTGAGGGTGTCTTCTTGCTCTTTGATGGTGTCTTCTTGCTCTTTGAGGGTGTTTTCTTACTCTTTGATGGTGTCTTCTTGCTCTTTGAGGGTGTCTTCTTGCTCTTTGAGGATGTCTTCTTACTCTTAGATGGTGTCTTTTTGCTATTTGAGGGTGTTTTCTTACTCTTTGAGGGTGTCTTCTTGCTCTTTGATGGTGTCTTCTTGCTCTTTGAGGGTGTCTTCTTGCTCTTTGAAGGTGTTTTCTTGCTCTTTGAGGGTGTTTTTTTGCTTATTGAGGGTGTCTTCTTGCTCTTTGATGGTGTTTTCTTGCTCTTTGAGGGTGTCTTCTTGCTCTTTGAGGGTGTCGTCTTGCTCTTTGAGGGTGTTTTCTTGCTCTTTGTGGCTGTTTTCTTGCTTCCATGGGTCTTGTTGGTGCTTCCTCCTGTCTTCTTGCTCTTTGTGGCTGTTTTCTTGCTTCCATGGGTCTTGTTGGTGCTATTTCCTGTCTTCTTGCTCTTTGAGGGTGTCTTCTTGCTCTTTGAGGGTGTTTTCTTGCTCTTTGTGGCTGTTTTCTTGCTTCCATGGGTCTTGTTGGTGCTTCCTCCTGTCTTCTTGCTCTTTGTGGCTGTTTTCTGGCTTCCATGGGTCTTGTTGGTGCTTTTTCCTGTCTTCTTGCTCTTTGAGGGCATCTTTTTGCTCTTTGAGGGTGTTTTCTTGCTCTTTGTGGCTGTTTCTTTGCTTCCATGGGTCTTGTTGGTGCTTTTTCCTGTCTTCTTGCTCTTTGAGGGCGTCTTCTTGCTCTTTGAGGGTGTTTTCTTGCTCTTTGAGGGTGTCTTCTTGCTCTTTGATGGTGTTTTCTTGCTCTTTGAGGGAGTTTTCTTGCTCTTTGTGGGTGTTTTCTTACTCTTCGAAGGTGTTTTCTTGCTCTTTGATGGTGTCTTCTTGCTCTTTGATGGTGTCTCCTTACTCTTTGATGGTGTTTTCTTACTCCTTGAGGGTGTTTTCTTGCTCTTTGAGGGAGTTTTCTTGCTCTTTGAGGGAGTTTTCTTGCTCTTTGATGGTGTCTTCTTGCTCTTTGATGGTGTCTTCTTGCTCTTTGAGGGTGTTTTCTTGCTCTTTGAGACTGTCTTCTTGCTCTTTGAGGGTGTCTCCTTGCTCTTTGAGGGTGTCTTCTTACTCTTTGAGGATGTCTTCTTGCTCTTTGATGGTGTCTTCTTGCTCTTTGATTGTGTCTTCTTGCTTCCATAGCTCTCGTTGGTGCTTCTTCCTGTCTTCTTGCTCTTTGAGGGTGTTTTCTTGCTCTTTGATGGTGTCTTCTTGCTTTTTGAGGGTGTGTTCTTACTCTTTGATGGTGTCTTCTTGCTCTTTGAGGGTGTCTTCTTGCTCTTTGAGGATGTCTTCTTGCTCTTTGAGGATGTCTTCTTGCTCTTTGAGGGTGTTTTCTTGCTCTTTGTGGCTGTTTTCTTGCTTCCATGGGTCTTGTTGGTGCTTCCTCCTGTCTTCTTGCTCTTTGTGGCTGTTTTCTTGCTTCCATGGGTCTTGTTGGTGCTTTTTCCTGTCTTCTTGCTCTTTGAGGGCATCTTTCTGCTCTTTGAGGGTGTTTTCTTGCTCTTTGTGGCTGTTTCTTTGCTTCCATGGGTCTTGTTGGTACTTTTTCCTGTCTTCTTGCTCTTTGAGGGCATCTTTTTGCTCTTTGAGGGTGTTTTCTTGCTCTTTGTGGCTGTTTCTTTGCTTCCATGGGTCTTGTTGGTGCTTTTTCCTGTCTTCTTGCTCTTTGAGGGTGTTTTCTTGCTCTTTCTGGCTATTTCTTTGCTTCCATGGGTCTTGTTGTTGCTTTTTCCTGTCTTCTTGCTCTTTGAGGGCGTCTTCTTGCTCTTTGAGGGTGTTTTCTTGCTCTTTGTGGCTGTTTCTTTGCTTCCATGGGTCTTGTTGGTGCTTTTTCCTGTCTTCTTGCTCTTTGAGGGTGTCTTCTTGCTCTTTGATGGTGTTTTCTTACTCTTTGAGGATGTTTTCTTACTCTTTGAGGGTGTCTTCTTGCTCTTTGATGGTGTCTTCTTGCTCTTTGAGGGTGTTTTCTTACTCTTTGATGGTGTCTTCTTGCTCTTTGAGGGTGTCTTCTTGCTCTTTGAGGATGTCTTCTTACTCTTAGATGGTGTCTTTTTGCTATTTGAGGGTGTTTTCTTACTCTTTGAGGGTGTCTTCTTGCTCTTTGATGGTGTCTTCTTGCTCTTTGAGGGTGTCTTCTTGCTCTTTGAAGGTGTTTTCTTGCTCTTTGAGGGTGTTTTTTTGCTTATTGAGGGTGTCTTCTTGCTCTTTGATGGTGTTTTCTTGCTCTTTGAGGGTGTCTTCTTGCTCTTTGAGGGTGTCGTCTTGCTCTTTGAGGGTGTTTTCTTGCTCTTTGTGGCTGTTTTCTTGCTTCCATGGGTCTTGTTGGTGCTTCCTCCTGTCTTCTTGCTCTTTGTGGCTGTTTTCTTGCTTCCATGGGTCTTGTTGGTGCTATTTCCTGTCTTCTTGCTCTTTGAGGGTGTCTTCTTGCTCTTTGAGGGTGTTTTCTTGCTCTTTGTGGCTGTTTTCTTGCTTCCATGGGTCTTGTTGGTGCTTCCTCCTGTCTTCTTGCTCTTTGTGGCTGTTTTCTGGCTTCCATGGGTCTTGTTGGTGCTTTTTCCTGTCTTCTTGCTCTTTGAGGGCATCTTTTTGCTCTTTGAGGGTGTTTTCTTGCTCTTTGTGGCTGTTTCTTTGCTTCCATGGGTCTTGTTGGTGCTTTTTCCTGTCTTCTTGCTCTTTGAGGGCGTCTTCTTGCTCTTTGAGGGTGTTTTCTTGCTCTTTGAGGGTGTTTTCTTGCTCTTTGTGGCTGTTTCTTTGCTTCCATGGGTCTTGTTGGTGCTTTTTCCTGTCTTCTTGCTCTTTGAGGGTGTCTTCTTGCTCTTTGAGGGCGTCTTCTTGCTCTTTGTGGCTGTTTTCTTGCTTCCATGGGTCTTGTTGGTGCTTTTTCCTGTCTTGCTCTTTGAGGGCATCTTCTTGCTCTTTGAGGGTGTTTTCTTGCTCTTTGTGGCTGTTTCTTTGCTTCCATGGGTCTTGTTGGTGCTTTTTCCTGTCTTCTTGCTCTTTGAGGGCGTCTTCTTGCTCTTTGAGGGCGTCTTCTTGCTCTTTGTGGCTGTTTTCTTGCTTCCATGGGTCTTGTTGGTGCTTTTTCCTGTCTTCTTACTCTTTGAGGGCGTCTTCTTGCTCTTTGAGGGAGTTTTTTTGCTCTTTGAGGAAGTTTTCTTGCTCTTTGAAGGAGTTTTCTTGCTGTTTGAGGGAGTTTTCTTGCTCTTTGATGGTGTCTTCTTGCTCTTTGAAGGTGTCTTCTTGCTCTTTGATGGTGTTTTCTTACTCTTTGAGGGTGTTTTCTTGCTCTTTGATGGTGTCTTCTTGCTCTTTGATGGTGTTTTCTTGCTCTTTGAGGGTGTTTTCTTACTCTTTGATGGTGTTTTCTTGCTCTTTGATGGTGTCTTCTTGCTCTTTGATGGTGTTTTCTTGCTCTTTGAGGGAGTTTTCTTGCTCTTTGTGGGTGTTTTCTTACTCTTCGAAGGTGTTTTCTTGCTCTTTGATGGTGTCTTCTTGCTCTTTGATGGTGTCTCCTTACTCTTTGATGGTGTTTTCTTACTCCTTGAGGGTGTTTTCTTGCTCTTTGAGGGAGTTTTCTTGCTCTTTGAGGGAGTTTTCTTGCTCTTTGATGGTGTCTTCTTGCTCTTTGATGGTGTCTTCTTGCTCTTTGAGGGTGTTTTCTTGCTCTTTGAGACTGTCTTCTTGCTCTTTGAGGGTGTCTCCTTGCTCTTTGAGGGTGTCTTCTTACTCTTTGAGGATGTCTTCTTGCTCTTTGATGGTGTCTTCTTGCTCTTTGATTGTGTCTTCTTGCTTCCATTGCTCTCGTTGGTGCTTCTTCCTGTCTTCTTGCTCTTTGAGGGTGTTTTCTTGCTCTTTGATGGTGTCTTCTTGCTTTTTGAGGGTGTGTTCTTACTCTTTGATGGTGTCTTCTTGCTCTTTGAGGGTGTCTTCTTGCTCTTTGAGGATGTCTTCTTGCTCTTTGAGGGTGTTTTCTTGCTCTTTGTGGCTGTTTTCTTGCTTCCATGGGTCTTGTTGGTGCTTCCTCCTGTCTTCTTGCTCTTTGTGGCTGTTTTCTTGCTTCCATGGGTCTTGTTGGTGCTTTTTCCTGTCTTCTTGCTCTTTGAGGGCATCTTTCTGCTCTTTGAGGGTGTTTTCTTGCTCTTTGTGGCTGTTTCTTTGCTTCCATGGGTCTTGTTGGTACTTTTTCCTGTCTTCTTGCTCTTTGAGGGCGTCTTTTTGCTCTTTGAGGGTGTTTTCTTGCTCTTTGTGGCTGTTTCTTTGCTTCCATGGGTCTTGTTGGTGCTTTTTCCTGTCTTCTTGCTCTTTGAGGGTGTTTTCTTGCTCTTTCTGGCTGTTTCTTTGCTTCCATGGGTCTTGTTGTTGCTTTTTCCTGTCTTCTTGCTCTTTGAGGGCATCTTCTTGCTCTTTGAGGGTGTTTTCTTGCTCTTTGTGGCTGTTTCTTTGCTTCCATGGGTCTTGTTGGTGCTTTTTCCTGTCTTCTTGCTCTTTGAGGGTGTCTTCTTGCTCTTTGAGGGCGTCTTCTTGCCCTTTGATGGTGTTTTCTTGCTCTTTGTGGCTGTTTTCTTGCTTCCATGGGTCTTGTTGGTGCTTCCTCCTGTCTTCTTGCTCTTTGTGGCTGTTTTCTTGCTTCCATGGGTTTTGTTGGTGCTTTTTCCTGTCTTCTTGCTCTTTGAGAGCGTCTTCTTGCTCTTTGAGGGTGTTTTCTTGCTCTTTGTGGCTGTTTCTTTGCTTCCATGGGTCTTGTTGGTGCTTTTTCCTGTCTTCTTGCTCTTTGAGGGTGTTTTCTTGCTCTTTCTGGCTGTTTCTTTGCTTCCATGGGTCTTGTTGTTGCTTTTTCCTGTCTTCTTGCTCTTTGAGGGTGTTTTTCTGCTCTTTGTGGCTGTTTCTTTGCTTCCATGGGTCTTGTTGGTGCTTTTTCCTGTCTTCTTTCTCTTTGAGGGTGTCTTCTTGCTCTTTGAGGGCATCTTCTTGCTCTTTGTGGCTGTTTTCTTGCTTCCATGGGTCTTGTTGGTGCTTTTTCCTGTCTTCTTGCTCTTTGAGGGCGTCTTCTTGCTCTTTGAGGGTGTTTTCTTGCTCTTTCTGGCTGTTTCTTTGCTTCCATGGGTCTTGTTGTTGCTTTTTCCTGTCTTCTTGCTCTTTGAGGGCGTCTTCTTGCTCTTTGAGGGCGTCTTCTTGCTCTTTGTGGCTGTTTTCTTGCTTCCATGGGTCTTGTTGGTGCTTTTTCCTGTCTTCTTGCTCTTTGAGGGCGTCTTCTTGCTCTTTGAGGGTGTTTTCTTGCTCTTTGTGGCTGTTTCTTTGCTTCCATGGGTCTTGTTGGTGCTTCCTCCTGTCTTCTTGCTCTTTGAGGGTGTTTTTTTGCTCTTTGAGGTTGTCTTCTTGCTCTTTGAGGGCATTTTCTTGCTGTCTAAGGATGTTTTTTGTGCTCTTTGAGGGTGTCTTCTTGCTCTATGATGGAGATTTATTGCTCTTTGTTGGTGTTTTCTTGCCCTTTGATGGAGTTTTCTTGCTCTTTGATGGAGTTTTCTTGCTCTTTGTTGGTGTCTTCTTGCTCTTTGAGGGTGTCTTCTTGCTCTTTGATGGTGTTTTCTTGCTCTTTGATGGAGTTTTCTTGCTCTTTGTTGGTGTTTTCTTGCCCTTTGATGGTGTTTTCTTGCTCTTTGATGGAGTTTTCTTGCTCTTTGTTGGTGTCTTCTTGCTCTTTCAGGGTGTCTTCTTGCTCTTTGAGGGAGTTTTCTTGCTCTTTGAGGGTGTCTTCTTGCTCTTTGAGGGTGTTTTCTTCCTCTTTGATGAAGTTTTCTTGCTCTTTGTTGGTGTTTTCTTGCCCTTTGATGGTGTTTTCTTGCTCTTTGATGGAGTTTTCTTGCTCTTTGTTGGTGTCTTCTTGCTCTTTCATGGTGATTTCTTGCTCTTTGAGGGTGTTTTCTTGCTATTAGATGGTGTTTCTTGCTTTTTGAGGCTGTTTTCTCGCTTCCATGGGTCTTGTTGGTGCTTCCTCCTGTGTTAGTTTTGGTTCCTGTCTTCACCTTTGCTAATCCAGTAGACTTCTTCTTCATTGTGGCACTAGTTCCTAAAATACAAATTACTTTTTTATGTAACTCCCAAGAGGTCACTGTATAGTTTGCTAAACACCCAACAATGTATTTGCATTGAGAATTGTTGTTTGCAGTGGGACGTGAAATTTGTCATCCTAATTTTGGAAACAACACTCCTTTGTGTGACTTAACCCAAATCTTACTAGTACAGAACTGAACAACAGAAAAGGTTTACATTTTGCCCAAAATTTTACATTTGGATAATATTTGGATAAGAAATTTTTATTAAAGTGATATAAGAATTTACATGAATATTTACAATATTTATTTATATAAATACAATGTCACACAGTTGTAAGTGGGCATATTTGTCACTAGCATACAAGGAAATTTATATGATATAAACTTTGTTGGGTTTGGATTACTTTACTTACAAATTTGGCTGTTTCATCCAAATTAGTGAAAGTTTGGAAATTTCAGACGTTTTCAGATATATATTTCTATGGTCCTGGTAAAACTGGCATTGACATAAAATATGATACAAATTCACTACAGATTTTCATACACAATGTACAAAACCACTCTTTTAGGGGAATAATACCTGCCAACTGCCATCATAATTGGAAGGATGCCTGCTCTAAACTATGCAAAGTAAGATTTCACCTTCTTTAACTTCAATTATGCCTTTGGGGTGAGTTATCTACTCAATCAACAATAAACAATTATTAATTATAATACTGAGCTGGACTACGCCACTTCCATATTGGCCAGCTCTACTGTTCGGGTTCAATCCTTGGCCCAGGCACTCTTCATGAGCTACATTCCAGCTGGATGTTGATCGCATGAGACGTTAAATTGGAGGTGCCTTGTACTAGGTGTCTATGCTGAGACAAGTAGAAGACCCCACCCATGAAATACATATGAAATACATATGTAACATGATGTGGACTTCAAGCCTTATCATCCCATTATTACATCTGCCTCTGGAAGCTGGTCATATAGTGATCTGACACTGAACATTTTACTTTGTCTAACAGTCTGATTTTTAACAGTTTTGGATCTACTGTTGGAGTGATACTACCATAAGCAAGAAAAACTGAATATATTTTTGAAAATAAGATCTTTGATGTTTTGTTTGAGTGACTGTACTAGCAGTACTTATCAAAGTTATTCAGCTTTAGCATAACACGTAGTAGTAGTAATAGATATGACTGATTTTGACTAAATTGTCATAACAGACTGCTGCAGTGGGATGCAAAAGCCATTCTAGACACACTTTACAAGAGATTAGCCCACACTTGCCAGAATTCTAGTCTTTTTAAGTTGATGCATAAACTCATACCAACCTGAATTAGCCATGGCCACTAGGACCACGACTAGTAGAATGAATGCCGCTTTCATTTTGATGATCTAGCTCGGAGTGTTCCAATCTCTGAGCCTGTCAAAACAGACCTTGATATCAGTCCATATTTATACTCCACTTGGTTCTTTTTTTCCCCACAAGCTGTCTTGTGGCGAATATAAGGTTGACACAGGAACAAAGCACCATTTTGCATTTAGGAAAAAACAAATGCTAAGATGGAAAGAATTTACTCAATACTGGTCAATATTCTTTGTGTAAAGCACACACTGTATGATATTATTAGAAGATGTAAACATTGAATGTGTTGTATTGTAAACATCATTCATTCAAAGTCTCAAAATATACTGTATGAAAGCAACAAAAACAAAGGAAAATTTGAAGAGATTTACTGCTGTGCATGTTATTTGGTTTAATCAATTATTGAAGAGTGGTGTTTGATGTAGATGTTTGCCATATGCTACTTTGTGTCCATTTATTAGATTTCAAGGAAATATTTATTTGGATCCAAAGGGAAGTAGAGCTCAAGCACTCGTCGTTATCCTTCATGTACAAGCTAGCTGTTGAATGTTCAATGTTTCAATGTTACTGGTTCTGAATTTCATGAGCAATTGCTGTTCTGGTGAGGCAAGATGAAGTGTGATGAAAAAGAATTTAAAGTGTGACGAAGTAAGGTAAGGTAAAAGGTAATGTAAAGTGATGAATTTTATTGCAAAAACAAACAAGCAAACAAAACACACAGCCAAGTGATGAGAAAATGTATTTGTTAAATATTGTAGTATTTGTAATTCCATCCAATTTGATTCAATAAGTTTTATCATACCAACTAGCACAGGGAAGATATGCCCAGAAGCACCAGTGTGACAGATGCAGTGCTCAGGAATTAACTTTAAATTTGCTGGCTCGGACGCATCACAACTGCTTGGAGCAAAGTATTTTTAACCCTCAGCGAACAAAGTTCGAAAAGGGTTTTTGTTATCATCAATGTCCGTCCAACGGGTGGACGGCGGGCAGGCATTAATTACCCTTACGAAATTTTGTACAGTAATACTCCATGGCCTAGTGGTGCCTTTTAATAGTCACATTGACATATGTTGGCTATGTTTTACAAAATTTAAAAAAAATATAAAAAAATATGGACAATACGAGTGGAATGCACAACGATATAGACTTAGAGTATTTTTCTGCCATTACAACGTCTTGTGCATTGGATGGTGAGTTTGTCCTACTGGAGGACTTTTTAATATTGAAATATGTGACCATGATGAACTGAAACCAACTATTGATGTTTTTGGCAATTTAAAGATAAAATCTACCAGAGTTAAACGTTCGATCAATACTATTTACAGATGGCTAGATGCATGGGGAGCATATAAGCTCCTCTTGGCTCGATGTTATAGTAACACAGTTTTTTGCGAAATGGCTCGCTATCGATCCTTTATACTAGGTTTGTCTTAAAAAATTTAACTCTCATTTATTTTGAATTACGACTTTCGTCATCGCCAAACATTAGGTCAAGGAACCCGAAATGGCATCGGCTACTCGGCCAAGTCAACCCCCACTGCCAAGTCACAGGAGGTCTATCATAAATTCAAAAGAAGGTGCCTGCAGTTGGGGGGAGAGATGCAGATGCAGACACATCTGCCAGGGATCTGGCGGTTCAGGGTTATTGAGTACTGGCTCAAGATGCTCCCACTCATATATTTATCCAACTCACATCATTCAAAATTAATTGAGGATCTTGTACATGGCGTAAATATTGGCCGCCAACCAACGGCCGCCACTATTATCTCGCATAATTGGCCATCTGCAGTCGAGCATAGAACTCAGGTGGACCAGATTATAATCAATGATCTCAAAATGGGCCGACTACATGGTCAGTTTTTTCAACCCCCATTCTCTAAATAAATTATCACTCCATTAGGAGCCATGCTTAAAAAGGGCTCTACAAAAATTCGCCTGATACATGACCTCTCTTTTCCCGCATTGGGGTCAGTGAATTCATTGATTGACCCTGATGAATTTTCTATTAATTATGCTTGTACCGATGCGGTCGCATATTGTGTGGAGCATCAATCTTCACCTGTGTTTTTAGCGAAAATAGTTATACAGGATGCGTTTAAACAAATTTTCAGACACCCAAGCCAATGGCACCTAATGGGATTCTCTTAGCTGGCAGGTGTCGATATTACTTTAGCCAGGCTCTTAATTTTGGGCTCCATTCAACCCCTGCACTTTTTGATGTTTACGCCTCAGCACTCATGATTTATAACGGTGCCTCAACTGCAACTGTACGATATGTCGACGATTTACTTATTATTGAACCCAATTATGATTGCTGCCAATCTAGCATTGATGTCATGCTTGCGACTTGCCACTCAGCTGGATTTTTACTCTACTACCCCCTGGGTGGACGGAGGCACGTGCATTGCACATATTCACAGATGCCAGTGACATTGGCGCAGGGGCCTGGTTCACCCCGAATGGTTCCACTTAAAATATACTTCGCGCTACGCCTTTGCCAAACTACAATCAATTAACTGGCGAGAAATGCATATTGCCACAGACTAGCCCATACAGACATTTCACTCCCATTGAATCCTGTTGTCCTGGCCAGCCCAGCAGTGCTACACTGTGCGTGGGGGTAACTGGGACACCCACAGTAGCTGCAAAACAGCAGCATCACTGGAGAAATCTAAGTGTGTCAGGTCAGCAGGTGAAGATATTTGAGCAGAAAGGTATTTTTATTGCCACTGTGCATAACAGTATAAACAGGGAGGAAGATGTGGTATTTGTAACTGCTATACAATATATTCACATAATCTTACCTTCTGAATCTTGGAGTTGTGACTTTTTTTGGGTTCGGATCCATTTTGCGTTCAGTGGGAGCTTTCCTTTTGCCAGTCACTTTGCTAGGTGGATTAGGAGCATTTATCAGAGTGGGAATTGCATTCCAATTCAATCCAGCATGTCTACAGTAAACCATAATTATATACAAGGCAATGAAATGAGAGAGCTAAGTATTGTGTCTTACAAATGAGTCGCATGCATAGAAATACTGAATTTAACTTACACATTTCCTGACATTTTGAATTGTGATGCTTCAAAATGATCACTGCACACTCTGTAGTTCTTGTACAAGCTCTCATGAGGCACTTTATCTAAAGTAGCATTTCTCAAATTTGTTATCCATTTTAAGAATCTGTGAAAACATAAAGAGGTAACAATGTAATTAATGAAAAAAATCATGGTTCTCCAATAATATTTAGTACAGCCACAAACAAACTAGTTACCAACACAATGATTTGAAATAATGAGATATCACTCACCTTTCCTTGTCCTTTGTAGGATTCGGAAATCTATGAAATGCGACATCTTTGTCAGTCTTTGCATATTTGTAGCAGCTGATTGCACAGTATTCATTTCCTTTACCTCTTAAGCTAGACTTGATCACCTTGTCACATCTAGTGTGGATTTGATCATGGATCAACTTCCTTGGCAAATACCAAGAAAACACAGATTTGCTTTTTTGTGTGAAGGGCATTAGTGATTTATAGGTAAAACTCACAGGACATTCTAGGGCAAACTGTTTAGATTCAGAGCATGTGTTTTTGCAATAAAACTGCATGATCAGAGGGTCTTTCAAGTCATATGTAAAATATTTATTATATAAAGGAAAAAACTCTGGTCTAATCTTGGACTAAACTGCTTTTTAGTCCAAGGTCTAATGTGTGACAAACCAGAGATAGTTTGTCACTCGAATAGTGGTGTTAACATGTGTACTTTATCATTGGATCCTAATATACTCAACACAGTGAGGCCTAGTTCTTACCCCCACCCATGTGAGGGCGCTGGGGGTATCAAATAGCTGAGTGAAATGTCTGTATGGGCTAGTCTGTGATATCGCTGTAAAAGCCCTTGCTACTTGGGGGCCCCGCAATCATGGTGGATACATGATATTCCATATTGACAACATGGTTGTTTGTAATATCCTCAACAAGCATTATTTGCCTAGCCCGAAATTAATGAAGTTGGTCTGCCAATAGTGTATGCTTGTCGAGCTGTGTAACCTTCATATTTGATTGCATATATTACTACCCACATTACTACTGTAAAGGGGTGTCTGACCCCCCACACTTCACGCCCCACTGGGCACCAGTGGGGGGTGTGAAAAGGGGGCGTGGCTAAAAGTGTTACATAACCTCATTAATGACAGTGTGAAAAGGGGGCGTGGCTAAAAGTGTTACATAACCTAATTATTGATCATAATTATTTTCTTTTGGATGTTACATAACCTCATTAATGACCATAATTGTTTTCTTTTGACTGTTACATAACCTCGTTAATAACCATAATTATTTTCTATTGATATTCATAAACTGCTATATAAACTCATCAGTGATAATTAGCACATTACATAAATCCATTAATGATCATAATTATTTTCATTTGATAGCATAAACTGTTACAGCAGTAGTAATTAACATTACATAACTAGCTAACGACCATAAGTTAACATAACATGTACATAACACATTAATGACCATAATATTTTTCTTTGTATATGTGTCAAGATATTCATAATTGACCAAACACACACCATGTAGGTACATAGGTAGCTCATCATAATTTCACAAAGTACTACAGACACAAATGAATGCACATACATATCCAGGTCACCCTACACGCACCAATACACAAAATAACCAGACACACATACTCATCATAATTTCACAATAACTATTATACACATCAATACACAAGTAATTTCGCAAGAACTTGTCATGCATCAGTGCACAACAGCACATCAATACACAGATAATTTCACAAGAACTTGTCATGCATCAGTGCACAACAACACATCAATACACAGATAATTTCACAAGAACTTGTCATGCATCATTGCACAACAGGATAGAGCATATGTCAATACATGTATAACACCTACCTATAACCCCAAGGGCATGGATGGATCAATACACAAACATACTCATATATATATACAGAACTCTATCACACCCCAGATGGCTCATCATAATTTCACAATATTTTACTACACACAACACATGACTACCTGAAGGCATAGAGAGGATGACAAGGTTCTATGATCACACAGTGTCAAAAAAGAGGATAGTTATATCTTTATAGAGCTAAAAATAGCATTTCTTACATAATCACCAGTATATATAATGTATCAGGGTATCAGAGGCTCATACAACAACCATGACTAAAAGAGGACTGTCACCAGAGCCACACAGAGCAAAGAAACCAAGACCACCACCCTACCAGGTCACCCAAACCAACCACAGAAGATCTAGAAGATTCGGTTATGAAGAAAGAAGCTTCAGAGCAACATTTAACCAGACTTACACAGGCCACAGACTACTAGATATACATCAAGAACTTGAAGATATGTTTCAAGATGTTATTGACAGAGCTGCACAGCATCATGATCCTGAAGACAGGGCCAGAGTCATCATTCAGCATAAGGATCTCAAACAGGACATTGTCATTCACATGAGGCCTCAAAACCTCATCACAGCAAAGACCATCATGGACAGAATGGAAAAGGTCCTACAATCAGCACAGAGTATGAGGGTAGATAGCTCAATCCAGGTAGAGGTAGGTGTTCTTCATCATGACAAGGGCGGGGGTAAGTCTTACATAACCATACCGACTCTACCCAACGACAACACACAGACTGCCAGGGCCATAGTCGTAGCTAGGGCCAAAGCACGAAATGACCCCAGAGCAGCAGAACTCTAAGGCATATAGGGCTGACAAAGGAGGACATCAATCTCAACTTGGGCAGGCCCTTTCACTTTTAAGGAGTGTACAGATACCTCCAGAACACAAAGTCACGACCGAGGACTTCCCAAGATTTGAGAACCATATCAATGCACAGATTATTCTCCTTGACCAAGACCTCAAAACCATATATGGAGGGCGATACAATGAGACAACCCTTTACCTCTACCAGAATCATCAAGGTATTCATGCAATCTCAAATATTCAGAGATTATTACATAGTCGGTATATCTGTAAAAGATGCTTCACCATATACAAGGATAACCATGTATGTGAAGCTACTTATAATCAGACAACAGAGAAGGGTACGAAACAGAACAGGGCTCTAACCATCATAAACCTTGACACCAAAGACCGGAACAACACCATCATCAAGAAAACCTGCACAGTATTCATTCCTGAATTACCTGGGGACTACACCTGTGCAGCCCGGGCAGTCACCATATGCATAGCCAAACTGCAGCAGGATCCTCACTACAAATCACTCATCAAGGCAGCAAGGGCTCACCGAGAAGGTTTAAACTCTCAGAGAGGGAGAGCACGGCAGCTTCTAAAAGAAGTAAACCTTCCATCAGACAGACAAATAGAGATCAGAGAGTTCTACAAATTCGAAGATCACCTCAATGTACAGATCATCGTCATAGATAAAGATACCGATCATGACGTTATCTATGCAGGCTCTAAGACCCGACAGAACAAGATATTTCTCTACAAAGACGGTCAGCATTTCCACTCCATCACATCGTTATCAGGACTTTTCTCCAATAAAGAAATCTGTGCAGACTGCCTATTACAACAAAAGAGCAACACACTTCTGTCGAAACAAATGCATGATATGTATGAGAAAAGATTGTACATGGGTACAGGCCATCAAATGTCAAGATTGCAATAGAACCTGCCGCAGCTCAGACTGTTTCACAAACCACAAACAAACAGAGAGATTCAAAAGAGGGCCGGCCACAGGGGAAGAAAAACTATCTAAATGTCAGCAATACTTCTTTTGCCCTGGATGTATGAGGTTGCTAGACACCATGAAAAGAAACAAGGAAGACCACATCTGTGGAGAATGGCAATTTCGATTATGTCAAGACTACTTTACAGGACAACACCTCTGCTACATGAGAACATCAAAACAAAAAGCTAGTACCGGTAAATTCATCTACTTCGACTTTGAGTCTACACAGGACGAAATATTCCAATGTCAAGAGGGTTACAAACCGAGACAAGGGGGTAACACATGTAAGGCATGCACAGATGACTACACATGTTCAGCATGTAGAAGATGTCGTCACTGTACCAAATGGTATTGTGGCCTTCAACAGCACATACCCAACCTCGTCGTGGCTCAATCTAGCTGCAACAAATGTAACGATGATCAGACACACTGCAACGAATGTGGTATCAAATGTCTCAACCACGACAATAAACACACATGTAGAAGTTGTAATCAGAAGGAGATCGTTTTCAAAGGGGAAGCAACGGTACAAGATTTCGGTAAATGGCTCATCAATGAAAAGCACAAGGGTTTCACATGCATTGCTCATAACGGGAAAGGTTATGACTTCCTCTTCCTACAAGGATACCTCCTACAAAACGGGATCCAGCCGGCTATCACCAAGGTTGGTACAAAAATAATGTACATGAATATACCCCAAACAGGCATTAGGTTCATAGACTCCCTCAATTTCCTACCAATGGCACTCAAGAAACTACCCAAGACATTAGGGCTCTCATCATCACTAAAAAAAGGGGATTTTCCTCACATGTTCAATACCAGGCAACACTTTCACCAGAGACATTTCACACACTATCCTCTAATAGAATTCTACAGTAAAGAGGTTGATCTACAATGGCACAACAGTCTACAAGGCCCCTACGACATGCACAACGATATGGAGGAATACTGTAGAACAGATGTCAAGATTCTCAGAGAGGCATGTACGAAATTCCGACACCTCATCAAAGATATAACCAGACTCGAAACTGAGAACGGATCCATGGATATCAATCCCTTCTCACAGGTCACCATAGCATCGACATATATGCAGATCTTCAGGCAAAACTTTCTCAAGGAAAGTTACAGAGTAACCCTGGAAGACAATACCACACCAGAGATCACAATGGTGGGTGGACAATACTATCACGACAATGAGACACTATCATCTACAGATATTAAAGAAAAAACCTTTCTGAACTCCGACATCGCCACAAACCTCCTCAAGGATACACCGCACGATATGGACATAGTTACAAGTCTATTCAATGGCTTGAATATCTGTCATAGTAACAAGATATTCATACAGCATGCTCGTAATATAGGGGAACTAGCAGTAGGCCAGTACAGAGTAGATGGAGCAGACAGCAATGGGGTTCTCTACGAATTTTACGGTTGCAGATGGCATGGTTGTCCTACATGCTTCCCTGACAGATCTATCAAAGACAGTTACAATAATCAGACAATGGATCAGATCTACCAGAAGACCATACAGAGGGAGGACTTTCTCAAGACCACAACACCAACAGTTACCTCTATATGGGAATGTCAGTTTGACAAGCTACTCAAGGAAGACCAAGAGATGAAGCATTTCATTTCGTCACTGGATATCCCTACAAGACTACATATCAGAGATTCGTTCTTCGGAGGTAGGACATCGTCAGTACGACTTCATTACCAAGTAGATGAGGGAGTGAAGATCCATTATTATGACTATACAAGTCTCTACCCCTCGGTAAATAAATACAGCACTCTACCGGTAGGACACCCCCAGATATTAACCAAGGATTTTGACTACACCATGAGATCCTACTTCGGTATAGCCAAAATTAAAGTATTACCACCAAGAGGTCTCTATCACCCCGTTCTCCCCTACAGATCAGGAGGTCGACTTAAATTCCCGCTATGTCGCACATGTGCAGATGAGCACAGTCAGTTACCATGTCAGTGTAGTATTGATCAGAGGGCCATCATAGGTACCTACTGTACCCCAGAAATCATGAAGGCACTAGAGAAAGGCTACATCATCCTCAAGATCTATGAAGTTTACCACTGGAGAGATACTTCAGACGAGTTGTTCAGAGGATACTTTGACACATTTCTCAGGATTAAACAGGAGGCATCAGGATACCCAGAATGGGCCAAAACTCCAGAAGATCGCGAAGTTTACATCCGGAGCTATCTAGAGGCTGAAGGAATCAGTCTAAGGTCTGAAAACATCAACCACAACCCAGGACTAAGAACAGTAGCCAAACTGGTGCTCAACAGCTTTTGGGGCAAGTTTGGGGAGAAACCGAATCGCGTCAGAACACAATACATCACGGATCCCTCCAAATTTAAACAACTAGCCAACGACACATCAGTAGAGATCATGATGATCTACATGGTCAACGAGGACTGTCTACTAGTAGAGACCAAGAGTAGGGAAACATTTGAACCTGACAACCTCAAGACTAACGACGTCGTAGCATCATTCACAACATGCTGGGCAAGACTTAAACTCTATGGACTCATCGATCAACTAGGACGCCGGGTACTCTATATGGATACAGACTCTGTCATTTTCACCTCCTTCAGAGACCAAGATATGCCACCGCTAGGAGATTTTCTAGGACAATTGACCGACGAGCTACCGGCGGGTCAGTACATAACAGCATTCATTTCTTCGGGTCCTAAATCCTACAGCTACAGGCTTAATGATAACTCAGAAATAGTCAAATTCAAAGGTATCATCATGAACCCTATCAACAGTCAGCTTGTAACTTTCGAAAACATCCAGCAAGTTGTAACCAAGGGGCTAATCATCAGGTTACCTACATACAATATGTTTGTTAGAGACAAAGTACATGGACGAGTTTTTAACAAGGCATCTTATAAGACTGTAAAACTAGTTTATACCAAGAGGGTGTTACTAGATAGTTATGACACTCTACCATATGGTTATTAGTATGTAAATATACTAAAGGACATGTATATATGTAAAGATTATAGTTGTTAAACATGTACTTATGTTTATATATACAGAGGGATGACAGACTATTTCTACATAGTAATGCTACCAAATATGTACATATGTTTACTAAAAAGGATACAGATCTATTTCTACATAACACTGTATACGTCCTAATTGTCATGAAATATATATGTATGTATATATACTAAAATAGGATAGAACTCTACTTCTACATAGTAATGTGTACTGTCAAATTTCAAATCTGAGTATAAATAAAGATGTCAATCAAATTCGTGATCAGTTTGTCATGGAGACTCAATCAATACACAGCGAGAGCTGGCAGGTCTTGGGGGTCAAAATCCCCAAGAATGAGGTTGTATTTTTTAGTCAAATTATCATACTCTATGTAGTAATAATAGCATGCATTGTCAACCTATCAATCAGTCACCCCCTGAGTGAGCTTTGGGCAGGACTTCTAAGCAGTAGTATAGGGTTTCTTCTCCCGAACCCGACTATAAAAGACAGAAGAGTATTACTCAATAATGGATAATTATTTAAAATCTATTTACTATAATACTAGTAAACCCGGTAGTTACTCAGGGATAACCAAGTTCTGGCAGAGTATAAAAGCCTCAGGCAACCCTCATAAGCTCAAGTTTAAAGATGTAAAGAAATGGCTAACAGAACAGTACACGTATCTGGTACACAAACAACCTACATCAAGGTTTAAGAGAGAATCAATTATTGTAGGAGGGATGAATGAGATTATGGACACAGACTTAATGGATGTTCAGAAATTTAGCAGAAGTAATGACAGAGTAAAATACCTGGCAGTATTCATAGACTTATTTTCAAGATATCTAAGAATTGAGCCTATGAAAAGTAAAACAGGAGAAGAGATGGTTAATGTTATGAAAAAAAAATTTTCAAGGATGGTCTCACGGTAAAAGAGTTAAGAAGCGATCAGGGTAAAAAATATACAACTAAGTCTGTCCAGGAATACATGAAATCTAAAAACATAAACCATGTACTAGCTTATAATGTTTACCATGCAAACTATGCAGAGAGGGTAATCAGAACAGTTAAAACACGAATATACAAATTCTTTACCAAACACCAAACTCATAGATATATCGAACACCTTCAAGAAATCGTCTCTAGTTATAATAATACCAAACACTCCACGATAGGGATGACCCCTTCCCAAGTTACCGACGAGAATCAGCAAGAACTTTATGAAAAGATATATTTACCTATAGAGTTAAAAAGAGAAAGAACGACAATTGTATATAAATTTAACATAGGTAATAAAGTAAGCTTATCTTTAGCTAGAGTACAGTTCCAAAAAGGGTTTGACAGAAAATGGACAGAAGAAATTTTCATTATCGATAAAAGGGTAGCATCACAACCCCCGCGCTATAGAGTAATAGATTTAAACAAGGAGAAGATCGAGGATAGTTTCTACGGGCAGGAGTTGCAAAGAGCCTTGGTAACAGATAACGATCTATATAAGATCGAAAAAATTCTCAGACACCGCATTAGACAAGGAAAGAGGGAAGCGTTACAGCAAGAAGTTTGACTCCTGGATTAAGGAGACAGAAATTAGAAAATATGGATGACTTTTACATTATACTAAACAGTAACCATAGTACAGATCTTTTCGAGAACACACCTGTTAATTTCAAAGTCAGGTTAAACAGAGCCTTAAGACTAGAAGATGGATGGAAAGTCGCCCTCTGTCAATACAAGTCTACAGTACCACCGCATGTATACATATGTAGTAACATTTGTAACTCTACAATTGTTGGGCAAAACCAGTTAAATGTATTGAGGTACATAGGTAATAAAGAAATGAGCTATACCCCTTATTATATACCTATAGCCCAGCACTTTATAGATACTATACACATTTACATGTTAAATGTCTCTACCGACCGAAAGATTCAGACAGATGAAGGGGGGACATACATCACCCTACACTTCGTATATAAGCCTTCGCATACTACCACGTAACCACTTCTATCAAACACATCAACATGGAAGCATATTTCTCTACACAGGATAGTAGACCTACACCATTTGTAACTGATGGTCTGAGACGTTATACAGGTTCGGACAATCCTCAATACATTATAGAAAATCCCAAGACACATAAAACCATACCCAGGGTCAAGGTCGAGCTGACATCAGATATAAAAAAAACTTTTGATCAGACCAAGGAGGAGATGACGTCAGTAAAGCATAAGAAGAAGGCTCAGCCAAAGCCGCAGGCTAAGAGAAGAAAGACAATTTCAAATAAAGCTAAGGCCAAACCACAAAAACGCTCATACAGTAAAAAGAGATCAACCAGTCAACACACTAAGAAAAAATAATGGACGTTAAAACAACTAGTCTACCTCAACTCGATCTTTTCTCCCCTCCATCACTGCAGCAAAATGTCGAAAGGCAGTATTATATGGATTACAGACCAGTCAACCAACTGACAGACGACGGGCCTATCCTATTCCACATTAATGAGCAAAAACATTTTCTGGACCTCTACAATAGCCAACTATATGTAAAAATGAAGATTGTTAAACAAGACAATGCTAGTATAGCAGTAAATAAGAAGGTTGTACCTGTAAACAACAGCTTACACTCTCTATTTGAGAAAATATCAGTCTCATTAGAGGGGAAGGAAATTAGCTCATCTAAAAACTACCCCTATAAAGCCATGTTCAGCACTTTACTGGCCTATGGTAAGGATGCTAAAAATTCTCAACTGAGAGCTCAAGGTTATGTAAAGGATGATGCCGACCAGATTGATCTGATCGACCTGAATAAGGGGGCTCAGATAAAGAAGGACCTGTTTCAAAAATCCAACATTGTAGAATTTCAAGGACCTCTTTATGAGGATATTTTTATGCAGAAAAGATATCTACTTAACAATACAAGGCTAACTATAAAGTTAGACAGAACCTCTAATGAATTTGCACTCATTAACCATGAGCCTACAGGCTCATATAAAATACATTTGGAAGAAGTAATGTTTAAAGCTCACATGATTCAGCTTGACCCCCGTACACAGTTTGCTATTGGTAGATCATTAGAAACTAGGCCAGCACTCTACTGCTACACTCAGAGAGATATTAGAGTAGAAAATATAAACACAGGATTTACTTCAGGGACCCTTGACAACCTTTTCCCAAATAGGCTACCCTCTATAATCCTTGTCACTTTGATCCCTGCTAAGGCCTACAATGGGGATTTAGAACCCCATCCCTTCAAATTCAAGCCATATGATCTGCAAAGAATATCCCTGTCAGTAAATAACGATACTATCAATACTTTTACACCTACTTTTGATCATACACAGGGAAACGGAGTCTCTGCCAGCTATCTCAGCCTCTACGAGACACTTAGAGAACTAAGGAATGATTTCGGTAACGACATTACATTGTACAACTTTGCTCAGAGCTACTGTATGTATGCTTTTAATATAAAACCATCTTATGGGACATCTTATGCCCCTGACCACGGACATGTACGACTATCTCTGAATTTCAAAAAAGCTCTGAAAGAACCGGTAGTATTAATGATTCATGCCGAAACACCAGCTCTTATGGAGATAACCAACACTCGCAATGTTACAGTTAAATAGATGATAGCTAATTACCCCGAAATCATTCATCATGCAGAGACCGGACACTGTAGATCAATCTTTTGTAGTAGACAATAATTCAGCCAGCTCTTGGAAGAATATGTCTGAAGACAAGGTTCTTATTCTTTTAAACACGCCATGTAATATAATAATATCATCACCAAGTCAGGGGGGGAAATCAACATTTGTTCACCGCTTACTGAAACATGACATGTTTCGGGAAACACCTGAAAAAATTCTGTACTGTTACAACAGCACATGGCTGCCGATGTTTAGTACATTAGAATCTGAAATGGACAATATATCATTTCATTACGGTATACCCAGCAAAGACGACTTGGAAACATTCCAGACTATAAGCAGCAGACATTCCCTCGTTGTATTTGATGACCTAATGATTGATGCTATGAATACAGACACAGTTTTAAAACTTTTCACAGTAGGTACACATCATAATAACTGTTCAGTTATTCTACTGACCCATAACTTATTTTTAAAGTCAAAACATTCAAGAACTTTAAATCTAAACACGCATGTATTTGTCATAATGGCTAACAGCAGAGACAAGGGCCAGATCACAGCTCTAGGTCGACAACTAGGCTATCGTCAGATGCTTCAGGCTTACCTAACAGCCACCACAGAGTCTTACTCATATTTTGTTATTGACCTACATACTAAAACTGACAAGAATTTAAGATTAAGATCAGTCATTTTTCCTGACGAGGGGCCTACAGCTATTTATAAGGTAGAGTAGCACTGAAAAAATATCATTTACAGTTATGACAGCACTTAAAAAGAACATGTCCTTTATTAGGCTATTATCTATAGCAGAGAGTAAGCAGAAAGATGTCTTACTGAATACAATGAGTAAGAGTCAGTTAGAATTACTTAGACAGCTATCAAGGAATATTATTGAAGGGGAATTAATTATTAGTAAGCAGGTCGATAAAGATCTAGGTAGATATAAAAACAAGCTCATTAAGTTGGCAGATAGCAGAGAGAAAGGTCGTAGATTACTCTGTCTAAAGCTCAGATCAGCCTGGCCTAGGATTATTAAGGCAGTTTTACCCCAATTCAAACTCTTGGAATAATGAAGCATTTTATAATACCTGAATCGTCATATCATAGACTTAAGAATAAGGCGAAAAAGGTTAGTCAGCCAGAGCATACGGAACAGGCCAAAAAGACTGAACAGTCTGACATAATATTCGAGCAGCATAGGGAGACTGATGACTCATTCATCTTTGAGGCATTCCCAAAAACTTCAAAGAAAGAGTCGAGAGACTTGTCACTTACATCAGAAGACATGACCCTGAAATAACATGGACACAAAAGGGACTAGTCACAATTAACTGGAAACTGCTTGAGGGGTCAAACATTATAGATCTACTTAGAACCGCTATACATGGTACAATAAGAAAACCTGAGAGTTGGACAGATTTCTTAGAAGCATTGAAGCGTATCAATACACCATTATCTCTCATGACTCTAACACCACCAGGGGTACCAATTAAACGCCCCCGGTGGCTAACCCACTAAGATACTCATAACTGAAAATAATTGAATATATCATAAAAATATAACGCCTCACTTACATAACATACCTATAAATACCTTCGCCCTAGGTCTAACACAAAGATATATTCATAACTAGAGATACCATAAAAATTATAACCATGACATTATGTAACATATCTAAAAATATCCCCCAATCAGCAAACTCCTTTAGTCTGGTAGATATGTATATAAGAGGCTAGAAGCATGTATGGTTATTCAGGACTGAACATCATGACGACTACAACTACAACCCTCTTCACACATAATTTTGGCAAGAACAGCCAAGTATCTTTAACAGAGTACCAAGGGCAAAGAAGACTTAACCTCCGAGTATTGGATGGAACATTTCCTGCCCAAAAATATGTAGGACTATCAGTTAGAGATGTCAGAAAGTTACTACAACTAATACCGCAAGTTTCACAGATCTTAGCCTCATAGGAAGAGACATTTTTTGATCTCTCTGAGGACATAAGACTATCAGTTACCTGAGGATGCATTGATATTCGACTGAGATGGACACCTCCACATCAAGAAGAAAAAGTTTTCACCAAGAGAGGACTCTACATGAAACAGTACAAGTTCACACAACTTACAGAGATGCTCAACGATTATAAAAAAATTTTCAAATAATGTATCAGATGCCTAAAAATAAATAAACATTTCAACTTTAAAACTTGACTTTGTCATATCTCAAACCTCCAAAGATAGCATTTTAATATAGAGATTAGCAAACTTGTGAAGTATGACTCTTTTAATTTAGAAAAACATAGTATACAACGGAGGATCCGGGTTAGTGATCTCCATGTTTGAACTTATACCATACTGAGTTAAAAAAGGACAGCAGATCAAAATGTAGCAAATTTAATGTAGACGGTAAACCAATAACAAATACAATCACCATATTCAAATTACCACAAAGGTAGTCTCCACCGACGCATGCATAGTAGTTGTAACGGTAGCTGAAGAATCTGTAAAGATATTATAAAAAACAGGCCTTTTTCCTACAGGTACATGTAGTTTTGAAACGACGTACACATTTTAAGTTAACAGAGTACACACAAAAATATTTAAACAGTTTAACAAAAACTATATCACGACAAGACCCCACCACAATCACTCAAGTTACCTCCAAACTTGTAGTTATCGCCCATTTTATAATGAAGAAGCTGTAAACCACTGGCTAACACACTGTTCTGACAGCATCCATGACGCTCAGGCAGAAAAGCTAGACGAAGAGGAGTAGGCAAAAAATGATTTCGTAAAATAAGAACTCCCTCCCCAGCGCTACACGCAAAATTAAAATTAAGGATGTACAGTCAGTAAGAATATATATATATCCATCAGCATACGACTAGTTTTTAAAATTATATGATATATAACTTAAGCAAAAGCCTTCCAACCCCTACCGGTCATGGCCCTAACAGGGAAGAGCACAAAAGACACCTAGCGGTAAAATGTTATTCTAAAGCGCCGTATTTTTACCAATTTTGAATAATTTTGAATAATTTCGGCACAAAAAATATTCATACAGATTCAAAAGCGTTACCTACAATAAATAGTGACTAAATCGGGCAGTCTTAAAGTAAAAGCGAGCCCCTACCACACACACACACACACACACACACACACACACACACACACACACACACACACACACACACACACACACACACACACACACACACACACATGCGCACACACATGGTCATACACACAGGCTAGTTTAATTTAACGAACTTCTGGTATTTAGCGATATATAACAGACAATCTTGATATCTGTCTGAAGATAATCAGACCTACTATTTGAAAATAAGGGTTAAAACACGATAGCATGTAAAACTACGAATAATTGGTTTGATCAGTATATATATATATATATATATATATATATATATACAGAGAGGAGACCTTCTGCTCTTACGAATGTAAACATAAGACATGTTTTAGTTTTAATAGTTTATTTAAATCTAAATAGGTCTAATAAAGACAGGTTGTATAGTCTTCCAGGATGTGCCTACAAGTAAAAATAATATATAATATAAGGACAAGTAGTAAAAGCTTGTATGTACATATATGTATATAGGCCTATATATATATATATATATATATAGGACAAAAAAAAAATACCCACCTATGCCACACCACGTAGCTTTAGAATTTTTAACTTGTCTCTGCGAGGAATAACAGGATAGATACTCTTAACAAATCGATCCTGGATACATATCCTGATAAATTGGGTCTCTTGTTGATACGGGCCCCAGCCAACGATGTATCCTAGGCATAGAAAATAACTTTTTATAGATCCGCCATCATGAAACGGGTCGAGATGTTTTTCTGTGAGTTTTCCGCAGTATGATAAAAGCTGCATCCTTGTAGGGTTGACCATGAACTGCGACTTTACTAATGCTTTTTCGTATCCTAACATATGGTATCTCTTAATATGTTTATAAACTCCGTTAGTGATCTCCATGTTTGAACTTATCATATTTTTTCAGAACGACCTTAAAATGACAGTTTATATCGATCTAACAAGATCAGTGATCAGAATGGCTGTAGAGGGCTTCTGAAGGAAGTGCCTTAAATTTAAGGGGGTTTTCTCCAGTCTCCGTTTGATTGGACATATAATACAGGAAAGTGTGAGTTTAGCCTGAAGGTCTGAAGCAATACTCATTGTTCAGCTTCCAGGTTACCAGTTAGGTTTATTAAGCTACAGATACACACACACACACACACACACACACACATATTGAAAATGGCTACCACATTGCTGAATATGGACGAAAATCCTTGTCAACTCTGTTGCGAGTTACCATCTCGGTACAGCTTCAAATGCTGCTTTAGAAACGAGGAAATGAGACTATGCAGGGATTGCATCGAAGCGCTAGCCATGCGTAAGCTAATTACGGAAATCACTGAAAATCACCATATCGATCTGTCACAAAGTTACAAGATACCATGTCCATTCTGCCGCCAGAACTATGACATGATCTACGATATAACTAGTTATGGGGAATACATGATTGAGGACTTCATCAATCTTGGACAATCAATCGCTATTATCAAACTGACGAAAGATCACTACTTGGGAGAGATGGACATCCTGAGAGAAAATTTGAGAGCTCATCATAACGGACAATTGATTCTACAAAGAAGGAGACTGACCGAGGAAGTTCTTCTGCCTCTGACACGTCTACTGAATAATGAACATAGACGTACTACAAGGGCTGTCATGCCAAGACGCTAACCATGAACTTTATTAACTGTAAAATAAGCGTATCTTAACGCGACTTAAGATGGATGATAATATGTTTCTATTCACTACTCTATATACATTACTAATGTCCATTAACACTGTATATATTTTATTGTACTTTAAAACTGTTCTATATTGGCTGTATTACTAATGCTGTAATATTAAAAAAGAGTTCCACGGTATATTTTCTTTTTGGTTAATTTAATTAAACAAACATATTAGTAATAAAGCCCTCTATTAAAATGGAGCAGCTGAAAAGCTTACACTAGCATATATTAACTACCAAGCCTTTGGGGAACCGTAGGCTACTTTAAAAGGCCGTTACCTATGATCTATTCATGAAAAATCTGCACAATACTGTAATAAAACAACTTTGTAGATAGTTAAGCCTGAGGGCATCGAGTTAGGGGTCAACAGCAGGTGACTTTAAGATACACTCTGAAGTTTGGTGTGAGTTTTAGTAGCCTTATGACACGCTTAACCCTGATGAGGGCAGAGTGTTACTTAATCAGGCAATACTTTCGAGGGCTTTGAGGGCTTAGTACCTATGTAGCTCTACACATTACGTAACCTGTGTACATTTCAATAGATTGATGTAACACAGTGGTTTAATAACTACCACAGATGTCAAACAAACATATGTTTTGCAGTAAGTAATACATTTTGACGACACTGATATAACAAATATTATTTCTACATAAATATGAATCTGATCGAGAGTGACCATATCACTATAGACTACGACAGGAATAATATCTACTACCATAGAAATATAATAGCACTACCTAAGGAATTATCACGCTGATCGCCGCGATGCTGAGGATGCTTATCCTGTCATGCGTTCTTGCATGCCGTCAGGAGGTACCAGGGATACTCATCTGCAGTGAAGACGATGTTGATGATGTCAGGTATCTGAACCTAGACACCATCGAGGAGATTAGGTACGTTAACTTTCCTTATAATCTTTATGATGAATATCTGTTTTTTTTAAATAGGCTAAACCGATTTAGATAGAGTCTATTAACTGCTGTAATACTAATAAGCTAGTAAAACATTTTTAATAAAAAGTATCAAACTTCTTACCAGTAACTGAGACGTAGACTAACTGAGGCGGTTATGCGATGAGGATGCTTTAATATATATACCTAGTAACATACAGCCCCTATGCATCTTTTTGTTATGACTTACAGAGAGATAGCTTTAATAAATATATATAGTGACACAGACCCCTATGCATCCAGGTTATGACTTAATGAGTATGATGACATCAAAAGAGACATAATGCCCTATTTATTAAACAGAGCTTTATTACCAAGTAAACATATCCAATGACAGCTTATGATGATTTATTCCAGATTTTATATGCGCTATGAGGAGGAAGTGATAGATCAGCTATCAGGAAGCACAGTATCTCTGAAGATTACGTTCCAGTCAGGAAGGGTTGTGAACTTCCCTTTGAGGACGACAACACCCCTGAGTAAGGATAGCGTCACCCCTAAGGAATCTGATGATCCCTCAGCGATCACAACAGACAAGGTCACACCCTCCGAGGGGTGATACATCACCGACACCGACCCATCCACCAGTGACCCTACTAAGACGGCCGCTATCACCGACGATGAGCCGCCCACCAGTGGCCCACCTAAGACGACAACTATCAGGATGTCAAGAGGTAACTTCCATCTGAAACTGATCATCCCTGCAGCGATAGGATCAACAGTGGTTGTACTAGTGGCTGTTATCCTCTGTATCAGGGGTAAGTGATGAACTAATTATGCTGAGATTTATGATAGTGTTTTTATATATCAGTTTGTTGGTAGAAACATCCTAAGTAATTATGACGAAATTGACGACTGTGTATATACTTTCTGCAGTGGTAATAAGGAGAGTGCATCGTGTGGAGCGCATTGAGAGGGACATGAGGCAAAGAGAGGCACATGAGCTGGAGAGACTGCAGCATAGATTGGATGAACTAGACAACCCTGCAGTCATCCTCCACGACGAGTCTGACGAAGAGGGTAAATAAAAGTAAAGATATATAATCACATTACAGTGTAATAGAGACTGATATATGATATATATATATATTTTTTTGTTATAGTTGTGTTCAACCTTCGTGGCGATAACTGGGACACTTCAAGCCAGGATAGTGAAAACAGTGGTATGTAAATATCACTATTTATTGTAAATGACACTATTTATTGTAAATGATACTATTTATTGTAAATGACACTATTTTTACTTGTAAATGTTGCTGAGGCTAATTATAGCCTGCCACATAGAGATATCCATGTATTATCTACATGGTGATCATTTTCAGAGCATTCTATTCCAGAAGTTAGGCAGAGGAGGCAAAGACGAAAGGCTTTCCTGGATGCAAACGAGGCCATGAAAAAATGCTATTAGGTAGTTATAATTTTTTTCTTTTTAAATATGAAGGTATAATATGCAAACGCTTTTAAATAAAGTTTGGAAATTTCTTAAACATTGTTGATGTTTTACAGATAAATGCCTGGAGACGCGGAGAATTTTCAGGGGAGTTAAATTCTATTTTTGTAGCTGATGACTAGAAGAACGAAGGGGGGAGGGTTTCAGGTATTTTTATTTTGATGTTGTAATTTTAAGTTGAATAAATTTTATGATAAACTTGTAAATATGACTTGTTCTTGATTATTGACGAGTCTAATAATGAACGATGGCTATCAGAACATAAACAACACACACATATAGGAGTTGAAATATTTTATTTTCAAATCAATAGTATATACAGCTACAGTTATCTTCATTTTAAAAAAGTGATTCGTCGGTGATATGTAAAATTTCATGTAATGGTCTCAAGACAGTGGTAAAGAGCTCATGAATGCACTCGAGCTGACGTAAATTCATCTTTTCTACAGTGTCTTCAAGGAATAAATATGCAAACCTGGCTGACATGGTTATCTGGTCGACCTGTACCATAGAATCAATGTCTCGATATTGACCCTGAAGGTTAACGACTCTTATATCCTTTGTTTTACATAGAGGACAGGCCACCTGTTTTTCAGGCTCACGTTTAAGATCAAGTACTGCCAGAGTGATGTCTCGGATTATGTTTTTCTGAAGACAGCTATGGCAGACATACATCCTTCTATTACTCTGTATGTAACAACATGAGTATGTAAATCTCGCTGATGGCTGTTTGCAGAGTTGACATTTTCTTGAGGCTCTCATAGCTCTAACAGCCTGATCCAGTAGAATTAATAGAGAGAGCATGACTGTGTAATGCATCATGTGTACAGGTACCTTACTTATATATATGACCAGTTATGTAATAGAGCGATAAAGTCTGCCATTCTATTATCCAACCCCCACACAGTATACATACCATCCAACAACACCAGAGGGGGTTTATAGATCAGTTTAGAAGCGTAATAAAACATTACGAAATCGCAATATCGTAATAGCTGTCGGGGGAGAGGGGTATGTCTGACAGAGTGTAATAAAAGTTGTGAAGCATGATAGCGCAGGGTTATACGGAAACAAAAATGTTATGAACTTATGACAAGTCAAATGTCATTGAGAAATTATGATGGATGTAGTCATGCATTGATGCATATAGTTAGTCATTAAGTTTTAACACGTGTTTTAATTTAAAAAATCTTTTTTTTTGGAAATAAGTTTGTGATTCATTATTAAGATAAGTTTGTATTTTTTGTTTGTTTGTCTTCAGTCTATGTTTTATTTTACTCTCTTATGACAAAAGTTCTTTTTATGGTAAAAGTGACCATACCCTAGGACACAGACATACGGTAAGCGTGTCTCAGCATGTTCTCTATCCTGAGGTGAACTGAGACGAAGCAAAAACTTGTGAAATTGTATGTAACAGTAGTCATTGTGAAACATAATGAAGAGTCAATGACAGTTGTGTATTGATGCATATCAGTAGTGTTTCGGGGTGAAGGGTGTTATGAGGGTTTTAGGTGTGAACTTTTAATTATAATCATTTTGATACAAAAGAAAAATATTATGATCATTAATGAGTTACGTATGTGTTATGTAATGTTAACTTATGACCATTAACGATTGTATGTAAAAGACTATGTAATGCTAATTATGATCAATGTAACAATTTATGGATATCAAAAGAAAATAATTACGAACATTAATGATCTTATGTAACGACTTAATTATCATTGATGAGTTTATATAACCGCTTATGAATATCAAACAAAAAATAATTACGATCATTAACGAGATTATGTAATGAGTTAATTATCACTGATGAGGTTATATAACAGGTTATGAATATCAAAAGAAAATAGTTATGATCATTAACTAGATTATGTAACAATCTTAGTCACGCCCCTTTTTCACACCCCCACAGGGTGCCCAGTAGGGCGTGAAGGGTAGCCCTCACACACCTACCTACAGTAGTCACATTAACATCGACGCTGATGACCTGAGCGGACAGCGCTTGGAGCAATTTAGAGTCCGCAATCCTGCAGCTTCGCCGACTATGACTTGGCCTGTAGATATCGAATTTGATGACTGTAGTATATAATTGTCTGGTATATGTGCCATGTTTTATTTCAGGTTTGGATGTCTATGCCAGACCTTGGTACAGGAGGGCCTTGCACATCGGACACATTGCATCTATGCTGGGGCCCTGAGACATTTCCTGGTTTTCTGTGCCCAGATGGGACTACAACCCCACCCAGTGACAGACCAGTTGCTTCTTAGGTATGTCGCATACCTTCACTCAGATGCTCTGAAGGGATATAGCATCAAAGTCTACCTGGCTGCAATAAGAGCCTGGCAAGTCCAGGCAACAGGCATCGTGCGTCCAGTAAGCACACCCATGTTAAAGTGTGCTTTTGACAGGATGGCTAGGACACAGCCCCAACCAGTCCAGGCAGCTCCCATACAGCTGGAAACACTGCATGATATGTTAGCTCTCCTGTCTGGGTCCCATGATCATCATTTGATAGCTGCGACTGTGACCTTGGCCTACTTCGGCTGCCTCCGTGCGGCTGAATACTCTCCGGAACACCTCACATTGGCCCCGCATAGATCAGCTGTCAGATTTCATACTGTAGCAACCTTTACCTGACTGTGATCTAAACAAGTTAAAGCCAGCTGCTTCTGTCCACTTCTATGGCTCAAAACCGGATCTAAAAGTACATATTTATGATATATTACATTATTTGGCTTACATTTATCTCCAGAAAAGTGTAAACATTGACAAATGTAAGAAATTAATGTAATATATCATAAATATGTACTTTTAGATCCAGTTTTGAGTAGCCAGCAATGACAGCTTTGGCTAGGTTCTATTTGACGGTCCGTTTTTAATGAAACTAACTGTACTCTGAACAGTGTGCACATTTTGGGTACAATTGAAATTTTACCAAATCATGACATGGGAGCAGTGGCATTTATTTGATAATCCATATGATCAGGACAATTTGGCACTGCATGAGCATTGGCTATGGAAAACAATGGCTCTTAACGCTGTGAACAACAGACATTGCAAATGCAGTAGCTATAGGCAGGGGCGTCGATTCAGGGGGGATGTGGGGGGATATATACCCCCCACTTTCTGAGAAGTGGGGAATGATCAATGCAATCATCCCCCACCCCCTTCCTGAAATTCACAAATGAAAATTACGCTTTTTAACAAACTTTTTTTTTGGAACATTTGTGGTTTGTTAAACAGCTTTACACTTGATATCTCATATCAGTACAAGTTTATAAGTTTGGCATAAGTGATCTCCACCATTAATTGACCTCTCAGGCAGTGTCCACGTATTAACTGCTACTACTTGTACGAGCAAGGGAAAGTTACAGTGGGACAGACAAAGTATGCCTGCATCCCCCCAACCGTCAAGGGAAATCGACGCCCCTGGCCTATAGGCAATTTAGCTGTTGACATTACAGAAAGCCAGGTGGGCTATGAAATTTCAACTTATAATATCACCGGTATGAAAAAGTTTATAACAATGAGGTACAAAAACGCCCAATCACTTACAGTAAACCATATATGTATGTTTGCATGTCATTATCCCCCAGTGTTTCATTCGGTAACTTTGCTCATTGTCTCTGATTTGTAATACACTGTGTACAGTTTTCCTCTTCCACATATGCTCTAGCAAAAAAACAAAAGCTGGCAAAAAATGTAATAAAATAACAAACAAAAGAATGAATACCGTCAGTTTAGATCTTGTTGACATCAAAGAACCAGTAATACTTTACTCCACAGGTGATTGGGTATTTATGCACCATTGTATATTATGCATTACACTTACATCAAAGGTATCCAAAGTGGGCGCAGAAGTCTTTTTCTTGATATTAGATTCTTGAGGAGCCACAATTGTCTTGCTGTTTGGGGCTCTCTCCCACTCCTACTTGGGCCCAACTTCTTTGCTCTTACAAACTGCGTTCTTAGAGACGCGATATGGAAGAATTAAAGAAATTCAATTAAGAAAAATAAGAAAGTACCTGTTGTAATTTTTTGTAGTTCGAAAGATTTTGGGTGGATGGGTTGATTAGGGCTTTAATGTCCTGTATTTCTTCCCCCTATGGATGGTAGGACAGCCGGGGACCATGGCACAGCAATACTTTGCATCCCATGGGTCAATGATGTGCGGTTATTCATATAATTTATGATTGGTTGCAACAGAAAGTTATTGCAAACAAAATCAGACGGGGCCTTGCAAGATGATATCTTATTTGGAAAATGGTGCCATCATGCCACTATGTAAGCAGCCAACTGATTGGCTCACCCATTGGCATTTTTTACCAAAGAAAAGCAGCTGCAAGTTGCACCACTGGCTGACAAACAGCCTAATTAATAATGATTTTGTTTGCTTCATGAAAGACATGACAGACACTTAAAATATACAAATGGGATAAGAATTTAAAAGACCTAAGGTTTGATGTTTAAAGTCACATCCAAGAAAGGCATGGTAACTTAGCAGACCATAGGTAAACTCCGTCTAGTGTACATATGTAGTAATGTAAGCCTGCAATGTTAGTAACCAACCTAGTGGAAGATCTACAGCCTTATGCTACTTGATCATAGTCCTTACATGGAATAGAATGTTGTTACTTCATAGCCAATAACTATTTAAGACATAATATTATGTAAGCTAGAATGGTAATCTTATAGCAACTCAAAACCCCATGCTCCAACCGAGATAAAGTGGGTGAAGTGGTTTTCTGTACTGTTGGCTTCGATTCCCAACAAACACAAGACGTCCTGAAAACGTTCTGAGATGGTTTTCTGTTGGGAAGTTTTCTGTGAACCATCCAAAAAACATTTGGAAAATGTTTTATTACATTGCTTCAATTGGACTTTTTTTAAATGTTTCCAGCAAACAACTAAAAAATGTTTTTTAAACATTTTATAAAAAAACAATTTTCTGACTTTTCTAAAATGTTTCCAGCAAACGGCAAAAATATGTTTTCCAAACGTTTTATAGGATTGTTTTAATTGGAGATTCTTAGAATGTTTCTCAGAAACCGTCAAAAAATGTGTTATGAAATTGTTTTACTTGGACTTTCTTACAGTGTTTCTTCGACCCCATTATATGAACTAAAAGCCTCATGATTTTTCGGTTAACAACCTGGGCTGGGAGACTGAAAGCCTGTACAGACCTTTGATTATTGTTACTATTGCCCAGAGCCTATGTGCTTCCATGACCTTCACACACCATGACATAGTATCAATAAAATTATTATTTCTTTGATTAAAAGGTTTTAAATGTTGCTGAAGTTCAAATTTACTGTAATTACTGAAATTAATTAAGATCAAAGCTAGAATTGAGTGAGTTACGGAGCTTTTGATGCACTGTGGTCTTGACCAATTCAAATTGTGACCTTATACCTGTTTGAGTCAAATACAAGCATTCTTTCTACATGACATTAATATGTCAATTTCACTTTCGTGACAAAGGTCAAAATTGATAGCAGATTCTGAAAGCCCATATGCGAATTGTGAGGGGTCACTAATGCTTGGCATTTGTTTATAGTGAATATTTTTCATTGAAAATTAACATTCACATAAAATGGCATTATTTTTTGCAAATGATTCGATTTTTCACATTTCTAAGAAAAAAAACTAGTGAAGGGATGTCAAAACTAATACTATTTCTACAAGATAGACATATATGTTCTTCAACTAAGAAAAAATCCTGGTCAAAAGCCATATTTGGTATATTTGAGAGCTTTCCAAATAAATAGCTTTTTACACTTTGAGGGCCAAATGACCTTAAAAATGACATTTGAAGTAAAATTTGACATTTGATATTGGGGAACTGGGTACATGTATATGTATCGGATGATTTACTATAGCATATTGCCCTGTCAAGAATTTGACCTCACAGTGAGCTCACTGTTAGGTCACAGAACCTTCATGGAGAGCTCACCTGGTGCTTCCTCACATTATTCACAGTGAACTCACAGTTTGAGGTGACAGTATGACCTCTCTGTGAGCTAACTGTGAGCTCAATGAACTAAAACAAAAACTCCAAGAACACCCTTCATGATTCATTATTGCCACAAACTGGGTTTGAACCTAAAACCAACAGTCCTACCTAGCTAACCTAAGCCTAACAGTCCTATCAAATCCTACAACATTACAATGTTATTCATATATATATATATTGCTGGATTGGTGCAGTGGAACACTCTGGATGTCTTGCTGGATGATGCAGCAATCATTAAGTGATGACAGTTACTTATGGAAGTGGTATAGAATTAAAGTTATTTATTGTCAGATATTTAAAAATTTTCTAAAAGTAAAAGCAGTGAGAATTGAACTCTGGTCACCCACACAGAAAGCAGGCATGCTAACCAATACATCGCCGATGCCACTGCTCCTGGTGTTTATTTGAAAGGATCACAATAAGGCAGCAGTTCTATTTATAGTTTCGTTTATTAGCTTGCCTGTAATTATTGGGCTTGCAACGCCATCTGTGGTGGGTCATACAGCTGACCTCACAGTTAATGAACAGTCGACCTTACAGTTCAGTCATAGCATAAAAACTCATTTCCAGATGTAGCTAAAAAGAGCCGAAGTATCCCCGCTTTACAAAAAATATGATCAACTGTATACTCTCCTCAACCTCAAAGATATTTGAAAAAGTGTTGTGTGAACAGATTTCAGAATACATTGACGATAAGCTATATTTTAACCTGGCTGCTTACAGACAGAATTACAGTTGTAACAATGTATTAGTAAACTATGTAGAGAAATGGCATACGTCACTAGATAATAATTAACATGTAGGATTCATCCTAATAGACTTATCCAAATCGTTTAATTCCCTACCACATGGACTATTAATTGCAAAATTACATGCATATGGCTTAAGCACCGACGAATCATGCAATTACATTCGAGATTATTTAACTAACAGAAAGCAGCTTGTTAAAATAGGACAAATTAAAAGCCACTGGCTATCTCTCAAACCTTGTGTTTTCACCAAGGTTCAGTCACGGGACCACTTTTGTTCAATATCTTTATAAATGACTTCTTGCTTTTCCTGCAAAATGAATGTGAAGTTTATAACTACGCAGATGATAATACACTGTCCTTTTCTCATACATGCCCCACTGAGATCAAACACACTTTAGAACAGGCATCTAACATTGCTGTCACATGGTTTATCAGCACAGTTTGAAATTAATGGCAACATGATTAATTCAGAAAAAGTTGTAAAACTACTTGGAATTCATATTGATAATAAGTTATCTCTGATCATGTTTCTAAGATATGTAAGAAAGCTGCCAGGCAAATCAATGTAGTGCCAATATTATGTAAAAATCTAGACTATTCAACTAAAATGAAAATCTATGAATCATTTATAAATATAATCAAACTTTCTCTATTGCTCAACCTTTTATAACTCTTTTAGTATAACTAATGACAGAAAAATAGAGAAACTGAATGAACGAGCACTTAGACTTGTATGTAATGATTTTTAATCATCTTATAGTAATATTCTAAGAGTAAGAAAATGTTATATGTCTGTCATAAACATGCACTGGTTGAACAGGTATTCAAAATTCTTAATGGTATTTCACTTCCAGTAGAATCCTCCTTCTTCGAAAGACAATGTACTCCATACAGTATGCGAGGTTATTTCAAATTAAAGAAAACTAAGTATAAAACTCATTCAATATGGTATAAAATCTCTTTCTTATTAGGGTGTTTCCCTTTGGAATTCTCTGTCAAACATGCAAAAGATTTCGCATAATTCATAATGTCTCTCTTTTCTTTTTCAATTAGTTAGCATACAATCCACTATAATAATTCTAATATTTACGTGTATTTTATAACAAGTAAATTACTTATATTCACTTCTCATTTGTATATATCTCATCTTTTTCCATTGTTTCTGTTGTGTCATTTGTCGGCAAAAAGCTTTGCAGCTTGTGTTATTTGTTTTTATTGTATCACCCCCGACTTTAAATTAAATTTTATCTTATATATCTTACTTTATCTTATCTTATCTAAGCTCCCACTGAACTCACAGTAATGAGATCACCACATGACCTCATCATGATTTCACTGAGGTTTCTTGTGTGACATCACACAATGAGTGTCTGGTGAGGTCACAGTGACCATGACATGAGCTCACTTCTTGACTGGGTGTGATCTAAAACCAATATTTGTGAAATGTTACATGCAACCTAATTTGTAACAAATGTAAAAATATTAAATTTTAATACATTGAAGTTTTAAATGCATGTAACCATAAAAAAAGGAAGGCCAATGAAAGTTCAATTTTTATTTTTGCATCCAAAACGTAGTCTTCACCATTGGTATTTAAGTGAAGCCTAATAAAAATGAATGTGTAACTATTATATAAAAGAGTAATGTAATGCATTAATTGCTGTTAAACTGTAAAGTATTAAGGAGGAGTAGATATTTTCATGGCTGTGAAGCGAAGCACATATAGGAGGCTCCTATGAAATAGCTGCCTTTGGGCGGTTATTAGAAGAACTAAAGGTCAGAATTTGCACCAAGTGGACATAACCATACAGAGAACAAAACAGGAGGAAGACTACAAGAAAAAGTCCTGGGTTTTATGGTGAAATATCATTTTTTAATTCAACTTATGACTCTAATATTGCCGCTCAGTGAAGCATGAAGATTATACAAATTTGAAAGCATGTTTTGAAAAATCCAATACCAAGAGTGACCAGTTTGTTATGCTATTCCGTGACTGAGACAAACAACACGTTTTTTCTTATCAACTACTAAATGAGTGAAACTTAAACAACAAACATTGTCTGTTAGAATCGACTGAGTCAAACGAAGTGATGTAATTTTGCAGTTTATTACGCACTCAAAACTCATAGTGAATACTGTGAGTGTGTGTGTGACAGTGGTAATCTAAAATAAATAAAATGAAATAAAATGAATACAAGCAAAAAGAAATATCTCCGATCATACGATCAACCACATTTAGCCTTGTATCATATTGAATAGATATCATATTGAACATTATAGTAGCCATTTAAGATATAACAAAGACAAGTATAATATATACATTAACACCACTAACCATGTATTTAAAGTGATGACAAATTAGGATGAATGTGTAAATAAGTCATGTATGAATCTTAGTAAATGTGAATAAATAAACAACTTACAACAACATGCAATTTCCCTGTATGACTCAGCAATTCTGTTTAACATATCTGGGTTGACCTAAATACAAATAATTACAATTGAAATCAATGCCTACTCTAATAACTTGATCAGAAATAGTGACTACATTGACATGTGTTACATTATATGCTAATAGTCATGCAATATACAATACAAGGAATTAATAAGTATAAATTCACTTACAATTCTATATGTTGGTACTCAATTCATGTTAATGGTATGGCTGCTCAGAGACAACTGACTGTCAAAGTTATAACACCCAAACAGGAAAACAATCCGTAAACAGGAGGGAAAACTGGAAAGCTGTGAAAATTGATAAACATGAGACCCCTGTAGGGAACACATGGAAGTAATGGACAATGATACCTCTAGTGGAAATATCATACATAAGAAATCAAAGTACAAGTTACTATTCAGTAATACTAACAAGCATATATTGCTAAAACTCCCCCTTTTGGATGAATAATTCAACACCACATACAATGATCCAATACTAAGTACAATGATGGATTGTCACAGACTACCAAATGACATGAAAGCATATTAAAGTTAAAGTCTGCGTTAACAGACCTTATACAAGAAGTACATATAATAAAAAAAAACATCTTTGATTTGACAAACATTTTATACAAATGTAGCAATGCAATTAAAACAAAAAATATAGTCCACACAAATTCTAATCACATTCAAGTGAAACAAGTTTTGTCACAGGCCTGACAAAAGAGGATGCTTTCGTTCTAACTGTTACAGATCTGACAAGTCCATCATTGCTAACATTGACTGACGTCACAACTGCCATAGGCCATACACCATGTGGAGTGTGCTCATCACAAATCAGCACAAGATCTCCTACCTTGAAATTTGGGCATTTCTTTAACCATTTGACCCTGTATTGCAATTCAGGCAAATATTGCTTTAACCATTGTCTCCAAAATAAATCAACTGTGTGCTGAACACTTCGCCATCTCTTTCTGTAGATGTCAGCCTCACCAAACACACCTGGTGGCAGAGCAACATGATTTCTTGACATCAAAATATGATTTGGTGTGAGTGGACTAAGGTCATTGATGTCTTCACTGACCTTGGTAAGTGGTCGGCTGTTTACTATACACTCAGCTTCGCATAACAATGTCTCAAGCATCTCATCAGACATTTTATGTAAAACATTTGTATTTAACAAACCTGACATTACTTTCCTAACAGTACGGATGACCCTCTCCCATATGCCACCCATATGAGATGCGCATGGAGGATTGAAATCCCACTCAATTTGATTTGTAACACAAAATTTATCAATTTGCTGCATATCAAGATCACTCAAACTCTTATTCATTTCTCTTTTGCCTCCCACAAAATTTGTGGCATTGTCAGAACGAAAAGTAATGGGATGACCACGTCTAGCAATGAATCTCCTGAGTGCATTGAGAAAACTGTCAGTGTCTAAACATTCTAATTTCTCCAAATGAACTGCCCTAACGGCAAAGCATGTGAACAGACAAACATATCTCTTGACTTCACTCCGACCTCTCTTTACAATGAATGGGCCAAAACAATCAATGCCAGTATTAGCAAATGGAACTTTATTAGGCTCAACTCTTTTTTCAGGAAGATCTGACATTTTTTGCACTGCACATTTCGCAAATAGCTTCTTGCATTTGACACATTGACGTGAAACTTTTTTTACTACAGGTCTAATTTTTGTGATCCAAAATTGTTCACGAATAAGACTGACAACCCATTCAGTTCCAACATGAGCTATGTCATGGTAACTCTTGGCAATCAAATGAGCTATCACATGACTGTGAGGAATGATGTAGGGATACTTAACAGCACTTGGCAGATTTGCAAATGCAAGACGACCTCCAATCCTAATTAATCCATCATCATCAAGCAAAGGAGACAGAGCCCTAATCTTACTAGAACTGGGGACAACTTCACCCTTAACAAGTGACTGTAACTCACTACCGTAAGCCTTATTCTGCACATATCTAATGACAGCTAATTCAGCATGCTTCATCTCATTTACAGTTAGGTTACCTAATTTGCGTCTTGCACTTTCTGTTCGAAGAATGTTCTTCAAACGCAAGAACCAAGCTACAGCTTTGTTGAGCCTTGCCCAATCACTGTAGTATTCCAGCAACTTATCTACACCTTGAGCTGAATGAGTACTCACAGTATTGACCTTGATCTCTCTTCTAAGTTCAGGGTCATTATCACTCAATGTACGATCAGTTTGTGGAATTTTCCATTCACTCTTGTAATCCCGTAAGAAATCAGGACCATGATACCAATGCTCAGAATCAAGAGAATGAGCACTCTCCCCCCTGGTGAGATAATCAGCTGGATTATCCACTCCAGGGATGTGATTCCATTGATCGGGAGACGTACGATTGCGAATGGAACTGACTCTATTCTCAACATAAACCTGAAACCTAAGTCTTTCATTGCTAATGTAGCTCAATACAATTGAACTGTCCACCCAGAAATAAGAAGCTGTAATGTCAATTGAAAGTTGTGAACATAGCAATTCATCTACTTGAACTGCCAAGACAGCTGCTTGCAGCTCCAAGCGTGGTATAGTGACTGTCTTGATTGGAGCAACCTTGGATTTGCTAACCAAGAGAGAAACATGAATAGAACCATCTTTATTGATGCAACGAATGTATGAACAACATCCATAAGCACGTTCACTTGCATCACTAAAGTGATGCAATTCTACAACTGAATCATCATATGGGCTTGGCTTAATACACCTGGGAATCCTGAGAGTAGATACTCCACGGAGCTCCTTTAACCATTGCAACCATTTGTCTCTCAAACCATCAAGCACTGGGTCTTCCCAACTGAGCTTGAGTTTTGTAGCATCCTGGAAAAGTATTTTGCCTTTAACAATCAAAGGGCTAATCAAACCCAATAGATCATACAAAGATGCAAGTATGCTGAGCATGGACTTTCTAGTAATTACTTCAAAATCAGCAATATTAACTGTGAAGTAGAACTCATCTGATTGAATATCCCATGCTATACCCAAAGCCCTGCCCTTGAAATCTGAACTAAGATCTCTGACTTCCTTTGCCCGTTCTTGTAAAGGAACATTTAAGAGCAATTCTGAATCGTTGGCAGCAAATTTTGTCAAATGGAAACCGCCTTTGTGCAAGAGTTCTCTGGAGATCAATAAACTGGATCGCATCATCAACACTCTCTAGACTCTTCAAACAATCATCAACATAGAAGTCTTTCAACACTGTGTTGGCTACTGATTTATCAACATCAGGAAAATCAACAAGAGTATGATGCAATGCATAAGTCGAACTGCTGGCGCACCAAATACCACCGAACACATGACAGCACATTCTGTAATGCAAAACTTCACCATTCAAACCAAACCACAAGAACCTACCTGCATTCCTGTCTTCTGGAGGCAAACGAACCTGATAATACATAGCCTCAATGTCACTCATAAAACAAAATTGATGCTGCCTGAATCTCAATAAAACATTGATCAACCGGTTATTCAAGTCAGGTCCCTGCAAGCATTTGTCGTTCAGAGATTCACCAAGAAATTTACTTGCACAATCAAATACCACTCGCAACTTTTCTGGCTTCATTTTATTTATGACTCCATGGTGGGGCAGATACCAAATTCTACCTACTGCATTGATCTCATCATGTGGAACAACCTCGGCATAGCAATTTTTGAAAAGTTTGGTGATTTCGTCGTCATATCTTTCAGTCAGACCTCGCTTATCTAGACTAACTTTGAGTGACTTCAATCTCGACTTAGCAACAACGAGGTTATTGGGGACAGAAACTCCATCCTTCCAAGGAATGGGCAACTGGTAATGGCCATCAACCATTGTACACTCTTTGTCCCACAATTGCAAGACTTTCTTGTCCTCTTGTTACATTGACACTTCAAGATTCGACAAGCCATCATTTTCAATACGCCACAGTTTGTCTACATTGTCAGCTTGACTAGAACTAATGAAATCTGACATGACTTTGAAATTCATACGACCGCCTACCTTGTCTGGTCCATTGACGGACCAGCCAAACAATGTTCGACATGCGAAAGGCTGACCACTTTCTCCTTTTCTAACCTCAAGTGGGATTAAGGCTTCAGAATTGTCCTGCCCAATCAACAATTCAACATCTTGATCACGATCAACAAATTGCAAACCCTTGAGATGACGATATGACACAAAATCAGGACATGAAGTTTTTACAGGTATTTCACTCACTACATACACGTTTGACATCTTTAAGCTCTCAGAACCATCAAGTGAAGTAACTACAAGATCAACAGCCCTTGACTTGACATGTTCAGAACCACTAAGTGTACTCATCGAAAATGAAATTGGTTGGCTGCTCAAATTGAGTCTGTTAACAAGTGCTTCAGAGCAAAAACTTTGACTGGATCCAGTGTCCAGTAGGGCACATATATCATGTTCTCCATTAACAGTAACAGGTAATGTGGGCAAGTGAACATCTGAACTAACATGAAGATTTGCATTGACAAATCTCAGATCCCTTCGATTTTCACAATTTTGAGCTCGCTCACCATTATGACTTGGATTGACATGTATAAATTTGGTGTGGCGCTCACCACAACCAGGCCCAGAGCACACTGTGTTTTTACGACAATTTACAGTCATGTGGTTAGACATGAGGCAGTTTTTACAAAGTTTATTTTGAGTGACAAAGTTTAACCTTTCATACGGCCTCATGCCTTTGAATTTCTCACAATAGAATAATTTGTGTTCATCTTTACACATTGGACAAATTTGTTTTCTGACATGATCTCTCACATTTGATATAAATGAACTGGTTTTGTCATGTTTGTTATGATCTGGAAATTTGTTACGTGAACCATACACAGGATCAGATGCATCAGTGGCTTGTTTGTTGACAAACTCAGCAAATTCTTCAAATTTTGGATACCTGTCATTCTCGTCTTTGATATTCAATGCCTTGCGAGTCCATCTATTTCTCAGGAATGGCTGCAGACGATTAACAATTTTCAAAATTGAACCCTGATTGTCTATTTCATTTAAATGACCCATTTGAGTGAGAGTTGTGATACAATTCATCAATTCTGATAATGCAAGCAACTCATCTTCAGACTTCACAGGTTTACCATATTTCAAATCATTTACAAGTCTTTCAGCCACAATGTAATCATTACCAAATCTCTGTTGAAGTAATTCTCGAGCATGTTTGTACCCTGAATCTCCTTCCATCAAAGTGCAATATCGAATAGCATTGTATGCTTTCCCTTTAGTGCTTTGTAACAAACGAGTCAATTTGATCTGGCTGCTAAGTCCAGACTTCTCTACGGTCTCATCGAAAGTGGCCATAAACGCGTGATAATGCAATGGATCACCATCAAATTTAACAAGCTCAAGTTTTGGCAAATTAAGCATACTTGCAATTTCACTCTGAAACATCTTTAACAATTGCAGGCTTTTCATCAGTTACAGTTTCTGACTTTGTGTTTGTTTTTGGATGAGTTTGTGATTTCACCCATTCTTTAGCTGTCTTGAGAGAATCGATATATTTAGTCTGAACATCAAAGAAGTAATTGTCACTGGTTTCAATATCATCTGCAGAGTCTAGCATTTCATTATACCTGTCTTGGATGTCCTCCAACTTACGGAATGATGAAGTGAGTTTCGCGAGGCCCTCTTGGACGCAATTGATATCTTCTTCTGCGATATGCTGTGTCAGGGCGTTCACAAATCTTGTAATGGCTGCCTTTTGTTGTCTTCTGCGAACATCCAGTTCTTGGATTTGCTTAGTCTTTTCTTCATCTCCCATCTTGCTGTGTTACCGAGTAGCTGTGTAGCAGTACCACTTGTTGCCGTTTTTACTTGTAGCCGTTGTAATCACCGGTTGCTGTTGTTATTACTGTTAGAATCGACTGAGTCAAACGAAGTGATGTAATTTTGCAGTTTATTACGCACTCAAAACTCATAGTGAATACTGTGAGTGTGTGTGTGACAGTGGTAATCTAAAATAAATAAAATGAATACAAGCAAAAAGAAATATCTCAAATCATATGATCAACCACATTTAGCCTTGTATCATATTGAATAGATATCATATTGAACATTATAGTAGCCATTTAAGATATAACAAAGACAAGTATAATATATACATTAACACCACTAACCATGTATTTAAAGTGATGACAAATTAGGATGAATGTGTAAATAAGTCATGTATGAATCTTAGTAAATGTGAATAAATAAACAACTTACAACAACATGCAATTTCCCTGTATGACTCAGCAATTCTGTTTAACATATCTGGGTTGACCTAAATACAAATAATTACAATTGAAATCAATGCCTACTCTAATAACTTGATCAGAAATAGTGACTACATTGACATGTGTTACATTATATGCTAATAGTCATGCAATATACAATACAAGGAATTAATAAGTATAAATTCACTTTCAATTCTATATGTTGGTACTCAATTCATGTTAATGGTATGGCTGCTCAGAGACAACTGACTGTCAAAGTTATAACACCCAAACAGGAAAACAATCCGTAAACAGGAGGGAAAACTGGAAAGCTGTGAAAATTGATAAACATGAGACCCCTGTAGGGAACACATGGAAGTAATGGACAATGATACCTCTAGTGGAAATATCATACATAAGAAATCAAAGTACAAGTTACTATTCAGTAATACTAACAAGCATATATTGCTAACATGTCCATGTATCTGTCATGGAAAGTAAAATATCAAAATGAAAAGCATTTGAATAAGTGCTCTACCATAAAATTATCCGTGAGTCACATGAAGATGAACTCCAGATAACTGACGAGACTTGTTCAGATGACAATGCGAGGTATTTAGCTCTTGTAAAAAACGTTGCAATGGAAGGTGCTGCAAAATCAAACACTGATAAAATTGATTGGTCCTCGGATGAGAGCCAAGATGAAGGGGAGGAGTTAGTTGATGAAACCGAAATGGATGCTAGCCAGATCCAGTTTATGAAATATCTCAAATCCTTGAACTCCAAAATGAATATTTTATTCAGAAGTGAAGACAAACTGAATCGGTGCTATCGAACTTTGGTGAAGGTCAAGAATGCGAGGGATCAGCTGCATCAGAACTTGCACCAGCACAACACAGATGAAAGTTGTGAAGAGATGGATAAATACAAAACAGAAGTAAATGAACTCCAGCAGAAGTATGATGTGCTTCTTGAGCGCCATCTGCAACTTGACTCATACAGTAGACGAGAAAATCTACTCTTCCATGGCATCAGGTTCGATGCTTATGAGAACTGTAGTGCCAAACTGAAAGAAGTGTTTAAAGCTCAAATGCATATTCCACTTACTATGGTCGATAACATTAAGTTTCAACGTCATAGACATGGTAGGGGCGTAAACTCTCCTATCATATGCCGTTTTGCATTCAGTGAAGAATATGAAAAAAGATTCTCGCTCAGAAAAACCATGATCTGTGTTACAGAGAACTTCCGTGCAGAGATAGAAGACAGGCAAAAGAGGCTATACCCGATTTTGAAATCTGCAAAGGCCAAACAAATGAAAGCCACAATCAAATACGACAAGTTGATTATTAATAGTGTGGAATACAATGTCAGTTCCCTTAACACTTTACCTCCTGATCTTGCCGCAGCAGCCATGGGCATTGAGACAAGAAACCATATTACCTGTTTCTTTACTGGAGCATCCCCTCTCTCCAACTTCCATGCAGTTGATGGTAGCTTTCTTATTGATGGAGCCAGATTCGATTGTGTGGAGAGGTACTACCAGATGTGCAAGGCTCTGTTTGCAGAGATGACCTCACAAGCTCAAAAAATAAAAGCCGCAAGATCTGCTCTTTAGTGCAAAAGTATTGGGGACTCAATAAAAGTTGATGAGAACAAATGGCTTCCTGAAGCAAAGCAAGCCATGCTCCGTGCATGCCGTGCTAAATTCAACCAGCATCTTCCCCCAAGAAAATTTCTAGTTGATACAGGAGACTCAGATCTCGCAGAAGCAGGTTTTAACAAAACCTGGGGATTGGACTCAAAATGGACAACCCTGATGCCTTCATCAAGAACAAATGGCTAGTCCAGAATTTATTGATATTAATTGAGATTACTGTATTTATCTTTTTACATTTTTTATTATCAAATACTGCTGATATTATGAATACCTTAATGGTTATCAAATATGTTCAAAAGAGAAATTGTCGGACACTCTCCAAAAACCACACACATTTATTACTAAAATTCTCAGATTCCTAAATGTTATCTTTTTATTATCTAAACAGTCCTTTGTGGGTTCATGTTTCTCATGCACCTATATCAATTATTACCATAAGATGGTTTTTTTCCTCTCTTGTTTTGCAAAATTATATCTGTTGAACGGAAGACACATTGACTGTTGTTATATCCTATATTCAAATGTTTCATGTTTGATAATCAAATACAAGTTGCTTTTTGGTCATAGGACGAGACTATTTGATTAGTTGTATTTGATCAAGTAAACTCTTATACTGTCACCAGCTGGTAAACCCATATGTGAGAACGACAAACATTATGCAATTTTTGAAACCCCAGAATTAAATATATGTGACCTTAAATGGTTGTTGAGGTATATCTGGATACATTTTGTCTTTAACATGGCTGTGATATATTTAAAATTAAATGGATGTCCTAATAACAAGCTGTTTGCATATAATGTAGTAAGTGAACTGTTTGATCAGTTATAGTTGACCCACAAATATATGTCAGATTGATAAACATTGACTTTTTTGAAACCCAGGTATTACAAAGAAAAAAGAGACCACAAAAATGTTAATGAGGTTAATCTTGACTCCTGATTGCAATATACTAACAAAAGTTCACATCATATTGAAGGTCTCACGCAATGGTATGAATTATTTCTGTCTACAAGTTTAGTCTCATACAGTTATTCATTTATTTTGTATTTTATTTTTTTTAAAATGATGTTCTTTTGACATAATCAAGTCCATAACTACTTGCTCGACCTATTTTCTCTCCATCTCATGTTTATATGGTTAAATGGCATGAAATTAGAACCAACTTACAATAAATTGCAATTAGCTGCATTAGGTTCTATATGCCTAAATTGTAAGATCCTGTGACTTGTTAAAATTTGTTTTGTGTACATTTAATTTATCTTGTTGAAACATTCACAAATGGAACATTGACAAAGTTATGTTTTTATAGCAAATTAACCTGCTTAACTGCTTATTGTGTAACTGAAACGGAGTGTTGCATCACAATATGAGGTAAAATTACAAACTTAAAATGTTACAACAAATATTTGATGGTTAATTTTATTTTGATGAGCTAATTTTTTTATTTTCATTAGTATTATTTTACTTTTTTTATTATCATTATTATAAACTTTCCGTAGGAAGTTTATATTGTTATTGCTGATCTTATTTTTCTTTCTTTCTTTATTATTATTATTCTTCACAAGAAGTAAAGGCTTATTACTCAGTAACTAATAAAGATAGGGCTTTGGCACTTTAAGGGCACTTAGACAGCCAGAGCGCACTTTGAACTGCACACATTTCTGACCTAATTTCATAACACTTCTGCGCAATTTACAAAAAAAGATACCTTAGACAAATACGCAGTGCAGAAAGGAGTTTGGGCCAAATGGTGAGCCTGCTGACTGAGCTATGAATTTTTGAAAAAAAGTTTTTTTTGAAAACCATAGAAGAAATAATCATATTGCGGTGCCATTTCATATTTATATAGTCCTACCCTAGTACAACTACAACACAAAATATGAGCCCATTTGGTGAAGTGGTCTAGGTGGTACAGAGGTCCAAAGTTGCATTTTTTGACTGCTTATATCTCGGTACCAAATTGAGATACAGGGATCTCAAAGAGATATTTAGAAAGCTCTATCCTTTCTCTTTCCAATGATGTATAGGATACTGTAGGTCGTTCCGTTTAGAGAAGCTATTGTTGGACATTGAATAAAAAACTTGCAAATGCCATTCCTCAAAAACTTTTCATCAGATTGGTCCAAAAAAATTCATAGGAGTGTATATACATATGGTAGACAAATGTGAATTATTTCAGAATTTTTAGGTTTTAGTGCCTTAAGGATTTTTTGTCATAATATATAGTATACATTTGTGACATTGCCTACATACAGCACAACTTAATGCATTACACAACTGGCTGTATATGATAGAAATGTTTGTGAAAAATCATGACGCTTTAGAATCAGAGCACAAATACTGCCAGTTTTTTTACTTACAGTATTTATTTGAGAAACAAAGAGATAATGAAAAATTAAAGGAAAGTTTATCGTAATTGTCACCCAGGGACAATTGCATGTCTAGTTTTTTTTTGTTTTTTTATGCATTGTATGTCTTCTGATGTCAGATTCTTTGTAAGTCTTTTTTCAGTCAGGTTTAAATGTTATATGCTTAAAATGAAATGGTTTTGGTCACACTCCTTGGCAATTGCATTGTCCTGTCTGAACCATATGTTCTTCTTTTGTATTTTCCTTTCTATGTACATTTGTTTATGTTGGCTATGTGAGAGACTGTGAGGGAAACCTATGAAGTGCAAACAATATGCCCATTTCAGTAAATAACATCTTGGATAGTAGTAAGAACAGTAGGATACCGGAATTTATAGTACTAAAATATACACCAGAGGGCAGTAAAAGCACCTGGATATACACCTACCAAGTAGGTGGTGCCACCAACCGTTTAGGGTGGTAGTAAATCCCTGTGAATATTCTAACACTTATATATACACTAATTAAACTAAGTACACTTATAACACTTATAACACTAATTACAGTAATTAAACTATTACACTATTATGGTACAATAATTGCACTAAATACGCTCAATAAAGTATTACGAATAGGTGCTGTCACTAATGGCTATCTAGGAAGTAGGTGACAGGAAGTAGTGTCTTATATTATCAGTAGTATTTTCAGTGACTTTCACCAGTAGGAGAGAGTTTCCTAACAGTCTGACAACGTCTTTGCTGTGTACAACACCTACTCACGGATTCTGTCTAAAACAAGGCAATACTATGGCATTATTATACTGTTGGATACTTATGGGGCACCAGGAATGTCAAAATGGAGAGATGCATGACTTTATCTTACACAACAACATTCAGCAGTTCACGTCATTAGCAGCATGCAAGGTGAATTTTAAAAAATTTACCAACACTGGTAATGTCTACAAAGGAGTAGAACATAGAGTCAGATTTCTTTGCCAATCACCAGTTACAGGAAATTTAATGCCATTTGTATATGATGGTATAGCAGCTGCACAGTCCGATGATGAGTGTTCCACAGATTCGGAAGATACAGATTCTGATGATGGATCTCAAGGCTCCCGAGAGATTGATTCTAATGACCGAATCAAACCATGGCTCAAATGGCAGCTGTACAAGATAGCAAAATGTGGAGATGAAGAACACCTCATCCTATACAGGGCCAGCAGTCAGATACATCTGGATATGGTTGACTGTGTCTATGAATTTGCAGAATATTATCTGTCTGAAGTCCACTGTAGTCACCCTCAATGGCGTCTACACATCTATTGTAATTAACTGTGAAATTTAAGGAGGCATTCATAATGTGAACAAAACAGAGCAATATGCTTGTTCGTCAGTACACTATTTCTATAAGGTAAAAAAAATGTGGAGGACATGTTTGTACATGCTAACATTGCTATTAGGTGCGCAATCTTACAAATCAACCAATCACAGGAGTTTTGTGATGAACTATGAACGGACCAATCAGAAGCTTTGTCTGTATTTTGGGCACCTTTTATATAACAGCTTTTGCCTTTGTCTGGTATTACAACTTTTATTTAATCGTTCTACAAACGCAGACCTGTTAACATGGATATATTGATGAAATATGCTGCCGTCATAACAGGTACAGTTGATGGACCCACCACTTTGGCACAGCTCAAAGAAGAGGGTTATATCAACTGGCCCTCATACTTGACATTAAGCTCATATGAAGATAGTGAAATGCAAATGTTTAAACTGTGTCAGCTACCCGGAGTTGTGCAGTATGATACCCGAAATATCACATGGTCAGAGATACTCCATCTATCTGGGCCATGAAGACTTCTTGAAAGTACTGGTCAACGATGGTGCTGTCACAGTGCACATAATGAAAATGCAGGTTAGTAATATCAGTTAATTGTTCACTTTAATGTCAGACCGATGTGAGCTTTGTTATAGGTCAAAATGTAAAAACCACTGTGAATGCTTGCATGTTTCAGACAACCGATGAAGACCCTGAATGTACAGAGGTTAGTTTAAACCTGCAACGATGGGCCTGCCTTGTGCAGACGGCAGACATCATGATGACTGCAGTTGGTACAAACCATGATGTACACCTTGGAGGTCATTTTTATGTTCAAACATTTTACAACAGTGACAATGTACACATCACGAAATATGAGAAGACAGTCAAGGGCGCTCTGGCTGTTTGTATGGATCAGAATATGGTCCTCACTAAACAACAGTTTAGAACAATAGTTGACAATTTCGGGCAAATTGAAGATGTTATACCAGAGTTAAGTTTAACAACACCTTGCTATTTGAGTGAGGACCATCAAAATCAAATGGGGTATTACACGTGTCCAGAATGCTGTCCTGACGGACTCGAGGAGGATTGGTGAATGGTCTATTAATGTGCAATGTAATTTTGTGATATGTATGTATAATAAAAATATATGTAGCAAACTTCCCCACTTTTTTGTTTGTGTTAACGTATATATAAAATGTATGTCAGTACCAACCCCCATGTCATTTAAGCTTCAGCCATGGAAGGTGAAGGAAGTTGGTTATATTCCCAGAGTTCAGTAAATTCTGACAAATGGTATGTTTTAGGCAGAGCTATGCCTAAGAGCCAGATAGTGTTTATCAGTCAAACTCTTATACTGTACACTGTGATTATTACTTCTATTATCAACCTGTCTATTGGAAATAGCTCTGATACTTGGCTCATTTTGCTAAGCACCAGCCTAGGGGCAATTCTGCCTGCGCCAAAGATGAAAAGTGTCACCAGAATGTTACCGCAGCATGTCACCCAACCCTTCACTACACCCATGATGAGAACCAGTGAGGGGTCAGTTTAAAATCCAGTGGATTTTGAAGAATAAAATGGATAAGGAAAGGATTGATGCTTTCCTGTCAAGGATTTATTATTCACCAAGAAGCCCTGCTAGTTTTTACGGACCCCACAAACTGTGGGATTACATTAAAGGCCTCAAAGATCGCCCCCCAGAGATTGACCTTGGAGAGGTCATAAAATGGCTGCAACATCAGACTACACACACCATACACTCTACACCTCAGACTACCTTTCCAACTGAACATATAATTGTGGAATACCCAGACATGCAATGGGATGCTGACTTGTTACAAATGACAGATCTTGTTAAATATAATGATGGGTACAAATACATACTAGTGTGCATAGATCTGTTTTCAAGGTATCTATGGGTGAGACCTCTAAAATCAAAAACTGCAGTAGAAGTTGCAAACATGTTTAAAGAAATTCTGAATACTGGTCGTCATTGCGAATCAGTTAGAACGGATCAGGGCAAGGAATTTATGGGGTCAGCATTTCAGGAAGTTTTGAGAGACTACACCATAAACCATATCATTGCTTATGGACAACACAAAGCAAACTATGCAGAACGGGTCAACAGAACGATCGAAGACAGACTGTATAAATATTTCTATGAAAAACAAACATTTAGATATGTGGATATCCTAGATGATGTAACCTATTCTTACAACCATACAAAACATGGCAGCATAGGACGCCCCCCTGCGGATGTCAATGCTGAAAACACTGCAGAAATATATGAGGAAATATACATACCCATTCTGAATAAAAGGGCGCAGCAGAAGGTAATATATTCATTTAACATAGGTGATCTGGTGAGGTTAAGTCACGTGAAGACACCTTTTGCCCGTGGTTATCAGGAGCAGTACACAGAGGAACTATTCAAGATATTCCACCGGAATCCATCTCACCCTCCGAGGTATAAGGTGCGAGATCTTGCTGATGAAGTGATTAAAGGATCGTTCTATGAACAGGAACTCCAAAAGGTCAATATCGTGAACCCTAATGACATAGTGTACAAGATAGATCACGTGGTAGGAGCAAAAACTGTTCGTGGCCAAAAACTGAGTCTCATAAAGTGGTACGGTTATAGCGACAAGTTTAACAGCTACATACCTACGTCAGAGATAAAGCAGTACATAGGAAAATAAAAATAAAATGTATATCTACATTTCAAGCGATCAGAGTGGCAGCAACTTCCAAGGTAACAGCCCTGGCTCATTTCGCGTGAAGTTGCCTAGACAACTCCAGCTCACACCTCAAGGTTCATGGAATGTTGCCATTCTGGATATTAATTTACCAAAGCCCCCAGCTGACTATAAACCTGCATATTTAACAATCAACAGCAGTATGTGTCAACCAAGCATTGTCAATGGCACCCAAGCACCCGTTCTTCATAAAATATATTACAGCCAGTTTAAAAATGGAAAACCGTTGACATTTGACAACCCCCGCTATGTACCTGTGATAACCGACAGTCTGGACATCATTGAAATATATTTAACAGATAGTAATGGTGCCCTGCCATCATTCGAAAAGGGGCACTCGGCCTGCACACTTCATCTTGTCAAAGCTGACTAACCATGGCTAATCACACACACTACTATTCTGCTGATGGCGGTTTTGACTATGAGACTTTCAGAGACCATTTTATGAAGCAAGCTGAGGGTAAAAATGGATCTATGATGTTACAAAAAATGACCAATATGTCTAGTTTGCACAAGACAGCCAATGGAGGAAGAGGAGGTCTTATTCTTATCAATACACATGGTGCCAAGCGGGAGCATGCACAGGGTTCCACAGTAGCTAAGTTAGAGGTCCTTGACCCCGCCGAAGCCACCAGAAAAAGAGCTGCAGCGGAAATGGAGGAAGAGACTTATAAATATGCGGCATCCGATGGAGAAGATCAGTCCTCCAAGAAACGTCAGAAGAGAAAGACCACATCCTCCACTGCTCACTCCAGAAAGAAGGCAAAGAACACTGCAGGTGCAAAGTCAAAACCTCAAAGGGCCAAGGACATTTTTGACAAATAGGCTCTGAAGTATATTTTTCTATTTTGTTTACAGTTTATATATATAAAGTACAGAAACATGAGTGAAACGTTATTGGCCGATGCCTTTGTAGGGTATCCTGAAGAGCTGGCTATATTTGAAAAACCTATTCAAAATGTAGGCGTTAGACGCAGTCATTGCACAACATTCTACCCAGTAAATGATTTTTGCACTTGATGACAAGATGAGCAGCCTCAATGACAACGCCTCAGGGTCTTCTGTGGTTGATATAGTGTGCGTTCTGTGTCACCATTGCCACATTTCGTGCATAATCACCCTACAAAATCTGTATCATGCAAGTAAAGCTGTCCGTGAAATAGGGCTTAATTCACAGTATATATGTCTTTTTAAAAATAATAGGAGCGCTCGACAGATAGGTACTTTAGCTTCACAGACAATGCCTGGTCAAGTACAGTATTTCATGAAGAGCTACGAGCTGGCCACTGCAAATAATTATGGTTATTTGATTGTTGATCTATCACCCAATATTGATAATAAATTAAAATTGAGAACACATATTTTTGCAGGTGATACCACAATAGTGTACCTCCCCCAAAAATGAAACTGATCAAGGAAAATATTCCTTTTCTCCAAGCTGTGGCAAAGCTACCTAAGAAACAGGCCAAAGAATTATTAAGTAATGCAAATAGGCAACAAATACTCTCAATAGCCGAGGTGTCAAAAAATGTCCTTGCCCGCATTATTCAACTTCAGCCTGACTATAAAGGAGCTCTCAAACGTCGCAAGTTAGTCATTAGGAACCTTGCAGACAAGGAGCTATCACACAAGGAACGTGCTGAAATTGTTGTTAACTCATCTGACACTGTGGTCTTACTCATCAGAGCTGTCCTAAAAAGACTCATACAACCATGTAGGTCTAACTGGTAAATAATAATGGCTGAGGAGCATATAGTGTTACCACGTGAACGCTATCAAAGAATGTTACAGCAGATATCAGAGAAAAATGACAACTCCAAGCACATGCACAAGCAGCCAGAGAACGACACTGGTCTAAGCCATACAACTGTAGATTCACAGAAAATACCGGTAGAGGGCGACACAGCACAGCAGCACACCTCTGTTGACACTGTGAAACAAAAAGAGGAGATGCCCTCACACAAAAACATGGCTGGAAAACCCCCAGGAGGGCCCCTAAATGATGGAAACAGGACCAAGATGATGTCACTGCAAACCCTCTCAAGCGCAATGCCCCCCCCAGGAATTACACCAGAAGAACTGAAAACTTTGGTAACTGTGTCAAAGAAGAAAAAAAACACCTCTAGATCCGGAAACAACAGAAACATAAACACAGTTGTCAAACAGGACACCAGTACAGCAAGGAGAAAGCGAAAACCCTATAACAAGACTCTTGATATGATTAAAAAGAGATGGTTGACATTTTAAATGTACCCCAAATAATATATATCTGATGTATATTACAGTGTAAAAAAAAACTTATGTTATATATTAAAAGCATGCATGATTACGTATTTTCTATTTGTTCATGAATATATAGCAGACAAATGTGTTAATTGTTTTTTACAGCAGTTGTACTTTGGAAATAAAATTTGTTGACATTACAAACCAAACGAACATTGTCTGCAGTCTATTTTGTGACGTGATTAAAAGTGCGTAATTCAAGAGAAATGGTTGGGGGTGACAGTGATACCCCCACAAGAAAAATAAAAGAACCAAAAGACCATAAAAAGTGTGAAAGTGCAAGGTCCATTTGTGCACCCGCACCATCTGAAACATTCCTACATGCAGCATTATTACTGGTTATCAACAAGATATGCAGTAGCGCTCCTAGTGTGCGTTGCGTGGCTTGCTCTGTCATTGGACATAGGGCTTTGGGTGTTCATATAAAATGCCGTGCGGGCTTTTGTACGACCTCTTGATCTTCGCATTTACGTCCTAACAACCTTTTCGTCAATTTTCTCAGTCTCACTGAGAAAATTTTTCGTGTTACAAGTTTTGGAATCAGGTGGATTCAAAGTGCAACATAAGAAAATGAAGCAGCACTACAACTCAACTGGCACTCTAGTACGCGGGCAGTTTCTCTGGTTTAGAGAGATAGGCCACAGGAAATTCATGGTGCTGCAGAGATATCTGGGAAAATTAAGTTTACATCTGCTCAATTATGCTCTTGAAGAAGAAGATTTTGTCTTGATACCCACTAAACGTGGCGTAACTCTGGATAAACAGCAAACGAGAGACTTAATATCATCAACCCAAGAACTGATGAAAGTCATTAAAAGAGTAAGTATTATTTTTTATAATGTTTGTTTGTTTTGTATACACGAGGTGTCACAAAGTATGACACACAATTGTCTTTTGCAAATACACGCTGCCATCAGTGTGTTATTACATACCATGTTAAAATATGACACTATTTTGCAAGCCTTACACTCTATGTTTTGAATGTATGCACGCTTGTATGTATTTATGTATGTTTGTATGTATAGATATATGTATATAGGTATGAATGCATGTTTATATATATGTATATATGTATGTATGTATGTAAAGACAGACTCTCATGTCATACCCACATACAGACATACATACATGTATACACACACACACACACACACACACACACACACACACACACACACACACACACACACACACACACACACATACATACATACATACATACATACATACACACAGCTGGACATATGCATGCATACATACAGACATATGCAGACATATGTAGACATAGAGTGACGAATGGCTGGACAGACAGATGCACAGCTGTTTTTTTTTTCTGTGTTATGTTAAACATTTAAAAGATATATTAAAATTTTTATTTTTTATTTGTCACAGGGTAAATCCTATGAGAGCGATGATGACATATGTCAAACTGATGACCCCATGGACAATGAGAACAGCATTGAAGATGATGATGTCCCTGTTGATGACACCCTGGGAGATGACATAACAAAAGATGATGGAGCTGACTTTGTGCCTGCCGAGCTTAAAGTACACATTGGCAAGAATGTGTTTGCCGTTGCCAAGAAACAGTACGCAAGCATAGATCTGCGCCATCACTTCTTTACGAACAATCTGTTGAAGTCTCTACACCCCACCAGGAAGGGCATAAACATGTCAAGTACAGAATTCAGCAAACTAATTTCCCATATTCCTGCTCTGGAGAAGAAATGGGTGGGGTTAGAGGAATTAAAGGAATGTTCTCAGAGTCATTTGAACGAAATGGCCATGATGAAGTGTACTCATTGTACACCTCACCCTAATAACAACGTAAAAGATGGGGCGACGAAAAAATCACATGAAGATGAAATGGTTGTGGACGATTATGCAGGATCGAAGAAGCTTAGCACCCCTTCCAAGAGTTCTTCTTCCGGGCGCAAGAGACCAGCGACTGCGCTCACCATTGAGTCCTCTGATAAGGACGCAACAGAAGGGGAAGAAGAAGAACGGGAAGGGGGCCACCCTTCTTCGAAGAAGACCTCAAAAGTGCCCAGCATATCGACGGTCAGCAAGGGCGCCAAGAAACTCCGAAAGGAGTGAAGAAGCTAATCTCACCCTCCTGAGTGCACCAGGGGTGGTGTGAGGTTTGCGACCGTCTCGCCAGCCACTCTAGAGCTAAACTAGTGAAAAACAATAGTTTTTGTTTCAACAAGTAGAACAATATTTTGTAATGGAATGTGAAAAATAACGGACTGTAATACTTGAAAAACATTTTGATTGTTTATACTTTGTTGACATGTTGTCACTTTATTTTTTTTGGTTGTTTTTTTTTTTTTTTGCTGTTGAATAATTTTGAACCTCTGATTGTAAGATGTAGTATTTTGTTTGTAATTATTACTAGATCCTTTTCAGGAAGAAAAGTAAAACAAAAACAAAATCACCTATCTGAAAACAAGTTTTTTAAAGTAATTTACGCAGCCCCCTTGTATATGTAGATGCTTATGTCAAGGCACGCTTAATGTGTGTTTTTTCGCTGGAACAAAATAAAACAATTTTGTCTATGACACACAAACGAAAGTGTTCTTCACATGTGTACAGATTAGCAGCACCAGCAGCAGCAGCAGCTGCAGCAGAGGTCTTAAGATCTATTTATAACCAAAGAAGGGATGCTGCAGTCAACCTGGTTAAGTGTACTCTATATAACCACTATTAAATCAGTCCTTATTATTAAGTTTGCTAAAGAAAAGATGTGGCATAATCGCCTTGTCGCTCTGCCTGTCACACTCTGTCGCTCTGTCGCTCTGTCGCTCTGTCAGTCACTCTGTCTCTGTCTCTGTCTCTGTCTCTGTCTCTGTCTCTGTCTCTGTCTCTGTCTCTCTCTCTCTCTCTCTTTCTCTCTCTCTCTCTCTCTCTGTCTCTCTCTCTCTCTCTCACACACACACACACACACAAACAAACACACACACGCACACACCCTTTTTTCGCAAGGCGGCTGTGCCGCCTGCTTTTTTTTGTGAGGGGGGCAGGGGCGTGCCCCGGTAACAAGTGCCGCAGCGGTAAAATGGGCCGCGCGGCACGCAGTGCAGCGATAATTAGTGCCGCGAATGCGGCACGCCGTGCCGCAAAACAAAAAAGCTGCACGTAGAGTCTGATGGTACTTTTTGTTGTAAGGGTGATATTGAATGATGCTGTATAGGTATAGGACAACATGCTTAGCATTAAGTACATGCTGGCTGTTAGCTGTAATTTTCATACCTAGTGTTATAGTAGTAAGACAAAATATGTAGTCCTCCAAGACTTAGCATCTCATCTTTACATTGGTAGTCTTAGCGGCTCATCGTTACATATATGCTGTGATGGCTGTTCTTATTTAAGGCAGCTCATCATTACGAGCGTCTACTGTTTTAGTCATAATTGTTTGTTTACGTGTTAATTCGACTACGTTTTTAGTCAAAGCCTTAGCATCTCATCTTTACATAGGACGTCTTTTTTTTTTTCTGGTAAACCTTGCTGGCTGTTAGCTGTTATTTTCATACCTAGTGTTATAGTGGTAGGAAAAATATGTAGTCCTCTAAGACTTAGCATCTCATCTTTACATTGGCTGTCTTAGCGGTTCATCATTACATATATGCTGTGATGGCTGTTCTTATTTAAGGCTGCTCATCATTACGCGTGTCTACTGTTTTAGTCATAATTGTTTGTTTATGTGTTAATTCGACTACGTTTTTTCGTCAAAGCCTTAGCATCTCATCATTACATAGGACATCTTTTTTTTTCTGGTAAACCTTGCTGGCTGTTAGCTGTAATTTTCATACCTAGTGTTATAGTGGTAGGAAAAATATGTAGTCCTCTAAGACTTAGCATCTCATCTTTACATTGGCTGTATTAGCGGTTCATCATTACATATATGCTGTGATGGCTGTTCTTTTTTAAGGCAGCTCATCATTACGCGCGTCTACTGTTTTAGTCATAATTGTTTGTTTACGTGTTAATTCGACTACGTTTTTCGTCAAAGCCTTAGCATCTCATCATTACATAGAACGTCTTTTTTTTTCTGGTTAACCTTAACTTAAATGGTGTGTTCTCTGAACCTGGCACATATATACCATCATTACGTTTGCCTGCTGTTTTATCGTAACGTTTTGTTAAATCAACAAAGAAAATGTTTACACCTGTGAGCGTGGGAATGTTGTGAGTGTTTTAAAGATCACCTGTGTTTGCAGTGCAAGTCCCATTGTTATGGAAACGTAATGTATTTTATTTTCCTTAAGGTTTACAATGGTATTCATTGAACCAAACACCCTCTTAAAGAGATTGATTAAGCTTTGGGAAAAATAAAGTGTCATTCTGACATCTTTGGTCAATGATGCTAGGCAAAGTAGTCTCTGCTGGTGTTTTTTTTGTGCTACCCATAGTTTATGAGGCATATGTGTTCCACTGCGGCCCCTGCATTTGCGAACCCCTTGTAAGCGGTGGGTTCGAGGCCAACTGCACCAAAAATGCAGATTTGAAGGCTGTCCCCCTGGATTCTTTCTCTAGGGTTGTGCAGAGGGAGCTTGTACGCGTAGACATGAGAGGTACTGTTTTCTGTCTGATGGGCAGCAGCACTGTGGATCTTCCTTTCGAAGTTTTGTGTGATGATATGTCATCAGTTGCGCATGCGTCAGGCCCCGAAGACACCCCCGGTGCCCGTGATACTGATGCTGAACACTCCACAGGGACAATTTTGGGGGGTGTTGCCTTGTGCCTTGCTGTCTTGGGATGTGTGGGGCTAGGAGTTGCGCAGTACAGAGTGAGTTTTTTGTTTTATTATTCTGTTTTGTGCAAAAAAACAATAGAGACACCACAATATAATTATGCTGGTTCATGCTAGAGATTTTTACAGCTGATGGTTTTTTAAAATATTTCTTTTTTTTTTGATGCTTGTAGAGGGACATTGATTTGCGCCGGAGTATTGAACAAACTGTTGCTCAAAGAGTGGACGCCTTTGTAGCTGGAACTGGGGATGATAACCGTCTCAGACAAATGTAAGTAACCCCCCCCTAAGTAGGCATAACATGAAAAAAGACAAATTTTTTCCATGGTTTTTTGGTTGTTTTGTTTTTGGGTAATTTGTGTGTTATTATTTCAGGATAACTGGAGAAGTGGGGCGCCTTATGGGTGGATTTTTCACCCTGCTGCAAGGTGCATCAGCTTCAGGAGGGGTGGGGCAAGGGTTGGCTCCTGCGAGGCCCCCTGTGCCTGTGGTGCCCCCAGTTCCTGAGAGACCCTTCGACGTTGGGACACCAGCGGCACACAGCGTTAGGACGCCCCGGGGAAGAGGTTTAGGTAGGCGTGGGACCACCCCCACATCCATAGGCAGGGAGACAGGCAGCAGGTCTCCTCATCCTCCTCCTCCTCCTCCTCCAATGGGAAGAGGCAAGTGCGCAACCACCCCAACATCTGTAGGCGTGGGTGTAGGCCTCAAGTCTCCTCCTCCTCCTGCTCATCCTGACGCTAAGGCCGATGATGACACAGAGTCCATGAGTTCAGCTGCTTCCACATCTGTCTAGGAACAGAGAAGATTTTTTTTGTTGTGCTAGCTGTTCTTTTTTTTGTACAATTAAAAAGCCACATTATGGTCTGCTGGGTATTTTTATACCCCTGTGAAACTGTCTTTTTTTCAGTTTTCTTTTTCTTTATTTAATATCTAAATACTAGTATGCGTTTGTATTTAAAAATTGCCACAAAAAAAAAAACACAAAAAGGTACTCACCTGCTGATATCTGTGAATTTCATTCCAGAAAATAATCACTAATATATGTTCTGATATGATTCTGCTACAACTGGTGGACTGGAGTAGCCAGCGCCATCTATAACCAGGCATCTTGTGAGTTAAGTACAGTTTCTGTCCATTGCGAACCACAAAGCAGATTCAGAGAATGCAGTGATAATAAAAGATTTTCAAAACATTAATACACATAGGATGCGACCATTCTTCCACGTTCCTTGTATAGTTACGTGGTCTTTGAAGTCCACAGCTACGTTGTACTGTGTACTCTAAATTCCACATCATTGAACTTAACTGGCTGTGATGGTAACATTTTTCTTTTTTTTTTTTGTCGCTCTCTCTTTTTTTTTGACATTATGAACAACATGTGTGTTCAGTGTGTACAAGACCATGTATGGTTTTTATTTAATAACTGCTTTTATTAAAACACAAATATATATATAGCACAAAATACAATGCCATGTCATGTTAGATTTACAACCAAACAAACAAAAAAGCATTTATATATATATATATATATATATATATATATATATATATATATATATATATATATATATATATATATATATATATATATAGCACAAATACAATGTAATGGTATGTTAGATTTACACAAAAAAAAAGTATATATACAATATAACAAACTGTGATATTAAAAGTTGTAGTGGTGTGTTAGATTTACACGAAAAAAAAGATTTATAATATAACAAACTGCGATATTAAAAAGCAAAAGTAGTAAGTTCAGTGTCTCTGGATGTAGAATCATCGTTGAATGCGGACTCCGTAAATCGTGAATATCGGTTAGTACAGCTGCCGGGGTTATACACGGGGTTAGATGCTTCCTCTTCTATGGTCAACCTGTTCCTCCTCCTCCTCACTCTGTCCATCAAGTACCTTGCAAGGGAGCAGCCTGCCTACAAATGTACAAAAAAAAAGCCACATGGCAAAAAACTTTGTCTCAGTGATCACATAACACATTCATTTTTATCATAATAAATGCACTACATATATTCACCTTTGCACAGATGTAGACCACAAGGAACATCAGACAGCAAGTGTCCAGTGATATATCAAAGCTGAACTCGAATGGCCAGCGTGAAGTCCCCTTTCCAGCAGACAGCCTGACAGCCTCGGGGGAATTTGGCGGGGTCAGAGAATTTTCTGTTGTATACAGAGTGAGACGTGTTGGTGAGACAGTGTCTTGCTGCTGCTGCTTCGTGCGCAGTGTTCGCTGAGTGGTTAAAGCTTTCGTCAACTTGGCTAGTAGTGTTGTTGTTGTGGTGTCACGTGCCCTGCTTGCTTCGGAACTGTGGCGCATGACTCTGCGGGTGCTTAATTTTTGGAAGACTTCACTCTGTGCAGTTGTTGTATAATCATCTTTCGGTGGGTTAGCGCTTCTGCTTCTGTCGGTTGAGAGAGACAGTGCATCTGGGGTGGTCAAGATTACTAAAAATAAAACACTTAAGTATTAATAATACATATGAGTGACATTGCATCTGGTGTGTTCAAGAATACTAAAAATAAAAGCACAAGTACATAAAAAAGACTCACCTGGTGTTATTGTGCAAACAACTGGTGGACTGGGTGTTGTTTCCTGCACATTACAGAACTCAGTCCCAGTCATATCGATTCTTCCAATTAACACTGCGAGCTTTGCAGGAAAACTGGGGACCTTCACAAGGAAGGGAGACTTGTCGCACGTGGTGGTGACGTTCCCATTGCTAAGATACACACATGAGCACAAATCGAACATTTCCTGGCTCTCTCCACAGGAAAAGGAGTATTCTCCTTTGGCTGCACTTATTATGAAACATATAGCAAGAAAGGTGATGAGTGTAACTATTCCTGCCATTTTGTAATGAGTGGTGATGCATCTGATTGCACTGTCATGCGCAATGGATTGTCTTATCAGTTTGCTTTTGTTTTTTTTTGGCCCCTTTTGGCTTGACACTTAATATGATATTCACGGAACTGTGCATAGAAAGTTTTCTGTAGGTCACAGTAACAAAATTGGCAACACTCTATTATGTCTGGTGCTACATAACAAAATCTATAAAAGCTATAAAATGTCTAATCACCAAGAGTGGGTGGGATACATGCCAAAGCACAGCCATCTATAACATTTTCTACAGCGTAATAACATGTGTATACATTCGACACAAATTGTATAGTTAATTGGCTAAAGTAAAAATAATACATCATAATATATATTTTATAACATAATAACTAAACAAAACCGCTTAAAAAACACACTACAACATTTTTATGCTTATTGACAGTCTATCTGTCTATCTGTCAATCTATTTATCTATATATCTATCTATCTATCTATCTATCTATCTATCTATCTCTCTCTAATAACCATAGGGATATGTTTTGAAACTGTCTGGTGCAACAACACGTTTTGTGAAAACCTTTTTAAATGTCTTGGTATAGGGCCTGTTGTACACAATGCCCAGATGTTTCACCCTAGATATCTGTTTGGACACCGGCAGTTTAATTTTATCAATTTCATCCATAACTACATCTTTCATTGAGTCAAAATCAATGATGTGGCTGTTCACATAATTAAGGGTTATACCTTTGACTTTGCTGACACTCTCACCATTGTTCAGTTTGTAACTGTAGCTCTTTGGACCTGTGGATAGAAATGTCTTAATGTGTGTGTTACTTGGTAACTCATTGGTGAGCTCACCAAGAAGGTCCCCTTTTTCTAAGACCTCTTTACCACTATTTTGCACAAAAATAACAGAGTCAGTGTCAAAATACAGCGTTTTTCCCCATGTCTTTTCAAGTATGCTGAACAGGTGTAGGCGAGCTAGTGATGTGGTAAATGTACCTATAATCTCGTTAGTGAAGGTGTCCTCCTCCTCAAACGTTTCAGCACATTTTAACTCTACCACAATCACTTCAGGAGTGACGATGTGGAAATTGGTTATCACTTTGGTGGGGTCATTTCTGATTTTGGTATATTCGGTTTTAGTTTTAATGTACTGCGTGCGGGGGAGGTCACCTCGCTGAATAAACTTGCCCCACAAGGTATTGGCATACAGCTTGGAGACCAGCCTCAGGGACGGGTTGTACAATATCTTGGCTTTGTCCAGGAGTATCCCCTGCTTCTCATGATAATATTTGATATAATTGTCCTTGTCTTGCTCAGACTCAACCGAGCTTGGGTAGCCTGAGGCTTCCTGTTTGACCTTAAGGAACATCTTAACATAGTCCTGAAATATGCTGCAATTGCTATCCTGAGTTGTTTCTGGGTAATGGTAAATTTCATAAATTTTGACAATTTAGTAGCCGTGTTTAATGGCGACTTTGACCTCCTCTGTTGTCCAGGTACCCACAATGGCTCTCTCAGCATCACTGCACTGGCAAGGCTTCACTCTCTCCAACCTTGCGCACTGGGAACACAGGGGAAATTTCAATTTACCATTGCACCTCACAGGGAGCACCGGTATAAAGAGTTTTCGGGGTGGGGCTACTTTAACCTTTACCAGTCCATAGTAGGACTGTAGCGTGTAGTCCATTTTTGCTTGCTCTGTTATGATCTCAGGGTGACATGTAGGGTATTCTGCTATGACGTTGACATAGCTATATAAAGAAGTGACGTCATAGTATTTGATCTGCTCACCCTCTGCTGCTTCATAAAACAGGGATACTGGGGATACGCGCCCCCCAAAGAACGATTCACGTATTTTCAAAGGAGTTACCAAATCCATGGATGCTACAAACTCCTTGAGTTCTCTGTTGTGTTTTACCATGTTGTCAAACTGGCATTCCCACATGTGAGCAACGTTGTACCCTTTGTCACTGATTTTTTTAAGCCTTGAGAGTGTTCTCTGATGGATCTTTTCCAGAGTGGCCCCTGTTCTGGGGTCTCGAGCATGCCTGTCTTTGAGGCATGTGTGACCGTGCCACCGACATCCTAGGAATTCATACACAGATTTTGAGTCAGCATGGTAACCATCGCAATGGTAAGATGTCCCCGGTATCCTGAACTCTCCACCATTACGACTGTGTTGGATTTTACGCGTGGAGACTTTTGCCACCCACTCCAGCCAGGACACAGCTTTATGGCTGTCATTGGGGTGCTTGGTGTACCCTCTGGCAGGGATCTGAGAAATTGGAGATCGTACAAATTTACGCTCAGCAATCTGCTCACTGTCAAGGGCTTCTCCATTAATCTCCCATTGCCCTTTTTTAAATATAGCTCTGTCTTTTGTTCCATCTAGCAGTTCCACCTGGTGTTCTTCATTGAGAAGCAGCTCTCGCACTATCTGCATAGCGCTCGAGGCAATTGTTGCATGAGCAAAGGGGTCCACTCCTTTCCCCCCCAGGGCTGTCATGTCCATCAGAAGTGCCCTGAATTTTGTACATGCTTCTCTTAATATGTTCACATCAGAACGAGTGTAGGCAAGTATTTCCTCCTGAAAGTTAAACACTTTACAACTTTGTTTTCCATGCCACTCCATGAAACTCTCTCTGTCTTTTTTAGACATATACTGCACTCCATAGTAGGAGGGGTCAGGGAAGGGGCCTACGTAATTCTGAAAAGTTTTAGTGTTCAGAAAATGCGGAAAATCGCCTTTCTTCAGTTCAGAACTCAAACCTAGAGCTGCAGACAGTTTTTTAGAGCCATTGGCAGAAAATTTAAACTGTCAATACAGCGTATGTCCACTCCTTTTTTGATAGTCATTGTCATTATTTTGCTACCAGAATATACGACTTCAGGGAACACGCCATTGTTAACACAGTGATTCAGGATGAAGTGTGAATCGAAAGCTTTGGCATTGTGGGCAATTGCTACACAGCCTTTGTGTTGAGGTGTAATGAGCCACTTACAGAAGGCATCACACGTGTCGGGGCCTTTAAAGATCATTTCCCTTTTCCCACACAGATCATTTGGACATGGTTCTTTGATGAATCCATCTTTGCCCTTGCTCCTACACTTGCTGCAGCGATTGCCACAATTTCCACATTTTGCGTCTGGTGTGAAACAGTCACCCTTACACTCATCACAGGCTGTCTGACACACGAGGTAATTAGGAACGTGTCTCTCCAAGCCACAATAGCCCCTGTTACAATTGACACATCTCCTACATCTCACACACATCTGCTCTGGTACGCATTCTTGGCAACCATTTTTTGGTCTGTTCAGGTACCCCTTGTCACATGTTATGAGTTGGTCTTGGGATGTTTCGAAGTCATAATAAATAAAACGACCTTCTGTTGTTTTCGGTTTCTTGATTCTGTAATAGCACAGGTGTTCGCCAACAACAAATTCCTGACAGCAAAAACAGTACCATTCATGGCAAATATGCTTTGAAACATCTCGTTTTGTCTTATCAAGGATTTTATAGCACTTCAGACATCTGTAATAGGTGTCACATAGGGATAATCTCTCATCACCTTTATTGGCACCTTTCTGGTACTCTCTGGCTGTTTGATGTCTCATGAAACAATGGGTATTCCTGCAAACCATGTTACAGCTGTCACACACAACAGAATCATCCCCATAGAAGCACTTACTAGTGTTGCAGGTTGCACAGACAGATTCACAACTATGTCTCCCTTTGTCACTATAGGTTGATAAACATTCTTCACAGAATTGCTTATACACAAAGAATCCCTTAATGTTAACAATGCTATGGTAATGTTGGTCTTTCAGATACAAATAAATCTTTCTTTTTCTGTCAGTTTTACCAGTATACACAATTTCATCGCCAACATCACCTGACACAACAATAATTTGAATATTGAGACAATCTTCAAACTTGTACAGATCATGTACTGGCACAGGAGCATCAGTTGCCACACATGCATCTTTATGAAGTTTCAAAGCCTGACTACGTTGTGAATGCTGTTTCCTACTCATAGCTGACTTCTTGTGTACAAAATTGTTAAACTCAGCCTGAGGCTATTTGTTGACCTTTGCAATGCAAGTGACAATTGCGCGCGCAGCACACACAAACTCATTAGGTACTTCCGGTATGGTGACCATTGATCTCTTCCTTTTAATTGTGCAGTCATCAGCCAAGGTATCAACGTTAACGATAGCCACTCTGCCCCCGCCAGAGTCTGCTGCTGACATCACTCCCACACTGACCTCGAAGGAGTCATCTACAGTTAGATCTTTGTTGGACTGCAGAACTGCTTCAAATCTGTGTTTTAAAAAAGACAGTGGTGAAATACCCAACCATTACATCTGAGTATAGATGGTGAATTGCAGTTGCTATGAGTGTTACTCGAATAATAACCCCACCCAAACTATAGATGCTACAAGAAAACAACAACAATACACTCACCTTTGCATTATAACTTCAGCAGTGATGTTGTGCTGGGGTTGACAGTGAATTGTTATTTCTTTGTCTAATCCTGTATGTCTGATAGCTAAGCGTGCTTTGTCCTGAGGGTTTGGATGGTTTGCTCGGACTCTATCCATAACACTTCCAAACATAGCACCCAAATCATCTGATATATCCAGTAGTTTACGTCCTTGGAGGTCATCATTAAATTTGGCCCTGAATGTCACTTCCTCCACACCAAATTTGCGGGCTCTTCTCTCATTGACCTGCTCAATTACATAGGGCATTGCGTCTTCCTGGTGAAATGTAGCAGCCCTTTTAGCAGGTGGCGGTTCAGTCATTTTGATCTAAAAGTTTTCAAGCCTATGAGCCCATGCATATATGCATCCTATGGAATCATATTGATGTCCTGTACGAGTTTCTCTACAAAAACCAGTAAACTGGTATGTAGCAAACAAAAGAATTTTCAAGAAAATGAGCGGGATTTTCTAGACCCTATTTCATGCTTAATAGCCTATCACACCCCTAGAATAAGTATGGAGTTGTACCATTGGTTGTGTTTTTCTTTTTATGCTTACCACGTGCTTAAGGAGATGGTGAACACCATGATAGATTTTAGCGGGCTCTCATTGGATGAGTGTTTTTTACCATAAGGAATGGTAGACAGAAAAACAGTAGTGACACACTGCACGTAAGCCCTCAAACACGTTGTACCATACAACGTCTAGCACAGTGACACAGTTATAGTGTTAACAAATGGTATGAAGTTTTTTTCTTATTACACGTTGGATGTTGGTATTTTATTTTGTAGTATATGTAGCTCTGTACAAAGGTATGTTGTATATGCCTAAAATGTTATGTTGCAGCATTATTTTGCGCAATACATGGGCTATGGCAGTATATATTTCTTAACTTTCCTATGGTGGCAGTAACTCCTTGATAGGTGTATATGTAGATATATTTACTGCCCTCTGGTGTTTATTTTAGTAGCAGCCCTTTGTTAATATAGTAATACCTATATGTAGACTTGTTTAAACTAAGACACTCATTACATTAATTGAACTATTGCACTCAGTATACTAACCTAAACTAAGAATACAGATTACACTAATTACATACAGTGTACTAATAAACTTATTGTACAGAACTATATATACTCTCATGGTATTGTTAGCACACAATGAGTTCTACTTGCACTACTTACAGTGGGTGTACTATATTGATGTAATTTGTGTAATTCGTTTATAAGTATACCTGGCTTATTTAGTGTATATACACTAATTAGTTTATATACAGGTATTAGCATGTTAACATGGGTTTACTATAACTCTACTAGGTAGATGGCAGCACCTACTTGTTAGGTGTATATCCAGGTGCTTTTACTGCCCTCTGGTGTATATTTTAGTACTATAAATTCCGGTATCCTACTGTTCTTACTACTTTGGATAATTATGGTGGGCAAGATAAACATTCACTCCTGCATCTTTTGCAAAATTCTAATGATGAAAATCTCCAAGAAGAACCAATTACTTTTGAAAATACAAAATATATTGATAACAAAACACTGGTTGATATATTGAAAGAATAGCATCTAGTCTTTAAAGTTTTAAGTTGAAACTGTCAAAGCCTGTATGCCAAGATTGATCCACTAAAGATTTTACTAAATGATTTACAAGAACAGGGCTGTTTCTTTAATGCTTTATGTCTGCAGGAAACGTGGATAAATGAAATTAGCAACATGAGTATATTCCACATTGATGGTTATGAATTCATATCAAAATCTAGAAACTGTAGTGATCATGGGGGTCTGGCAATATATCTAAGGGAAAAGTACAATTTTCAGCATCTGTCAAGCCCCGAAAATGTTGCCACTTGGGAAAATCAGTTTATTGAAGTAGCACTAAATGAAAGGACAAATGATAAACTAATCTCAGGAAATGTATATAGACTGCCAAGAGATACAAATCAAAACTTATGAAGATTTCATGGAAGAGTTTTCCGAAACACACATTCGAGAACTCAAGGAGAGACATGGTGATTTTTGGAGAATGAGAAAACAAAAGTTAATGAATTTTTCGATAAGCTTATCTCGAATGGTCTCATACCCAAAATAACATTACCAACGAGATTCTCTAGAACTTCAGCCACATTAATTGATAACGCTTTGCGTAAATTGTCAAACTACTTCTCAAGCACTTCTTCATATATTTTGATGAATAACATTTCCGATCATCAGCCATGTTTCCCCTTAAACAAGATCTGCCAAAGTATATAAAATTCGAAAGTTACAATGAAAGTTTATTTGAGAGATTTAAGGTAGACTTTGGAAGAAATAATATAGATAGGCTATTAAATTCTGAAGAAAATGGACCCCGAAAAACATTACGAAATTTTAGACAGAACTATACAATATTTCAAAGAAAGACACCCCTCAAGACATATAAAATTTAACAAGCATAAACATAAGAAAAACAAGTGGATTACAAATGGCATTATAAAGTCTGTAAAATTCAGGGACAAACTCTTCATACGGCTTAAAAAATACACCAAATAATTTAGATGTATGACACCTTAAAGACAAACTTGGCAGCATACAATAAAATTTTAAAAGCAAATATTAAAGCGACCAAAGCTTTATATTTCCACGAAATGTTCTTAAAATATAAGAAAGACATAAAAAAAACAGATATCAAAGACTATTTTTTGCATACTAGCATATACACCGATGTCTTGCTGGCAAAAAGACTAACTTTGTAGGCTTTAAAATAACTTTCACACACAAACAAGTTAAGGGGTTCATCTTGCTTATTGGTAAATGTATGCTACCCTTTAATTTTGACAACACTTTGTGTGGAATATAGTTACAATAACCTTGCCAGTAAAAAGATGTTGAATTAGATTGGTTTTGGCTTGCAAAAGTAGATGCAAGTTGGAGTCACCATCTTTTTATTTTTTTTATTTTTCTTTAAGATCAAAACCAAACTTCGGTTAGACTAAATCATCAACCATATATATACAATGCATCTTACAGATTAAATTAATTTTGGCCTATTTACAGGATAAAACCACAGTAATAGCTGTAAAAGCTGATGCTCTGTGTGGGCTAAAAATAGACGATAAGAGCACATAACAGCACATACAGATAAGTGCACATAACAGCACATCTATCTACGTCTAAAATCAGCATGGCATTAATTCTCTTTACTGCTTTTGGCAGGCTGTCATGGACAGGAAAACCACTGGACAACGTTATCATTCATCTTATCTAATTTTGCACAGCTGAACCAATTAAGGATCACCTGAGTGCACTTTCATTGACATAAAGGGGGTATATGTATTATCAAGTTAAGTTGAATAAATGCCCAAATTAAATGATAGAAAAAAGCCAAAAAAATAGTGTAAAAAACCAAACTTTGATTTTATAAATAAAACCCCAATAAATCTCTCACTCATTGATTTTCTCTTTTTTTTAAATTTTGCCTTCTTCAGTTTTGCTTTAAGTCATCTCTCTGGTATCCACACCACCTGTCTGTTCGGTCAGCCTGGATGATGTTGTCTCAATAATAATAATAATCATAATAGTTAAGGAGAAAGTAAGGAGAAACAGGCTGGTTATCACATTTTAATTCTTGCTGATTCAGGTAAAAAGCAAAGGCACTTTTTTCCTTTCTAAAGAGGCGTTCACACTGTCCTAGGAGGAACCACGTATGTAAAAAAATGGGCTATATGAGCTCACTCATGCCTCTATTAATCACGTATAAATTCTTTCCCCAAGCGTACGTGGGCAGTCATAGATCGCTCAACGGCTGTCTGCCAAACACTCGCCGAACAGCAGTCGCCAAGAGGCATGCGTGAGGGATACGTGAAACATACGTGATTCACTCGTAGGCACTCGTAGGCACTTATAGATCGCTCATAGATCATTGGTAGATCGCTTTTAGATCACCCATGCAAGTGGTTCAAGGATTGGCAAGGATGGGCACGGAAGACGACAGATGGGCGACGGACGTCCATCAAGCATTTTACAAGCATTCTATGATTGGACGCAAGTGGATGGCAAGTACATATGGATGAACAATGGCTACGTATGGCCAAGGGTGGGGGCCTAGCTCAGAGGTAGCGCTCTGGGCTTCCAACCGCTGGGTCCCGGGTTTGATTCCCGGTCGAGCCTAAGTTGGATGGCTGTTTCATCCTTCGTCTCATTGCCATAGTTTCTGCCTGTCCTAATTAGCCCAACTGGTGCAGAAATACAGGAATTAAAGCTAATCACACACACACGCTACGTATGGCCAAGGATGGCCACGAACATACGTAGAATGCTCGCCGAGTGACTCCTGAGCGAGTTACATAACTAATATAAACAATTTACACAAAGAACGTCCGCCAAAGCTTAACAATGCTCTTAAGTGGTCAAGTGCGACCAGGAGCATTCTATGAATTAGCATGAGTATATGTAAAACGGTCGGCGAGTGAATCACGTATGGACAAGGATGAGCAAGAGTAAAAAAAAAGTAGTGTGAACGACCTTTAGTGACAATATTTATTTACTCCTCACTAGCGGAGTGCTACCCAATAAATTTGCTTATATATTTAATCAATACCATTTTTAAATTATCAAATATAGGTACAGTCAATCCTCGATTCTCCAGGCCTCACTTATCCAGTTTCTTAGCTATCCGCACACAGTTGGCTGGCAACAAATATACTTAATGCATTTATATATATTCAGTTTTCTGGTTCCCTCATTTATCCACACAGTTAACTGGGGGACGAAGGTGTGCTGATAAATGAGAATTAAACGTATATTGAAAAAAACATGCACCACAAAAAACTGAGATAGTCATAGTTTTTGAAGAGCAAATTAATTACAAGTAAACAGTCACTACAGATTGAATCAACAGATGTAACAATTAGGAGTTGTACACTCATTTCAGTAAGACTCATTGGATTTCTTTTTTATATTAATTTTGAAACCATCCAAACTATTATGAGTGTCATTTTTTTCTAAATAGAGAATTTTCTCAACTCCTTAATCCATCAATTACCTAAAAAGAGGACAATTAGTCTTTGTGTGACATCTTGGTTAGAAAATGAAGTAGATTGAGTAAATTCTCAGTGTTATACCAGGGCAAGCCTGCTTTTTGTATGACTATACCAGGATTCATGATAAATGTCCACTTGTTTTTTGTTTGGCATATTTTCCATAAATGGCATGAAGTAGCGCAAAATTAACAGAAATGTTTCTAGATGATAAAAACAGTTCTGGGAACCAAATAACCAGAATTGTGCTATATTGTCCATTTTAATTTCTGCTGCTTCTCTGAAAACAATACAAATTGACATAATGATGGATGAGATAACGGCAAAAAGTTGTCAATGCAAAGATAGGGAACTTGAAGTTAATTTGTACAGAGAGGGTTTTTTATGGGTTAAGAAGTTTGGCTTTGACTGTTTGGTAACATGTATAACTATTTTGTGCTTCCCCGTGACAAGTGTGAAACTAAGACCAAAAAACAAGGGGATACTTATTTTGGATGATACGTAGTGCGTGCGTCTAGAAGAATGAAGAATTTGTGCAATGTGTGCACTGGTAGAAAGGTCCTTTAGAGTCTGGCTGTCAAATGTTTGGATTGGATATTCTGTACTGAACCAATTCTGATCAAATGCATTAGCCTGTGGTACTGAAAATCTTCCATGATTTCTGGCTTCAGCAAGACAATGCAGATATTATCCTTAAGCCATGCCACAGTTTCTTAATAAGGGCAAACAACATGCCCTGCATTGCACAAACTGAACAAATCGAGATGTTACAGAACTCTGATGTCACCCAGAAAATTTAGAAGTTTGTTGTCCACTTGAATATTTGGCAAAGTGTTGGCAGATGTTTGCAAGTGAAGACATGCAGTTACAAATTTCCGATTTATACTCCCATTTGTATTTCGACTGTGCCATGTTGGTAAATATGATAAGACCTCTTTCACATTTCTTTTGCCGTAACGTGTATTATGATGTGCAGTTAAAAGAGTTTAGTGAGATCAAAGTAACGACATATTCAAGATTTCTCAAAGCCTCAATGCTGCTGGTCTTAAGCTTAGTCAGTTTATATGACCCACTGCCAGAGGCAGACGTAATGATGAGATGATGCCTTGATGGTATGCTGTATAGTTAGTTGGTAAGAGCTTTCTGAGTTGGTGAGCCTACATTATGTCAATGCTTAGAAGTAAACCAGTCACACAATATACTTTCTTTCACACTTGAATCAAACGAAACACAAACGTAGTTTAATTAGTGGTCCTTTTATTGTTACATATTAAGTTAGTGTTACATGTGATTATTTATTGCAGGACCAGTTGTTTTCGATAGTAGATTACTTCTGTGACTCTAGCCCCTCACTGCAATGAAAGGTATTTGTAACATAGAAACTAAGCCTGTATGCAGTAAATTGAAGGTTTTTGTAATATAGGTTACAAGTTGCTCATGGTCAGCAAAATAAATGATTAGTTTGGACATAAACCATTGATACATTGATTGTTCAAACTACCCAACACAGCATATACAGGTCATATAGACAGAAATTTTAGTTTTAGCAGAGCTGCCCAATGAATAATTCTTGCTGCTAAGTGAACCAATATTTCCACATGTATAATGTGCACTAATAGAGTCATATATCCCAATAGTTTGAAATGCTCAGCATTTTGGATGGCATATACTTCTTTTGCAACTTATATCAAAATGACCTACCTGGTGGACAGCACATGGAGTAGTGTCCCACTTTGGTGCAGATACTGCTTCCTGGGCAAGATCTACACTTGGAGCATCTTCCAAGTGGGAGTACCTGTGGAATACCAGGGCAGGCAGGACAACAGATGGCAAATCTGTCTCCAGCATCAATCTTGCAGGAGTAGCCGACTGGACAACGCTTGCCACCTCTTCCACAGTAGTAATTCTTAAGGGGATAGCCAACTGGACATCTGGCCACAGGGACGATCACATCAGGTTTGCATGTAGGCTGCGGGTAGCAAGGAGCTGTAATGCATTGGACTTGAACCAGTTCACAATGTTGTCCTCTGGGGCATGGGAATCCCTACAAATAACAAGGCATAGAAATATATCAATAAACTGAATAAGATCTAACAGTAACATTACTTTAGTATGAACTATTGACAAGGCCTAATATACAAATAGCAAATGACAATGTAGTAAACGAGACACAAAAGAAGTTCTAATCTCCAGTCACGCTAATTTAAAATTGCTGAGAGCATGGACTAAATAATCTATTTCCTTTTTAGACATACAGTTTATAAAAAACGGCCTGTCAAATTGAACCTAGACAAAGCAAGATTGCTATCCAATGCTACCTGCAACTAGACGGAACTGTCTGGCTATAGCTGGTTACTCAAAGCCGGATCCAAAAGTACATGAAACACCATTTGATGCATAAGTTGAGGTAAACATATTTGTAATCTTTTGTTGAAAACATGCATGTCGATTGCAAATACATATTTATGATATATTAGATAAATTTCTTACATTTACCAAGCTTTATATTTTTTCAGTGGTGGTAGTTTAAGCCAACTATAGGTAGCAATAGACAGAAGCAGTTGGCTTTAGCCAGTTACAGACAGGAAATGTAACTTAATCAGCATGCTATATTGTTGTTTAGGAATTTCTCAGACAAAACCGCGTAGAAAACATCTTAACACAAATCAATCTACTCTCCATAATAAGTGTAATATCCATGTATTAGATTACTTTACACTACTAATATCCATGTATCAGAATGCTTTAAACTACTAATATCCATGTATTAGATTGCTTTAAACTACTAATATCCATGTATTAGATTGCTTTAAACTACTAATATCCATGTATTAGATCATTTAGAATTACTTACAGCACATGATGGAGGCTCTGTAATAGAAAATAACAATACATTTTATTAAAGCCAACATGCAACGTTACTGTGGAGCTTAATTGCAATTCAACTGTTCAGAGAATTACATTTTTAATATAAGGGCTTTCAAATATGTTCATACTTACTGGTAGGGCTCTTGCAAGTGTGACCACAACCATTGGCACAACAGAATTGGCCAGGTGGACAAGGGTTCTCAGGACCACATTGTTCAACACAGATTCCGATGGCGGTAGGGGCAGGGCAACCTGATTAACATAACACTCATTAGAACATGTCTCTTTTTTTTTACATAAGGTTGACTTTGAAATATTACGTTTGCTACCATTAATAATAAAGGGTGTACATTTTTAGCCATATTATTCATGGTTACATTGACTTGCTCAACTTTGTACACACAGACAACCCCAGATGCAATTGAATTTATGGCTAGCAACAGTAGTTGATTGTGATAGTAAGAAGCTTGGGAGCTGTTTTTTTTTTAAAGTTTTTCTTTTCATGCCTCTGCAGTTATATATAATTATGTAAGTGTCCATTTTTGCATCCATGGAGCCAAGTACACTTATACCCTGTATTTATACCCAAACCTCTGTGCTATTCTTAGTTGTGACCCAGTTTGATAGACCCCCCCCCCTTTCAAAATATGATTATGATAAGTAGTTTGTCTACCATTGGTTGTACAGACTGGTCTTCTGCTGCATCTTCGTCGGCCACACACTCTGACCATCTCACATCTTTGTCCAAACATACAGAGGACATTCTAAAAGGAAGAAAAACATATATAAGGTTAACCAGGTAACCCTCGGTATTATTGTATAGTATATTGATTCATACCCATATATATAGAATATATTCTTCAAATATCTGTAATTCTTTCCATATGTGATTTATATTGTCACACGTAGTACCAGATAGAGGGCGCTTGGGTTGGCTGAACCAGCCTGCCACCTAGCGAAATGTTTTTTCGTGATGCGTTTTTTGTCACATTAAAAATATACTTACAGCGCAAGTGAGTGGTTGAGGATCTTCTGGATCTGAAACAGTAAGTAAGTAACTGCTGTTAATGTGTAAACTACAACACACATTTGGGCCTAAATTCTGAAGTTGATTACTAGTCTTAGAAATCACTGGAATCAACTGTTATATGTTGGTGCTAGCCCGTAAAATATGATGATATGATTGTATGAAGTTGATTACTAGTCTTAGAAATCACTGGAATCAACTGTTATATGTTGGTGCTATGCTATGATATGATTGTACTGTATATGGACTGCTTTTGTGTCTGGAATAGTTAATAATAATACTTTTAATAAAATAATAATAATAAATTTGTTTGCTAGAGCATGGCAAATGGGGTCAATAAAAGTAATTATATTAAGGAAAAACTATTCAAAGAGTGGAAAAACAGTGTTATATTGAATACGTTGCATGCCATAGGACATAAAAAGTCAAAATACAAAATGATTAAAGTTACAATATAAGTGTAGTTTGTTTTATGCTTAGATAACTAAAATAAAAGATGTTCAATAAAAGAAAATAATATAGACCTGGTGGTCCATTGTATGCTCTGCATCGGTTTCCACATCTTGTCTTGCAGCACACCTCACCTGGATTGCAGTCTCTGTATGTAGAACATTTGTCTTTACGTCCACCCTTACATCTACGGCTCTTCTTGCTCTTCTTGCTCTTCTTGCTCTTCTTGCTCTTCTTGCTCTTCTTGCTCTTCTTGCTCTTCTTGCTCTTCTTGCTCTTCTTACTCTTCTTACTCTTTGATGGTGTCTTCTTGCTCTTTGAGGGTGGGTCTATTACCTTGATTGGTGTCTTCTTGCTCTTTGAGGGTGTTTTCTTGCTCTTTGATGGTCTTTTCTTACTCTTTGAGGGTGTCTTCTTGCTCTTTGAGGGTGTCTTCTTGCTCTTTGATGGTGTCTTCTTGCTCTTTGAGGGTGGGTCTATTACCTTGATTGGTGTCTTCTTGCTCTTTGAGGGTGTCTTCTTGCTCTTTGATGGTGTTTTCTTACTCTTTGAGGGTGTCTTCTTGCTTTTTGATGGTGTTTTCTTACTCTTTGAGGGTGTCTTCTTGCTCTTTGATGGTGTCTTCTTGCTCTTTGAGGGTGTTTTCTTGCTCTTTGATGGTGTTTTCTTACTCTTTGAGGGTGTCTTCTTGCTCTTTGAGGGTGTCTTCTTGCTCTTTGATGGTGTCTTCTTGCTCTTTGAGGGTGTTTTCTTACTCTTTGATGGTGTCTTCTTGCTCTTTGAGGGTGTCTTCTTGCTCTTTGATGGTGTCTTCTTGCTCTTTGATGGTGTCTTCTTGCTCTTTGAGGGTGTCTTCTTGCTCTTTGATGGTGTTTTCTTACTCTTTGAGGGTGTCTTCTTGCTCTTTGAGGGTGTCTTCTTGCTCTTTGAGGGTGTCTTCTTGCTCTTTGAGGGTGTCTTCTTGCTCTTTGATGGTGTTTTCTTACTCTTTGAGGGTGTCTTCTTGCTCTTTGAGGGTGTCTTCTTGCTCTTTGAGGGTGTCTTCTTGCTCTTTGAGGGTGTCTTCTTGCTCTTTGATGGTGTTTTCTTACTCTTTGAGGGTGTCTTCTTGCTCTTTGAGGGTGTCTTCTTGCTCTTTGATGGTGTCTTCTTGCTCTTTGAGGGTGTCTTCTTGCTCTTTGATGGTGTTTTCTTACTCTTTGAGGGTGTCTTCTTGCTCTTTGAGGGTGTCTTCTTGCTCTTTGAGGGTGTCTTCTTGCTCTTTGAGGGTGTCTTCTTGCTCTTTGAGGGTGTCTTCTTGCTCTTTGAGGGTGTTTTCTTGCTCTTTGAGGGTGTTTTCTTACTCTTTGAGGGTGTCTTTTTGCTCTTTGAGGGTGTCTTCTTGCTCTTTGATGGTGTCTTCTTGCTCTTTGAGGGTGTCTTCTTGCTCTTTGAGGGTGTCTTCTTGCTCTTTGATGGTGTCTTCTTGCTCTTTGAGGGTGTCTTCTTACTCTTTGAGGATGTTTTCTTACTCTTTGAGGGTGTCTTCTTGCTCTTTGAGGGTGTCTTCTTGCTCTTTGATGGTGTTTTCTTACTCTTTGAGGGTGTCTTCTTACTCTTTGAAGGTGTTTTCTTGCTCTTTGAGGGTGTTTTCATGCTCTTTGAGGGTGTTTTCTTACTCTTTGAAGGTGTTTTCTTGCTCTTTGAGGGTGTCTTCTTGCTCTTCGATGGTGTTTTCTTACTCTTTGAGGGTGTCTTCTTGCTCTTTGAGGGTGTCTTCTTGCTCTTTGATGGTGTCTTCTTGCTCTTTGAGGGTGTCTTCTTACTCTTTGATGGTGTCTTCTTGCTCTTTGAGGGTGTCTTCTTGCTCTTTGAGGGTGTCTTCTTGCTCTTTGAGGGTGTCTTCTTGCTCTTTGATGGTGTTTTCTTACTCTTTGAGGGTGTCTCCTTGCTCTTTGAGGGTGTCTTCTTGCTCTTTGACGGTGTTTTCTTGCTCTTTGACGGTGTTTTCTTACTCTTTGAGGGTGTCTTCTTGCTCTTTGATGGTGTCTTCTTGCTCTTTGAGGGTGTTTTCTTGCTCTTTGAGGGTGTTTTCTTGCTCTTTGATGGTGTCTTCTTGCTCTTTGAGGGTGTTTTCTTACTCTTTGAAGGTGTTTTCTTGCTCTTTGAGGGTGTCTTTTTGCTCTTTGATGGTGTCTTCTTGCTCTTTGAGGGTGTCTTCTTGCTCTTTGAAGGTGTTTTCTTGCTCTTTGAAGGTGTTTTCTTGCTCTTTGAGGGTGTCTTCTTGCTCTTTGAGGGTGTCTTCTTGCTCTTTGATGGTGTCTTCTTGCTCTTTGATGGTGTTTTCTTGCTCTTTGAGGGGGTCTTCTTGCTCTTTGAGGGTGTTTTCTTACTCTTTGAGGGTGTCTTCTTGCTCTTTGAGGGTGTCTTCTTGCTCTTTGATGGTGTCTTCTTGCTCTTTGAGGGTGTTTTCTTGCTCTTTGATGGTGTCTTCTTGCTCTTTGAGGGTGTCTTCTTGCTCTTTGATGGTGTTTTCTTACTCTTTGATGGTGTTTTCTTGCTCTTTGAGGGGGTCTTCTTGCTCTTTGAGGGTGTTTTCTTACTCTTTGATGGTGTCTTCTTGCTCTTTGAGGGTGTCTTCTTGCTCTTTGATGGTGTCTTCTTGCTCTTTGAGGGTGTCTTCTTGCTCTTTGAGGGTGTCTTCTTGCTCTTTGAGGGTGTCTTCTTGCTCTTTGATGGTGTTTTTTTACTCTTTGAGGGTGTCTTCTTGCTCTTTGAGGGTGTCTTCTTGCTCTTTGATGGTGTCTTCTTGCTCTTTGATGGTGTTTTCTTACTCTTTGAGGGTGTCTTCTTGCTCTTTGAGGGTGTCTTCTTGCTCTTTGAGGGTGTCTTCTTGCTCTTTGATGGTGTCTTCTTGCTCTTTGATGGTGTTTTCTTGCTCTTTGAGGGTGTCTTCTTGCTCTTTGAGGGTGTTTTCTTACTCTTTGAGGGTGTCTTCTTGCTCTTTGATGGTGTCTTCTTGCTCTTTGAGGGTGTCTTCTTGCTCTTTGATGGTGTTTTCTTACTCTTTGATGGTGTCTTCTTGCTCTTTGATGGTGTCTTCTTGCTCTTTGAGGGTGTCTTCTTGCTCTTTGAGGGTGTCTTCTTACTCTTTGATGGTGTCTTCTTGCTCTTTGAGGGTGTCTTCTTGCTTCCCTGGGTCTTGGGGGCGCTTCCTCCTGTCTTCTTGCTCTTTGAGGGTGTCTTCTTGCTTCCCTGGGTCTTGGGGGCGCTTCCTCCTGTCTTCTTGCTCTTTGAGGGTGTCTTCTTGCTTCCCTGGGTCTTGGGGGCGCTTCCTCCTGTCTTCTTGCTCTTTGAGGGTGTCTTCTTGCTTCCCTGGGTCTTGGGGGCGCTTCCTCCTGTCTTCTTGCTCTTTGAGGGTGTCTTCTTGCTTCCCTGGGTCTTGGGGGCGCTTCCTCCTGTCTTCTTGCTCTTTGAGGGTGTCTTCTTGCTTCCCTGGGTCTTGGGGGCGCTTCCTCCTGTCTTCTTGCTCTTTGAGGGTGTCTTCTTGCTTCCCTGGGTCTTGGGGGCGCTTCCTCCTGTCTTCTTGCTCTTTGAGGGTGTCTTCTTGCTTCCCTGGGTCTTGGGGGCGCTTCCTCCTGTCTTCTTGCTCTTTGAGGGTGTCTTCTTGCTTCCCTGGGTCTTGGGGGCGCTTCCTCCTGTCTTCTTGCTCTTTGAGGGTGTCTTCTTGCTTCCCTGGGTCTTGGGGGCGCTTCCTCCTGTCTTCTTGCTCTTTGAGGGTGTCTTCTTGCTTCCCTGGGTCTTGGGGGCGCTTCCTCCTGTCTTCTTGCTCTTTGAGGGTGTCTTCTTGCTTCCCTGGGTCTTGGGGGCGCTTCCTCCTGTCTTCTTGCTCTTTGAGGGTGTCTTCTTGCTTCCCTGGGTCTTGGGGGCGCTTCCTCCTGTCTTCTTGCTCTTTGAGGGTGTCTTCTTGCTTCCCTGGGTCTTGGGGGCGCTTCCTCCTGTCTTCTTGCTCTTTGAGGGTGTCTTCTCGCTTCCCTGGGTCTTGGGGGCGCTTCCTCCTGTCTTCTTGCTCTTTGAGGGTGTCTTCTCGCTTCCCTGGGTCTTGTTGGCGCTTCCTCCTGTCTTCTTGCTCTTTGAGGGTGTCTTCTCGCTTCCCTGGGTCTTGTTGGCGCTTCCTCCTGTCTTCTTGCTCTTTGAGGGTGTCTTCTCGCTTCCATGGGTCTTGTTGACGCTTCCTCCTGTCTTCTTGCTCTTTGAGGGTGTCTTCTCGCTTCCATGGGTCTTGTTGGTGCTTCCTCCTGTGTTAGTTTTGGTTCCTGTCTTCACCTTTGCTAATCCAGTAGACTTCTTCTTCATTGTGGCACTAGTTCCTAAAATACAAATTACTTTTTTAAGTAACTCCCAAGAGGTCACTGTATAGTTTGCTTTACACCCAACAATGTATTTGCATTGAGAATTGTTTTTTGCAGTGGGACGTGAAATTTGTCATCTTAATTTTGGAAACAGCACTCCTTTGTGTGACTTAACCCAAATTATACTAGTACAGAACTGAACAACAGAAAAGGTTTACATTTTGGCCAAAATTTTACATTTGGATAATAATATTATTTGGAAAAGAAATTTTTATTAAAGTGATATAAGAATTTACATGAATATTTACAATATTTATTTATATAAATACAATATAATTTTTCACACATTCGTAAGTGGGTATATTTTTCACTAGCATACAAGTTAATGTATATATGATATAAACTTTGTTGGGTTTGGATTACTTTACTTACAAATTTGGCTGTTTCATCCAAATTAGTGAAAGTTTGGAAATTTCAGACGCTTTTAGATATATATTTCTATGGTCCTGGTAAAACTGGCAGCCAACTGCCATCATAATTGGAAGGATGCCTGCTCTAATGCACTTTTAAATATATATTATACATTAATACTTCTGCACCTTAATTATGGACTAATGGTATGGTGCTGGAAGTCTAACAGATTGATTACACTGCAGAAAAGAGCAGTACGTATCATTTACCAAGAGCCAAAAAGTGAATGTGCTGAATTCACTGAGCTGTGTGCACTGCAAGAATATAAATTCTGTTTTAAATTTGAACATTCAATATTACCATATTACTTCATTGCTGAAATGAAAAATTATTTTCAAAAAAGAACCCATGGATATTTAGTAAGACATATAATTTAAAACCCATTGTGAGACATAATTACACTGACTTTCTGTGTCTACTATATTTATATTTGAATTTTTCCATACATTTTGTTCTGTAATTATCCTCATCCATACAGCGGCATAAATTATGCCTTTGGGGTGAGTTATCTACTCAATCAACAATAAACAATTATTAATTATAATACTGAGCTGGACTACGCCACTTCCATATTGGCCAGCTCTACTGTTTGGGTTCAATCCTTGGCCCAGGCACTCTTCATGAGCTACATTCCAGCTGGATGTTGATCGCATGAGACGTTAAATTGGAGGTGCCTTGTACTAGGTGTCTATGCTGAGACAAGTAGAAGACCCCACCCATGAAATACATATGTAACATGGTGTGGACTTCAAGCCTTATCATCCCATCATTACATCTGCCTCTGGAAGCTGGTCATATAGTGATCTGACACTGAACATTTTACTTTGTCTAACAGTCTGATTTTTAACAGTTTTGGATCTACTGTTGGAGTGATACTACCATAAGCAAGAAAAACTGAATATATTTTTGAAAATAAGATCTTTGATGTTTTGTTTGAGTGACTGTACTAGCAGTACTTATCAAAGTTATTCAGCTTTAGCATAACACGTAGTAGTAGTAATAGATATGACTGATTTTGACTAAATTGTCATAACAGACTGCTGCAGTGGGATGCAAAAGCCATTCTAGACACACTTTACAAGAGATTAGCCCACACTTGCCAAAATTCTAGTCTTTTTAAGTTGATGCATAAACTCATACCAACCTGAATTAGCCATGGCCACTAGGACCATGACTAGTAGAATGAATGCCGCTTTCATTTTGATGATCTAGCTCGGAGTGTTCCAATCTCTGAGCCTGTCAAAACAGACCTTGATATCAGTCCATATTTATACTCCACTTGGTTCTTTTTTTCCCCACAAGCTGTCTTGTGGCGAATATAAGGTTGACACAGGAACAAAGCACCATTTTGCATTTAGGAAAAAACAAATGCTAAGATGGAAAGAATTTACTCAATACTGGTCAATATTCTTTGTGTAAAGCACACACTGTATGACATTATTAGAAGATGTAAACATTGAATGTGTTGTATTGTAAACATCATTCATTCAAAGTCTCAAAATATACTGTATGAAAGCAACAAAAACAAAGGAAAATTTGAAGAGATTTACTGCTGTGCATGTTATTTGGTTTAATCAATTATTGAAGAGTGGTGTTTGATGTAGATGTTTGCCATATGCTACTTTGTGTCCATTTATTAGATTTCAAGGAAAAATTTATTTGGATCCAAAGGGAAGTAGAGCTCAAGCACTCGTCGTTATCCTTCATGTACAAGCTAGCTGTTGAATGTTCAATGTTTCAATGTTACTGGTTCTGAATTTCATGAGCAATTGCTGTTCTGGTGAGGCAAGATGAAGTGTGATGAAAAAGAATTTAAAGTGTGACGAAGTAAGGTAAGGTAAAAGGTAATGTAAAGTGATGAATTTTATTGCAAAAACAAACAAGCAAACAAAACACACAGCCAAGTGATGAGAAAATGTATTTGTTAAATATTGTAGTATTTGTAATTCCATCCAATTTGATTCAATAAGTTTTATCATACCAACTAGCACAGGGAAGATATGCCCAGAAGCACCAGTGTGACAGATGCAGTGCTCAGGAATTAACTTTAAATTTGCTGGCTCGGACGCATCACAACTGCTTGGAGCAAAGTATTTTTAACCCTCAGCGAACAAAGTTCGAAAAGGGTTTTTGTTATCATCAATGTCCGTCCAACGGGTGGACGGCGGGCAGGCATTAATTACCCTTACGAAATTTTGTACAGTAATACTCCATGGCCTAGTGGTGCCTTTTAATAGTCACATTGACATATGTTGGCTATGTTTTACAAAATTTAAAAAAAATAAAAAAAAATATGGACAATACGAGTGGAATGCACAACGATATAGACTTAGAGTATTTTTCTGCCATTACAACGTCTTGTGCATTGGATGGTGAGTTTGTCCTACTGGAGGACTTTTTAATATTGAAATATGTGACCATGATGAACTGAAACCAACTATTGATGTTTTTGGCAATTTAAAGATAAAATCTACCAGAGTTAAACGTTCGATCAATACTATTTACAGATGGCTAGATGCATGGGGAGCATATAAGCTCCTCTTGGCTCGATGTTATAGTAACACAGTTTTTTGCGAAATGGCTCGCTATCGATCCTTTATACTAGGTTTGTCTTAAAAAATTTAACTCTCATTTATTTTGAATTACGACTTTCGTCATCGCCAAACATTAGGTCAAGGAACCCGAAATGGCACCGGCTACTCGGCCAAGTCAACTCCCACTGCCAAGTCACAGGAGGTCTGTCATAAATTCAAAAGAAGGTGCCTGCAGTTGGGGGGAGAGATGCAGATGCAGACACATCTGCCAGGGATCTGGCGGTTCAGGGTTATTGAGTACTGGCTCAAGATGCTCCCACTCATATATTTATCCAACTCACATCATTCAAAATTAATTGAGGATCTTGTACATGGCGTAAATATTGGCCGCCAACCAACGGCCGCCACTATTATCTCGCATAATTGGCCATCTGCAGTCGAGCATAGAACTCAGGTGGACCAGATTATAATCAATGATCTCAAAATGGGCCGACTACATGGTCAGTTTTTCCAACCCCCATTCTCTAAATAAATTATCACTCCATTAGGAGCCATGCTTAAAAAGGGCTCTACAAAAATTCGCCTGATACATGACCTCTCTTTTCCGGCATTGGGGTCAGTGAATTCATTGATTGACCCTGATGAATTTTCTATTAATTATGCTTGTACCGATGCGGTCGCATATTGTGTGGAGCATCAATCTTCACCTGTGTTTTTAGCGAAAATAGTTATACAGGATGCGTTTAAACAAATTTTCAGACACCCAAGCCAATGGCACCTAATGGGATTCTCTTAGCTGGCAGGTGTCGATATTACTTTAGCCAGGTTCTTAATTTTGGGCTCCATTCAACCCCTGCACTTTTTGATGATTACGCCTCAGCACTCATGATTTATAACAGTGCCTCAACTGCAACTGTACGATATGTCGACGATTTACTTATTATTGAACCCAATTATGATAGCTGCCAATCTAGCATTGATGTCATGCTTGCGACTTGCCACTCAGCTGGATTTTTACTCTACTACCCCCTGGGTGGACGGAGGCACGTGCATTGCACATATTCACAGATGCCAGTGACATTGGCGCAGGGGCCTGGTTCACCCCGAATGGTTCCACTTAAAATATACTTCGCGCTACGCCTTTGCCAAACTACAATCAATTAACTGGCGAGAAATGCATATTGCCACAGACTAGCCCATACAGACATTTCACTCCCATTGAATCCTGTTGTCCGGGCCAGCCCAGCAGTGCTACACTGTGCGTGGGGGTAACTGGGACACCCACAGTAGCTGCAAAACAGCAGCATCACTGGAGAAATCTAAGTGTGTCAGGTCAGCAGGTGAAGATATTTGAGCAGAAAGGTATTTTTATTGCCACTGTGCATAAAATAAAAACAAATACAAATCTGACATTAAAAAAATTCTTTATTTTACAGCTTGGGACTTCTGTAAGTGACTTGAAATCATAATTATCATAGACCTAATATTTTACATTCTCCATTCAGTACATTCAATCATTTCAGTATAGCATATCAACAAAAACAGAATATATATGTACCACAAATATACATATCACCATAGTGTAATGTTTTTCATCAATTATAACATATATTATATACCACAGCACACAGACAATTCTGAGCAATTCAACACATGTAAGGCAAAAGACATCAGTGATTCAGGTTACTGGTTGATTTATTTACCAACCAAACAAAGTATTAAACATGCTACTGATGTAATAATTTCAAACATTTTTCTATTTCTCTTTTGGTTTGGAGCTTGAATCTTTCTATTTTGTTCTTTAAAAAAATGATGGATCCTCATCCTGGCAAACAATGTGACAATGTATTTCACAGCTTCTTGACAATTAGGCTGGTGGCACGACACTTCAGACAAATCTGCAACAGACAGCAATGCATTGACTAATCTTTGATAGATCTTTTCTCCTGTAATGTATGGAAGATATTTACAGAAAGCTACCTCAAGTTGTGATACTACATCAATGATTGAAGTGCTTGGGAAGATGAGATGGGGAGAGATGCTCATATTGCTTTTTATTTAGAAATATGTAATTTCGTTGGGTGGTTTCATCATGAGATGCTATCCATAGATTAGAGCAAGAAGAGCATTTTTCGTATTTTTCATTTGTCTTTCTGATGAGATAACCAGTTATGTAGGTGACAACATTAGAATCTTGGCAATCAAGTTTACCTTTGTTTGATTGCGAGGTACATTCAGCAAGTACCTCACCTGTGTCACTTGGCAGCACAGGTAACTTGTGGCTGTCATCTTCTCGTTTTGAGGAACTGGAAGTGTGGAGTGTTTGCCTATTTGAGGTGAAATGCTCCAACTTGACAAGTAAGCTTTCAACATCATTTTCACAATTTTTGTTACTTACAGGAGCAAGTACTCTATTGACTGTTATCTGCTTGTAAGCAGCATTAAACTGGGTGATATCTGGGTTATCTCTATGTCCACCACAGAATCTAATTTGGGAAAAAAAGTTTTCTAATTTATCTTGGTTGAGACGTCTTGTCAGAAGACATTCCAGACTGTACTTTGTAGAGAGTTCTTCCCAGATCATCTTTATGCTATTGATATTCAATTGCCAGCCAATTACAGAAGGCAACAGAGTTTTGTTAGATTTCCTTGGCACTTAGACCAGTTTCAGCCACCTTTTCGATGCATTTGAGAACCATTATTTTAAGTTTCTTGCCACCAAGTGGTCCACTGGAAAGACCATAACCAACTGGCTGCTTAAATTTTTTGTTAATTCCTGACACCATGAATACACCTGCATGATTTGCAATTTGTGCTGTCCTTTGCCCATTACCAAAATCTTCCAAACCATCAATGTTATCATATGACTTGTTGTAACGTACCCCTTCTTTAATTGACATTTCATCAAAAACTAGACTGCAAATTTTAGAATCATCCTTCATATGATCTACTTTGATCTTTAGTGCATCCAGTATGCCCTCTAAGTAGCCTATGTAATGTTGCCCGTGATGGCAAGGCAAACACTCTTCTTAATAGTTTGTAGCATTTGGGACTTGCATGATACATCTGTAATGCAAATGTCTTCTCATCATCTGACCATCTGTAACCTTGTCTTTTTGAACCAGACAATCTTAATTGTGCAGCAACAAATTTTAAAGCATTACCTGATATGTAATGACCCAGTTGACCAATAAGTTTGTCTTTTGTTAACTTTGTTGCAGCTTTGGTGCTTACTACCCTCCGACGCCTTCTCTTCTCACTTGCCAGTTGTTGTTTTAGCAATGTTACTTGTTCCTTAAGTTGCTTTATTGATCTAATTTCCTCATTCCGCTGATCTTCATTAACAAGGTTGCTGTATGCACCATCTGAAAGAATTTGCATAGTGACCATACAGTATAAACAGGGAGGAAGATGTGGTATTTGTAACTGCTATACAATATATTCACATAATCTTACCTTCTGAATCTTGGAGTTGTGACTTTTTTGGGCTCGGATCCATTTTGCGTTCAGTGGGAGCTTTCCTTTTGCCAGTCACTTTGCTAGGTGGATTAGGAGCATTTATCAGAGTGGGAATTGCATTCCAATTCAATCCAGCATGTCTACAGTAAACCATAATTATATACAAGGCAATGAAATGAGAGAGCTAAGTATTGTGTCTTACAAATGAGTCGCATGCATAGAAGTACTGAATTTAACTTACACATTTCCTGACATTTTGAATTGTGATGCTTCAAAATGATCACTGCACACTCTGTAGTTCTTGTACAAGCTCTCATGAGGCACTTTATCTAAAGTAGCATTTCTCAAATTTGTTATCCATTTTAAGAATCTGTGAAAACATAAAGAGGTAACAATGTAATTAAATGAAAAAAATCATGGTTCTCCAATAATATTTAGTACAGCCACAAACAAACTAGTTACCAACACAATGATTTGAAATAATGAGATATCACTCACCTTTCCTTGTCCTTTGTAGGATTCGGAAATCTATGAAATGCGACATCTTTGTCAGTCTTTGCATATTTGTAGCAGCTGATTGCACAGTATTCATTTCCTTTACCTCTTAAGCTAGACATGATCACCTTGTCACATCTAGTGTGGATTTGATCATGGATCAACTTCCTTGGCAAATACCAAGAAAACACAGATTTGCTTTTTTGTGTGAAGGGCATTAGTGATTTATAGGTAAAACTCACAGGACATTCTAGGGCAAACTGTTTAGATTCAGAGCATGTGTTTTTGCAATAAAACTGCATGATCAGAGGGTCTTTCAAGTCATATGTAAAATATTTATTATATAAAGGAAAAAACTCTGGTCTAATCTTGGACTAAACTGCTTTTTAGTCCAAGGTCTAATGTGTGACAAACCAGAGATAGTTTGTCACTCGAATAGTGGTGTTAACATGTGTACTTTATCATTGGATCCTAATATACTCAACACAGTGAGGCCTAGTTCTTACCCCCACCCGTGTGAGGGCGCTGGGGGTATCAAATAGCTGAGTGAAATGTCTGTATGGGCTAGTCTGTGATATTGCTGTAAAAGCCCTTGCTACTTGGGGGCCCCGCAATCATGGTGGATACATGATATTCCATATTGACAACATGGTTGTTTGTAATATCCTCAACAAGCATTATTTGCCTAGCCCGAAATTAATGAAGTTGGTCTGCCAATAGTGTATGCTTGTCGAGCTGTGTAACCTTCATATTTGATTGCATATATTACTACCCACATTACTACTGTATAGGGGTGTCTGACCCCCCACACTTCACGCCCCACTGGGCACCAGTGGGGGGTGTGAAAAGGGGGCGTGGCTAAAAGTGTTACATAACCTCATTAATGACAGTGTGAAAAGGGGGCATGGCTAAAAGTGTTACATAACCTAATTATTGATCATAAATATTTTCTTTTGGATGTTACATAACCTCATTAATGACCATAATTGTTTTCTTTTGACTGTTACATAACCTCGTTAATAACCATAATTATTTTCTATTGATATTCATAAACTGCTATATAAACTCATCAGTGATAATTAGCACATTACATAAATCCATTAATGATCATAATTATTTTCATTTGATAGCATAAACTGTTACAGCAGTAGTAATTAACATTACATAACTAGCTAACAACCATAAGTTAACATAACATGTACATAACACATTAATGACCATAATAATTTTCTTTGTATATGTGTCAAGATATTCATAATTGACCAAACACACACCATGTAGGTACATAGGTAGCTCATCATAATTTCACAAAGTACTACAGACACAAATGAATGCACATACATATCCAGGTCACCCTACACGCACCAATACACAAAATAACCAGACACACATACTCATCATAATTTCACAATAACTATTATACACATCAATACACAAGTAATTTCGCAAGAACTTGTCATGCATCAGTGCACAACAGAACATCAATACACAGATAATTTCACAAGAACTTGTCATGCATCAGTGCACAACAACACATCAATACACAGATAATTTCAAAAGAACTTGTCATGCATCATTGCACAACAGGATAGAGCATATGTCAATACATGTATAACACCTACCTATAACCCCAAGGGCATGGATGGATCAATACACAAACATACTCATATATATATACAGAACTCTATCACACCCCAGATGGCTCATCATAATTTCACAATATTTTACTACACACAACACATGACTACCTGAAGGCATAGAGAGGATGGCAAGGTTTTATGATCACACAGTGTCAAAAAAGAGGATAGTTATATCTTTATAGAGCTAAAAATAGCATTTCTTACATAATCACCAGTATATATAATGTATCAGGGTATCAGAGGCTCATACAACAACCATGACTAAAAGAGGACTGTCACCAGAGCCACACAGAGCAAAGAAACCAAGACCACCACCCTACCAGGTCACCCAAACCAACCACAGAAGAGCTAGAAGATTCGGTTATGAAGAAAGAAGCTTCAGAGCAACATTTAACCAGACTTACACAGGCCACAGACTACTCGATATACATCAAGAACTTGAAGATATGTTTCAAGATGTTATTGACAGAGCTGCACAGCATCATGATCCTGAAGACAGGGCCAGAGTCATCATTCAGCATAAGGATCTCAAACAGGACATTGTCATTCACATGAGGCCTCAAAACCTCATCACAGCAAAGACCATCATGGACAGAATGGAAAAGGTCCTACAATCAGCACAGAGTATGAGGGTAGATAGCTCAATCCAGGTAGAGGTAGGTGTTCTTCATCATGACAAGGGCCGGGGTAAGTCTTACATAACCATACCGACTCTACCCAACGACAACACACAGACTGCCAGGGCCATAGTCGTAGCTAGGGCCAAAGCACGAAATGACCCCAGAGCAGCAGAACTCTGTAAGGCATATAGGGCTGACAAAGGAGGACATCAATCTCAACTTGGGCAGGCCCTTTCACTTTTAAGGAGTGTACAGATACCTCCAGAACACAAAGTCACGACCGAGGACTTCCCAAGATTTGAGAACCATATCAATGCACAGATTATTCTCCTTGACCAAGACCTCAAAACCATATATGGAGGGCCATACAATGAGACAACCCTTTACCTCTACCAGAATCATCAAGGTATTCATGCAATCTCAAATATTCAGAGATTATTACATAGTCGGTATATCTGTAAAAGATGCTTCACCATATACAAGGATAACCATGTATGTGAAGCTACTTATAATCAGACAACAGAGAAGGGTACGAAACAGAACAGGGCTCTAACCATCATAAACCTTGACACCAAAGACCGGAACAACACCATCATCAAGAAAACCTGCACAGTATTCATTCCTGAATTACCTGGGGACTACACCTGTGCAGCCCGGGCAGTCACCATATGCATAGCCAAACTGCAGCAGGATCCTCACTACAAATCACTCATCAAGGCAGCAAGGGCTCACCGAGAAGGTTTAAACTCTCAGAGAGGGAGAGCACGGCAGCTTCTAAAAGAAGTAAACCTTCCATCAGACAGACAAATAGAGATCAGAGAGTTCTACAAATTCGAAGATCACCTCAATGTACAGATCATCGTCATAGATAAAGATACCGATCATGACGTTATCTATGCAGGCTCTAAGACCCGACAGAACAAGATATTTCTCTACAAAGACGGTCAGCATTTCCACTCCATCACATCGTTATCAGGAGTTTTCTCCAATAAAGAAATCTGTGCAGACTGTCTCAAGTATTACAACAAAAGAGCAACACACTTCTGTCGAAACAAATGCATGATATGTATGAGAAAAGATTGTACATGGGTACAGGACATCAAATGTCAAGATTGCCATAGAACCTGCCGCAGCTCAAACTGTTTCACAAACCACAAACAATAAGAGAGATTCAAAAGAGGGCCGGCCACAGGGGAAGAAAAACTATCCAAATGTCAGCAATACTTCTTTTGCCCTGGATGTATGAGGTTGCTAGACACCATGAAAAGAAACAAGGAAGACCACATCTGTGGAGAATGGCAATGTCGATTATGTCAAGACTACTTTACAGGACAACACCTCTGCTACATGAGAACGTCAAAACAAAAAGCTAGTACCGGTAAATTCATCTACTTCGACTTTGAGTCTACACAGGACGAAATATTCCAATGTCAAGAGGGTTACAAACCGAGACAAGGGGGTAACACATGTAAGGCATGCACAGATGACTACACATGTTCAGCATGTAGAAGATGTCGTCACTGTACCAAATGGTATTGTGGCCTTCAACAGCACATACCCAACCTCGTCGTGGCTCAATCTAGCTGCAACAAATGTAACGATGATCAGACACACTGCAACGAATGTGGTATCAAATGTCTCAACCACGTCAATAAACACACATGTAGAAGTTGTTATCAGAAGGAGATCGTTTTCAAAGGGGATGCAACGGTACAAGATTTCGGTAAATGGCTCATCAATGAAAAGCACAAGGGTTTCACATGCATTGCTCATAACGGGAAAGGTTATGACTTCCTCTTCCTACAAGGATACCTCCTACAAAACGGGATCCAGCCGGCTATCACCAAGGTTGGTACAAAAATAATGTATATGAATATACCCCAAACAGGCATTAGGTTCATAGACTCCCTCAATTTCCTACCAATGGCACTCAAGAAACTACCCAAGACATTAGGGCTCTCATCATCACTAAAAAAAGGGGATTTTCCTCACATGTTCAATACCAGGCAACACTTTCACCAGAGACATTTCACACACTATCCTCTAATAGAATTCTACAGTAAAGAGGTTGATCTACAATGGCACAACAGTCTACAAGGCCCCTACGACATGCACAACGATATGGAGGAATACTGTAGAACAGATGTCAAGATTCTCAGAGAGGCATGTACGAAATTCCGACACCTCATCAAAGATATAACCAGACTCGAAACTGAGAACGGATCCATGGATATCAATCCCTTCTCACAGGTCACCATAGCATCGACATGTATGCAGATCTTCAGGCAAAACTTTCTCAAGGAAAGTTACAGAGTAACCCTGGAAGACAATACCACACCAGAGATCACAATGGTGGGTGGACAATACTATCACGACAATGAGACACTATCATCTACAGATATTAAAGAAAAAACCTTTCTGAACTCCGACATCGCCACATACCTCCTCAAGGATACACCGCACGATATGGACATAGTTACAAGTCTATTCAATGGCTTGAATATCTGTCATAGTAACAAGATATTCATACAGCATGCTCGTAATATAGGGGAACTAGCAGTAGGCCAGTACAGAGTAGATGGAGCAGACAGCAATGGGGTTCTCTACGAATTTTACGGTTGCAGATGGCATGGTTGTCCTACATGCTTCCCTGACAGATCTATCAAAGACAGTTACAATAATCAGACAATGGATCAGATCTACCAGAAGACCATACAGAGGGAGGACTTTCTCAAGACCACAACACCAACAGTTACCTCTATATGGGAATGTCAGTTTGACAAGCTACTCAAGGAAGACCAAGAGATGAAGCATTTCATTTCGTCACTGGATATCCCTACAAGACTACATATCAGAGATTCGTTCTTCGGAGGTAGGACATCGTCAGTACGACTTCATTACCAAGTAGATGAGGGAGTGAAGATCCATTATTATGACTATACAAGTCTCTACCCCTCGGTAAATAAATACAGCACTCTACCGGTAGGACACCCCCAGATATTAACCAAGGATTTTGACTACACCATGAGATCCTACTTCGGTATAGCCAAAATTAAAGTATTACCACCAAGAGGTCTCTATCACCCCGTTCTCCCCTACAGATCAGGAGGTCGACTTAAATTCCCGCTATGTCGCACATGTGCAGATGAGCACAGTCAGTTACCATGTCAGTGTAGTATTGATCAGAGGGCCATCATAGGTACCTACTGTACCCCAGAAATCATGAAGCTACTAGAGAAAGGCTACATCATCCTCAAGATCTATGAAGTTTACCACTGGAGAGATACTTCAGACGAGTTGTTCAGAGGATACTTTGACACATTTCTCAGGATTAAACAGGAGGCATCAGGATACCCAGAATGGGCCAAAACTCCAGAAGATCGCGAAGTTTACATCCGGAGCTATCTAGAGGCTGAAGGAATCAGTCTAAGGTCTGAAAACATCAACCACAACCCAGGACTAAGAACAGTAGCCAAACTGGTGCTCAACAGCTTTTGGGGCAAGTTTGGGGAGAAACCGAATCGTGTCAGAACACAATACATCACGGATCCCTCCAAATTTAAACAACTAGCCAACGACACATCAGTAGAGATCATGATGATCTACATGGTCAACGAGGACTTTCTACTAGTAGAGACCAAGAGTAGGGAAACATTTGAACCTGACAACCTCAAGACTAACGACGTCGTAGCATCATTCACAACATGCTGGGCAAGACTTAAACTCTATGGACTCATCGATCAACTAGGACGCCGGGTACTCTATATGGATACAGACTCTGTCATTTTCACCTCCTTCAGAGACCAAGATATGCCACCGCTAGGAGATTTTCTAGGACAATTGACCGACGAGCTACCGGCGGGTCAGTACATAACAGCATTCATTTCTTCGGATCCTAAATCCTACAGCTACAGGCTTAATGATAACTCAGAAATAGTCAAATTCAAAGGTATCATCATGAACCCTATCAACAGTCAGCTTGTAACTTTCGAAAACATCCAGCAAGTTGTAACCAAGGGGCTAATCATCAGGTTACCTACATACAATATGTTTGTTAGAGACAAAGTACATGGACGAGTTTTTAACAAGGCATCTTATAAGACTGTAAAACTAGTTTATACCAAGAGGGTGTTACTAGATAGTTATGACACTCTACCATATGGTTATTAGTATGTAAATATACTAAAGGACATGTATATATGTAAAGATTATAGTTGTTAAACATGTACTTATGTTTATATATACAGAGGGACGACAGACTATTTCTACATAGTAATGCTACCAAATATGTACATATGTTTACTAAAAAGGATACAGATCTATTTCTACATAACACTGTATACGTCCTAATTGTCATGAAATATATATGTATGTATATATACTAAAATAGGATAGAACTCTACTTCTACATAGTAATGTGTACTGTCAAATTTCAAATCTGAGTATAAATAAAGATGTCAATCAAATTCGTGATCAGTTTGTCATGGAGACTCAATCAATACACAGCGAGAGCTGGCAGGTCTTGGGGGTCAAAATCCCCAAGATTGAGGTTGTATTTTTTAGTCAAATTATCATACTCTATGTAGTAATAATAGCATGCATTGTCAACCTATCAATCAGTCACCCCCTGAGTGAGCTTTGGGCAGGACTTCTAAGCAGTAGTATAGGGTTTCTTCTCCCGAACCCGACTATAAAAGACAGAAGAGTATTACTCAATAATGGATAATTATTTAAAATCTATTTACTATAATACTAGTAAACCCGGTAGTTACTCAGGGATAACCAAGTTCTGGCAGAGTATAAAAGCCTCAGGCAACCCTCATAAGCTCAAGTTTAAAGATGTAAAGAAATGGCTAACAGAACAGTACACGTATCTGGTACACAAACAACCTACATCAAGGTTTAAGAGAGAATCAATTATTGTAGGAGGGATGAATGAGATTATGGACACAGACTTAATGGATGTTCAGAAATTTAGCAGAAGTAATGACAGAGTAAAATACCTGGCAGTATTCATAGACTTATTTTCAAGATATCTAAGAATTGAGCCTATGAAAAGTAAAACAGGAGAAGAGATGGTTAATGTTATGAAAAACAATTTTCAAGGATGGTCTCACGGTAAAAGAGTTAAGAAGCGATCAGGGTAAAAAATATACAACTAAGTCTGTCCAGGAATACATGAAATCTAAAAACATAAACCATGTACTAGCTTATAATGTTTACCATGCAAACTATGCAGAGAGGGTAATCAGAACAGTTAAAACACGAATATACAAATTCTTTACCAAACACCAAACTCATAGATATATCGAACACCTTCAAGAAATCGTCTCTAGTTATAATAATACCAAACACTCCACGATAGGGATGACCCCTTCCCAAGTTACCGACGAGAATCAGCAAGAACTTTATGAAAAGATATATTTACCTATAGAGTTAAAAAGAGAAAGAACGACAATTGTATATAAATTTAACATAGGTGATAAAGTAAGATTATCTTTAGCTAGAGTACAGTTCCAAAAAGGGTTTGACAGAAAATGGACAGAAGAAATTTTCATTATCGATAAAAGGGTAGCATCACAACCCCCGCGCTATAGAGTAATAGATTTAAACAAGGAGAAGATCTACGGGCAGGAGTTGCAAAGAGCCTTGGTAACAGATAACGATCTATATAAGATCGAAAAAATTCTCAGACACCGCATTAGACAAGGAAAGAGGGAAGCGTTAGTTCGTTGGTTAGGTTACAGCAAGAAGTTTGACTCCTGGATTAAGGAGACAGAAATTAGAAAATATGGATGACTTTTACATTATACTAAACAGTAACCATAGTACAGATCTTTTCGAGAACACACCTGTTAATTTCAAAGTCAGGTTAAACAGAGCCTTAAGACTAGAAGATGGATGGAAAGTCGCCCTCTGTCAATACAAGTCTACAGTACCACCGCATGTATACATATGTAGTAACATTTGTAACTCTACAATTGTTGGGCAAAACCAGTTAAATGTATTGAGGTACATAGGTAATAAAGAAATGAGCTATACCCCTTATTATATACCTATAGCCCAGCACTTTATAGATACTATACACATTTACATGTTAAATGTCTCTACCGACCGAAAGATTCAGACAGATGAAGGGGGGACATACATCACCCTACACTTCGTATATAAGCCTTCGCATACTACCACGTAACCACTTCTATCAAACACATCAACATGGAAGCATATTTCTCTACACAGGATAGTAGACCTACACCATTTGTAACTGATGGTCTGAGACGTTATACAGGTTCGGACAATCCTCAAGACACATAAAACCATACCCAGGGTCAAGGTCGAGCTGACATCAGATATAAAAAAAACTTTTGATCAGACCAAGGAGGAGATGACGTCAGTAAAGCATAAGAAGAAGGCTCAGCCAAAGCCGCAGGCTAAGAGAAGAAAGACAATTTCAAATAAAGCTAAGGCCAAACCACAAAAACGCTCATACAGTAAAAAGAGATCAACCAGTCAACACACTAAGAAAAAATAATGGACGTTAAAACAACTAGTCTACCTCAACTCGATCTTTTCTCCCCTCCATCACTGCAGCAAAATGTCGAAAGGCAGTATTATATGGATTACAGACCAGTCAACCAACTGACAGACGACGGGCCTATCCTATTCGACATTAATGAGCAAAAACATTTTCTGGACCTCTACAATAGCCAACTATATGTAAAAATGAAGATTGTTAAACAAGACAATGCTAGTATAGCAGTAAATAAGAAGGTTGTACCTGTAAACAACAGCTTACACTCTCTATTTGAGAAAATATCAGTCTCATTAGAGGGGAAGGAAATTAGCTCATCTAAAAACTACCCCTATAAAGCCATGTTCAGCACTTTACTGGCCTATGGTAAGGATGCTAAAAATTCTCAACTGAGAGCTCAAGGTTATGTAAAGGATGATGCCGACCAGATTGATCTGATCGACCTGAATAATGGGGCTCAGATAAAGACGGACCTGTTTCAAAAATCCAACATTGTAGAATTTCAAGGACCTCTTTATGAAGATATTTTTATGCAGAAAAGATATCTACTTAACAATACAAGGCTAACTATAAAGTTAGACAGAACCTCTAATGAATTTGCACTCATTAACCATGAGCCTACAGGCTCATATAAAATACATTTGGAAGAAGTAATGTTTAAAGCTCACATGATTCAGCTTGACCCCCGTACACAGTTTGCTATTGGTAGATCGTTAGAAACTAGGCCAGCACTCTACTGCTACACTCAGAGAGATATAGAGTAGAAAATATAAACACAGGATTTACTTCAGGGACCCTTGATAACCTTTTCCCAAATAGGCTACCCTCTATAATCCTTGTCACTTTGATCCCTGCTAAGGCCTACAATGGGGATTTAGAACTCCATCCCTTCAAATTCAAGCCATATGATCTGCAAAGAATATCCCTGTCAGTAAATAACGATACTATCAATACTTTTACACCTACTTTTGATCATACACAGGGAAACGGAGTCTCTGCCAGCTATCTCAGCCTCTACGAGACACTTAGAGAACTAAGGAATGATTTCGGTAACGACATTACATTGTACAACTTTACTCAGAGCTACTGTATGTATGCTTTTAATATAAAACCATCTTATGGGACATCTTATGCCCCTGACCACGGACATGTACGACTATCTCTGAATTTCAAAAAAGCTCTGAAAGAACCGGTAGTATTAATGATTCATGCCGAAACACCAGCTATTATGGAGATAACCAACACTCGCAATGTTACAGTTAAATAGATGATAGCTAATTACCCCGAAATCATTCATCATGCAGAGACCGGACACTGTAGATCAATCTTTTGTAGTAGACAATAATTCAACCAGCTCTTGGAAGAATATGTCTGAAGACAAGGTTCTTATTCTTTTAAACACGCCATGTAATATAATAATATCATCACGAAGTCAGGGGGGGAAATCAATATTTGTTCACCGCTTACTGAAACATGACATGTTTCGGGAAACACATGAAAAAATTCTGTACTGTTACAACAGCACATGGCAGCCGATGTTTAGTACATTAGAATCTGAAATGGACAATATATCATTTCATTACGGTATACCCAGCAAAGACGACTTGGAAACATTCCAGACTATAAGCAGCAGACATTCCCTCGTTGTATTTGATGACCTAATGATTGATGCTATGAATACAGACACAGTTTTAAAACTTTTCACAGTAGGTACACATCATAATAACTGTTCAGTTATTCTACTGACCCATAACTTATTTTTAAAGTCAAAACATTCAAGAACTTTAAATCTAAACACGCATGTATTTGTCATAATGGCTAACAGCAGAGACAAGGGCCAGATCACAGCTCTAGGTCGACAACTAGGCTATCGTCAGATGCTTCAGGCTTACCTAACAGCCACCACAGAGTCTTACTCATATTTTGTTATTGACCTACATACTAAAACTGACAAGAATTTAAGATTAAGATCAGCCATTTTTCCTGACGAGGGGCCTACAGCTATTTATAAGGTAGAGTAGCACTGAAAAAATATCATTTACAGTTATGACAGCACTTAAAAAGAACATGTCCTTTATTAGGCTATTATCTATAGCAGAGAGTAAGCAGAAAGATGTCTTACTGAATACAATGAGTAAGAGTCAGTTAGAATTACTTAGACAGCTATCAAGGAATATTATTGAAGGGGAATTAATTATTAGTAAGCAGGTCGATAAAGATCTAGGTAGATATAAAAACAAGCTCATTAAGTTGGCAGATAGCAGAGAGAAAGGTCGTAGATTACTCTGTCTAAAGCTCAGATCAGCCTGGCCTAGGATTATTAAGGCAGTTTTACCCCAACTCGAACTCTTGGAATAATGAAGCATTTTATAATACCTGAATCGTCATATCATAGACTTAAGAATAAGGCGAAAAAGGTTAGTCAGCCAGAGCATACGGAACAGGCCAAACAGACTGAACAGTCTGACATAATATTCGAGCAGCATAAGGAGACTGATGACTCATTCATCTTTGAGGCATTCCCAAAAACTTCAAAAGAAAGAGTCGAGAGACTTGTCACTTACATCAGAAGACATGACCCCGAAATAACATGGACACAAAAGGGACTAGTCACAATTAACTGGAAACTGCTTGAGGGGTCAAACATTATAGATCTACTTAGAACCGCTATACATGGTACAATAAGAAAACCTGAGAGTTGGACAGATTTCTTAGAAGCATTGAAGCGTATCAATACACCATTATCTCTCATGACTCTAACACCACCAGGGGTACCAATTAAACGCCCCCGGTGGCTAACCCACTAAGATACTCATAACTGAAAATAATTGAATATATCATAAAAATATAACGCCTCACTTACATAACATACCTATAAATACCTTCGCCCTAGGTCTAACACAAAGATATATGCATAACTAGAGATACCATAAAAATTATAACCATGACATTATGTAACATATCTAAAAATATCCTCCAATCAGCAAACTCCTTTAGTCTGGTAGATATGTATATGAGAGGCTAGAAGCATGTATGGTTATTCAGGACTGAACATCATGACGACTACAACTACAACCCTCTTCACACATAATTTTGGCAAGAACAGCCAAGTATCTTTAACAGAGTACCAAGGGCAAAGAAGACTTAACCTCCGAGTATTGGATGGAACATTTCCTGCCCAAAAATATGTAGGACTATCAGTTAGAGATGTCAGAAAGTTACTACAACTAATACCGCAAGTTTCACAGATCTTAGCCTCAGAGGAAGAGACCTTTTTTGATCTCTCTGAGGACATAAGACTATCAGTTACCTGAGGATGCATTGATATTCGACTGAGATGGACACCTCCACATCAAGAAGAAAAAGTTTTCACCAAGAGAGGACTCTACATGAAACAGTACAAGTTCACACAACTTACAGAGATGCTCAATGATTATAAAAAAATTTTCAATTAATGTATCAGATGCTTAAAAATAAATAAACATTTCAACTTGAAAACTTGACTTTGTCATATCTCAAACCTCCAAAGATAGCATTTTAATATAGAGATTAGCAAACTTGTGAAGTATGACTCTTTTAATTTAGAAAAACATAGTATATGACGGAGGATCCGGGTTAGTGATCTCCATGTTTGAACTTATACCATACTGAGTTAAAAAAGGACAGCAGATCAAAATGTAGCTAATTTAACATAGACGGTAAACCAATAACAAATACAATCACCATATTCAAATTACCATAAAGTTAGTCTCCACCGACGCATGCATAGTAGTTGTAACGGTAGCTGAAGAATCTGTAAAGATATTATAAAAAACAGGCCTTTTTCCTACAGGTACATGTAGTTTTGAAACGACGTACACATTTTAAGTTAACAGAGTACACACAAAAATATTTAAACAGTTTAACAAAAACTATATCACGACAAGACCCCACCACAATCACTCAAGTTACCTCCAAACTTGTAGTTATCGCCCATTTTATAATGAAGAAGCTGTAAACCACTGGCTAACACACTGTTCTGACAGCATCCATGACGCTCAGGCAGAAAAGCTAGACGAAGAGGAGTAGGCAAAAAATGATTTCGTAAAATAAGAACTCCCTCCCCAGCGCTACACGCAAAATTAAAATTAAGGATGTACAGTTAGTAAGAATAAATATATATCCATCAGCATACGACTAGTTTTTAAAATTATATGATATATAACTTAAGCAAAAGCCTTCCAACCCCTACCGGTCATGGCCCTAACAGGGAAGAGCACAAAAGACACCTAGCGGTAAAATGTTATTCTAAAGCGCCGTATTTTTACCAATTTTGAATAATTTTGAATTTTTGAATAATTTCGGCACAAAAAATATTCATACAGATTCAAAAGCGTTACCTACAATAAATAGTGACTAAATCGGGCAGTCTTAAAGTAAAAGCGAGCCCCTAACACACACACACACACACACACACACACACACACACACACACACACACACACACACACACACACACACATACGCACACACATGGTCATACACACAGGCTAGTTTAATTTAACGAACTTCTGGTATTTAGCGATATATAACAGACAATCTTGATATCTGTCTGAAGATAATCAGACCTACTATTTGAAAATAAGGGTTAAAACACGATAGCATGTAAAACTACGAATAATTGGTTTGATCAGTATATATATATATATATATATATATATATATATATATATATACAGAGAGGAGACCTTCTGCTCTTACGAATGTAAACATAAGACATGTTTTAGTTTTAATAGTTTATTTAAATCTAAATAGGTCTAATAAAGACAGGTTGTATAGTCTTCCAGGATGTGCCTACAAGTAAAAATAATATATAATATAAGGACAAGTAGTAAAAGCTTGTATGTACATATATGTATATAGGCCTATATATATATATATATTGTTGATATGGGCCCCAGCCAACGATGTATCCTAGGCATAGAAAATAACTTTTTATAGATCCGCCATCATGAAACGGGTCGAGATGTTTTTCTGTGAGTTTTCCACAGTATGATAAAAGCTGCATCCTTGTAGGGTTGACCATGAACTGCGACTTTACTAATGCTTTTTCGTATCCTAACATATGGTATCTCTTAATATGTTTATAAACTTCGTTAGTGATCTCCATGTTTGAACTTATCATATTTTTTCAGAACAACCTTAAAATGACAGTTTATATCGATCTAACAAGATCAGTGATCAGAATGGCTGTAGAGGGCTTCTGAAGGAAGTGCCTTGAATTTAAGGGGGTTTTCTCCAGTCTCCGTTTGATTGGACATATAATACAGGAAAGTGTGAGTTTAGCCTGAAGGTCTGAAGCAATACTCATTGTTCAGCTTCCAGGTTACCAGTTAGGTTTATTAAGCTACAGATACACACACACACACACACATATTGAAAATGGCTACCACATTGTTGAATATGGACGAAAATCCTTGTCAACTCTGTTGCGAGTTACCATCTCGGTACAGCTTCAAATGCTGCTTTAGAAACGAGGAAATGAGACTATGCAGGGATTGCATCGAAGCGCTAGCCATGCGTAAGCTCATTACGGAAATCACTGAAAATCACCCTATCGATCTGTCACAAAGTTACAAGATACCATGTCCATTCTGCCGACAGAACTATGACATGATCTACGATATAACTAGTTACGGGGAATACATGATTGAGGACTTCATCAATCTTGGACAATCAATCGCTATTATCAAACTGACGAAAGATCACTACTTGGGAGAGATGGACATCCTGAGAGAAAATTTAAGAGCTCATCATAACGGACAATTGATTCTACAAAGAAGGAGACTGACCGAGGAAGTTCTTCTGCCTCTGACACGTCTACTGAATAATGAACATAGACGTACTACAAGGGCTGTCATGCCAAGACGCTAACCATGAACTTTATTAACTGTAAAATAAGCGTATCTTAACGCGACTTAAGATGGATGATAATATGTTTCTATTCACTACTCTATATACATTACTAATGTCCATTAACACTGTATATATTTTATTGTACTTTAAAACTGTTCTATATTGGCTGTATTACTAATGCTGTAATATTAAAAAAGAGTTCCACGGTATATTTTCTTTTTGGTTAATTTAATTAAACAAACATATTAGTAATAAAGCCCTCTATTAAAATGGAGCAGCTGAAAAGTTTACACTAGCATATATTAACTACCAAGCCTTTGGGGAACCGTAGGCTACTTTAAAAGGCCGTTACCTATGATCTATTCATGAAAAATCTGCACAATACTGTAATAAAACAACTTTGTAGATAGTTAAGCCTGAGGGCATCGAGTTAGGGGTCAACAGCAGGTGACTTTAAGATACACTCTGAAGTTTGGTGTGAGTTTTAGTAGCCTTATGACACGCTTAACCCTGATGAGGGCAGAGTGTTACGTAATCAGGCAATACTTTCGAGGGCTTTGAGGGCTTAGTACCTATGTAGCTCTACACATTACGTAACCTGTGTACATTTCAATAGATTGATGTAACACAGTGGTTTAATAACTACCACAGATGTCAAACAAACATATGTTTTGCAGTAAGTAATACATTTTGACGACACTGATATAACAAATATTATTTCTACATAAATATGAATCTGATCGAGAGTGACCATATCACTATAGACAACGACAGGAATAATATCTACTACCATAGAAATATAATAGCACTACCTAAGGAATTATCACGATGATCGCCGCGATGCTGAGGATGCTTATCCTGTCATGCGTTCTTGCATGCCGTCAGGAGGTACCAGGGATACTCATCTGCAGTGAAGACGATGTTGATGATGTCAGGTATCTGAACCTAGACACCATCGAGGAGATTAGGTACGTTAACTTTCCTTATAATCTTTATGATGAATATCCGTTTTTTTAAAATAGGCTAAACCGATTTAGATAGAGTCTATTAACTGCTGTAATACTAATAAGCTAGTAAAACATTTTTTAATAAAAAGTATCAAACTTCTTACCAGTAACTGAGACGTAGACTAACTGAGGCGGTTATGCGATGAGGATGCTTTAATATATATACCTAGTAACATACAGCCCCTATGCATCTTTTTGTTATGACTTACAGAGAGATAGCTTTAATAAATATATATAGTGACACAGACCCCTATGCATCCAGGTTATGACTTAATGAGTATGATGACATCAAAAGAGACATAATGCCCTATTTATTAAACAGAGCTTTATTACCAAGTAAACATATCCAATGACAGCTTATGATGATTTATTCCAGATTTTATATGCGCTATGAGGAGGAAGTGATAGATCAGCTATCAGGAAGCACAGTATCTCTGAAGATTACGTTCCAGTCAGGAAGGGTTGTGAACTTCCCTTTGAGGACGACGACACCCCTGAGTAAGGATAGCGTCACCCCTAAGGAATCTGATGATCCCTCAGTGATCACAACAGACAAGGTCACACCCTCCGAGGGGCGATACATCACCGACACCGACCCATCCACCAGTGACCCTACTAAGACGGCCGCTATCACCGACGATGAGCCGCCCACCAGTGGCCCACCTAAGACGACAACTATCAGGATGTCAAGAGGTAACTTCCATCTGAAACTGATCATCCCTGCAGCGATAGGATCAACAGTGGTTGTACTAGTGGCTGTTATCCTCTGTATCAGGGGTAAGTGATGAACTAATTATGCTGAAATTTATGATAGTGTTTTTATATATCAGTTTGTTGGTAGAAACATCCTAAGTAATTATGACGAAATTGACGACTGTGTATATACTTTCTGCAGTGGTAATAAGGAGAGTGCATCATGTGGAGCGCATTGAGAGGGACATGAGGCAAAGAGAGGCACATGAGCTGGAGAGACTGCAGCATAGATTGGATGAACTAGACAATCCTGCAGTCATCCTCCACGACGAGTCTGAAGAAGAGGGTAAATAAAAGTAAAGATATATAATCACATTACAGTGTAATAGAGACTGATATATGATATATATATATATATTTTTTTTTTTGTTATAGTTGTGTTCAACCTTCGTGGCGATAACTGGGACACTTCAAGCCAGGATAGTGAAAACAGTGGTATGTAAATATCACTATTTATTGTAAATGACACTATTTATTGTAAATGATACTATTTATTGTAAATGACACTATTTTTACTTGTAAATGTTGCTGAGGCTAATTATAGCCTGCCACATAGAGATATCCATGTATTATCTACATGGTGATCATTTTCAGAGCATTCTATTCCAGAAGTTAGGCAGAGGAGGCAAAGACGAAAGGCTTTCCTGGATGCAAAAGAGGCCATGAAAAAATGCTATTAGGTAGTTATAATTTTTTTCTTTTTAAATATGAAGGTATAATATGCAAACGCTTTTAAATAAAGTTTGGAAATTTCTTAAACATTGTTGATGTTTTACAGATAAATGCCTGGAGACGCGGAGTATTTTCAGGGGAGTTAAATTCTATTTTTGTAGCTGATGACTAGAAGAACGAAGGGGGGAGGGTTTCAGGTATTTTTATTTTGATGTTGTAATTTTAAGTTGAATAAATTTTATGATAAACTTGTAAATATGACTTGTTCTTGATTATTGACGAGTCTAATAATGAACGATGGCTATCAGAACATAAACAACACACACATATAGGAGTTGAAATATTTTATTTTCAAATCAATAGTATATACAGCTACAGTTATCTTCATTTTAAAACAGTGATTCGTCGGTGATATGTAAAATTTCATGTAATGGTCTCAAGACAGTGGTAAAGAGCTCATGAATGCGCTCGAGCTGACGTAAATTCATCTTTTCTACAGTGTCTTCGAGGAATAAATATGCAAACCTGGCTGACATGGTTATCTGGTCGACCTGTACCATAGAATCAATGTCTCGATATTGACCCTGAAGGTTAACGACTCTTATATCCTTTGTTTTACATAGAGGACAGGCCACCTGTTTTTCAGGCTCACGTTTAAGATCAAGTACTGCCAGAGTGATGTCTCGGATTATGTTTTTCTGAAGACAGCTATGGCAGACATACATCCTTCTATTACTCTGTATGTAACAACATGAGTATGTAAATCTCGCTGATGGCTGTTTGCAGAGTTGACATTTTCTTGAGGCTCTCATAGCTCTAACAGCCTGATCCAGTAGAATTAATAGAGAGAGCATGACTGTGTAATGCATCATGTGTACAGGTACCTTACTTATATATATGACCAGTTATGTAATAGAGCGATAAAGTCTGCCATTCTATTATCCAACCCCCACACAGTATACATACCATCCAACAACACCAGAGGGGGTTTATAGATCAGTTTAGAAGCGTAATAAAACATTACGAAATCGCAATATCGTAATAGCTGTCGGGGGAGAGGGGTATGTCTGACAGAGTGTAATAAAAGTTGTGAAGCATGATAGCGCAGGGTTATACGGAAACAAAAATGTTATGAACTTATGACAAGTCAAATGTCATTGAGAAATTATGATGGATGTAGTCATGCATTGATGCATATAGTTAGTCATTAAGTTTTAACACGTGTTTTAATTTAAAAAATCTTTTTTTTTGGAAATAAGTTTGTGATTCATTATTAAGATAAGTTTGTATTTTTTGTTTGTTTGTCTTCAGTCTATGTTTTATTTTACTCTCTTATGACAAAAGTTCTTTTTATGGTAAAAGTGACCATACCCTAGGACACAGACATACGGTAAGCGTGTCTCAGCATGTTCTCTATCCTGAGGTGAACTGAGACGAAGCAAAAACTTGTGAAATTGTATGTACATTGATGTGTAACAGTAGTCATTGTGAAACATAATGAAGAGTCAATGACAGTTGTGTATTGATGCATATCAGTAGTGTTTCGGGGTGAAGGGTGTTATGAGGGTTTTAGGTGTGAACTTTTAATTATGATCATTTTGATACAAAAGAAAAATATTATGATCATTAATGAGTTACGTATGTGTTATGTAATGTTAACTTATGACCATTAACGATTGTATGTAAAAGACTATGTAATGCTAATTATGATCAATGTAACAATTTATGGATATCAAAAGAAAATAATTACGAACATTAATGATCTTATGTAACGACTTAATTATCATTGATGAGTTTATATAACCGCTTATGAATATCAAACAAAAAATAATTACGATCATTAACGAGATTATGTAACGAGTTAATTATCACTGATGAGGTTATATAACAGGTTATGAATATCAAAAGAAAATAGTTATGATCATTAACTAGATTATGTAACAATCTTAGTCACGCCCCTTTTTCACACCCCCACAGGGTGCCCAGTAGGGCGTGAAGGGTAGCCCTCATACACCTACCTACAGTAGTCACATTAACATCGACGCTGATGACCTGAGCGGACAGCGCTTGGAGCAATTTAGAGTCCGCAATCCTGCAGCTTCGCCGACTATGACTTGGCCTGCAGATATCGAATTTGATGACTGTAGTATATAAATGTCTGGTATATGTGCCATGTTTTATTTCAGGTTTGGATGTCTATGCCAGGCCTTGGTACAGGAGGGCCTTGCACATCGGACACATTGCATCTATGCTGGGGCCCTGAGACATTTCCTGGTTTTCTGTGCCCAGATGGGACTACAACCCCACCCAGTGACAGACCAGTTGCTTCTTAGGTATGTCGCATACCTTCACTCAGATGCTCTGAAGGGATATAGCATCAAAGTCTACCTGGCTGCAATAAGAGCCTGGCAAGTCCAGGCAACAGGCATCGTGCGTCCAGTAAGCACACCCATGTTAAAGTGTGCTTTTGACAGGATGGCTAGGACACAGCCCCAACCAGTCCAGGCAGCTCCCATACAGCTGGAAACACTGCATGATATGTTAGCTCTCCTGTCTGGGTCCCATGATCATCATTTGATAGCTGCGACTGTGACCTTGGCCTACTTCGGCTGCCTCCGTGCGGCTGAATACTCTCCGGAACACCTCACATTGGCCCCGCATAGATCAGCTGTCAGATTTCATACTGTAGCAACCTTTACCTGACTGTGATCTAAACAAGTTAAAGCCAGCTGCTTCTGTCCACTTCTATGGCTCAAAACCGGATCTAAAAGTACATATTTATGATATATTACATTATTTGGCTTACATTTATCTCCAGAAAAGTGTAAACATTGACAAATGTAAGAAATTAATGTAATATATCATAAATATGTACTTTTAGATCCAGTTTTGAGTAGCCAGCAATGACAGCTTTGGCTAGGTTCTATTTGACGGTCCGTTTTTAATGAAACTAACTGTACTCTGAACAGTGTGCACATTTTGGGTACAATTGAAATTTTACCAAATCATGACATGGGAGCAGTGGCATATATTTGATAATCCATATGATCAGGACAATTTGGCACTGCATGAGCATTGGCTATGGAAAACAATGGCTCTTGACGCTGTGAACAACAGACATTGCAAATGCAGTAGCTATAGGCAGGGGCGTCGATTCAGGGGGGATGTGGGGGGATATATACCCCCCACTTTCTGAGAAGTGGGGAATGATCAATGCAATCATCCCCCACCCCCTTCCTGAAATTCACAAATGAAAATTACGCTTTTTAACAAACTTTTGTTTTGGAACATTTGTGGTTTGTTAAACAGCTTTACACTTGATATCTCATATCAGTACAAGTTTATAAGTTTAGCATAAGTGATCTCCACCATTAATTGACCTCTCAGCCAGTGTCCCCGTATTAACTGCTACTACTTGTACGAGCAAGGGAAAGTTACAGTGGGACAGACAAAGTATGCCTGCATCCCCCCAACCGTCAAGGGAAATCGAAGCCCCTGGCCTATAGGCAATTTAGCTGTTGACATTACAGAAAGCCAGGTGGGCTATGAAATTTCAACTTATAATATCACCGGTATGAAAAAGTTTATAACAATGAGGTACAAAAACGCCCAATCACTTACAGTAAACCATATATGTATGTTTGCATGTCATTTTCCCCCAGTGTTTCATTCGGTAACTTTGCTCGTTGTCTCTGATTTGTAATACACTGTGTACAGTTTTCCTCTTCCACATATGCTCTAGCAAAAAAACAAAAGCTGGCAAAAAATGTAATAAAATAACAAACAAAAGAATGAATACCGTCAGTTTAGATCTTGTTGACATCAAAGAACCAGTAATACTTTACTCCACAGGTGATTGGGTATTTATGCACCATTGTATATTATGCATTACACTTACATCAAAGGTATCCAAAGTGGGCGCAGAAGTCTTTTTCTTGATATTAGATTCTTGAGGAGCCACAATTGTCTTGCTGTTTGGGGCTCTCTCCCACTCCTACTTGGGCCCAACTTCTTTGCTCTTACAAACTGCGTTCTTAGAGACGCGATATGGAAGAATTAAAGAAATTCAATTAAGAAAAATAAGAAAGTACCTGTTGTAATTTTTTGTAGTTCGAAAGATTTTGGGTGGATGGGTTGATAAGGGCTTTAATGTCCTGTATTTCTTCCCCCTATGGATGGTAGGACAGCCGGGGACCATGGCACAGCAATACTTTGCATCCCATGGGTCAATGATGTGCGGTTATTCATATAATTTATGATTGGTTGCAACAGACAGTTATTGCAAACAAAATCAGACGGGGCCTTGCAAGATGATATCTTATTTGGAAAATGGTGCCATCATGCCACTATGTAAGCAGCCAACTGATTGGCTCACCCATTGGCATTTTTTACCAAAGAAAAGCAGCTGCAAGTTGCACCACTGGCTGACAAACAGCCTAATTAATAATGATTTTGTTTGCTTCATGAAAGACATGACAGACACTTAAAATATACAAATGGGATAAGAATTTAAAAGACCTAAGGTTTGATGTTTAAAGTCACATCCAAGAAAGGCATGGTAACTTAGCAGACCATAGGTAAACTCCGTCTAGTGTACATATGTAGTAATGTAAGCCTGCAATGTTAGTAACCAACCTAGTGGAAGATCTACAGCCTTATGCTACTTGATCATAGTCCTTACATGGAATAGAAGGTTGTTACTTCATAGCCAATAACTATTTTAGACATAATATTATGTAAGCTAGAAAGGTAATCTTATAGCAACTCAAAACCCCATGCTCCAACCGAGATAAAGTGGGTGAAGTGGTTTTCTGTACTGTTGGCTTCGATTCCCAACAAACACAAGACGTCCTGAAAACGTTCTGAGATGGTTTTCTGTTGGGAAGTTTTCTGTGAACCATCCAAAAAACATTTGGAAAATGTTTTATTACATTGCTTCAATTGGACTTTTTTTAAATGTTTCCAGCAAACAACTAAAAAATGTTTTTTAAACATTTGATAAAAAAACAATTTTCTGACTTTTCTAAAATGTTTCCAGCAAACGGCAAAAATATGTTTTCCAAACGTTTTATAGGATTGTTTTAATTGGAGATTCTTAGAATGTTTCTCAGAAACCGTCAAAAAATGTGTTATGAAATTGTTTTACTTGGACTTTCTTACAGTGTTTCTTCGACCCCATTATATGAACTAAAAGCCTCATGATTTTTCGGTTAACAACCTGGGCTGGGAGACTGAAAGCCTGTACAGACCTTTGATTATTGTTACTATTGCCCAGAGCCTATGTGCTTCCATGACCTTCACACACCATGACATAGTATCAATAAAATTATTATTTCTTTGATTAAAAGGTTTTAAATGTTGCTGAAGTTCAAATTTACAGTAATTACTGAAATTAATTAAGATCAAAGCTGGAATTGAGTGAGTTACGGAGCTTTTGATGCACTGTGGTCTTGACCAATTAAAATTGTGACCTTATACCTGTTTGAGTCAAATACAAGCATTCTTTCTACATGACATTAATATGTCAATTTCACTTTCGTGACAAAGGTCAAAATTGATAGCAGATTCTGAAAGCCCATATGCGAATTGTGAGGGGTCACTAATGCTTGGCATTTGTTTATAGTGAATATTTTTCATTGAAAATTAACATTCACATAAAATGGCATTATTTTTTGCAAATGATTCGATTTTTCACATTTCTAAGAAACAAAACTAGTGAAGGGATGTCAAAACTAATACTATTTCTACAAGATAGACATATATGTTCTTCAACTAAGAAAAAATCCTGGTCAAAAGCCATATTTGGTATATTTGAGAGCTTTCCAAATAAATAGCTTTTTACACTTTGAGGGCCAAATGACCTTAAAAATGACATTTGAAGTAAAATTTGACATTTGATATTGGGGAACTGGGTACATGTATATGTATCGGATGATTTACTATAGCATATTGCCCTGTCAAGAATTTGACCTCACAGTGAGCTCACTGTTAGGTCACAGAACCTTCATGGAGAGCTCACCTGGTGCTTCCTCACATTATTCACAGTGAACTCACAGTTTGAGGTGACAGTATGACCTCTCTGTGAGCTAACTGTGAGCTCAATGAACTAAAACAAAAACTCCAAGAACACCCTTCATGATTCATTATTGCCACAAACTGGGTTTGAACCTAAAACCTATCCAACAGTCCTACCTAGCTAACCTAAGCCTAACAGTCCTATCAAATCCTACAACATTACAATGTTATTCATATATATATATATTGCTGGATTGGTGCAGTGGAACACTCTGGATGTCTTGCTGGATGATGCAGCAATCATTAAGTGATGACAGTTACTTATGGAAGTGGTAAAGAATTAAAGTTATTTATTGTCAGATATTTAAAAATTTTCTAAAAGTAAAAGCAGTGAGAATTGAACTCTGGTCACCCACACAGAAAGCAGGCATGCTAACCAATACATCGCCGATGCCACTGCTCCTGGTGTTTATTTGAAAGGATCACAATAAGGCAGCAGTTCTATTTATAGTTTCGTTTATTAGCTTGCCTGTAATTATTGGGCTTGCAACGCCATCTGTGGTGGGTCATACAGCTGACCTCACAGTTAATGAACAGTTGACCTTACAGTTCAGTCATAGCATAAAAACTCATTTCCAGATGTAGCTAAAAAGAGCCGAAGTATCCCCGCTTTACAAAAAATATGATCAACTGTATACTCTCCTCAACCTCAAAGATATTTGAAAAAGTGTTGTGTGAACAGATTTCAGAATACATTGACGATAAGCTATATTTTAACCTGGCTGCTTACAGACAGAATTACAGTTGTAACAATGTATTAGTAAACTATGTAGAGAAATGGCATACGTCACTAGATAATAATTAACATGTAGGATGCATCCTAATAGACTTATCCAAATCGTTTAATTCCCTACCACATGGACTATTAATTGCAAAATTACATGCATATGGCTTAAGCACCGACGAATCATGCAATTACATTCGAGATTATTTAACTAACAGAAAGCAGCTTGTTAAAATAGGACAAATTAAAAGCCACTGGCTATCTCTCAAACCTTGTGTTTTCACCAAGGTTCAGTCACGGGACCACTTTTGTTCAATATCTTTATAAATGACTTCTTGCTTTTCCTGCAAAATGAATGTGAAGTTTATAACTACGCAGATGATAATACACTGTCCTTTTCTCATACATGCCCCACTGAGATCAAACACACTTTAGAACAGGCATCTAACATTGCTGTCACATGGTTTATCAGCACAGTTTGAAATTAATGGCAACATGATTAATTCAGAAAAAGTTGTAAAACTACTTGGAATTCATATTGATAATAAGTTATCTCTGATCATGTTTCTAAGATATGTAAGAAAGCTGCCAGGCAAATCAATGTAGTGCCAATATTATGTAAAAATCTAGACTATTCAACTAAAATGAAAATCTATGAATCATTTATAAATATAATCAAACTTTCTCTATTGCTCAACCTTTTATAACTCTTTTAGTATAACTAATGACAGAAAAATAGAGAAACTGAATGAACGAGCACTTAGACTTGTATGTAATGATTTTTAATCATCTTATAGTAATATTCTAAGAGTAAGAAAATGTTATATGTCTGTCATAAACATGCACTGGTTGAACAGGTATTCAAAATTCTTAATGGTATTTCACTTCCAGTAGAATCCTCCTTCTTCGAAAGACAATGTACTCCATACAGTATGCGAGGTTATTTCAAATTAAAGAAAACTAAGTATAAAACTCATTCAATATGGTATAAAATCTCTTTCTTATTAGGGTGTTTCCCTTTGGAATTCTCTGTCAAACATGCAAAAGATTTCGCATAATTCATAATGTCTTTCTTTTCTTTTTCAATTAGTTAGCATACAATCCACTATAATAATTATAATATTTACGTGTATTTTATAACAAGTAAATTACTTATATTCACTTCTCATTTGTATATATCTCATCTTTTTCCATTGTTTCTGTTGTGCCATTTGTCGGCAAAAAGCTTTGCAGCTTGTGTTATTTGTTTTTATTGTATCACCCCCGACTTTAAATTAAATTGTATCTTATATATCTTACTTTATCTTATCTTATCTAAGCTCCCACTGAACTCACAGTAATGAGATCACCACATGACCTCATCATGATTTCACTGAGGTTTCTTGTGTGACATCACACAATGAGTGTCTGGTGAGGTCACAGTGACCATGACATGAGCTCACTTCTTGACTGGGTGTGATCTAAAACCAATATTTGTGAAATGTTACATGCAACCTAATTTGTAACAAATGTAAAAATATTAAATTTTAATACATCGAAGTTTTAAATGCATGTAACCATAAAAAAAGGAAGGCCAATGAAAGTTCAATTTTTATTTTTGCATCCAAAACGTAGTCTTCACCATTGGTATTTAAGTGAAGCCTAATAAAAATGAATGTGTAACTATTATATAAAAGAGTAATGTAATGTATTAATTGCTGTTAAACTGTAAAGTATTAAGGAGGAGTAGATATTTTCATGGCTGTGAAGCGAAGCACATATAGGAGGCTCCTATAAAATAGCTGCCTTTGGGCGGTTATTAGAAGAACTAAAGGTCAGAATTTGCACCAAGTGGACATAACCATACAGAGAACAAGACAGGAGGAAGACTACAAGAAAAAGTCCTGGGTTTTATGGTGAAATATCATTTTTTAATTCAACTTATGACTCTAATATTGCCGCTCAGTGAAGCATGAAGATTATACAAATTTGAAAGCATGTTTTGAAAAATCCAATACCAAGAGTGACCAGTTTGTTATGCTATTCCGTGACTGAGACAAACAACACGTTTTTTCTTATCAACTACTAAATGAGTGAAACTTAAACATCAAACATTGTCTGTTAGAATCGACTGAGTCAAACGAAGTGATGTAATTTTGCAGTTTATTACACACTCAAAACTCATAGTGAATACTGTGAGTGTGTGTGTGACAGTGGTAATCTAAAATAAATAAAATGAAATAAAATGAATACAAGCAAAAAGAAATATCTCAGATCATACGATCAACCACATTTAGCCTTGTATCATATTGAATAGATATCATATTGAACATTATAGTAGCCATTTAAGATATAACAAAGACAAGTATAATATATAAATTAACACCACTAACCATGTATTTTAAGTGATGACAAATTAGGATGAATGTGTAAATAAGTCATGTATGAATCTTAGTAAATGTGAATAAATAAACAACTTACAACAACATGCAATTTCCCTGTATGACTCAGCAATTCTGTTTAACATATCTGGGTTGACCTAAATACAAATAATTACAATTGAAATCAATGCCTACTCTAATAACTTGATCAGAAATAGTGACTACATTGACATGTGTTACATTATATGCTAATAGTCATGCAATATACAATACAAGGAATTAATAAGTATAAATTCACTTACAATTCTATATGTTGGTACTCAATTCATGTTAATGGTATGGCTGCTCAGAGACAACTGACTGTCAAAGTTATAACACCCAAACAGGAAAACAATCCGTAAACAGGAGGGAAAACTGGAAAGCTGTGAAAATTGATAAACATGAGACCCCTGTAGGGAACACATGGAAGTAATGGACAATGATACCTCTAGTGGAAATATCATACATAAGAAATCAAAGTACAAGTTACTATTCAGTAATACTAACAAGCATATATTGCTAAAACTCCCCCTTTTGGATGAATAATTCAACACCACATACAATGATCCAATATTAAGTACAATGATGGATTGTCACAGACTACCAAATGACATGAAAGCATATTAAAGTTAAAGTCTGCGTTAACAGACCTTATACAAGAAGTACATATAATAAAAAAAAAATCTTTGATTTGACAAACATTTTATACAAATGTAGCAATGCAATTAAAACAAAAAATATAGTCCACACAAATTCTAATCACATTCAAGCGAAACAAGTTTTGTCACAGGCCTGACAAAAGAGGATGCTTTCGTTCTAACTGTTACAGATCTGACAAGTCCATCATTGCTAACATTGACTGACGTCACAACTGCCATAGGCCATACACCATGTGGAGTGTGCTCATCACAAATCAGCACAAGATCTCCTACCTTGAAATTTGGGCATTTCTTTAACCATTTGACCCTGTATTGCAATTCAGGCAAATATTGCTTTAACCATTGTCTCCAAAATAAATCAACTGTGTGCTGAACACTTCGCCATCTCTTTCTGTAGATGTCAGCCTCACCAAACACACCTGGTGGCAGAGCAACATGATTTCTTGACATCAAAATATGATTTGGTGTGAGTGGACTAAGGTCATTGATGTCTTCACTGACCTTGGTAAGTGGTCGGCTGTTTACTATACACTCAGCTTCGCATAACAATGTCTCAAGCATCTCATCAGACATTTTATGTAAAACATTTGTATTTAACAAACCTGACATTACTTTCCTAACAGTACGGATGACCCTCTCCCATATGCCACCCATATGAGATGCGCATGGAGGATTGAAATCCCACTCAATTTGATTTGTAACACAAAATTTATCAATTTGCTGCATATCAAGATCACTCAAACTCTTATTCATTTCTCTTTTGCCTCCCACAAAATTTGTGGCATTGTCAGAATGAAGAGTAATGGGATGACCACGTCTAGCAATGAATCTCCTGAGTGCATTGAGAAAACTGTCAGTGTCTAAACATTCAAATTTCTCCAAATGAACTGCCCTAACGGCAAAGCATGTGAACAGACAAACATATCTCTTGACTTCACTCCGACCTCTCTTTACAATGAATGGGCCAAAACAATCAATGCCAGTATTAGCAAATGGAACTTTATTAGGCTCAACTCTTTTTTCAGGAAGATCTGACATTTTTTGCACTGCACATTTCGCAAATAGCTTCTTGCATTTGACACATTGACGTGAAACTTTTTTTACTACAGGTCTAATTTTTGTGATCCAAAATTGTTCACGAATAAGACTGACAACCCATTCAGTTCCAACATGAGCTATGTCATGGTGACTCTTGGCAATCAAATGAGCTATCACATGACTGTGAGGAATGATGTAGGGATACTTAACAGCACTTGGCAGATTTGCAAATGCAAGACGACCTCCAATCCTAATTAATCCATCATCATCAAGCAAAGGAGACAGAGCCCTGATCTTACTAGAACTGGGGACAACTTCACCCTTAACAAGTGACTGTAACTCACTACCGTAAGCCTTATTCTGCACATATCTAATGACAGCTAATTCAGCATGCTTCATCTCATTTACAGTTAGGTTACCTAATTTGCGTCTTGCACTTTCTGTTCGAAGAATGTTCTTCAAACGCAAGAACCAAGCTACAGCTTTGTTGAGCCTTGCCCAATCACTGTAGTATTCCAGCAACTTATCTACACCTTGAGCTGAATGAGTACTCACAGTATTGACCTTGATCTCTCTTCTAAGTTCAGGGTCATTATCACTCAATGTACGATCAGTTTGTGGAATTTTCCATTCACTCTTGTAATCCCGTAAGAAATCAGGACCATGATACCAATGCTCAGAATCAAGAGAATGAGCACTCTCCCCCCTGGTGAGATAATCAGCTGGATTATCCACTCCAGGGATGTGATTCCATTGATCGGGAGACGTACGATTGCGAATGGAACTGACTCTATTCTCAACATAAACCTGAAACCTACGTCTTTCATTGCTAATGTAGCTCAATACAATTGAACTGTCCACCCAGAAATAAGAAGCTGTAATGTCAATTGAAAGTTGTGAACATAGCAATTCATCTACTTGAACTGCCAAGACAGCTGCTTGCAGCTCCAAGCGTGGTATAGTGACTGTCTTGATTGGAGCAACCTTGGATTTGCTAACCAAGAGAGAAACATGAATAGAACCATCTTTATTGATGCAACGAATGTATGAACAACATCCATAAGCACGTTCACTTGCATCACTAAAGTGATGCAATTCTACAACTGAATCATCATATGGGCTTGGCTTAATACACCTGGGAATCCTGAGAGTAGATACTCCACGGAGCTCCTTTAACCATTGCAACCATTTGTCTCTCAAACCATCAAGCACTGGGTCTTCCCAACTGAGCTTGAGTTTTGTAGCATCCTGGAAAAGTATTTTGCCTTTAACAATCAAAGGGCTAATCAAACCCAATAGATCATACAAAGATGCAAGTATGCTGAGCATGGACTTTCTAGTAATTACTTCAAAATCAGCAATATTAACTGTGAAGTAGAACTCATCTGATTGAATATCCCATGCTATACCCAAAGCCCTGCCCTTGAAATCTGAACTAAGATCTCTGACTTCCTTTGCCCGTTCTTGTAAAGGAACATTTAAGAGCAATTCTGAATCGTTGGCAGCAAATTTTGTCAAATGGAAACCGCCTTTGTGCAAGAGTTCTCTGGAGATCAATAAACTGGATCGCATCATCAACACTCTCTAGACTCTTCAAACAATCATCAACATAGAAGTCTTTCAACACTGTGTTGGCTACTGATTTATCAACATCAGGAAAATCAACAAGAGTATGATGCAATGCATAAGTCGAACTGCTGGCGCACCAAATACCACCGAACACATGACAGCACATTCTGTAATGCAAAACTTCACCATTCAAACCAAACCACAAGAACCTAACTGCATTCCTGTCTTCTGGAGGCAAACGAACCTGATAATACATAGCCTCAATGTCACTCATAAAACAAAATTGATGCTGCCTGAATCTCAATAAAACATTGATCAACCGGTTATTCAAGTCAGGTCCCTGCAAGCATTTGTCGTTCAGAGATTCACCAAGAAATTTACTTGCACAATCAAATACCACTCGCAACTTTTCTGGCTTCATTTTATTTATGACTCCATGGTGGGGCAGATACCAAATTCTACCTACTGCATTGATCTCATCATGTGGAACAACCTCGGCATAGCAATTTTTGAAAAGTTTGGTGATTTCGTCGTCATATCTTTCAGTCAGACCTCGCTTATCTAGACTAACTTTGAGTGACTTCAATCTCGACTTAGCAACAACGAGGTTATTGGGGACAGAAACTCCATCCTTCCAAGGAATGGGCAACTGGTAATGGCCATCAACCATTGTACACTCTTTGTCCCACAATTGCAAGACTTTCTTGTCCTCTTGTTACATTGACACTTCAAGATTCGACAAGCCATCATTTTCAATACGCCACAGTTTGTCTACATTGTCAGCTTGACTAGAACTAATGAAATCTGACATGACTTTGAAATTCATACGACCGCCTACCTTGTCTGGTCCATTGACGGACCAGCCAAACAATGTTCGACATGCGAAAGGCTGACCACTTTCTCCTTTTCTAACCTCAAGTGGGATTAAGGCTTCAGAATTGTCCTGCCCAATCAACAATTCAACATCTTGATCACGATCAACAAATTGCAAACCCTTGAGATGACGATATGACACAAAATCAGGACATGAAGTTTTTACAGGTATTTCACTCACTACATACACGTTTGACATCTTTAAGCTCTCAGAACCATCAAGTGAAGTAACTACAAGATCAACAGCCCTTGACTTGACATGTTCAGAACCACTAAGTGTACTCATCGAAAATGAAATTGGTTGGCTGCTCAAATTGAGTCTGTTAACAAGTGCTTCAGAGCAAAAACTTTGACTGGATCCAGTGTCCAGTAGGGCACATATATCATGTTCTCCATTAACAGTAACAGGTAATGTGGGCAAGTGAACATCTGAACTAACATGAAGATTTGCATTGACAAATCTCAGATCCCTTCGATTTTCACAATTTTGAGCTCGCTCACCATTATGACTTGGATTGACATGTATAAATTTGGTGTGGCGCTCACCACAACCAGGCCCAGAGCACACTGTGTTTTTACGACAATTTACAGTCATGTGGTTAGACATGAGGCAGTTTTTACAAAGTTTATTTTGAGTGACAAAGTTTAACCTTTCATACGGCCTCATGCCTTTGAATTTCTCACAATAGAATAATTTGTGTTCATCTTTACACATTGGACAAATTTGTTTTCTGACATGATCTCTCACATTTGATATAAATGAACTGGTTTTGTCATGTTTGTTGTGATCTGGAAATTTGTTACGTGAACCATACACAGGATCAGATGCATCAGTGGCTTGTTTGTTGACAAACTCAGCAAATTCTTCAAATTTTGGATACCTGTCATTCTCGTCTTTGATATTCAATGCCTTGCGAGTCCATCTATTTCTCAGGAATGGCTGCAGACGATTAACAATTTTCAAAATTGAACCCTGATTGTCTATTTCATTTAAATGACCCATTTGAGTGAGAGTTGTGATACAATTCATCAATTCTGATAATGCAAGCAACTCATCTTCAGACTTCACAGGTTTACCATATTTCAAATCATTTACAAGTCTTTCAGCCACAATGTAATCATTACCAAATCTCTGTTGAAGTAATTCTCGAGCACGTTTGTACCCTGAATCTCCTTCCATCAAAGTGCAATATCGAATAGCATTGTATGCTTTCCCTTTAGTGCTTTGTAACAAACGAGTCAATTTGATCTGGCTGCTAAGTCCAGACTTCTCTACGGTCTCATCGAAAGTGGCCATAAACGCGTGATAATGCAATGGATCACCATCAAATTTAACAAGCTCAAGTTTTGGCAAATTAAGCATGCTTGCAATTTCACTCTGAAACATCTTTAACAATTGCAGGCTTTTCATCAGTTACAGTTTCTGACTTTGTGTTTGTTTTTGGATGAGTTTGTGATTTCACCCATTCTTTAGCTGTCTTGAGAGAATCGATATATTTAGTCTGAACATCAAAGAAGTAATTGTCACTGGTTTCAATATCATCTGCAGAGTCTAGCATTTCATTATACCTGTCTTGGATGTCCTCCAACTTACGGAATGATGAAGTGAGTTTCGCGAGGCCCTCTTGGACGCAATTGATATCTTCTTCTGCGATATGCTGTGTCAGGGCGTTCACAAATCTTGTAATGGCTGCCTTTTGTTGTCTTCTGCGAACATCCAGTTCTTGGATTTGCTTAGTCTTTTCTTCATCTCCCATCTTGCTGTGTTACCGAGTAGCTGTGTAGCAGTACCACTTGTTGCCGTTTTTACTTGTAGCCGTTGTAATCACCGGTTGCTGTTGTTATTGCTGTTAGAATCGACTGAGTCAAACGAAGTGATGTAATTTTGCAGTTTATTACGCACTCAAAACTCATAGTGAATACTGTGAGTGTGTGTGTGACAGTGGTAATCTAAAATAAAAAAAATGAATACAAGCAAAAAGAAATATCTCAAATCATATGATCAACCACATTTAGCCTTGTATCATATTGAATAGATATCATATTGAACATTATAGTAGCCATTTAAGATATAACAAAGACAAGTATAATATATACATTAACACCACTAACCATGTATTTAAAGTGATGACAAATTAGGATGAATGTGTAAATAAGTCAAGTATGAATCTTAGTAAATGTGAATAAATAAACAACTTACAACAACATGCAATTTCCCTGTATGACTCAGCAATTCTGTTTAACATATCTGGGTTGACCTAAATACAAATAATTACAATTGAAATCAATGCCTACTCTAATAACTTGATCAGAAATAGTGACTACATTGACATGTGTTACATTATATGCTAATAGTCATGCAATATACAATACAAGGAATTAATAAGTATAAATTCACTTTCAATTCTATATGTTGGTACTCAATTCATGTTAATGGTATGGCTGCTCAGAGACAACTGACTGTCAAAGTTATAACACCCAAACAGGAAAACAATCCGTAAACAGGAGGGAAAACTGGAAAGCTGTGAAAATTGATAAACATGAGACCCCTGTAGGGAACACATGGAAGTAATGGACAATGATACCTCTAGTGGAAATATCATACATAAGAAATCAAAGTACAAGTTACTATTCAGTAATACTAACAAGCATATATTGCTAACATGTCCATGTATCTGTCATGGAAAGTAAAATATCAAAATGAAAAGCATTTGAATAAGTGCTCTACCATAAAATTATCCGTGAGTCACATGAAGATGAACTCCAGATAACTGACGAGACTTGTTCAGATGACAATGCGAGGTATTTAGCTCTTGTAAAAAACGTTGCAATGGAAGGTGCTGCAAAATCAAACACTGATAAAATTGATTGGTCCTCGGATGAGAGCCAAGATGAAGGGGAGGAGTTAGTTGATGAAACCGAAATGGATGCTAGCCAGATCCAGTTTATGAAATATCTCAAATCCTTGAACTCCAAAATGAATATTTTATTCAGAAGTGAAGACAAACTGAATCGGTGCTATCGAACTTTGGTGAAGGTCAAGAATGCGAGGGATCAGCTGCATCAGAACTTGCACCAGCACAACACAGATGAAAGTTGCGAAGAGATGGATAAATACAAAACAGAAGTAAATGAACTCCAGCAGAAGTATGATGTGCTTCTTGAGCGCCATCTGCAACTTGACTCATACAGTAGACGAGAAAATCTACTCTTCCATGGCATCAGGTTCGATGCTTATGAGAACTGTAGTGCCAAACTGAAAGAAGTGTTTAAAGCTCAAATGCATATTCCACTTACTATGGTCGATAACATTAAGTTTCAACGTCATAGACATGGTAGGGGCGTAAACTCTCCTATCATATGCCGTTTTGCATTCAGTGAAGAATATGAAAAAAGATTCTCGCTCAGAAAAACCATGATTTGTGTTACAGAGAACTTCCGTGCAGAGATAGAAGACAGGCAAAAGAGGCTATACCCGATTTTGAAATCTGCAAAGGCCAAACAAATGAAAGCCACAATCAAATACGACAAGTTGATTATTAATAGTGTGGAATACAATGTCAGTTCCCTTAACACTTTACCTCCTGATCTTGCCGCAGCAGCCATGGGCATTGAGACAAGAAACCATATTACCTGTTTCTTTACTGGAGCATCCCCTCTCTCCAACTTCCATGCAGTTGATGGTAGCTTTCTTATTGATGGAGCCAGATTCGATTGTGTGGAGAGGTACTACCAGATGTGCAAGGCTCTGTTTGCAGAGATGACCTCACAAGCTCAAAAAATAAAAGCCGCAAGATCTGCTCTTTAGTGCAAAAGTATTGGGGACTCAATAAAAGTTGATGAGAACAAATGGCTTCCTGAAGCAAAGCAAGCCATGCTCCGTGCATGCCGTGCTAAATTCAACCAGCATCTTCCCTCAAGAAAATTTCTAGTTGATACAGGAGACTCAGATCTCGCAGAAGCAGGTTTTAACAAAACCTGGGGATTGGACTCAAAATGGACAACCCTGATGCCTTCATCAAGAACAAATGGCTAGTCCAGAATTTATTGATATTAATTGAGATTACTGTATTTATCTTTTTACATTTTTTTTTTATCAAATACTGCTGATATTATGAATACCTTAATGGTTATCAAATATGTTCAAAAGAGAAATTGTCGGACACTCTCCAAAAACCGCACACATTTATTACTAAAATTCTCAGATTCCTAAATGTTATCTTTTTATTATCTAAACAGTCCTTTGTGGGTTCATGTTTCTCATGCACCTATATCAATTATTACCATAAGATGGTTTTTTTCCTCTCTTGTTTTGCAAAATTATATCTGTTGAACGGAAGACACATTGACTGTTGTTATATCCTATATTCAAATGTTTCATGTTTGATAATCAAATACAAGTTGCTTTTTGGTCATAGGACGAGACTATTTGATTAGTGGTATTTGATCAAGTAAACTCTTTTACTGTCACCAGCTGGTAAACCCATATGTGAGAACGACAAACATTATGCATTTTTGAAACCCCAGAATTAAATATATGTGACCTTAAATGGTTGTTGAGGTATATCTGGATACATTTTGTCTTTAACATGACTGTGATATATTTAAAATTAAATGGATGTCCTAATAACAAGCTGTTTGCATATAATGTAGTAAGTGAACTGTTTGATCAGTTATAGTTGACCCACAAATATATGTCAGATTGATAAACATTGACTTTTTTGAAACCCAGGTATTACAAAGAAAAAAGAGACCACAAAAATGTTAATGAGGTTAATCTTGACTCCTGATTGCAATATACTAACAAAAGTTCACATCATATTGAAGGTCTCACGCAATGGTATGAACTATTTCTGTCTACAAGTTTAGTCTCATACAGTTATTCATTTATTTTGTATTTTATTTTTTTTAAATGATGTTCTTTTGACATAATCAAGTCCATAACTACTTGCTCGACCTATTTTCTCTCCATCTCATGTTTATATGGTTAAATGGCATGAAATTAGAACCAACTTACAATAAATTGCAATTAGCTGCATTAGGTTCTTTATGCCTAAATTGTAAGATCCTGTGACTTGTTAAAATTTGTTTTGTGTACATTTAATTTATCTTGTTGAAACATTCACAAATGGAACATTGACAAAGTTATGTTTTTAAAGCAAATTAACCTGCTTAACTGCTTATTGTGTAACTGAAACGGAGTGTTGCATCACAATATGAGGTAAAATTACAAACTTAAAATGTTACAACAAATATTTGATGGTTAATTTTATTTTGATGAGCTAATTTTTTTATTTTCATTATTATTATTTTACTTTTTTTATTATCATTATTATAAACTTTCCGTAGGAAGTTTATATTGCTGATCTTATTTTTCTTTCTTTCTTTATTATTATTATTCTTCACAAGAAGTAAAGGCTTATTACTCAGTAACTAATAAAGATAGGGCTTTGGCACTTTAAGGGCACATAGACAGCCAGAGCGCACTTTGAACTGCACACATTTCTGACCTAATTTCATAACACTTCTGCGCAATTTACAAAAAAAGATACCTTAGACAAATACGCAGTGCAGAAAGGAGTTTGGGCCAAATGGTGAGCCTGCTGACTGAGCTATGAATTTTTGAAAAAAAGTTTTTTTTGAAAACCATAGAAGAAATAATCATATTGCGGTGCCATTTCATATTTATATAGTCCTACCCTAGTACAACTACAACACAAAAAATGAGCCCATTTGGTGAAGTGGTCTAGGTGGTACAGAGGTCCAAAGTAGCATTTTTTGACTGCTTATATCTCGGTACCAAATTGAGATACGGGGATCTCAAAGAAATATTTAGAAAGCTCTATCCTTTCTCTTTCCAATGATGTATAGGATACTGTAGGTCGTTCCGTTTAGAGAAGCTATTGTTGGACATTGAATAAAAAACTTGCAAATGCCATTCCTCAAAAACTTTTCATCAGATTGGTCCAAAAAAATTCATAGGAGTGTATATACATATGGTAGACAAATGTGAATTATTTCAGAATTTTTAGGTTTTAGTGCCTTAAGGATTTTTTGTCATAATATATAGTATACATTTGTGACATTGCCTACATACAGCACAATTTAATGCATTACACAACTGGCTGTATATGATAGAAATGTTTGTGAAAAATCATGACGCTTTAGAATCAGAGCACAAATACTGCCAGTTTTTTTACTTACAGTATTTATTTGAGAAACAAAGAGATAATGAAAAATTAAAGGAAAGTTTATCGTAATTGTCACCCAGGGACAATTGCATGTCTAGTTTTTTTTTTTTTTTTTATGCATTGTATGTCTTCTGATGTCAGATTCTTTGTAAGTCTTTTTTCAGTCAGGTTTAAATGTTATATGCTTAAAATGAAATGGTTTTGGTCACACTCCTTGGCAATTGCATTGTCCTGTCTGAACCATATGTTCTTCTTTTGTATTTTCCTTTCTATGTACATTTGTTTATGTTGGCTATGTGAGAGACTGTGAGGGAAACCTATGAAGTGCAAACAATATGCCCATTTCAGTAAATAACATCTTGGATAGTAGTAAGAACAGTAGGATACCGGAATTTATAGTACTAAAATATACACCAGAGGGCAGTAAAAGCACCTGGATATACACCTACCAAGTAGGTGGAGCCACCAACCGTTTAGGGTGGTAGTAAATCCCTGTGAATATTCTAACACTTATATATACACTAATTAAACTAAGTACACTTATAACACTTATAACACTAATTACAGTAATTAAACTATTACACTATTATGGTACAATAATTGCACTAAATACGCTCAATAAAGCATTACGAATAGGTGCTGTCACTAATGGCTATCTAGGAAGTAGGTGACAGGAAGAAGTGTCTTATATTATCAGTAGTATTTTCAGTGACTTTCACCAGTAGGAGAGAGTTTCCTAACAGTCTGACAACGTCTTTGCTGTGTACAACACCTACTCACGGATTCTGTCTAAAACAAGGCAATACTATTGCATTATTATACTGTTGGATACTTATGGGGCACCAGGAATGTCAAAATGGAGAGATGCATGACTTTATCTTACACAACAACATTCAGCAGTTCACGTCATTAGCAGCATGCAAGGTGAATTTTAAAAAAATTACCAACACTGGTAATGTCTACAAAGGAGTAGAACATAGAGTCAGATTTCTTTGCCAATCACCAGTTACAGGAAATTTAATGCCATTTGTATATGATGGTATAGCAGCTGCACAGTCCGATGATGAGTGTTCCACAGATTCGGAAGATACAGATTCTGATGATGGATCTCAAGGCTCCCGAGAGATTGATTCTAATGACCGAATCAAACCATGGCTCAAATGGGAGCTGTACAAGATAGCAAAATGTGGAGATGAAGAACACCTCATCCTATACAGGGCCAGCAGTCAGATACATCTGGATATGGTTGACTGTGTCTATGAATCTGCAGAATATTATCTGTCTGAAGTCCACTGTAGTCACCCTCAATGGCGTCTACACATCTATTGTAATTAACTGTGAAATTTAAGGAGGCATTCATAATGTGAACAAAACAGAGCAATATGCTTGTTCGTCAGTACACTATTTCTATAAGGTAAAAAAAATGTGGAGGACATGTTTGTACATGCTAACATTGCTATTAGGTGCGCAATCTTACAAATCAACCAATCACAGGAGTTTTGTGATGAACTATGAACGGACCAATCAGAAGCTTTGTCTGTATTTTCGGCACCTTTTATATAACAGCTTTTGCCTTTGTCTGGTATTACAACTTTTATTTAATCGTTCTACAAACGCAGACCTGTTAACATGGATATATTGATGAAATATGCTGCCGTCATAACAGGTACAGTTGATGGACCCACCACTTTGGCACAGCTCAAAGAAGAGGGTTATATCAACTGGCCCTCATACTTGACATTAAGCTCATATGAAGATGGTGAAATGCAAATGTTTAAACTGGTGGACCTACTGGTTGTACAAGAAAATCACAAGACCATTGCAAACTGTTTGAAATTATCTGTGTCAGCTACCCGGAGTTGTGCAGTATGATACCCGAAATATCACATGGTCAGAGATACTCCATCTATCTGGGCCATGAAGACTTCTTGAAAGTACTGGTCAACGATGGTGCTGTCACAGTGCACAGAATGAAAATGCAGGTTAGTAATATCAGTTAATTGTTCACTTTAATGTCAGACCGATGTGAGCTTTGTTATAGGTCAAAATGTAAAAACCACTGTGAATGCTTGCATGTTTCAGACAACCGATGAAGACCCTGAATGTACAGAGGTTAGTTTAAACCTGCAACGATGGGCCTGCCTTGTGCAGACGGCAGACATCATGATGACTGCAGTTGGTACAAACCATGATGTACACCTTGGAGGTCATTTTTATGTTCAAACATTTTACAACAGTGACAATGTACACATCACGAAATATGAGAAGACAGTCAAGGGCGCTCTGGCTGTTTGTATGGATCAGAATATGCTCCTCACTAAACAACAGTTTAGAACAATAGTTGTCAATTTCGGGCAAATTGAAGATGTTATACCAGAGTTAAGTTTAACAACACCTTGCTATTTGAGTGAGGACCATCAAAATCAAATGGGGTATTACACGTGTCCAGAATGCTGTCCTGATGGACTCGAGGAGGATTGGTGAATGGTCTATTAATGTGCAATGTAATTTTGTGATATGTATGTATAATAAAAATATATGTAGCAAACTTCCCCACTTTTTTGTTTGTGTTAACTTATATATAAAATGTATGTCAGTACCAACCCCCATGTCATTTAAGCTTCAGCCATGGAAGGTGAAGGAAGTGGGTTATATTCCCAGAGTTCAGTAAATTCTGACAAATGGTATGTTTTAGGCAGAGCTATGCCTAAGAGCCAGATAGTGTTTATCAGTCAAACTCTTATACTGTACACTGTGATTATTACTTCTATTATCAACCTGTCTATTGGAAATAGCTCTGATACTTGGCTCATTTTGCTAAGCACCAGCCTAGGGGCAATTCTGCCTGCGCCAAAGATGAAAAGTGTCACCAGAATGTTACCGCAGCATGTCACCCAACTCTTCACTACACCCATGATGAGAACCAGTGAGGGGTCAGTTTAAAATCCAGTGGATTTTGAAGAATAAAATGGATGAGGAAAGGATTGATGCTTTCCTGTCAAGGATTTATTATTCACCAAGAAGCCCTGCTAGTTTTTACGGACCCCACAAACTGTGGGATTACATTAAGGGCCTCAAAGATCGCCCCCCAGAGATTGACCTTGGAGAGGTCATAAAATGGCTGCAACATCAGACTACACACACCATACACTCTACACCTCAGACTACCTTTCCAACTGAAGATATAGTTGTGGAATACCCAGACATGCAATGGGATGCTGACTTGTTACAAATGATAGATCTTGTTAAATATAATGATGGGTACAAATACATACTAGTGTGCATAGATCTGTTTTCAAGGTATCTATGGGTGAGACCTCTAAAATCAAAAACTGCAGTAGAAGTTGCAAACATGTTTAAAGAAATTCTGAATACTGGTCGTCATTGCGAATCAGTTAGAACGGATCAGGGCAAGGAATTTATGGGGTCAGCATTTCAGGAAGTTTTAAGAGACTACACCATAAACCATATCATTGCTTATGGACAACACAAAGCAAACTATGCAGAACGGGTCAACAGAACGATCGAAGACAGACTGTATAAATATTTCTATGAAAAACAAACATTTAGATATGTGGATATCCTAGATGATGTAACCTATTCTTACAACCATACAAAACATGGCAGCATAGGACGCCCCCCTGCGGATGTCAATGCTGAAAACACTGCAGAAATATATGAGGAAATATACATACCCATTCTGAATAAAAGGGCGCAACAGAAGGTAATATATTCATTTAACATAGGTGATCTGGTGAGGTTAAGTCACGTGAAGACACCTTTTGCCCGTGGTTATCAGAAGCAGTACACAGAGGAACTATTCAAGATATTCCACCGGAATCCGTCTCACCCTCCGAGGTATAAGGTGCGAGATCTTGCTGATGAAGTGATTAAAGGATCGTTCTATGAACAGGAACTCCAAAAGGTCAATATCGTGAACCCTAATGACATAGTGTACAAGATAGATCACGTGGTAGGAGCAAAAACTGTTCGTGGCCAAAAGCTGAGTCTCATAAAGTGGTACGGTTATAGCGACAAGTTTAACAGCTACATGGTGGGTGGGTGGGTAATTAGGGCTTAATGTCCTGTATTTCTGCACCTGCTGGGCTAATTAGGACAGGCAGAGACCATGGCAATGAGACGAAGGATGAAACAGCCATCCAACTTAGGCACAACCGGGAATCGAACCCGGGACCCAGCGGTTGAAAGCCCAGAGCGCTACCTCTGAGCTAGGCCCCCGCCCTTTAACAGCTACATACCTACGTCAGAGATAAAGCAGTACATAGGAAAATAAAAATAAAATGTATATCTACATTTCAAGCGATCAGAGTGGCAGCTACTTCCAAGGTAACAGCCCTGGCTCATTTCGCGTGAAGTTGCCTAGACAACTCCAGCTCACACCTCAAGGTTCATGGAATGTTGCCATTCTGGATATTAATTTACCAAAGCCCCCAGCTGACTATAAACCTGCATATTTAACAATCAACAGCAGTATGTGTCAACCAAGCATTGTCAATGGCACCCAAGCACCCGTTCTTCATAAAATATATTACAGCCAGTTTAAAAATGGAAAACCGTTGACATTTGACAACCCCCGCTATGTACCTGTGATATCCGACAGTCTGGACATCATTGAAATATATTTAACAGATAGTAATGGTGCCCTGCCAACATTCGAAAAGGGACACTCGGCCTGCACACTTCATCTTGTCAAAGCTGACTAACCATGGCTAATCACACACACTACTATTCTGCTGATGGCGGTTTTGACTATGAGACTTTCAGAGACCATTTTATGAAGCAAGCTGAGGGTAAAAATGGATCTATGATGTTACACAAAATGACCAATATGTCTAGTTTGCACAAGACAGCCAATGGAGGAAGAGGAGGTCTTATTCTTATCAATACACGTGGTGCCAAGTGGGAGCATGCACAGGGTTCCATTGTAGCTAAGTTAGAGGTCCTTGACCCCGCCGAAGCCACCAGAAAAAGAGCTGCAGCGGAAATGGAGGAAGAGACTTATAAATATGCGGGCATCCGATGGAGAAGATCAGTCCTCCAAGAAACGTCAGAAGAGAAAGACCACATCCTCCACTGCTCACTCCAGAAAGAAGGCAAAGAACGCTGCAGGTGCAAAGTCAAAACCTCAAAGGGCCAAGGACATTTTTGACAAATAGGCTCTGAAGTATATTTTTCTATTTTGTTTACAGTTTATATATATAAAGTACAGAAACATGAGTGAAACGTTATTGGCCGATGCCTTTGTAGGGTATCCTGAAGAGCTGGCTATATTTGAAAAACCTATTCAAAATGTAGGCGTTAGACGCAGTCATTGCACAACATTCTACCCAGTAAATGATTTTTCCAGTCAAGGTGTGATTCAGTTTGCAATAGCCAATAACTCAAACTGTTATGTAGACCTAAGAAAAACGCAGTTAAACATTACTTGTAAGATTGTTGCACGCAATGGTGACATAGTTGAGACACCCAAGGTGGCAACCGCACAACCAGCTGCTGCTGCTGCTGCTGCTGCTGATAGTACATCCGATGGTGATGATGCTGAGGCATCAAAAAAGTCTGATGATGCAGGAAAAGCAAAAATAGGCATTGTTGGTGTTGTTAACAACTTCATGCATTCAATGTTTAGCAGGGTTGATGTAGCCCTCCAAAACAAGGTACTAACTCATTCTGATCAATCTTATCCTTATTTGGCCTACCTCAAGACTCTCCTTTATTCATCCAAAGAGGAGAAAGAGTCTGCTCTTCAGACACAAATGTATTTCAAGGATACTGCAGGTGCTGTACATGACTCAAACTGGTTTATGGGTGATAATGCGGGGCTAAAAACCAGGAGTAAGTTTTTTGCAAATTCCAGAGAGGTGGACATGTGTGGTCATTTATACAGCGATGTTCTTGAGATTTCTCGCTTTATCCCTTATGGGGTACCTCTTAACATTACCCTATATCCGTCCACTCCAGAATTTTGTTTGTTGTCACCAGATAGTGACTCATCTAGTGGTCAGTACAAGGTGGTCATAACAAAGGCATCCCTCAATGTGTGCATGGTCGAAGTGGCACCCGTGATTCTGACATCTCATGCCAACACTCTGAAAACCAGACCAGCCATCTTTCCTTACTCCAAGACAGAGGTCAAAAAATTTACAATTGCAAGAGGTGTCTTCTCTGCGGAAGTGAATGATGCATTCAATGGGCGTGTACCAGCAGAACTCATCTGCGAACTGGTCTCTGACTCATCCAACCATGGTCAGCTCAAAGAAAACCCTTTCAATTTTGAACACTATGGTCTGAACTTCATACAAGTTAGCGTTGATGGTCAAGGACCTATACAACCACGGTATGGCGAAGACCCTGAAGACAGCATTTATATGGATGCTTACAAAACTTTGTGTGGTTTGGACGGGGACGACTGGCGTGCTCCTGTGACACGTCATGATTTTCCCCAAGGCTATTGCTTCTACAGGTTTTACTCCAAGGCCCTTCAGAGTGGTAATGACGACATAATACCTTTGAAGCGTAGTGGCAATATGAGAATTTCTTTGAAGTTTGAAAATCAGCTGACTCAGCCCGCAACCCTAATAATCTTTGCAAAATTTCCAGCAGCCTTGAAAATAGACAAAAACAGGGCTGTTCACGAAGTTTGAGCATTTACACTGGAGCACTTAAAGAGTCAACACCCCAAAAAAAAAGAAAATGGAGGATAACAACCAGTGTGTGATACCCTTCGATCTGCCGAAAACTGTCCTGATCGTTGGCGCATCCCAGTGTGGTAAAACGTTTTTTATCAGGAGACTGCTGCTTGAGCATAAACAAATGTTTAAGCCAGAACCCAAGAAGATAATCTACTGTTATACAGCATGGCAGGACAAATATGATGAGCTGGAGAAAGAGTTAGGTGACATGGTGGATTTTCGAACAGATATTCCTTCAAAAGATGAGTTACTAAAATCTGGCAGGAGACTCATAGTGAAACTATCCTTGTACTTGATGACAAGATGAGCAGCCTCAATGACAACGCCTCAGGGTCTTCTGTGGTTGATATAGTGTGCGTTCTGTGTCACCATTGCCACATTTCGTGCATAATCACCCTACAAAATCTGTATCATGCAAGTAAAGCTGTCCGTGAAATAGGGCTTAATTCACAGTATATATGTCTTTTTAAAAATAATAGGAGCGCTCGACAGATAGGTACTTTAGCTTCACAGACAATGCCTGTTCAAGTACAGTATTTCATGAAGAGCTACGAGCTGGCCACTGCAAACAATTATGGTTATTTGATTGTTGATCTATCACCCAATATTGATAATAAATTAAAATTGAGAACACATATTTTTGCAGGTGATACCACAATAGTGTACCTCCCCCAAAAATGAAACTGATCAAGGAAAATATTCCTTTTCTCCAAGCTGTGGCAAAGCTACCTAAGAAACAGGCCAAAGAATTATTAAGTAATGCAAATAGGCAACAAATACTCTCAATAGCCGAGGTGTCAAAAAATGTCCTTGCCCGCATTATTCAACTTCAGCCTGACTATAAAGGAGCTCTCAAACGTCGCAAGTTAGTCATTAGGAACCTTGCAGACAAGGAGCTATCACACAAGGAACGTGCTGAAATTGTTGTTAACTCATCTGACACTGTGGTCTTACTCATCAGAGCTGTCCTAAAAAGACTCATAGGTCTAACTGGTAAATAATAATGGCTGAGGAGCATATAGTGTTACCACGTGAACGCTATCAAAGAATGTTACAGCAGATATCAGAGAAAAATGACAACTCCAAGCACATGCACAAGCAGCCATAGGACGACACTGGTCTAAGCCATACAACTGTAGATTCACAGAAAATACCGGTAGAGGGCGACACAGCACAGCAGCACACCTCTGTTGACACTGTGAAACAAAAAGAGGAGATGCCCTCACACAAAAACATGGCTGGAAAACCCCCAGGAGGGCCCCTAAATGATGGAAACAGGACCAAAGATGATGTCACTGCAAACCCTCTCGAGCGCAATGTCCCCCCAGGAATTACACCAGAAGAACTGAAAACTTTGGTAACTGCGTCAAAGAAGAAAAAAAACACCTCTAGATCCGGAAACAACAGAAACATAAACACAGTTGTCAAACAGGACACCAGTACAGCAAGGAGAAAGCGAAAACCCTATAACAAGACTCTTGATATGATTAAAAAGAGATGGTTGACATTTTAAATGTACCCCAAATAATATATAGCTGATGTATATTACAGTGTAAAAAAAAACTTATGTTATATATTAAAAGCATGCATGATTACGTATTTTCTATTTGTTCATGAATATATAGCAGACAATGTGTTAATTGTTTTTTACAGCAGTTGTACTTAAGAAATAAAATTTGTTGACATTACAAACCAAACGAACATTGTCTGCAGTCTATTTTGTGACGTGATTAAAAGTGCGTAATTCAAGAGAAATGGTTGGGGGTGACAGTGATACCCCCACAAGAAAAATAAAAGAACCAAAAGACCATAAAAAGTGTGAAAGTGCAAGGTCCATTTGTGCACCCACACCATCTGAAACATTCCTACATGCAGCATTATTACTGGTTATCAACAAGATATGCAGTAGGGCTCCTAGTGTGCGTTGCGTGGCTTGCTCTGTCATTGGACATAGGGCTTTGGGTGTTCATATAAAATGCCGTGCGGGCTTTTGTACGACCTCTTGGTCTTCGCATTTTCGTCCTAACAACCTTTTCGTCAATTTTCTCAGTCTCACTGAGAAAATTTTTCGTGTTACAAGTTTCGTAATCCGGTGGATTCAAAGTGCAACATAAGAAAATGAAGCAGCACTACAACTCAACTGGCACTCTAGTACGCGGGCAGTTTCTCTGGTTTAGAGAGATAGGCCACAGGAAATTCATGGTGCTGCAGAGATATCTGGGAAAATTAAGTTTACATCTGCGCAATTATGCTCTTGAAGAAGAAGAGTTTGTCTTGATACCCACTAAACGTGGCGTAACTCTGGATAAACAGCAAACGAGAGACTTAATATCATCAACCCAAGAACTGATGAAAGTCATTAAAAGAGTAAGTATTATTTTTTATAATGTTTGTTTGTTTTGTATACACGAGGTGTCACAAAGTATGACACACAATTGTCTTTTGCAAATACACGCTGCCATCAGTGTGTTATTACATACCATGTTAAAATATAACACTATTTTGCAAGCCTTACACTCTATGTTTTGAATGTATGCACGCTTGTATGTATTTATGTATGTTTGTATGTATAGATATATGTATATAGGTATGAATGCATGTTTATATGTATGTATATATGTATGTATGTTTGTAAAGACAGACTCTCATGTCATACCCACATACAGACATACATACATGTATACACACACACACACACACACACACACACACACACACACACACACACACACACACACACACACACATACATACATACATACATACATACATACACACAGCTGGACATATGCATGCATACATACAGACATATGCAGACATATGTAGACATAGAGTGACGAATGGCTGGACAGACAGATGCACAGCTGTTTTTTTTTTTTTCTGTGTTATGTTAAACATTTAAGATATATTAAAATTTTAATTTTTTTATTTGTGACAGGGTAAATCCTATGAGAGCGATGATGACATATGTCAAACTGATGACCCCATGGACAATGAGAACAGCATTGAAGACGATGATGTCCCTGTTGATGACACCCCGGGAGATAACATAACAAAAGATGATGGAGCTGACTTTGTGCCTGCCGAGCTTAAAGTACACATTGGCAAGAATGTGTTTGCCATTGCCAAGAAACAGTACGCAAGCGTAGATCTGCGCCATCACTTCTTTACGAACAATCTGTTGAAGTCTCTACACCCCACCAGGAAGGGCATAAACATGTCAAGTACAGAATTCAGCAAACTAATTTCCCATATTCCTGCTCTGGAGAAGAAATGGGTGGGGTTAGAGGAATTAAAGGAAAGTTTCTCAGAGTCATTTGAACGAAATGGCCATGATGAAGTGTACTCATTGTACACCTCACCTTAATAACAACGTAAAAGATGGGGCGACGAAAAAATCACATGAAGATGAAATGGTTGTGGACGATTATGCAGGATCGAAGAAGCTTAGCACCCCTTCCAAGAGTTCTTCTTCCGGGCGCAAGAGACCAGCGACTGCGCTCACCATTGAGTCCTCTGATAAGGACGCAACAGAAGGGGAAGAAGAAGAACGGGAAGGGGGCCACCCTTCTTCGAAGAAGACCTCAAAAGTGCCCAGCATATCGACGGTCAGCAAGGGCGCCAAGAAACTCCGAAAGGAGTGAAGAAGCTAATCTCACCCTCCTGAGTGCACCAGGGGTGGTGTGAGATTTGCGACCGTCTCGCCAGCCACTCTAGAGCTAAACTAGTGAAAAACAATAGTTTTTGTTTCAACAAGAAGAACAATATTTTGTAATGGAATGTGAAAAATAACGGATGTAATACTTGAAAAAAAATTTTGATTGTTTATACTTTGTTGACATGTTGTCACTTTATTTTTTTTGGTTGTTTTTTTTTTTTCCTGTTGAATAATTTTGAACCTCTGATTGTAAGATGTAGTATTTTGTTTGTAATTATTACTAGATCCTTTTCAGGAAGAAAAGTAAAACAAAAACAAAATCACCTATCTGAAAACAAGTTTTTTAAAGTAATTTACGCAGCCCCCTTGTATATGTAGATGCTTATGTCTAGGCACGCTTAATGTGTGTTTTTTCGCTGGAACAAAATAAAACAATTTTGTCTATGACACACAAACGAAAGTGTTCTTCACATGTGTACAGATTAGCAGCAGCAGCAGCAGCAGAGGCCTTAAGATCTATTTATAACCAAAGAAGGGATGCTGCAGTCAACCTGGTTAAGTGTACTCTATGTAACCACTATAAAATCAGTCCTTATTATTAAGTTTGCTAAAGAAAAGATGTGGCATAATCGCCTTGTCACTCTGCCTGTCACACTCTGTCGCTCTGTCGCTCTGTCGCTCTGTCAGTCACTCTGTCTCTGTCTCTGTCTCTGTCTCTGTCTCTGTCTCTGTCTCTGTCTCTCTCTCTCTCTCTCTCTCTCTGTCTCTCTCTCTCTCTCTCTCTCACACACACACATACACAAACAAACACACACACGCACACACCCTTTTTTCTCATCATTACATAGGCTGTCTTTTTTCTTCCTTTTCTGCTTAGCATTAAGTACATGCTGGCTGTTAGCTGTAATTTTCATACCTAGTGTTATAGTAGTAAGACAAAATATGTAGTCCTCCAAGACTTAGCATCTCATCTTTACATTGGTAGTCTTAGCGGCTCATCGTTACATATATGCTGTGATGGCTGTTCTTATTTAAGGCAGCTCATCATTACGAGCGTCTACTGTTTTAGTCATAATTGTTTGTTTACGTGTTAATTCGACTACGTTTTTCGTCAAAGCCTTAGCATCTCATCATTACATAGGACGTCTTTTTTTTTTTCTGGTAAACCTTGCTGGCTGTTAGCTGTAATTTTTATACCTAGTGTTATAGTGGTAGGAAAAATATGTAGTCCTCTAAGACTTAGCATCTCATCTTTACATTGGCTGTATTAGCGGTTCATCATTACATATATGCTGTGATGGCTGTTCTTTTTTAAGGCAGCTCATCATTACGCGCGTCTACTGTTTTAGTCATAATTGTTTGTTTACGTGTTAATTCGACTACGTTTTTCGTCAAAGCCTTAGCATCTCATCATTACATAGAACGTCTTTTTTTTTCTGGTTAACCTTAACTTAAATGGTGTGTTCTCTGAACCTGGCACATATATACCATCATTACGTTTGCCTGCTGTTTTATTGTAACGTTTTGTTAAATCAACAAAGAAAATGTTTACACCTGTGAGCGTGGGAATGTTGTGAGTGTTTTAAAGATCACCTGTGTTTGCAGTGCAAGTCCCATTGTTATGGAAAAGTTTTGTATTTTATTTTCCTTAAGGTTTACAATGGTATTCATTGAACCAAACACCCTCTTAAAGAGATTGATTAAGCTTTGGGAAAAATAAAGTGTCATTCTGACGTCTTTGATCAATGATGCTAGGCAAAGTAGTCTCTGCTGGTGTTTTTTTTTGTGCTACCCATAGTTTATGGGGCATATGTGTTCCACTGCGGCCCCTGCATTTGCGAACCCCTTGTAAGCGGTGGGTTCGAGGCCAACTGCACCAAAAATGCAGATTTGAAGGCTGTCCCCCTGGATTCTTTCTCTAGGGTTGTGCAGAGGGAGCTTGTACGCGTAGACATGAGAGGTACTGTTTTCTGTCTGATGGGCAGCAGCACTGTGGATCTTCCTTTCGAAGTTTTGTGTGATGATATGTCATCAGTTGTGCATGCGTCAGGCCCCGAAGACTCCCCCGGTGCCCGTGATACTGATGCTGAACACTCCACAGGGACAATTTTGGGGGGTGTTGCCTTGTGCCTTGCTGTCTTGGGATGTGTGGGGCTAGGAGTTGCGCAGTACAGAGTGAGTTTTTTGTTTTATTATTCTGTTTTGTGCAAAAAAACTATAGAGACACCGCAATATAATTATGCTGGTTTTTTTTGTTCATGCTAGAGATTTTTACAGCTGATGGTTTTTTTTTAATTTTTTTTTTTTTTTTGATGCTTGTAGAGGGACATTGAGTTGCGCCGGAGTATTGAACAAACTGTTGCTCAAAGAGTGGACGCCTTTGTAGCTGGAACTGGGGATGATAACCGTCTCAGACAAATGTAAGTAACCCCCCCTAAATAGGCATAACATGAAAAAAGACAAATTGTTTCCATGGTTTTTTGGTTTTTTTTTCTTTTGGGTAATTTGTGTGTTATTATTTCAGGATGACTGGAGAAGTGGGGCGCCTTATGGGTGGATTTTTCACCCTGCTGCAAGGTGCATCAGCTTCAGGAGGGGTGGGGCGAGGGTTGGCTCCTGCGAGGCCCCCTGTGCCTGTGGTGCCCCCAGTTCCTGAGAGACCCTTCGACGTTGGGACACCAGCGGCACACAGCGTTAGGACGCCCCGGGGAAGAGGTTTAGGTAGGCGTGGGACCACCCCCACATCCATAGGCAGGGGGACAGGCAGCAGGTCTCCTCATCCTCCTCCTCCTCCTCCTCCTCCTCCTCCTCCTCCTCCTCCTCCTCCTCCTCCTCCAATGGGAAGAGGCAAGTGCGCAACCACCCCAATATCTGAGTCCATGAGTTCAGCTGCTTCCACATCTGTCTAGGAACAGAGAAGATTTTTTTTGTTGTGCTAGCTGTTCTTTTTTTTGTACAATTAAAAAGCCACATTATGGTCTGCTGGGTATTTTTATACCCCTGTGAAACTGTCTTTTTTTTCAGTTTTCTTTTTCTTTATTTAATATCTAAATACTAGCATGCGTTTGTATTTAAAAATTGCCACAAAAAAAAAAACACAAAAAGGTACTCACCTGCTGATATCTGTGAATTTCATTCCAGAAAATAATCACTAATATATGTTCTGATATGATTCTGCTACAACTGGTGGACTGGAGTAGCCAGCGCCATCTATAACCAGGCATCTTGTGAGTTAAGTACAGTTTCTGTCCATTGCGAACCACAAAGCAGATTCAGAGAATGCAGTGATTATAAAAGATTTTCAAAACATTAATACACATAGGATGCGACCATTCTTCCAAGTTCCTTGTATAGTTACGTGGTCTTTGAAGTCTACAGCTACGTTGTACTGTGTACTCTAAATTCCACATCATTGAACTTAACTGGCTGAGATGGTAACATTTTTCTTTTTTTTTTTTGTCGCTCTCTCTTTTTTTTTGACATTATGAACAACATGTGTGTTCAGTGTGTACAAGACCATGTATGGTTTTTATTTAATAACTGCTTTTATTAAAACACAAATATATATATACCACAAAATACAATGCCATGTCATGTTAGATTTACAACAAAACAAACAAAAAAACATTTATATATATATATATATATATATATATATATATATATATATATAGCACAAATACAATGTAATGGTATGTTAGATTTACACAAAAAAGAAGTATATATACAATATAACAAACTGTGATATTAAAAGCTGTAATGGTGTGTTAGATTTACACGAAAAAAAAAGATATATAATATAACAAACTGCGATATTAAAAAGCAAAAGTAGTAAGTTCAGTGTCTCTGGATGTAGAATCATCGTTGAATGCGGACTCCGTAAATCGTGAATATCGGTTAGTACAGCTGCCGGGGTTATACACGGGGTTAGATGCTTCCTCTTCTATGGTCAACCTGTTCCTCCTCCTCCTCACTCTGTCCATCAAGTACCTTGCAAGGGAGCAGCCTGCCTACAAATGTACAAAAAAAAAAAAAAAAAAAAAAAGCCACATGACAAAAAACTTTGTCTCAGTGATCACATAACACATTCATTTTTATCATAATAAATGCACTACATATATTCACCTTTGCACAGATGTAGACCACAAGGAACATCAGACAGCAAGTGTCCAGTGATATATCAAAGCTGAACTCGAATGGCCAGCGTGAAGTCCCCTTTCCAGCAGACAGCCTGACAGCCTCGGGGGAATTTGGCGGGGTCAGAGAATTTCCTGTTGGTTTTCGGGGTGGGGCTACTTTAACCTTTACCAGTCCATAGTAGGACTGTAGCGTGTAGTCCATTTTTGCTTGCTCTGTTATGATCTCAGGGTGACATGTAGGGTATTCTGCTATGACGTTGACATAGCTATATAAAGAAGTGACGTCATAGTATTTGATCTGCTCACCCTCTGCTGCTTCATAAAACAGGGATACTGGGGATACACGCCCCCCAAAGAACGATTCACGTATTTTCAAAGGAGTTACCAAATCCATGGATGCTACAAACTCCTTGAGTTCTCTGTTGCGTTTTACCATGTTGTCAAACTGGCATTCCCACATGTGAGCAACGTTGTACCCTTTGTCACTGATTTTTTTAAGCCTTGAGAGTGTTCTCTGATGGATCTTTTCCAGAGTGGCCCCTGTCCTGGGGTCTCGAGCATGCCTGTCTTTGAGGCATGTGTGACCGTGCCACCGGCATCCTAGGAATTCATACACAGATTTTGAGTCAGCATGGTAACCATCGCAATGGTAAGATGTCCCCGGTATCCTGAACTCTCCACCATTACGACTGTGTTGGATTTTACGTGTGGAGACTTTTGCCACCCACTCCAGCCAGGCCACAGCTTTATGGCTGTCACTGGGATGCTTGGTGTACCCTCTGGCAGGGATCTGAGGAATTGGAGATCGTACAAATTTACGCTCAGCAATCTGCTCACTGTCAAGGGCTTCTCCATTAATCTCCCATTGCCCTTTTTTAAATATAGCTCTGTCTTTTGTTCCATCTAGCAGTTCCACCTGGTGTTCTTCATTGAGAAGCAGCTCTCGCACTATCTGCATAGCGCTCGAGGCAATTGTTGCATGAGCAAAGGGGTCCACTCCTTTCACCCCCAGGGCTGTCATGTCCATCAGAAGTGCCCTGAATTTTGTACATGCTTCTCTTAATATGTTCACATCAGAACGAGTGTAGGCAAGTATTTCCTCCTGAAAGTTAAACACTTTACAACTTTGTTTTCAATGCCACTCCATGAAACTCTCTCTGTCTTTTTTAGACATATACTGCACTCCATAGTAGGAGGGGTCAGGGAAGGGGCCTACGTAATTCTGAAAAGTTTTAGTGTTCAGAAAATGCGGAAAATCGCCTTTCTTCAGTTCAGAACTCAAACCTAGTGCTGCAGGCAGTTTTTTTAGAGCCATTGGCAGAAAATTTAAACTGTCAATACAGCGTATGTCCACTCCTTTTTTGATAGTCATTGTCATTATTTTGCTACCAGAATATACGACTTCAGGGAACACGCCATTGTTAACACAGTGATTCAGGATGAAGTGTGAATCGAAAGCTTTGGCATTGTGGGCAATTGCTACACAGCCTTTGTGTTGAGGTGTAATGAGCCACTTACAGAAGGCATCACACGTGTCGGGGCCTTTAAAGATCATTTTCCCACACAGATCATTTGGACATGGTTCTTTGATGAATCCATCTTTGCCCTTGCTCCTACACTTGCTGCAGCGATTGCCACAATTTCCACATTTTGCGTCTGGTGTGAAACAGTCACCCTTACACTCATCACAGGCCGTCTGACACACGAGGTAATTAGGAACGTGTCTCTCCAAGCCACAATAGCCCCTGTTACAATTGACACATCTCCTACATCTCACACACATCTGCTCTGGTACGCATTCTTGGCAACCATTTTTTGGTCTGTTCAGGTACCCCTTGTCACATGTTATGAGTTGGTCTTGGGATGTTTCGAAGTCATAATAAATAAAACGACCTTCTGTTGTTTTCGGTTTCTTGATTCTGTAATAGCACAGGAGTTCGCCAACAACAAATTCCTGACAGCAAAAACAGTACCATTCATGGCAAATATGCTTTGAAACATCTCGTTTTGTCTTATCAAGGATTTTATAGCACTTCAGACATCTGTAATAGGTGTCACATAGGGATAATCTCTCATCACCTTTATTGGCACCTTTCTGGTACTCTCTGGCTGTTTGATGTCTCATGAAACAATGGGTATTCCTGCAAACCATGTTACAGCTGTCACACACAACAGAATCATCCCCATAGAAGCACTTACTAGTGTTGCAGGTTGCACAGACAGATTCACAACTATGTCTCCCTTTGTCACCATAGGTTGATACACATTCTTCACAGAATTGCTTATACACAAAGAATCCCTTAATGTTAACAATGCTATGGTAATGTTGGTCTTTCAGATACAAATAAATCTTTCTTTTTCTGTCAGTTTTACCAGTATACACAATTTCATCGCCAACATCACCTGACACAACAATAATTTGAATATTGAGACAATCTTCAAACTTGTACAGATCATGTACTGGCACAGGAGCATCAGTTGCCACACATGCATCTTTATGAAGTTTCAAAGCCTGACTACGTTGTGAATGCTGTTTCCTACTCATAGCTGACTTCTTGTGTACAAAATTGTTAAACTCAGCCTGAGGCATTTTGTTGACCTTTGCAATGCAAGTGACAATTGCGCGCGCAGCACACACAAACTCATTAGGTACTTCCGGTATGGTGACCATTGATCTCTTCCTTTTAATTGTGCAGTCATCAGCCAAGGTATCAACGTTAACGATAGCCACTCTGCCCCCGCCAGAGTCTGCTGCTGACATCACTCCCACACTGACCTCGAAAGAGTCATCTACAGTTAGATCTTTGTTGGACTGCAGAACTGCTTCAAATCTGTGTTTTAAAAAAGACAGTGGTGAAATACCCAACCATTACATCTGAGTATAGATGGTGAATTGCAGTTGCTATGAGTGTTACTCGAATAATAACCACACCCAAACTATAGATGCTACAAGAAAACAACAACAATACACTCACCTTTGCATTATAACTTCAGCAGTGATGTTGTGCTGGGGTTGACAGTGAATTGTTATTTCTTTGTCTAATCCTGTATGTCTGATAGCTAAGCGTGCTTTGTCCTGAGGGTTTGGATGGTTTGCTCGGACTCTATCCATAACACTTCCAAACATAGCACCCAAATCATCTGATATATCCAGTAGTTTACGTCCTTGGAGGTCATCATTAAATTTGGCCCTGAATGTCACTTCCTCCACACCAAATTTGCGGTTTCTTCTCTCATTGACCTGCTCAATTACATAGGGCATTGCGTCTTCCTGGTGAAATGTAGCAGTCCTTTTAGCAGGTGGCGGTTCAGTCATTTTGATCTAAAAGTTTTCAAGCCTATGAGCCCATGCATATATGCATCCTATGGAATCATATTGATGTCCTGTACGAGTTTCTCTACAAAAACCAGTAAACTGGTATGTAGCTAACAAAAGAATTTTCAAGAAAATGAGCGGGATTTTCTAGACCCTATTTCATGCTTAATAGCCTATCACACCCCTAGAATAAGTATGGAGTTGTACCATTGGTTGTGTTTTTCTTTTTATGCTTACCACGTGCTTAAGGAGATGGTGAACACCATGATAGATTTTAGCGGGCTATGCTCTCATTGGATGAGTGTTTTTTACCATAAGGAATGGTAGACAGAAAAACAGTAGTGACACACTGCACGTAAGCCCTCAAACACGTTGTACCATACAACGTCTAGCACAGTGACACAGTTATAGTGTTAACAAATGGTATGAAGTTCTTTTCTTATTACACGTTGGATGTTGGTATTTTATTTTGTAGTATATGTAGCTCTGTACAAAGGTATGTTGTACATGCCTAAAATGTTATGTTGCAGCATTATTTTGCGCAATACATGGGCTATGGCAGTATATATTTCTTAACTTTCCTATGGTGGCAGTAACTCCTTGATAGGTGTATATGTAGATATATTTACTGCCCTCTGGTGTTTATTTTAGTAGCAGCCCTTTGTTAATATAGTAATACCTATATGTAGACTTGTTTAAACTAAGACACTCATTACATTAATTGAACTATTGCACTCAGTATACTAACCTAAACTAAGAATACAGATTACACTAATTACATACAGTGTACTAATAAACTTATTGTACAGAACTATATATACTCTCATGGTATTGTTAGCACACAATGAGTTCTACTTGCACTACTTACAGTGGGTGTACTATGTGTACTTAATTGATGTAATTTGTGTAATTCGTTTATAAGTATAACTGGCTTATTTAGTGTATATACACTAATTAGTTTATATACAGGTATTAGCATGTTAACATGGGTTTACTATAACACTACTAGGTAGATGGCAGCACCTACTTGTTAGGTGTATATCCAGGTGCTTTTACTGCCCTCTGGTGTATATTTTAGTACTATAAATTCCGGTATCCTACTGTTCTTACTACTTTGGATAATTATGGTGGGCAAGATAAACATTCACTCCTGCATCTTTTGCAAAATTCTAATGATGAAAATCTCCAAGAAGAACCAATTACTTTTGAAAATACAAAATATATTGATAACGAAACACTGGTTGATATATTGAAAGAAAAGCATCTAGTCTTTAAAGTTTTAAGTTGAAACTGTCAAAGCCTGTATGCCAAGATTGATCCACTAAAGATTTTACTAAATGATTTACAAGAACAGGGCTGTTTCTTTAATGCTTTATGTCTGCAGGAAACGTGGATAAATGAAATTAGCAACATGAGTATATTCCACATTGATGGTTATGAATTCATATCAAAATCTAGAAACTGTAGTGATCATGGGGGTCTGGCAATATATCTAAGGGTAAAGTACAATTTTCAGCATCTGTCAAGCCCCGAAAATGTTGCCACTTGGGAAAATCAGTTTATTGAAGTAGCACTAAATGAAAGGACAAATGATAAACTAATCTAAGGAAATGTATATAGACTGCCAAGAAATACAAATCAAAATTATGAAGATTTCATGGAAGAGTTTTCCGAAACACACATTTGAGAACTCAAGGAGAGACATGGTGATTTTTGGAGAATGAGAAAACAAAAGTTAATGAATTTTTCGATAAGCTTATCTCGAATGGTCTCATATCCAAAATAACATTACCAACGAGATTCTCTAGAACTTCAGCCACATTAATTGATAACGCTTTGCGTAAATTGTCAAACAACTTCTCAAGCACTTCTTCATATATTTTGATGAATAACATTTCCGATCATCAGCCATGTTTCCCCTTAAACAAGATCTGCCAAAGTATATAAAATTCGAAAGTTACAATGAAAGTTTATTTGAGAGATTTAAGGTAGACTTTGAAAGAAATAATATAGATAGGCTATTAAATTCTGAAGAAAATGGACCCCGAAAAACATTACGAAATTTTAGATAGAACTATACAATATTTCAAAGAAAGACACCCCTCAAGACATATAAAATTTAACAAGCATAAACATAAGAAAAACAAGTGGATTACAAATGGCATTATAAAGTCTGTAAAATTCAGGGACAAACTCTTCATACGGCTTAAAAAATACACCAAATAATTCAGATGTATGACACCTTAAAGACAAACTTGGCAGCATACAATAAAATTTTAAAAGCAAATATTAAAGCGGCCAAAGCTTTATATTTCCACGAAATGTTCTTAAAATATAAGAAAGACATAAAAAAAACAGATATCAAAGACTAATTTTTGCATACTAGCATATACACTGATGTCTTGCTGGCAAAAAGACTAACTTTGTAGGCTTTAAAATAACTTTCACACACAAACAAGTTAAGGGGTTGCTTATTGGTAAATGTATGCTACCCTTTAATTTTGACAACACTTTGTGTGGAATATAGTTACAATAACCTTGCCAGTAAAAAGATGTTGAATTAGATTGGTTTTGGCTTGCAAAAGTAGATGCAAGTTGGAGTCACCATCTTTTTATTTTTTTTTATTTTTGTTTAAGATCAAAACCAAACTTCGGTTAGACTAAATCATCAACCATATATATACAATGCATCTTATAGATTAAATTAATTTTGGCCTATTTACAGGATAAAACCACAGTAATAGCTGTAAAAGCTGATGCTCTGTGTGGGCTAAAAATAGACGATAAGAGCGCATAACAGCACATACAGATAAGTGCACATAACAGCACATCTACCTACGTCTAAAAACAGCATGGCATTAATTCTCTTTACTGCTTTTGGCAGGCTGTCATGGACAGGAAAACCACTGGACAACGTTATCATTCATCTTATCTAATTTTGCACAGCTGAACCAATTAAGGATCACCTGAGTGCACTTTCATTGACATAAAGGGGGTATATGTATTATCAAGTTAAGTTGAATAAATGCCCAAATTAAATGATAGAAAAAAGCCAAAAAAATAGTGTAAAAAACCAAACTTTGATTTTATAAATAAAACCCCAATAAGTCTCTCAGTCATTGATTTTCTCTTTTTTTTAAATTTTGCCTTCTTCAGTTTTGCTTTAAGTCATCTCTCTGGTATCCACACCACCTGTCTGTTCGGTCAGCCTGGATGATGTTGTCTCAATAATAATAATAATCATAATAGTTAAGGAGAAAGTAAGGAGAAACAGGCTAGTTATCACATTTTAATTCTTGCTGATTCAGGTAAAAAGCAAAGGCACTTTTTTCCTTTCTAAAGAGGCGTTCACACTGTCCTAGGAGGAACCACGTATGTAAAAAAATGGGCTATACGAGCACACTCATGCCTCTATTAATCACGTATAAATTCTTTCCCCAAGCGTACGTGGGCAGTCATAGATCGCTCAACGGCTGTCTGCCAAACAATCGCCGAACAGCAGTCGCCAAGAGGCATGCGTGAGGGATACGTGAAACATATGTGATTCACTCGTAGGCACTCGTAGGCACTCGTAGGCACTTATAGATCGCTCATAGATCATTGGTAGATCGCTTTTAGATCACCCATGCAAGTGGTTCAAGGATTGGCAAGGATGGGCACGGAAGACGACAGATGGGCGACGGACGTCCATCAAGCATTTTACAAGCATTCTATGATTGGACGCAAGTGGATGGCAAGTACATATGGATGAACAATGGCTACGTATGGCCAAGGGTGGGGGCCTAGCTCAGAGGTAGCGCTCTGGGCTTCCAACCGCTGGGTCCCGGGTTTGATTCCCGGTCGAGCCTAAGTTGGAAGGCTGTTTCATCCTTCGTCTCATTGCCATAGTTTCTGCCTGTCCTAATTAGCCCAACTGGTGCAGAAATACAGGAATTAAAGCTAATCACACACACACGCTACGTATGGCCAAGGATGGCCACGAACATACGTAGAATGCTCGCCGAGTGACTCCTGAGCGAGTTACATAACTAATATAAACAATTTACACAAAGAACGTCCGCCAAAGCTTAACAATGCTCTTAAGTGGTCAAGTGCGACCAGGAGCATTCTATGAATTAGCATGAGTATATGTAAAACGGTCGGCGAGTGAATCATGTATGGACAAGGATGAGCAAGAGTAAAAAAAAAGTAGTGTGAACGACCTTTAGTGACAATATTTATTTACTCCTCACTAGCGGAGTGCTACCTAATAAATGTGCTTATATATTTAAACAATACCATTTTTAAATTATCAAATATAGGTACAGTCAATCCTCGATTCTCCAGGCCTCACTTATCCAGTTTCTTAGCTATCCGCACACAGTTGGCTGGCAACAAATATACTTAATGCATTTATATATATTCAGTTTTCTGGTTCCCTCATTTATCCACACAGTTAACTGGGGGACGAAGGTGTGCCGATAAATGAGAATAAAACGTATATTGAAAAAAACATGCACCACAAAAAACTGAGATAGTCAAAGTTTTTGAAGAGCAAATTAATTACAAGTAAACAGTCACTACAGATTGAATCAACAGATGTAACAATTAGGAGTTGTACACTCATTTCAGTAAGACTCATTGGATTTCTTTTTTATATTAATTTTGAAACCATCCAAACTATAATGAGTGTCATTTTTTTCTAAATAGAGAATTTTCTCAACTCCTTAATCCATCAATTACCTAAAAAGAGGACAATAAGTCTTTGTGTGACATCTTGGTTAGAAAATGAAGTAGATTGAGTAAATTCTCAGTGTTATACCAGGGCAAGCCTGCTTTTTGTATGACTATACCAGGATTCATGATAAATGTCCACTTGTTTTTTGTTTGGCATATTTTCCATAAATGGCATGAAGTAGCGCAAAATTAACAGAAATGTTTCTAGATGATAAAAACAGTTCTGGGAACCAAATAACCAGAATTGTGCTATATTGTCCATTTTAATTTCTGCTGCTTCTCTGAAAACAATACAAATGGACATAATGATGGATGAGATAACGGCAAAAAGTTGTCAATGCAAAGATAGGGAACTTGAAGTTAATTTATACATAGAGGGTTTTTTATGGGTTAAGAAGTTTGGCTTTGACTGTTTGGTAACATGTATAACTATTTTGTGCTTCCCCGTGACAAGTGTGAAACTAAGACCAAAAAACAAGGGGATACTTATTTTGGATGATACATAGTGCGTGCGTCTAGAAGAATGAAGAATTTGTGCAATGTGTGCACTGGTAGAAAGGTCCTTTAGAGTCTGGCTGTCCAATGTTTGGATTGGATATTCTGTACTGAACCAATTCTGATCAAATGCATTAGCCTGTGGTACTGAAAATCTTCCATGATTTCTGGCTTCAGCAAGACAATGCAGATATTATCCTTAAGCCATGCCACAGTTTCTTAATAAGGGCAAACAACATGCCCTGCATTGCACAAACTGAACAAATCGAGATGTTACAGAACTCTGATGTCACCCAGAAAATTTAGAAGTTTGTTGTCCACTTGAATATTTGGCAAAGTGTTGGCAGATGTTTGCAAGTGAAGACATGCAGTTACAAATTTCCGATTTATACTCCCATTTGTATTTCGACTGTGCCATGTTGGTAAATATGATAAGACCTCTTTCGCATTTCTTTTGCCGTAACGTGTATTATGATGTGCAGTTAAAAGAGTTTAGTGAGATCAAAGTAACGACATATTCAAGATTTCTCAAAGCCTCAATGCTGCTGGTCTTAAGCTTAGTCAGTTTATATGACCCACTGCCAGAGGCAGACGTAATGATGAGATGATGCCTTGATGGTATGCTGTATAGTTAGTTGGTAAGAGCTTTCTGAGTTGGTAAGCCTACATTATGTCAATGCTTAGAAGTAAACCAGTCACACAATATACTTTCTTTCACACTTGAATCAAACGAAACACAAACGTAGTTTAATTAGTGGTCCTTTTATTGTTACATATTAAGTTAGTGTTACATGTGATTATTTATTGCAGGACCAGTTGTTTTCGATAGTAGATTACTTCTGTGACTCTAGCCCCTCACTGCAATGAAAGGTATTTGTAACATAGAAACTAAGCCTGTATGCAGTAAATTGAAGGTTTTTGTAATATAGGTTACAAGTTGCTCATAGTTAGCAAAATAAATGATTAGTTTGGACATAAACCATTGATACATTGATTGTTCAAACTACCCAACACAGCATATACAGGTCATATAGACAGAAATTTTAGTTTTAGCAGAGCTGCCCAATGAATAATTCTTGCTGCTAAGTGAACCAATATTTCCACATGTATAATGTGCACTAATAGAGTCATATATCCCAATAGTTTGAAATGCTCAGCATTTTGGATGGCATATACTTCTTTTGCAACTTATATCAAAATGACCTACCTGGTGGACAGCACATGGAGTAGTGTCCCACTTTGGTGCAGATACTGCTTCCTGGGCAAGATCTACACTTGGAGCATCTTCCAAGTGGGAGTACCTGTGGAATACCAGGGCAGGCAGGACAACAGATGGCGAATCTGTCTCCAGCATCAATCTTGCAGGAGTAGCCGACTGGACAACGCTTGCCACCTCTTCCACAGTAGTAATTCTTAAGGGGATAGCCAACTGGACATCTGGCCACAGGGACGATCACATCAGGTTTGCATGTAGGCTGCGGGTAGCAAGGAGCTGTAATGCATTGGACTTGAACCAGTTCACAATGTTGTCCTCTGGGGCATGGGAATCCCTACAAATAACAAGGCATAGAAATATATCAATAAACTGAATAAGATCTAACAGTAACATTACTTTAGTATGAACTATTGACAAGGCCTAATATACAAATAGCAAATGACAATGTAGTAAACGAGACACAAAAGAAGTTCTAATCTCCAGTCACGCTAATTTAAAATTGCTGGGAGCATGGACTAAATAATCTATTTCCTTTTTAGACATACAGTTTATAAAAAACAGCCTGTCAAATTGAACCTAGACAAAGCAAGATTGCTATCCAATGCTACCTGCAACTAGACGGAACTGTCTGGCTATAGCTGGTTACTCAAAGCCGGATCCAAAAGTACATGAAACACCATTTGATGCATAAGTTGAGGTAAACATATTTGTAATCTTTTGTTGAAAACATGCATGTCGATTGCAAATACATATTTATGATATATTAGATAAATTTCTTACATTTACCAAGCTTTATATTTTTTCAGTGGTGGTAGTTTAAGCCAACTATAGGTAGCAATAGACAGAAGCAGTTGGCTTTAGCCAGTTACAGACAGGAATTGTAACTTAATCAGCATGCTATATTGTTGTTTAGGAATTTCTCAGACAAAACCGCGTAGAAAACATCTTAACACAAATCAATCTACTCTCCATAATAAGTGTAATATCCATGTATTAGATTACTTTACACTACTAATATCCATGTATCAGAATGCTTTAAACTACTAATATCCATGTATTAGATTGCTTTAAACTACTAATATCCATGTATTAGATTGCTTTAAACTACTAATATCCATGTATTAGATTGCTTTAAACTACTAATATCCATGTATTAGATTGCTTTAAACTACTAATATCCATGTATTAGATCATTTAGAATTACTTACAGCACATGATGGAGGCTCTGTAATAGAAAATAACAATACATTTTATTAAAGCCAACATGCAACGTTACTGTGGAGCTTAATTGCAATTCAACTGTTCAGAGAATTACATTTTTAATATAAGGGGTTTCAAATATGTTCATACTTACTGGTAGGGCTCTTGCAAGTGTGACCACAACCATTGGCACAACAGAATTGACCAGGTGGACAAGGGTTCTCAGGACCACATTGTTCAACACAGATTCCGATGGCGGTAGGGGCAGGGCAACCTGATTAACATAACACTCATTAGAACATGTCTCTTTTTTTTTACATAAGGTTGACTTTGAAATATTACGTTTGCTACCATTAATAATAAAGGGTGTACATTTTTAGCCATATTATTCATGGTTACATTGACTTGCTCAACTTTGTACACACAGACAACCCCAGATGCAATTGAATTTATGGCTAGCAACAGTAGTTGATTGTGATAGTAAGAAGCTTGGGAGCTTTTTTTTTTTTAAAGTTTTTCTTTTCATGCCTCTGCAGTTATATATAATTATGTAAGTGTCCATTTTTGCATCCATGGAGCCAAGTACACTTATATCCTGTATTTATACCCAAACCTCTGTGCTATTCTTAGTTGTGACCCAGTTTGATAGACCCCCCCCCCCTTTCAAAATATGATTATAATAAGTAGTTTGTCTACCATTGGTTGTACAGACTGGTCTTCTGCTGCATCTTCGTCGGCCACACACTCTGACCATCTCACATCTTTGTCCAAACATACAGAGGACATTCTAAAAGGAAGAAAAACATATATAAGGTTAACCAGGTAACCCTCGGTATTATTGTATAGTATATTGATTCATACCCATATATATAGAATATATTCTTCAAATATCTGTAATTCTTTCCATATGTGATTTATATTGTCACACGTAGTACCAGATAGAGGGCGCTTGGGTTGGCTGAACCAGCCTGCCACCTAGCGAAATGTTTTTTCGTGATGCGTTTTTCGTCACATTAAAAATATACTTACAGCGCAAGTGAGTGGTCGAGGATCTTCTGGATCTGAAACAGTAAGTAAGTAACTGCTGTTAATGTGTAAACTACAACACACATTTGGGCCTAAATTCTGAAGTTGATTACTAGTCTTAGAAATCACTGGAATCAACTGTTATATGTTGGTGCTAGCCCGTAAAATATGATGATATCATTGTATGAAGTTGATTACTAGTCTTAGAAATCACTGGAATCAACTGTTATATGTTGGTGCTAGCCCGTAAAATATGATGATATGATTGTACTGTATATGGACTGCTTTTGTGTCTGGAATAGTTAATAATAATACTTTTAATAAAATAATAATAATAAATTTGTTTGCTAGAGCATGGCAAATGGGGTCAATAAAAGTAATTATATTAAGGAAATACTATTCAAAGAGTGGAACAACAGTGTTATATTGAATACCTTGCATGCCATAGGACATAAAAAGTCAAAATACAAAATGATTAAAGTTACAATATAAGTGTAGTTTGTTTTATGCTTAGATAACTAAAATAAAAGATGTTCAATAAAATAAAATAATATAGACTACTGAAACAGGAGAACAAAGAACTAAGCTTTAAAGATCAACTAAATAAGTACATTATTATAAAAAAAGTTACCTGGTGGTCCATTGTATGCTCTGCATCGGTTTCCACATCTTGTCTTGCAGCACACCTCACCTGGATTGCAGTCTCTGTATGTAGAACATTTGTCTTTACGTCCACCCTTACATCTACGGCTCTTCTTGCTCTTCTTGCTCTTCTTGCTCTTCTTGCTCTTCTTGCTCTTCTTGCTCTTCTTGCTCTTCTTGCTCTTCTTGCTCTTCTTACTCTTCTTACTCTTCTTGCTCTTTGAGGGTGTTTTCTTGCTCTTTGATGGTGTATTCTTACTCTTTGAGGGTGTTTTCTTGCTCTTTGAGGATGTCTTCTTGCTCTTTGAGGGTGTCTTCTTGCTCTTTGAGGATGTCTTCTTGCTCTTTGAGGGTGTCTTCTTGCTCTTTGAGGAAGTCTTCTTGCTCTTTGAGGGTGTCTTCTTGCTCTTTGAGGGTGTCTTCTTGCTCTTTGAGGGTGTGTTCTTACTCTTTGATGGTGTCTTCTTGCTCTTTGAGGGTGACTTCTTGCTCTTTGATGGTGTCTTCTTGCTCTTTGAGGGTGTCTTCTTGCTCTTTGAGGGTGTTTTCTTGCTCTTTGAGGGTGTTTTCTTGCTCTTTGAGGGTGTCTTCTTGCTCTTTGAGGGTGTTTTCTTGCTCTTTGATGGTGTCTTCTTGCTCTTTGAGGGTGTTTTCTTACTCTTTGAAGGTGTTTTCTTGCTCTTTGAGGGTGTCTTCTTGCTCTTTGATGGTGTCTTCTTGCTCTTAGAGGGTGTCTTCTTGCTCTTTGAGGGTGTCTTCTTGCTCTTTGATGGTGTTTTCTTACTCTTTGAGGGTGTCTTCTTGCTCTTTGAGGGTGTTTTCTTGCTCTTTGAGGGTGTTTTCTTGCTCTTTGACGGTGTCTTCTTGCTCTTTGAGGGTGTTTTCTTACTCTTTGACGGTGTTTTCTTGCTCTTTGAGGGTGTCTTCTTGCTCTTTGATGGTGTCTTCTTGCTCTTTGAGGGTGTCTTCTTGCTCTTTGAGGGTGTCTTCTTGCTCTTTGATGGTGTTTTCTTACTCTTTGAGGGTGTCTTCTTGCTCTTTGAGGGTGTCTTCTTGCTCTTTGATGGTGTCTTCTTGCTCTTTGAGGGTGTTTTCTTGCTCTTTGAGGGTGTCTTCTTGCTCTTTGAGGGTGTTTTCTTACTCTTTGATGGTGTCTTCTTGCTCTTTGATGGTGTCTTCTTGCTCTTTGAGGGTGTCTTCTTGCTCTTTGAGGGTGTTTTCTTGCTCTTTGAGGGTGTCTTCTTGCTCTTTGAGGGTGTTTTCTTGCTCTTTGATGGTGTCTTCTTGCTCTTTGAGGGTGTCTTCTTGCTCTTTGATGGTGTCTTCTTGCTCTTTGAGGGTGTCTTCTTGCTCTTTGAGGGTGTCTTCTTGCTCTTTGATGGTGTCTTCTTGCTCTTTGAGGGTGTCTTCTTACTCTTTGAGGGTGTCTTCTTGCTCTTTGAGGGTGTTTTCTTGCTCTTTGAGGGTGTTTTCTTGCTCTTTGAGGGTGTTTTCTTACTCTTTGAAGGTGTTTTCTTGCTCTTTGAGGGTGTCTTCTTGCTCTTCGATGGTGTTTTCTTACTCTTTGAGGGTGTCTTCTTGCTCTTTGATGGTGTCTTCTTGCTCTTTGATGGTGTTTTCTTGCTCTTTGATGGTGTCTTCTTGCTCTTTGAGGGTGTTTTCTTGCTCTTTGATGGTGTTTTCTTGCTCTTTGAGGGTGTCTTCTTGCTCTTTGATGGTGTCTTCTTGCTCTTTGATGGTGTTTTCTTACTCTTTGAGGGTGTCTTCTTGCTCTTTGAGGGTGTTTTTTTGCTCTTTGAGGGTGTTTTCTTACTCTTTGAGGGTGTCTTCTTGCTCTTTGAGGGTGTTTTCTTGCTCTTTGATGGTGTCTTCTTGCTCTTTGAGGGTGTTTTCTTACTCTTTGAAGGTGTTTTCTTGCTCTTTGAGGGTGTCTTCTTGCTCTTTGACGGTGTTTTCTTGCTCTTTGATGGTGTCTTCTTGCTCTTTGAGGGTGTTTTCTTACTCTTTGAAGGTGTTTTCTTGCTCTTTGAGGGTGTTTTCTTACTCTTTGATGGTGTCTTCTTGCTCTTTGATGGTGTCTTCTTGCTCTTTGAGGGTGTTTTCTTGCTCTTTGATGGTGTCTTCTTGCTCTTTGAAGGTGTCTTCTTGCTCTTTGAGGGTGTCTTCTTGCTCTTTGAGGGTGTCTTCTTGCTCTTTGATGGTGTTTTCTTACTCTTTGAGGGTGTCTTCTTGCTCTTTGATGGTGTCTTCTTGCTCTTTGAGGGTGTCTTCTTGCTCTTTGAGGGTGTCTTCTTGCTCTTTGATGGTGTTTTCTTGCTCTTTGAGGGTGTCTTCTTGCTCTTTGAGGGTGTTTTCTTACTCTTTGATGGTGTCTTCTTGCTCTTTGATGGTGTCTTCTTGCTCTTTGAAGGTGTCTTCTTGCTCTTTGAGGGTGTCTTCTTGCTCTTTGAGGGTGTCTTCTTGCTCTTTGAGGGTGTCTTCTTGCTCTTTGAGGGTGTCTTCTTGCTCTTTGATGGTGTTTTCTTACTCTTTGAGGGTGTCTTCTTGCTCTTTGATGGTGTTTTCTTACTCTTTGAGGGTGTCTTCTTGCTCTTTGAGGGTGTCTTCTTGCTCTTTGATGGTGTTTTCTTGCTCTTTGATGGTGTTTTCTTACTCTTTGAGGGTGTCTTCTTGCTCTTTGAGGGTGTCTTCTTGCTCTTTGATGGTGCCTTCTTGCTCTTTGAGGGTGTTTTCTTGCTCTTTGAGGGTGTCTTCTTGCTCTTTGAGGGTGTCTTCTTGCTCTTTGAGGGTGTCTTCTTGCTCTTTGATGGTGTTTTCTTACTCTTTGAGGGTGTCTTCTTGCTCTTTGATGGTGTTTTCTTACTCTTTGAGGGTGTTTTCTTGCTCTTTGAGGGTGTCTTTTTGCTCTTTGATGGTGTCTTCTTGCTCTTTGAGGGTGTCTTCTTGCTCTTTGAGGGTGTCTTCTTGCTCTTTGAGGGTGTCTTCTTGCTCTTTGAGGGTGTCTTCTTGCTCTTTGATGGTGTTTTCTTACTCTTTGAGGGTGTCTTCTTGCTCTTTGATGGTGTTTTCTTACTCTTTGAGGGTGTCTTCTTGCTCTTTGAGGGTGTCTTCTTGCTCTTTGATGGTGTTTTCTTGCTCTTTGATGGTGTTTTCTTACTCTTTGAGGGTGTTTTCTTACTCTTTGAAGGTGTTTTCTTGCTCTTTGAGGGTGTCTTTTTGCTCTTTGATGGTGTCTTCTTGCTCTTTGAGGGTGTCTTCTTGCTCTTTGAGGGTGTCTTCTTGCTCTTTGATGGTGTTTTCTTACTCTTTGAGGGTGTCTTCTTGCTCTTTGAGGGTGTCTTCTTGCTCTTTGATGGTGTTTTCTTGCTCTTTGATGGTGTTTTCTTACTCTTTGAGGGTGTCTTCTTGCTCTTTGATGGTGTGTTCTTACTCTTTGAGGGTGTCTTCTTGCTCTTTGATGGTGTCTTCTTGCTCTTTGAGGGTGTCTTCTTGCTCTTTGAAGGTGTTTTCTTGCTCTTTGAGGGTGTCTTCTTGCTCTTTGAGGGTGTCTTCTTGCTCTTTGATGGTGTCTTCTTGCTCTTTGATGGTGTTTTCTTGCTCTTTGAGGGTGTCTTCTTGCTCTTTGAGGGTGTTTTCTTACTCTTTGAGGGTGTCTTCTTGCTCTTTGATGGTGTCTTCTTGCTCTTTGAGGGTGTTTTCTTGCTCTTTGATGGTGTCTTCTTGCTCTTTGAGGGTGTCTTCTTGCTCTTTGATGGTGTCTTCTTGCTCTTTGAGGGTGTCTTCTTGCTCTTTGATGGTGTTTTCTTACTCTTTGAGGGTGTCTTCTTGCTCTTTGAGGGTGTCTTCTTACTCTTTGATGGTGTCTTCTTGCTCTTTGATGGTGTCTTCTTGCTTCCCTGGGTCTTGGGGGCGCTTCCTCCTGTCTTCTTGCTCTTTGAGGGTGTCTTCTTGCTTCCCTGGGTCTTGGGGGCGCTTCCTCCTGTCTTCTTGCTCTTTGAGGGTGTCTTCTTGCTTCCCTGGGTCTTGGGGGCGCTTCCTCCTGTCTTCTTGCTCTTTGAGGGTGTCTTCTTGCTTCCCTGGGTCTTGGGGGCGCTTCCTCCTGTCTTCTTGCTCTTTGAGGGTGTCTTCTTGCTTCCCTGGGTCTTGGGGGCGCTTCCTCCTGTCTTCTTGCTCTTTGAGGGTGTCTTCTTGCTTCCCTGGGTCTTGGGGGCGCTTCCTCCCGTCTTCTTGCTCTTTGAGGGTGTCTTCTTGCTTCCCTGGGTCTTGGGGGCGCTTCCTCCCGTCTTCTTGCTCTTTGAGGGTGTCTTCTTGCTTCCCTGGGTCTTGGGGGCGCTTCCTCCCGTCTTCTTGCTCTTTGAGGGTGTCTTCTTGCTTCCCTGGGTCTTGGGGGCGCTTCCTCCCGTCTTCTTGCTCTTTGAGGGTGTCTTCTTGCTTCCCTGGGTCTTTGGGGCGCTTCCTCCCGTCTTCTTGCTCTTTGAGGGTGTCTTCTTGCTTCCCTGGGTCTTGGGGGCGCTTCCTCCCGTCTTCTTGCTCTTTGAGGGTGTCTTCTTGCTTCCCTGGGTCTTGGGGGCGCTTCCTCCCGTCTTCTTGCTCTTTGAGGGTGTCTTCTTGCTTCCCTGGGTCTTGGGGGCGCTTCCTCCCGTCTTCTTGCTCTTTGAGGGTGTCTTCTTGCTTCCCTGGGTCTTGGGGGCGCTTCCTCCCGTCTTCTTGCTCTTTGTGGGTGTCTTCTTGCTTCCCTGGGTCTTGGGGGCGCTTCCTCCCGTCTTCTTGCTCTTTGAGGGTGTCTTCTTGCTTCCCTGGGTCTTGGGGGCGCTTCCTCCCGTCTTCTTGCTCTTTGAGGGTGTCTTCTTGCTTCCCTGGGTCTTGGGGGCGCTTCCTCCCGTCTTCTTGCTCTTTGAGGGTGTCTTCTTGCTTCCCTGGGTCTTGGGGGCGCTTCCTCCTGTCTTCTTGCTCTTTGAGGGTGTCTTCTTGCTTCCCTGGGTCTTGGGGGCGCTTCCTCCTGTCTTCTTGCTCTTTGAGGGTGTCTTCTTGCTTCCCTGGGTCTTGGGGGCGCTTCCTCCTGTCTTCTTGCTCTTTGAGGGTGTCTTCTTGCTTCCCTGGGTCTTGGGGGCGCTTCCTCCTGTCTTCTTGCTCTTTGAGGGTGTCTTCTTGCTTCCCTGGGTCTTGGGGGCGCTTCCTCCTGTCTTCTTGCTCTTTGAGGGTGTCTTCTTGCTTCCCTGGGTCTTGGGGGCGCTTCCTCCTGTCTTCTTGCTCTTTGTGGGTGTCTTCTTGCTTCCCTGGGTCTTGGGGGCGCTTCCTCCTGTCTTCTTGCTCTTTGTGGGTGTCTTCTTGCTTCCCTGGGTCTTGGGGGCGCTTCCTCCTGTCTTCTTGCTCTTTGTGGGTGTCTTCTTGCTTCCCTGGGTCTTGGGGGCGCTTCCTCCTGTCTTCTTGCTCTTTGTGGGTGTCTTCTTGCTTCCCTGGGTCTTGGGGGCGCTTCCTCCTGTCTTCTTGCTCTTTGTGGGTGTCTTCTTGCTTCCCTGGGTCTTGGGGGCGCTTCCTCCTGTCTTCTTGCTCTTTGTGGGTGTCTTCTTGCTTCCCTGGGTCTTGGGGGCGCTTCCTCCTGTCTTCTTGCTCTTTGTGGGTGTCTTCTTGCTTCCCTGGGTCTTGGGGGCGCTTCCTCCTGTCTTCTTGCTCTTTGTGGGTGTCTTCTTGCTTCCCTGGGTCTTGGGGGCGCTTCCTCCTGTCTTCTTGCTCTTTGAGGGTGTCTTCTTGCTTCCCTGGGTCTTGGGTGCGCTTCCTCCTGTCTTCTTGCTCTTTGAGGGTGTCTTCTTGCTTCCCTGGGTCTTGGGGGCGCTTCCTCCCGTCTTCTTGCTCTTTGAGGGTGTCTTCTTGCTTCCCTGGGTCTTGGGGGCGCTTCCTCCCGTCTTCTTGCTCTTTGAGGGTGTCTTCTTGCTTCCCTGGGTCTTGGGGGCGCTTCCTCCCGTCTTCTTGCTCTTTGAGGGTGTCTTCTTGCTTCCCTGGGTCTTGGGGGCGCTTCCTCCCGTCTTCTTGCTCTTTGAGGGTGTCTTCTTGCTTCCCTGGGTCTTGGGGGCGCTTCCTCCCGTCTTCTTGCTCTTTGAGGGTGTCTTCTTGCTTCCCTGGGTCTTGGGGGCGCTTCCTCCCGTCTTCTTGCTCTTTGAGGGTGTCTTCTTGCTTCCCTGGGTCTTGGGGGCGCTTCCTCCCGTCTTCTTGCTCTTTGAGGGTGTCTTCTTGCTTCCCTGGGTCTTGGGGGCGCTTCCTCCTGTCTTCTTGCTCTTTGAGGGTGTCTTCTTGCTTCCCTGGGTCTTGGGGGCGCTTCCTCCTGTCTTCTTGCTCTTTGAGGGTGTCTTCTTGCTTCCCTGGGTCTTGGGGGCGCTTCCTCCTGTCTTCTTGCTCTTTGAGGGTGTCTTCTTGCTTCCCTGGGTCTTGGGGGCGCTTCCTCCTGTCTTCTTGCTCTTTGAGGGTGTCTTCTTGCTTCCCTGGGTCTTGGGGGCGCTTCCTCCTGTCTTCTTGCTCTTTGAGGGTGTCTTCTTGCTTCCCTGGGTCTTGGGGGCGCTTCCTCCTGTCTTCTTGCTCTTTGAGGGTGTCTTCTTGCTTCCCTGGGTCTTATTGGCGCTTCCTCCCGTCTTCTTGCTCTTTGAGGGTGTCTTCTTGCTTCCCTGGGTCTTGTTGGCGCTTCCTCCCGTCTTCTTGCTCTTTGAGGGTGTCTTCTTGCTTCCCTGGGTCTTGGGGGCGCTTCCTCCCGTCTTCTTGCTCTTTGAGGGTGTCTTCTTGCTTCCCTGGGTCTTGGGGGCGCTTCCTCCCGTCTTCTTGCTCTTTGAGGGTGTCTTCTTGCTTCCCTGGGTCTTGGGGGCGCTTCCTCCTGTCTTCTTGCTCTTTGAGGGTGTCTTCTTGCTTCCCTGGGTCTTGGGGGCGCTTCCTCCTGTCTTCTTGCTCTTTGAGGGTGTCTTCTTGCTTCCCTGGGTCTTGGGGGCGCTTCCTCCTGTCTTCTTGCTCTTTGAGGGTGTCTTCTTGCTTCCCTGGGTCTTGTTGGCGCTTCCTCCCGTCTTCTTGCTCTTTGAGGGTGTCTTCTTGCTTCCCTGGGTCTTGTTGGCGCTTCCTCCCGTCTTCTTGCTCTTTGAGGGTGTCTTCTCGCTTCCCTGGGTCTTGTTGGCGCTTCCTCCCGTCTTCTTGCTCTTTGAGGGTGTCTTCTCGCTTCCCTGGGTCTTGTTGGCGCTTCCTCCTGTCTTCTTGCTCTTTGAGGGTGTCTTCTTGCTTCCCTGGGTCTTGGGGGCGCTTCCTCCTGTCTTCTTGCTCTTTGAGGGTGTCTTCTTGCTTCCCTGGGTCTTGTTGGCGCTTCCTCCCGTCTTCTTGCTCTTTGAGGGTGTCTTCTTGCTTCCCTGGGTCTTGTTGGCGCTTCCTCCCGTCTTCTTGCTCTTTGAGGGTGTCTTCTCGCTTCCATGGGTCTTGTTGACGCTTCCTCCTGTCTTCTTGCTCTTTGAGGGTGTTTTCTCGCTTCCATGGGTCTTGTTGGTGCTTCCTCCTGTCTTCTTGCTCTTTGAGGGTGTTTTCTCGCTTCCATGGGTCTTGTTGGTGCTTCCTCCTGTGTTAGTTTTGGTTCCTGTCTTCACCTTTGCTAATCCAGTAGACTTCTTCTTCATTGTGGCACTAGTTCCTAAAATACAAATTACTTTTTTAAGTAACTCCCAAGAGGTCACTGTATAGTTTGCTTTACACCCAACAATGTATTTGCATTGAGAATTGTTTTTTGCAGTGGGACGTGAAATTTGTCATCTTAATTTTGGAAACAACACTCCTTTGTGTGACTTAACCCAAATTATACTAGTACAGAACTGAACAACAGAAAAGGTTTACATTTTGGCCAAAATTTTACATTTGGATAATAATATTATTTGGAAAAGAAATTTTTATTAAAGTGATATAAGAATTTACATGAATATTTACAATATTTATTTATATAAATACAATATATTTTTTCACACATTCGTAAGTGGGTATATTTTTCACTAGCATACAAGTTAATGTATATATGATATAAACTTTGTTGGGTTTGGATTACTTTACTTACAAATTTGGCTGTTTCATCCAAATTAGTGAAAGTTTGGAAATTTCAGACGCTTTTAGATATATATTTCTATGGTCCTGGTAAAACTGGCAGCCAACTGCCATCATAATTGGAAGGATGCCTGCTCTAATGCACTTTTAAATATATATTATACATTAATACTTCTGCACCTTAATTATGGACTAATGGTATGGGGCTGGAAGTCTAACAGATTAATTACACTGCAGAAAAGAGCAGTACGTATCATTTACCAAGAGCCATTTTAGCGCTCACACCACAAATCTGTTCCAAAAAGTGAATGTGCTGAATTCACTGATCTGTGTGCACTACAAGAATATAAATTCTGTTTTAAATTTGAACATTCAATATTACCACATTACTTCATTGCTGAAATGAAAAATTATTTTCAAAAAAAAACCATGGATGTTTGATAAGACATATAAATAATTTATAATTACCCATTGTGAGACATATCAAAAATATATCCACTTTTCAAGCTCAATTTCATGGTAACACCTACAATTTTCAAAATTACACTGACTTTCTGTGTCTACTATATTTATATTTGAATTTTTTCATACATTTTGTTCTGTAATTATCCTCATCCATACAGCGGCATAAATTATGCCTTTGGGGTGAGTTATCTACTCAATCAACAATAAACAATTATTAATTATAATACTGAGCTGGACTACGCCACTTCCATATTGGCCAGCTCTACTGTTCGGGTTCAATCCTTGGCTCAGGCACTCTTCATGAGCTACATCCCAGCTGGATGTTGATCGCATGAGACGTTAAATTGGAGGTGCCTTGTACTAGGTGTCTATGCTGAGACAAGTAGAAGACCCCACCCATGAAATACATATGAAATACATATGTAACATGATGTGGACTTCAAGCCTTATTATCCCATCATTACATCTGCCTCTGGAATCTGCTCATATAGCTTATGTGGGTGATCTGACACTAAACATTTTACTTGGTCTAACAGTCTGATTCTTAACAGTTTTGGATCTACTGTTGGAGTGATACCCACAGCATAATCTTAAACCCAGCAACTACCATAAGCAAGAAAAACTGAATATATTTGAAAATAAGATCTTTGATGTTCTGTTGGAGTGACTGTAGTAGCAGTGCTTATAAAAGTTATTCAGCTTTAGCATAACAAGTAGTAATAGCAATAGACATGACTGATTTTGACTAAATAGTGATAACGGACTGCTGCAGTGGGATGCAAAAGCCATTCTAGATACATTTTACTAGAGGTTAGCCCACACTTGCCAAAATTCTAGTCTTTTTAAGTTTATGCATAAACTCATACCAACCTGAATTAGCCATGGCCACTAGGACCACGACCAGTAGAATGAATGTCGCTTTCATTTTGATGATCTAGCTCGGAGTGTTCCAAACTCTGAGCCTGTCAAAATGGACCTTGATATCAGTGTTAGGTTCTGTCTGTATTTATACTCCACTTGGTTCTTTTTTTCCCCACAAGCTGTCTTGTGGGGGTGATTTAGTTGACACAAGGAACAAAGCACTGTTGAAAAAAAAAAATGCTGGGATTGAAAGAATTTACTCAATACTGGTCAATATTCTGTGTGTAAAGCACACTGTATGATATTAGAAGATGTAAACATTGAATTTGTGGTATTGTACACATCATTCATCCAAGGTCTCAAAATATACTTCGCAACAAAGGAAAATTTGATGAGATTCACTGCTGTGCATGTTATTTGGTTTCATCAATTATTGAAGAGTGGTGTTTGACGTAGACATTTGCCATATGCTACTTTGTGTCCTTTTGGCAGATTTCAAAGGAAAATGTATTTGGATCCAATGGGAAGTAGAGCTCAGGCACACGTCGTTATCCTTCATGTACAAGCTGGCTGTTGAATGTTCAATGTTTCAATGCTACTGGTTCTGAATTTTATGAGCAATTGCTGGTCTGGTAAGGTAAGATGAAGTGTGATGAAAAATAATTTAAAGTGTGACGAAGTAAGGTAAGGTATAAGATAATGTAAAGTGATGAATTTTATGGCAAAAACAAACAAACAGCCAAGTGATGAGAAAATGTATTTATTAAATATTGTAGAATTTGTAATTCAATCCAATTTGATTCAATAAGTTTTATTATACCAACTAGCACAGAGAAGATATGCCAAGAGGCGCCAGTGCCATTGGGATTGACAGATGCAGTTCCCAGGAATTTACTTTTAATTTGCTGGCTCGGACGCATCACAACTGCTTTGAGCAAAGTATTTTTAAATTAGCAGTGAACATAAAAGTGGCCAAAATTGGGAAATTTACAATATTTTAAATTACCCATTGCTATGCATTGCTATGCTATGCTGTGCTGTGCTGTGCTATGCAAGAATATTTCAAACGGAATACATGGAGGGGCTATAAATTTGTGGATTGATACCATGGCGCAAAGTGTTCTCATTTGTGAGGCTAGGATATGCTTTTAACTTAAAAAGAAATTAGGTAAAATTATGTTCCAGGTCAGAGTATCTGCAATTACAAGATGTCCTTAAAATGGGATTGAATTGTATATATTTCTGCTAATTTGCAATGCATACACCGAAAAGAAAAAAGAGAGAGAGAAAGAAAACAATTAACAAATATAAAAAAGATAAAATGATTAATGCACAAAATAGTAGCAGCTGATTAGTAAATGTAGCCCTCAATAAATATGCATAAAAATAACAATTATAGTTACTCTTTTCATTAAAACCATAATTTAGCAGCTAGTTTGGGTGCACATTAAAAGTCAATTAAAACAACTGCATCAATCTATCTTTATCCCATGCCTAGGTGCATTTTCTCCCCTATACAAGACATCCCCAGGAATACACAGAGGGAAAGTTAGCTGTATACTGATATTAAGGAAAATAATACAAAATCTGAGGCATGGGGAAAAAAGGTCATACAATGGGTTGATGCAGTATATCCCCGATATACTCTCCCTCCACCAGTATATTGAGTCTCGGGGGAGTATATCAGGGATATACTGCATCAACCCATGATATGACCTTTTAATCCATCTATATATCCATCTACATATCCATCTATATATCCATCTTTATATCCATCTAAACATCCATCTATTTGATTTGAAAGTATAGCATACCTGGCTGTCATACCACAAACTGGTATGTCTGGTTTTGGGCACTTTTACATGTTTGTGGGAAAAATGTTATGCTGTGTTTTCCAATTTGTATTTTTTGGCACTTTTACATGTTTGTGGGAAACAAGTTACGCAGTGTTCTCTAATTTGTATTTTTTGGCACTTTTATATGTATGTGGGAAACAAGTTACGCAGTGTTTTCTAATTTGCATTTTTTGGCATTTTTTGGCACTTTTACACGTTTGTGGAAACAAGTTACGCAGTGTTTTTCAATTTGTAGTTTTTGACACTTTAACATGTTTATGGACAAAAAGTTATGCCGTGTTTTTTAATTTGTAGTTTTGGGCACTTATACATTTTTGTGGGAAAAACTTTATCCCCTGTTATTTTAGGGGGGATAAATACCACCCATTTTTGGAAAGGGAGGGTGTCCAATGCAATCATTCCCTCCTGAACTTCACAAATGATAATGACCAAATTTCTTAACACTTTAGTTTTGCGACATTCACTTGCAATGAAGAACGTTTTTTTTTTTTTGTTACCGGTTCTCAGTAATAGACTATGATTTATTAAAGACTTGTCAGAAATGTTTAAACTCCTTTTTTAAAATTTGAGATATACTTTGATAATGTTGCAGTTCTACCCATCAGGATTTGTCAAGCCATTTCATATTGTTAGTGAGCTGTAATAGGTATTTTTGCCATACAAACAAGAAAATAAATATATACAAATTTATTTATTGATTAAAAGATATTTTAAGAAGGTTTCCGAACCAGCGCCGCTGTTTTTCATTTAAGCACTTTGAGTGTATAAAAACAAATAAAAGCAACCAGAAATATAAACAATAAAACATTTTTTTAAAGTAAAGTCAAAGTATTATGAAGGTGGTGTATGACTTAAGCACAGTGAGTCTGTACATTTGGGATGTCACGCGCCTTCAAACTCAAGTCAATTTTCACATCATTATTTAAAATAAATTTGGTAGTGCCCATTCTGTGCAATATAAATTGATTAACACTACAATGATATCTGCAAACTCATTAGTATAATTATATAGGTGAGGCAGATCTATTTCTATTGAAAAGTAACACATGACTAGACATTGACTTGTATGGTTTCAATGTCTCCTTGCTACTGGTGTGATACTTAAGGGGCGTTCACACTGTCATAGATACAACCAGTACCCCATAACCAGTACCATCCAAGCATCTATATATACGACCAGTACCCCATAACCAGTACCATCCAAGCATCTATATATGCTGCAGCAACCCTGCCTCAGCCCACCCCTTTAGGCTAAAAATAGAAGGGAGTTTTGAAACAAGCTCAGGCAAACTTGTCACCACCCCTTTTTGCAATCTGGGGTACAGTGTGGGATTTTACAGGATCAACACTGCACTGATAAAGCATATGTTGAATTTCAAGAACCAAGGACACAGCATTCCTGGTTCTTATATGTTGAAGTATTTATGTAGATTCACATGTTATTTATAATGTATAGTCCTTAAAAAAGGACTTAAGCAAAATTAGTTGTGCTTGATAATATTTACAAAAAACTCACTCTTTTCATATTCTGAAGTCATGCTCATTCTAAAAATGGCAGTAATCCAAAGAGATAATTTGTATAAATATAGTTTTAAAACCTACATCAGTGTCTTTGCCTATGAGCAATTCTCGTAGTTTATTCTTCACAGAAGTATTCTCCTCCATTTGTCTGTCAGTTCAACTAACCATGCATAGAGTCTGACACATTTTGTGACAAACTTCTTGTTACCCTACTTGGTGCCTCTTAGTGTGGGGTTGCAGCAGGCATGGGTACGGTTGCTATGGTGACCAAATGAGGACATTGCTCTATATTTAGCACACAGGCCCCTCTGCAGCAGTCAAGGCATGGACGTATTATACTACGTCCATGGTCAAGGGTTGCTTTTCTTACCATGTTGTGCAGATTTACTGCATAACTTCAACTTAAAACTCACAAAAGAATTACTGTTACTAGTCAATGTATAGTAAATTTGGTATGTATCAATAGTATATAAAGTTGTTATTCAAGGCATTGAAAAATAATGTCAGTATAACGCCAAATAAACATATATTGAGTCATTTTAGTGCAGCAGTATCAGTGTAAGAGCCATAGCTGCTTGGATGGTACTGGTTATGGGTACTGGTTATGGGGTACTGATACGACCTATGTATGACAACGAACAGCAGACGGGTGGGCAAACGGGCGGGCAGACAGGCGGGCAGACGGTAACCCTAACCCAACGTACGTAGAACGTACGTAGAACGTACATAGAACGTACGTAGAACGTACTAGAACGTACGTAGAACGTAAGAACGTACGTTCGTAGTAGAACGTACATTCGTAGTAGAACGTACATTCGTAGTAGAACGTACGTTCGTAGTAGAACGTACATACGTAGAACGTATAAATTTGTAGAACGTATTTGTAGATGGTAAGGCTGTTGGTCTGAAACGTATCTTTGTCATTGTCACTTTAATTCGATTTTAAAATGATTTTTGTGCCTTTAACTCCTTTTCTCGTTCCAGATAAACAGATGTATCTTTGGACAAAATCCAAAGATCCGTACATTGAACGAGCTTTACTTTCAAGCGTTTTTCTGCATATCAATTCTGGTTTTGAAAATGAATGGAGCAGATGTGTTTGTGTTTTTCTCTCATCAATGGTGATCCAGATCGAGAACAAAAATTCGTTATTTTCATGCAGTGAGGGGAACTATAGGTCATACATGGCCATTATGAACATGAATACAACTCTCATGGATTACACCAATATCTTGAATCTTGAAACTTGAATTGGTATTGTGCTCAGGAAATTGACAACACAGCTTGACGTTGATGGTGGATTAATTCACTCAGCTTCTCCTTTTCACCACATTGAAACTTGACAATAAGTTTTGTTGAAACATCCTACATATGTAACAGAAGTAATTGATCATCCTTGTGTTTCATTTATTCCTTTGCATATATATATATATATATATGTGTGTGTGTGTGTGTGTGTGTGTGTGTGTGTGTGTGTGTGTGTGTGTGTGTGTGTGTGTGTGTGTGTGTGTGTGTGTGTGTGTGTGTGTTTTATTTACTTATTTACATTGCACACTGAGACAGAGTTTCAGGCCATCTGCTTCAAAACAAGGCCCCATAAATACTGTATGTATCCTGAATAACAACCTTCGAGACTACAGGTCAAAACAGGAACTGTGTGACATTGATAATAAGCTAACAATTGGAGGTAGATAGATAGATAGATAGATAGATAGATATGGAAAGTTCAGCCCTCTAAGGCCATTTTTGCTGCTATCGAGGGTTGATTGATGTGGTGAGAGAGAGGAGGAGTCTACTCATGTTACACATTACCCCATAGGTGGGATCTTTTACTTGCCTCAGCATAGACACTGAGTACAAGGGACCGCCAAATGAACAACTCATCCGAACGACATCCAGCTGGGATGATGCTCATGAAAGGTGCCCGGCCCGGGGCTTGAACCTGGGTCCTTCAGAGGAGCAGGCTAGCATCTTACCACCTGGGTGATCTGTCTGTATCACAGGGCCTCAAAACCAGCAGGTGACACCCAGGTGATCTGCTAATTGGTTTAGAGAGAATAAGCATTGTATGTCAGCCATGTAAATATGTTATAATATTTTGTTGTTGTTGTTGTTGGTTATGGCTTTTATTAATCGGACCACCATTTTGGAATATATTCAATCAATAAATAAGCAATCAAGGACTTATTTAAGGGATGGTTTATTGCCGTTGCCCATCCAAATCTGCAATATTTACTTAAATGCCCTAAATTATTACAGCCATTTCACTAACCATGTACACAAAGGTTAATTTAATTTCAGTTTACCAGGCTTGGGAGGTTGGGTTACCTGGTGATCATTTTTTATCTAATTATACCCCAAATGTCTTAAATTAAGATATCATTGGAAAGCCAATAATGTTGGCTTCCTGAACCATGACAGACAATTCAGAGATCTTCTAAAACTTTATTTAAAAAAGTATGATTTTTGTCATCAAGTTCAGATTCCTGCTGTATGTCTGTGAAGGGTCAATCTCCAAAATGGGCCTTCTGCTGCTCTACTATATGAGATATAAAAATCAATTTAAAATGTAGACAAAAATAATGCCACTTAGCTAATATTCAGCAAGTGACTTACATAAGGGTGGGACCAGTGCGAAGCATTAGAACCAGCATCGACGCCCTCCCATGGCGTTTGATCATTTTCAAGGGAGTGCAACAAAATCATAACATTTGGAAGTATGTCAGCGCAAGTGCGAAAAACAAAAAAAAAATGTTGGATAATATTTAAACTTTGGGAGGACTCGTTTTACGAACCGACGCATGAACCGGGCAACCTTGGCTATTTCTGTGGCGCTCATTTTAGACCGGTCTATGTGCGCGCACATTTTTCGGTTAACCCAAAGCAGCCCATTCAAAATTGGCCGGGCGGGTTATCATGGTCTACTGCATAACGCGACTGGATAAGAACGGTTTCAAATCGAGTCCTCCCACCATAGTCTGCACATGGGAGAACCTGCTTCACACTGGTCCCCGCCTGTATGGAAGTCACATGCTATGAATATAAGCTCAGTGATTTTTTATAATCAATACATGCTTGATTTCTGTTATCAATCTTTGGGATGCACTTCTGAACATATATTCATTAATACAAATATGCCGTTATCTGCCATTAATGATGATTTGCATGGCTGTATCGGAAACAAGGAAGGCACCCGCAATACTATAATGTGAGAGTTCCTCCTGGCTTCTGATACGCTGAAAATAGTAGTTATGTTTTAATTGTCTCATATGTTGTAGTTATTAAAACATGGCAAGTAAATTCTGGAGTCAAAAGAAATTATATCAGTCAAGCACATAAAAAGAAGTTGTGGAAGAGCCTGTGATATTGCTGTTCACTGGTTCAATAATTACATGAAAGTAAACCCAGACAATTTATGGTTATAATATATGGCCTCTGACTATGTATGTATACAGGTTATGAAACTAAACAAGATATAGAATGAAGTTTGGAACTCATGTCAATGAAATTGTGAAACATATATATATATATCAATTAATGCAATAAGCCGTGTTCTTAATAGACTTTTTACCTGTCCCTCAACTTCTCAGATGTGATCATAACATGCAAAATGATTAATAATATGAATGTGGCATGAGAATGGGCAGGTCAATGTTAAGCTATTAACACATCCGTCATAACAAATAAGGTGGTTTTGGCCATTTATATATGTGCAGGCGAACCATAAGAAGCAAGAAAATAAATATGAGCTCTTATGCTTGCATAGATTCCACACAGCCCTGCAAAAAATAAAGTCTCGTTTTGCAACCTTTTTTACATTTTCGCCCTTTTTCAGAGCATTACAGTTCGAAAAATATCACCAATAGCCTTGATGTAACAGCATACATGGATTCAATACACGTTCTTTACCCTAGGTACCAAATTTCATGCCTAAATTATGAAAAATAAGAGAGATGTGGACGTCTTAACTTGGAAATTCATGACATTTGGCTTTTCTGCAAAAAAACAAAAAAAATTCAAATTGCTGTATATAGACCTACAAATGGTAATTTTTTAAAAAAGTTTTGAGATGGTGACCTGGGGAGCTTTCGGTGAATTCATATGGATTGACCCATAAGTTATAAATAATCTATAGTATTCACATAGATATAATCAGGAGAAGTTGAATTTTCAACTAATAAAGAAATATTTACAGTAATATTACCTTTTGTTTTGTGTCCACAGAATCAATGCCGCTCCTGTTACCATGGTATTAAAATGTTGTTAGATAAAAAAACAAAAATGGTCTGTGCACTTATAAGTATACCAAGAGATTAAAGCACTGACATAGGGGACTTTTAAAGAAAAGGTTTTTCATTGGCATGGGTGACTTTTTGTTGTGTCCTTCCTGTTACCAAAGAAATTCTGAAAGTACTCTATATTATTACAGCATGAAATGGAAACTTGTGGTGATATTAAATGTTTTTTTTTTTTTTCAGATATTGCATAAAGTTTTCCTGAATTTCTATCCAGTTACCATGCTGGCAAAGAGATCAGGTCACATGACTGACCAACTGTTACCATGCTGGCAAAGAGATCAGGTCACATGACTGACCAACTGTTACCATGCTGGCAAAGAGATCAGGTCACATGACTGACCAACTGTTACCATGCTGGCAAAGAGATCAGGTCACATGACTGACCAACTGTTACCATGCTGGCAAAGAGATCAGGTCACATGACTGACCAACTGTTACCATGCTGGCAAAGAGATCAGGTCACATGACTGACCAACTTAATATATGTATATCTACTTCTATATTGTGCTAAGGCCTGTAAGGGTCAGCGATCTTTGCCAGAGGTAAACTCCGATCTGGCTGGATCTTGGGCCAGTATTATTTTACCAGGGAATAGTTTATGTACTAACTTAGCTCAGGTTTAATTTCTGCGTGTTTTCAGGTGTTATTTACTTCATTATTCCTCATTTAAGGTAAAATTGTACAGTAACCAGGACATTTGCGCGTCCATTGTGAGGCCGTTGCTAAGGGCCTTTCAGCCTCTTTTTGAAATTGTGACATCACAAGTCAAAGCCCTGAGTCAAAGCACAGGTTATTTTACAACGGGGAGCCGCAAGCTCTTCTCTCGCCATGGCGACGTTGGCTTGCCAGTTCTGCAAATGGCCCCTAGGAGCTGCGGTCGCTTGTATATAAAAATAGGAATGCGAGTCAAAACCGAAAACCGAAATGCCCGATTCCCGAAAAATGCCGGAAACGTCCGATAATTTTTTTTTTAATTTTGGCTATGTACACCACTCTTTTAACTTGAAGTAAATATAATTTCCTATATATTCTTAACTATTTCGGACACTTTACGTACGTTTAGGGAATCGGACGTTATGGGTTTGGACGTTTCGGTTTTTGGACGTTTCGGTTTTTGGACGTTTCGACTTGATACCAAAAATAGCCTGACCACGTGTATATGGTAACTTATCAATGGTATTAAAAAGGAGCATTGAATTTAATTTACATAGATAACTTTGTTCGAATGCCATCCTTTTTTTAATAAATGAGTAATAAATACTGCTTTGTAGTACCTACTGCTCCTGACAACTTCGATAAAATAAATAAATAAAAATTTTAAATGGTAACAAAAGTTGAAAACCTAACATAGATTGGTGCATTGACTATTACCTTCACCCTACAAATACACCAATTAGGTTATTCATTTTAGGATTTTAAATTAAATGGAGGCGTAAAGAAATATATAAAATAGAATAAATTTATTCTTCCCTGAATTTACATCTGAAAGCATTTGATTGATCATTGCACTGTTATTATCATTGTGTATTATGTAGAATCACTCTTCAATTTTAATCTGCGAGTGTCATGTCAGTTTTCTGTGCTTGCATATATTTCATGCTACATTTCAAAAGGTAAAAAACTCGTAGTGACATCATGCTGAAGTCATAACAGCATTGCTGTGTGCTTGGATAAACCAAAGATCCAAGCTGTGTATGGCCATGATTTCACATCTGCTATTTTAAAGAATTACAGTTAACAGGATTGACCAATCAGTAGCTAAAATGTCACAGAAAAAAGAAAATTTGAAGACATTTGGATGTAATTATTATATAAAAGTCTTTCTTAAATATTACAAAGATTTTTTAATTTATAGTGCATGACACGTACGTTTTACATATTGTTTGATGTAGCAGGTTGTTTTGCATTAACCATTACATTCACCCTACAAATATAAGGCCCAAGGCCAACATTCAACAATGTTGGTGTTTATTTATCTTTAGCCACACTAAATCAGTGCTGTATAGCAGTATATTTTGCGGAAGTCCATGAAAATAATATACATAAGTTATTGCTGCAGCAACCATGAATAGGTTTATAACTAAATATACAATTTTGACTACAAACCTGTGAATTTATTTATAAATTTTATTTTGCATTCCACAATTTCTTGGAAGTGAAGTGTATGAAGATAGTCCCAGTGACAATGAAATTGTATGGAGCCCCCAAGCATGCAGATATGACAAATAAAAAATGGACATTCGTTTTCGTATTCCCTCACTAAAATTGGCATTCTCTCATTATCCTCACAATCACTACCAAAATTTATAGCTCGCAATACATTTGTGTTCCTGCTTATATATGCCAACTTCGTAGATATATCCCATTACCTCGAAAGTGATGCGTTCCCTCACAATGATCACGGAACCTGATGTTGGTGCATGAGGGAATGCAATGATCAAGAGTGAACACCTAATTTTTACGAGGGAATGCACACATACTTTCATGAGGGAACTCATTCTTTTTATGTAGAAATGCAAATTGTCATGTGAGATCACAATGATGTTTTCCCATATCATTACTTAGCCATTTTTATACTCACTAAGATTACCAAATTACTTAAGACCAAGATGATGCCGATGTTAGCCCCACGGGTTTGCGCTAGTATATATATATATATAGCTTTTATTGACACTTGTTCATATCAGAAAAGATACATATGTCACATATCTACTCACTACGTCTATCTAAAACTACATCTACAGAAATATGATATACATGTACAAGTTCAATCGTTTATTCACCATATATATACAAACAGAGAAAATGGATATTCTTTTAGAAATATGTGTGGATATGTATAAATATATATATGATTGGTAGTCTCACAAGGCATCATTGAAGTGCCGCTCACACAAGACTACCATAAAAGTTAAAACAACTGAATTAGATTAGAATAGCTCATAAGAAATAGGAAAAGAACATCATAAGGAGAACTGGATATTGCATATTACAAAGTGCTACTATTTACCTGCAGAGACTGAATTCATATAATACTTTAATTTGATAATTATCACTAACATGATGACAAGATAGATATGGACAATAAAAAATTAAGAAAAAATAATTACTAATTTTTTAATAAGGATTTACGTTGGATATACTGGTACTATTTACAGCCATTAATTGATATAAAAAGAAAGGAAGAAGTCAGAATAATTGTGTAAATTAAAAATTTCTTCCACAAATATAACAATAAGGTGTTAAACATTCATCTGAATATGATTGGATCATTCGTTTTTTTAATGTAATTTTTATAACCTTCAGGACCGTGTACATAGATTTTATCTCTAATAATTAGGGACATATTATTGAAGATAAGTGGGTAACGGAAACAGATACTTTGTCTTGCAAATTCATGCTTAATCAAGGGTGTTTGAAATGTAAAATGTTGCCTAGTTGGGTAAATTTTATTTTTAACTCTTAAAGATTGTATAAGGTTCAGAAAGTACACTGGAAGGTTACTATTTTCAGCTCTGTAGCAGAACTTGAAGTCATGCAGCGCACATAGATCACTAAATTTTAGTAGGTTTAAGGACTTAAAAAGCCCACTGGTGTGAGCATTGTGTTTGCTCCTTGTCATATTTCTAACCACTTTCTTTTGAAGTTTAAATACTTTTTGCCCTTTCCCCCCTCCCCATATAAATAAGCCATAGTTGATATATGATAAAACTAGTGAGTTGTAAATATTAATAAGTGCATTTATTGAGATTATATTTTTTAATTTGTTTATAATGCCAGCAGTTTTACTTATTTTTTTGCAAACAATGTGAACATGGTGTCCTTGAGTTAGTAGAAAGAATCATCACTGACATGGACAAAAACCTAATTCCCATTAATATTTACTTAGACTTGTCAAAGGCCTTTGACACACTTGACCATGATATATTATTACTACATAAATTAGAATATTACGGTTTCCATAACAAATCTTTAAATCTACTTAAAAGCTATCTTTCAAACAGACTACAATATGTTGAACTACATGAACTATCTTCTAAGCTATTACCACTAAAAGTAGGCGTCCCCCAGGGGTCAATATTAGGTCCCCTTCTCTTCATCATTTATATGAACGATTTGGTCAGTGCCACAAACTGCTTTTATCCTGTCATCTATGCCGATGACACAACATTAACAGCCACACTTAACTTATTTGGAAATGACAATTCAGAATAAAATATTAATAATGAATTAAATAAAGTCTGTGACTGGCTGAAGCTAAATAAACTGTCTTTGAATAGCACGAAGACAAAAGCCATATTATTCCACACTGCACAGAGAATGGTCCAGTATCCTGATATTTTCATAGATGACAGTAAAATTTAATTTGTTGAGTGTTTCAATCTTCTTGGCATAGTATTAGATTCCAAATTAAATTAGGTACTGCTAATTCAGTTGAATGAGACGATCGGAAACAAGTTCTCATTATTCAAGGTCCCAGTTGCCATAATTTGATGTTTTCCGAGTCCTGCTCTTAGACATTCAGTATTTAAAGCGAAATAATATATAAGTACATAAAAGATAGAAAATAAATCACAGATCAAATCACAAATACTGATTAAAATATCAATATTATATTAAAATTTTACAAAAATATATACAAATACTGATCATAATATCACAATAAGATTCAAATTTACACAAAAAGATTAAGAATGTTCACATGTATAAAAAATACAAAAATACTAGGCAACATTGCGCTGACCCTGGCATTTGACTCATCTAATTTGTGTTGACAGTCATGTCAGGGAGTGTCATATCAGACAGTCATGTCAGGGAGTGTCATATCGGAGGAGTCCAGTGGAAATTAAAGTCTATATTACTTTATTTAGGAAATTACCAAGAGCATATATCATTTCAGGTTCTTTATTTGACATCAGTGCTTTAAATTGTATATTTTATCTAAGTTATGGAAATTTGGAATCAGGTTATTTGCTTTTAGAATTAATTGATTTCTTGGTTCCGCATAATTGTTACAAATTAAGAGACCCTGTAGTTCATCTTCTACTTCATTACTATCACATTTATTACATTTTCTTTCTTCTTATGGAATTTTAGGAATCTCATGTCTTCCGGTTTCAATTTTGAGGTTATGTGAGCTAAGTCTAAATCTTGCTATGTTATTATAGGTTTTCTTGGGGAGGTTGAGATTTAGATAAGGTTCAAAGCAATACGTTGTTTTAAATAATTTGTATGTTCTTAGTTTTGGGTGCTTCTCTGAGTCATTTGTCTCGCTAAGGATCCTTGATTGTTCACTTTTATATAGTCCCTAGCTCCTTTGTTTCCCAACTATTTATATTACATTCAATAATGATGTGTATTGTTTTAGTGTACCAGTTGGTCTGACCCTTAATGTAGAGAGATTCTTGAATTTTGAGGCATTTATGTAGGATGTCATAGGATGGCAGTGTCATTAATCTTCCCCAGTACTTGATCATATTTATCTTTCGTCTAACCACAAGAGCTAAGGTTGGGGTTTGTTTTCTAACACCTAACAAACTTTTAAGATATCTAATTTGTACTTTCTCCATGTCATTGTGTTGTTTACCCATACACCATAATTAACATGCCATTGTAGTCAAGGATTGGTAAAATATAACTATCGAATATCTTGATAGCAAGTGATGGGGGTATGTAGCCAAGGGAGGGTTTTATTCTACTTTGGAGTGCAAAGAGTGCCTTTTGCGCTTGGTTGACTAGATATTCAGGCATTTTATTATGTAGAGATCTATGTGAATTCAGGACATGGCCTAGGTATTTGTATGAATTAACAAATTTCAATAATTTGGTTGTTGCACCTAATCTCTATGGTACATTTAGACCCAATTTTCATAACTTTAGTTTTAGATGTGTTAACAATAAGGTGCCATTTTGCACAAAAATTATGCAAGGAATCAATGCTATTGTGTAGTCCAGCAGCAGATCCAGATATGAGGACTATATCATCTGCATAGAGGAGGTGGGTGAAGTGTGTACCGTTTATTTCTATTCGATCTTTAGAATTTAGATAATTAGGAAGATCTGACATAAATTCATTAAACAATTTGGGACTTAAAATTCCCCCTTGTAAGACCCCAAGAATGCTGTCTATAGGGTCACCATATATTACCTGTTGATACCTGTGCTTTATCAAACATGCTAATAATAATATTAAGCTTCTTGCCTATTTTCTGTTTATGAAGTTTGTAGTACAGGGCATTTCTATTTATATCATCAAAATGCTTTAGTGAAATCCACAAAACATAAAAATATTGATTTCTTATGAAATTGTTGGTATCGAATTACAGTATCCAATACAAAAACACAATCTGTTGTACTACGTGAAGGTGTAAAGCCAAATTGGAAAGGCTCATCAAGGGACATGGCATCATTTTTAAAATATAGTCGTGCATTCAAAATTGAATCGAAAACTTTGGCCATAGTTACTGTGACAGTGATTTTCCTATAATTATCGGGATTCAACTGGTCGCCTTTCTTATGTAGTGCGTTTATAATTCTCTCTGCCCATTGAGATGGATATTCTCCTTTGTTCAAAATGTAGATAAATATTGTGCAAAAAGGTGTGACTAGTTCATTTGTGATATACCTATAAAATTCACCAGGGATACCATCAGTACCGGATGCTTTATTACTTTTAAGTTTTCTAATATGTAAAGCTACTTCGTCCTCATCCTCTGTTACAGTTTTGATTAGTTTGTTGGTCAAATTTTAACATATCAACAAAATGGTCTATCTCTGTTAAGTGCTCCATGTCAAAATAGTTGCATACTGGACAAGCCTAGCTGGTTAGTAAAATACTCATGAAATGTTTCGAGGTCAGGTTTGTTACTCATTTTATTTTTACCTACTGTCAATTTATTCCAAACTTGCCAGACAGCAATCAGTTTGGTTAGTGGATTTAAGCACACTAAGTTTATCTCTGTTTGACCTCTGATATAATCGTTTCTTATGTTGTATTACATTCTTATATCTTTTAATTAGAGATTTGTATTGTTCATTATGCACAGATATATCTAGGCTATGTGTTTTAGCATAGTTATTAGCAACTTTCCTAGCATCTTTACATTCATCATACCAATTATTAACAGGGAAGGTGTTTGTTGCAGGCTTTAGGTATTTTTTCTTAAATGTGGACTTTATGCTATACTTTAAATAATCATAAGTGGAACACTTATAAATACATCTGTACCAGCATTCTCACTTATGCTCTCAGTGATACTGAAAAGTTTATCCTGTGCTGGCTCACTTTTGAGACTGTTTACATAATCAGGTAGTCTATCCATGTCAAATATATAATAAAATCTTCGGTTATGAAGTGACTTGTTAGCAGGTTAAGGTCGTATGCATCCAGTTTTCATGGGATGTGTTTATAGGCATTGTGAATGCTAGAGGTGTATGGTCCGATTCTACTAATTTCAGACAGATATTAAAGTTACTTAGCACATCACTCAGTTCTTTTGTGCTTACTAGGTAATCTACAATGCTCTTGCCAAGAGGAGCATAGCATGTAAAGTTATCAGTATTATTGGCATTACTGTATCGTGATACGTATCGTATCGTATCGGTGTCCTACAAAACCAAGATAGCTCAAGAAATTTCCAAATTTCTTCAGGGTCATTCACCAACTTGCAATTTTAAGAGGTTTCAATGGTGCACCCAATTTAGTGTAGTACTTATAAATACAAATGGTCACATTTTCTTGATAATATAAGTGTATATTTGGGTCAACTTTTGCAGATACCAAAGCAAACTATCAGTGCCCTCTCCGAGTGGCCTGATTGATCACAACCAGGTTGCACAAAGATTCTGTTAGGTGCTGGTAGAGGATCGATCCAGGTATGATTCCAGTAGGTGGCTTGATAGGAAGTAGTTTCCCTGAAGGCACCCTGCTGACAGGATAACTGAATGTGATGGTGTGGTTCTGTATTAGAAAATCTTCAATCATCTAGTTTATTTATGAGCATAACAGTGTAATACAGTGTAGTCTCAGTCTCAGGATGATAATGGGACAAGTTCACAGTAACTGCAGTACTTGGTGCGACCTTTGCCGATGGTTGGGTTATGAAGAAGTTTGGTTGCAAGAATTGGATTGGTTTTATGATGGAAGATTGATAAGTATGATGAGAGGCTATTGTCAGTGCCACTGCCCTTTCTGTCCTTTGTTTATTTATTTATTAATCTTTATTGCAGACACACACACATACATTAGGTACAATATATGGGGGTCCATATCTTCTAATAACTATCTAACTACCTTTGTTTCGCTTGTTAACCGAGTAGCGTTGTCTCAGGTTACAAAAAGAGATACTTCAGCCTTTTTTTTAAAGAGATTATGATACACTATCCTAGTTCTTATCAAATGCTAGTTCAGTAAGTCATGAAAATATGAAGTGTTACTTTCACTATTGTGCCAATAATTACAAAGAAAGGACGAACCAAATAAAAAATTAACATTTTATTACTAAATCCTCATCAGATAAACCAGGAGTATATATCGATCATCGCGTGTATATAAATGAGACATGTCAGTCCTGTTAGTATAAAGAAATTTTACATGTGGCGTTTTATTACAAATATCATTATACATTGAAATTATTAACCTCAGACATTTTGCATAAGTTCAGTAACTTCCACCATTTTACATTCCTATTCTTCCCAATTTAACAGGTTTGCACAATCAGTGACTAGATGATTCACATGACACAAACAAATATAAATAAATGGCACTATTTTTTAAAGAATTTATGATTAAAATAAAGGCCATAATTCCAACATTTTGGATATTAATTTCCTTACAAAAATTGCCTGGCTCGGTTTGATGAAGTGAGTTACAAGAATATTTATAGTGTATGATATGATCAGATCCAGATAAATACCATACGGAAGTCAAACAATAAATACTTATATATATACAAAGTTTGTTAGTCTTCATGACATATACATTTGACACTTATTTACAAAATAGTGCGACTGGCTTAATTACAGAAGGCAAGTTCATGTTTACAAACAAAGGGACATTTCCACAAAATTAATTATGATTTACTAATGAGGTGTGCGCGTTACTTTACGCTGTGAAATAAACAGACGTATAATGCATAGTTAGACAGCTTTTGAGTTATTTAAATATGATGATTTTTGCTTATCACGAGATCAGTGTTATTGCTTCCATTTACAATATTAGCAAGTCCAGTTTTCCGTAACAAATTTCAAGGAATAAGCATCACGATAGGTATTAAGGTGCCCTTGATACACAGTAGAATTACTCAATTTTATCACATTATAAGTAGTTCACAAAATGTTCTTTAAAAAGAATAGGATGATGCTTGCTGAATTGCTTGAGCCGACTTTTCTTCTCTTTAAGGGTAAGGTCCGTATTGTCTAAAACATTATTCATAAGATCCACGAGACCATGTTCTGTATTGACGGGCGTCTGTCGTCTGAGCTCTGATTCAGTAATCCGAGAACAGTATGTCAAAGCTGAAAAACAAACACAGGGAATGATCAATATTAAGTGCATGGACAGAATTACTAAAAATCCTTGTCTGTATACAGCTGTATACGACACAACACTACAAATGCTGAAGGATAACATTCAATTATATGGACCCTGGGAACATGAAACATTTTTAACATAAATATAAAAACATAATAAGATTTCATTCACAATAAAAAAATAAATGTTGAAGAAAAAAGTAAATAAAGTGCAAGATGTCAAAGATTAAATATGTATGCAAAGATTTGACACTTCTTCATTTGCATAAGCCACCCGCAAAGGATTGTGGGATTGTCAGGGTTAGTGAATAACATCCCTTGTGATAGTGACGTCATAATCACAACAATCACCAGTGACATCATTGTGATTATTCTTAATTGTGACGTCGTATTTCTGCAGGATTGATATATTGTGAAAAACTGACCCTGAACAGACTGACATTGGTTCAATTGCACTGCCCTCTCTAGGCATTATTACTCTGTGCAAGATATGAAGTTATGAAAAAAAATATAAAAAGAAATAAAAAGTGAAAATCAAATTATCACTTATCTACTAACACTGACAGGTATAAGCCTTACTTGGCGGCAAATCGGGCTCGACACCAGAGAATATGTGAGACAGGCGGACGCGAACAGTAGATTCGACATCAGGAGGACATAGAAAAACCTCGTCACATCGATCCATCATGAACATGACCAACTGTCCGGACTGGTGAGGGGTTAGCACCTTGTTGTTTAGCACGCCAGGTGAGAAACACAACTCCACATATTCTCGATTGGAATTCTACAATAAAAATTGAAAACGATATTAACAAAATTACAGGCATTGCCAAAACGATTGTCAATATTATGACGCACATAACATATTTTATCACCCCTTTTAATAATTATAATATTCAGATAATTCTACCAAAACGATAACACTCAGACTGCTGTGTGTAAAACATATATCTTTATATATTACCTATACCTATAGGAGATTGATAAAATAATTTATTTGAATGGCCAAGGAATAAACGCAAAAACGTCATGATATAATACTTACTCTTTCATTTAGTTTAACAGCTGACTCATCAGACGCAAGTTTCATGAATGTGAGCAGACGTCGCAATTGTTCTCGAACAGGCTGAGGCAGCAAAATCACAGCTAGCTTAAGGGCGGTCAGAACTACATCTCTGCGACCTTGCATGTACAGTCCATATATTGCTACAAGCAATTCTGAGAGTTTACTCGACCACAGAGGTGTTTTCTTGTTTCTGTAATGTTCCGCAAGAAGTTCGAACAAGCGAAGTTTTTGTGTAAGTTCAGAATCCTCTGAGAGTGACATGTCCAGCATGTCGGAACCCTCAGCCAAACATTCGAGGCAATCTAAGGCAGCTTCAAACCACTTGTCTTCTTGTCTGAAAATATTAGGAAATCAACAAATTAAATCAACTGACACACAGGTGACACCAGTCACTTTTCAAAATACCTCACACACAAATGCATAACAATTAAAAGTAGACAAGAAATTATCATTGGAAAGATAAGAAACTGATGCTAATAGAAATTCTGACAAAAGGGTTTATATCAATTTGCTGCAATTATTATGTAATCTGATGCTTTTTTTTTCAATAAAAAGGTAAATGAGCACCCAATCATTGCCTAGAGACACCCAATTGTAAAGGATATTTACCTGTTATGTAGCAAAGAACTTGAGTTCTCTTTTCTTCGAAAGGCTAAATTGGAGAAAGCCATATCAGGTGCAGCAAGCTTGGTCGTCTGGTCGTGATTATAACTAAGGATGTTGTCCAAAATGGGAAGGTCTATCAACTGCAATAACTGAGCTAGTACCACCTCTCTCCACACTTCTTCCTCAACTGAAAGAAAAAAAGGGACTTGTGTTCAGTCAAACAAAAATGTATAATTCTGGTTAATATCTTGCATTATCAATTTCATGTGTCTACAGCAATCTCGTCAACACATAAACTCATCTAAAGTCGCCCACACAGGTTGGTCAAGTCGTCATCATTGATGGCAAGTGGTCAATACATTGGTCAATAGCGGAGAGGTTGAGTTGACCAACAATCGTTTCATGCCCACACATTTATTTACTTGTATATAATCTTTATAACACACTGTGCATACAGAGTTGCTAGCTTCTGCAGAAGTGAATGCGTGAGATTTGGCCCAGTTTACACTGAAATATCAAAGATTTATTCTCGTTCTCAATGCATGAGACAAATTAAAATGTTAAGAAAATACTTAATATCTAAAGAGTGAGTGAGACAGACACCAAATGCATGAATCTCACGACAAATGCATGAAAGTTGGCAGCCCTGGTGCATACTTTTCACTTAATTGTGAATCATTCATGCGCATATCAAAATTATCTTATGACATTACACCTACATTGTATTTTATTTCCTGGCTGAAATATCATTTGATTAAATTAAAAATAAAGTATCTAATACAGCTTTTGCTTTTTAACCAAACATCAACCAAGAAGTGCGTCTAAACTCTCCAAGACCAAAACAAGATATCATCCATTACTAAGATGCACACCTTCCATCTCTAAGATTTATTTGAAAAGCAACTTTTTGGCCTCAGTCATTTAGGAATATGAACATCATTCATTTTATGAGGTGCAAACAAACCTGAATCAATCTTTTTGCGCAACCTACCAGCAGAGGGCAGTTGAGATGACAGCTCCCGACTCCTGGTGTCAGGTAGCGAAAACTGTTTGGTGAAAAGCTTGGCAGGAGTAATTTTGCTGAGACATTCGTAACTATATCGTTTCCAAGCTCCAGTGATGTCCATCAATTCCTGAACTAACTGACTCTGTCCATGTTTGCTGGCTGATTGATTCAAAATGTCTGTATGCTCTATTACATCTGGGACAGGTTTTTCCAATCTGGAATATAAAAAATTCAGAAAATTATTTTTCAAATTAACAGATCATATCAAAATAAATAATTTATGTTAAAACATTCATTTATAAACCAAATAACATTAGTTCTACACATTTTGAAGTTTTTCTACAGGGTCGATTCAAATTTATAATACTTAAGAACAAGGTTTGGCAAATCAATTTACCATCATCACAAAACTGATGTACCTCTAGGATGCCTCTAGAATATAACTAGAGCAGAAAACCATAATATTATTAGCAGATAAGGTGGCTAAAGCATGTAAACAACAGCATGAGTGCACTCAAACCAATACGATAATGACACCATCATTTGACTGCATGATGGACCGAACATGTAATATAGACTGAATTCCGGTGATTGATAAATGATTTAAGATGCCTAGCGCACGTTAGATAAATAATTCAATTTAGAGATAGTGCGTCTGAGACTTGAGTTCGGTAAAGTGATACCATTGTCTGGGTGGACTGTGGTGGAAGTTAAACAAATCTTTGTGTGCGTGTGCACACTGCACAGAGGAGGTTCTGTTTGCTTGCCTAGAAAGGTATTTAAAGGACCTTTCAAGCTATGTGTGTCTATCAAACCTGATCCGAGAGCAAACAATTTGACCACAACAAACAGTTTTTGCATTTGACAGGGATCTATCAATTCATCTTCCCATGCTTGGATGGCCTCACACCAAAATGCAAAATACTTTCAACTTCTTGCATTGATTCTTTTGTGATATTTTTAAATTTCACTTGTTTATGGAGTCTGACAGTCAGCGCTTTGTAAAGTATTTTGGTCAAACTTTTTTAAAGAGCGTTATGCAATTGTTCACACCGAACATGTGTTACATTATCTCATATGTGACTCAAGCTATTTCAAGGAGGATTGGCAACTTGAAAACCTCATATTTTGCTGCTTGGTTGCAAAACAAACAAAACTAATGCAACTGGACAGTACTGGTCAATTAAAATGTATGAATAAGTCATTATAATACAGTGTGTGCGGTTTCATTTCTCATAGTGATTCATGTACTACACATATATTATCTAAGTCATACACCACTCTGTCGCAAACTATTGAGAAGGAAAATGGATCTGGAACAGAGGAAGATAATTAACCCACTTCCAGATCAACTCAAGACTCAAATATATACTGCACTTAAACTTAATTAATTACAGCACCATCATACAACATCTCACATGTGACGAAGTTCAAATTAAAATTAGCTCATAGTGATTACCTAACATGGAACTCCTGACTAAGCTATTGCGTTATTTCTATTTAAAAGTAAAAACACACAATTCATTTCTTCATGACAGACATAGTGTTTCTGCCCATTTACCTCTGGCTTTTGGTGGGTGTGGACACAACCACAGGTGCTTTATTTTCCTTTCCGGTATCTTCATTCTCATCATCAGAATCATCGAGAAATCGAAAGAATCTAGATGTGCTGTCGTCAAACGTCAAATCACCATTTCCTGTCACCACTGGTTCGAAAACATTGTTCTCCATCAGCATTGAACAAAGCTGCAAGACAGAAAATCATACATATAAATATAAACGCAAGTCTATAATTTAATAGCAATGAATGCTGAAACAGAGCTATGCCAATTGTTAAGCAACTCTCATATAGTACTGTGTCAATAACCTATGATAACTGGGTAGCTTCTATCATGCCTTGACAGTACTGTGTCAATAAAACAATGACAAGTTTATTGACACCGCATCCGTGATCTTAAAGAGATGATCTGATTGGCTGGTAATCTCTAACAGATTATCTGATTGGCTGGTTACAATAAGAGAGCAATGCCTGATTACTACCACAGTACTCTGTCAGCAGAGCCTTAGTAAATTAATAAACACGATGAAAAATTTTGTAATTTTCAAAAAACATTTAAAGCTCATTTTAAATACATCGTAAAACAGTTCTTGAATTTTTTATAATTTTTTTATATTAATAAGTACAGCCTAAATGAACGAATTGTACAATTTAATATATTGTATTACTTAGGCTTATGACAAGTTCAATTTGTTTAGGTGGGCTATAACCATATGAATACTGCTAACACAACAAAAAGGTCAGCAATATTTTTGATTTCACTTCATCCCTTAACCTTGTGTAATAGTGTTTCCACTCTTGACCATGTTGACCGCCTGATTTGATAATGACAGATTTTATAGAAATAGGCCTAACAAGTGAAATTGACTTGATATAAGCATTCCGTATATAAATTTATTTTCAAAGTTACAGTTAAATTGTCCAAGTTGTGTAATAATGTGTGTAATAACTACTGACCCGCCATTATTTACAATAAAGGCTTGAGTGTCTGAAATAATGAGTATTTGACATTGTATGGGAACTTCCGAAGTGCCACAATTTCCGCAGAATGAAAGGTAATGTAAGGTTTAATTAAACCATGAAGGAAATGCAACTTCTTCTCCATCCATATGATTTATTCAGATGGCATTGTTCCCGCAGGAAATAGGCCTGAACGTCATATAATTATTATGATCATGAAAAAATATTAGTGTACCACTTCAAAGGGTATTTTGTATTACTAACGGATTATCATTTTGACCTAACATGAGAAAGGATAATATCAAGTAATACAAATGCATTACCCTTCATTAGGTTTGATGGTTAAGAAGACAAAATCTGATTTAGACAAAGATAACATATGCAGTAATTGCAATTTGAGATCAATTTCAGGATTGCACAATGAACATGTAAAAAGAAGCCCTAGAATTAAAGAAATGGAAATTAAATCAAGACTATTTCTAGTGGTCATTACATAGATGCAGTGTAGTCTTATTCCTGGTACTTTTTTTTTGGCAGTATTATATCCAATAATGTATGTTCTGGCACTGGTAGAAATGGTTGTAAAATTGAGTTTATTTCAATATTGGTCTTAATTGCGCAGCTCAATATATACATACTACAGCCAATTTATTTCTTTAATGTTTTGCTTCCCGAATCACTACAGCCATAAATCTCATTGTGAATATTCTGAAAACAGTGACAGAACCACCAGTCTATATAATTATATGTTCCCAATGTTGGTTATTATTCTTCAGTAGATAAGCAGGATCAAAAGAAAAAAGGTTATTTAGTCAAGACTAAACTACACTAAAATGAATGTTGGCTTTCACTCAAACAAAATGTTAATGGTAAAAGCGCCACCTGGTGTATACTGTTACACATCAAACGAGTCAGACTGAGAGGCCATGTTGCCAATTTTATTTGGCTTGGAAAAAATGATGTTTTTTTCTATGCGGTTTTTCCAGATAAAAGGATGCTCCATAATGGAAAAACTAAGCAACAGAATAAATAGTAAGGTTTTTCTAAATAAATAGTTTTGGAATTTAATGTATTATTTTTCTAAAACAGGTGTAAAAAGTTAAGAGATATTTCTCTGATGAATTCAAATTATAAGCAGATAAGTAAATTCTATTAACCATACGTTAACAATATAGAAAAGAAAATATATATCGTTTGCTCTTATTCATTTAAATTGTAGCAATTTACTCTGCAAAACTGAGCTTTGAATACTAATTCAGAAATAACCAAATTTTATTGTTGTTACAGCCACTGAAAGTCACAGCCAATACAGCCGATGTACTTAATTTCAGCGTAGATCGAATTGAGTCATAAAAGATATTGAATTAGATGGTAACAAAAAGATTTGAGTGTGACACATGATATGATCATTAAAGCTAAGCCAAGTTCATTACGCTCATCCAAGCCAGCTCAGATTATCGCATCAGTCAACCGAAATCAAATGAGCCATAAACACGTGAAACACACACAGGTAGAAATTTTACGCGTCTAGACTGATCCTCCCAAGCTTAGGATAGATGGTGACTATCAAACCATTAAGATATCAACAAAATTATGAGGTATTTATTCTATAATCATATATTTTATTATAAATCATAATTTGATAATAGTATGGGTATAGCTAAAATTAGGATAGCCGGTAAATGTGATATCAACAAAATTATGAGGTATTTATTCTGTAATCATATATTTTATTATAAATCATAATTTGATAATAGTATGGGTATAGCTAAAATTAGGATAGCCGGTAAATGTGATATCAACAAAATTATGAGGTATTTATTCCGTAATCATATATTTTATTATAAATCATAATTTGATAATAGTATGGGTATAGCTAAAATTAGGATAGCCGGTAAATGTGATATCAACAAAATTATGAGGTATTTATTCTGTAATCATATATTTTATTATAAATCATATTTTGATAATAGTATGGGTATGGCTAAAATTAGGATAACCGGTAAATATACCTTAAGTGCATAATTATGTTCAGCTGAAGTTAATATTCTCTTGAAATCTCAGAGAGTTTCATATCTAACATTTCAATGTCATTGTAACTCATTATAAATAAATAATAAATAGACTACGACAGTGCAACTTTCGTAAAATATTTCTGATCACTGGCGCTTGGATTAAAGCTTCTGGTAGTTTATTCCCGAAATGAGAAGCGACAGCTGAGAAGGCACGAGTACTAAAGCTGTTACAAGATGATCAATTTAAAAAAAGAAGTTAAGGCAGCTAGCTCCCTTGCAGTGAAAACAGTTCCTATTTAGTCTGAGGACTGCCAAAAAAATTCTTCTCCAGGACAGCAAGCAGTCCAGGAATACAAAGGTGCTGCAAACTCTTGCAACTGAGAATTAAAATTTTCCATTTTGACTTCTATTGCAATTCTACTCTTAATTACCTTGACAGCTTTCTCCCTGGACACATCCTTCGTGAAGTTGACCTTTTCCGCATACAACCTCTGAAGCACCACATCGACGGCATCCGTCCCGGTGAAACACGTTTCGTAGTGCCTCATCTTGACTCTCCGTTTCTTGAGGTGAACGTGTTCTTTCAAGTGAGTTATGATGTCATTCCACATCTTGGTGGCTCTGAATGGCCCTCCTGAAACAAAGAGAAAAATCTTCATCATATATTGCATAATTTTGTCACAGTGGAAATTGCTGAACCTTACCAGCTTATTAATATGAACTTTCAGAGGCGCATATAATGATGAGATGACAAAGCTTGGGTCACAGTCATCCTCAACATTCGCTCCATCGGTATCTTACTTGCCTCAGAGGTTATGGGTAAAATGAACCACCAATTATGTCTCATGCTAGCGCTAAATCAAATGCTAATACCCAGCTCACGATTAGCCTTAATTAGCATTAATTTGGTTTCTGAACTGAACATTGCATGTGTTAAAGATTGCATACTATATGTATCTAATGTAATGTATTGTGCACTTTACATTGTTTGAATTGTATAATGTATACATGTACGAATAAATGATTCATAAATATATATATATATGGCTATGATGTTGAATATGAGAATGGCTGATTGTCACGTTATGTGGTATTATATGAATAAATGAATGAATGAATGAAGGAATGAAACTGAAATGATGAGCACTTGGGCCAGGAATCCAGAAGCCTAACCACATTAACAAATAACACAACAACATTTAAAATCTACATCATCCCCATCCTCTTCAAACAATGTTCAAGTTTTAGCACTCATTATTCACAGCTTATCATCATATGACCATGTCCTCTTTTATTTCTAAATGAACAGAGCAAATATGTTTTTGTTATCATGAAACTGATGGAAGCAAAGTTGCAGTAAACACCATCAAAATTCAAGAGGTCGAGAACAAAAAAAAGAGGTGATAGATGACCACGCAAAGGAAGCCAGCTAACCAATCATCCATAAACAGGTTTGTGGTGACCAATACTGATCGATGAGGTAGTCAATTTTTTCTGTTTTGTAATCATGATAACATATGACAATAACAAAATAACCAAGGATATATTAGTGAATTCATGCCGTATTATTCAATTGTAAGCCAGACTTGGAACATCTCGGTGGTGTTACCAGCCATGACACAATCAGCATCAACAGCATGTATGGAGTCTTTTCACTGAGCACTGTGACCAGCCCTGAATTCAGCAAGACATAAGTCTTTACTCTCCTCCTATCACTCATTTTGCTTTTCAGACATAGTAGACCATAACTAACCGATCTATAGATATAATTTTCTCTAGGAAATAACATAAATCAACTAAATGATATGACATCAAATATACATTAAAATGCACTAAAAGTACTGCTGCTAGGATTCACTTTGCTTAGGTCAAACAGTGCCAAGGGCGGGAACTTTTTCAGCAAATAGAATTGCAGTATTCTATCGTAGCCACCTGGTGGAAATACAGAGAACCTTACGTGAAAATCCGCTATTGGAAGTGAATACTTCAACTGCCTATGTCACTATGTCTCGATGCTACCTGCTTGAAGCTTAGTCAGCTTATATGACCAAATACAACAGGCAGATGTAATGGTAACATGGTGAGGCTGAGAGTCCAAAAACCATATCACACATGTACCCCATGAGCAGTGGGGTCTTTTACTTGCCCCAGCATAGACACTCGTGTGCAAAGCACCTCCAATTTAATGTCAGACATTCAAAATCCAACTGGGATGTGGCTCATGAACAATGATAAAGAGTGCCCGGGCAGGTAATCGAACCTGGGACCTTAAACACAAGGCAACATCCATAGCATGTATTAAAAGACAGGTCTTGTGATGATTTCAATTCAGTCTGAAGTAGGGTTGTCATCGATATGCTGTATATCGATGAATTGAGAAAATATTGATATCGAAAAACCTTTTTATCCTACATAATTGACTTAATTGTACATTTATGCCATGATGAGCACTTGACTACACAGCGAAAAATTGATATCACATGACAACCCTAGTCTAAATACTCTTTCCTGGGTAAAAATTCACATATATTTTACGGCATTTCCAGTAACACTAGTCGTTTAATCTAGATAACGGACAAATCAGCAGCACCTGTTATATGACATGGCTTTTCTCTTCATTATTCGCTCTTTTTTACCTGAGGTTGGACTTGCCTCAATTCCGCTGACTTGGCAAAAACATCCGTCTCTTGAACTATACTCTTTACACTGCTTTACAAATCTACAGGTTAACCAACTCTAAATTTGTAATTACAGTTTAACATGCAAAACAGATTAGGATCTAATCAATTGGATACATTAAAGCATCATTTAGTACACCCTCGTAAATGAAATATTTGCATTTCAAGGCCATACCTTCATTATACCTTTGAAGACATAAAACATATACTAATATTATATATACAAATTCAAACAACAAAACATGGACCTGAATTGGGGATAATTCTAAAATTAGCTGTACAAAGAAATTATAGATCTTATAACGAATAATGCATTACCACGATTTGAGTGTACGATTCAATACACATCTATTTATCGTGTTTATATAAAGACATTTCAATCGAAGCAACACGTTTTGTGCAGCTGTAGAAATGTGAACGGTTTGTCCATAAACAGGGACAACAATTTTAATGATTTCAAATATTATGAGATTTAACAAAAAAGCTAAACATAAATTTTCATCTGATCAGACTCCGACTCATCTGATCTTTACATTTCTTCTTATATTATCATATAGGGAAAATCATAAGAATGGATATCATATTTAATGTTTTAGTTTTAATTGATTCTAACTTAATTTGTGTTAAACCAACGATATATCCTAGTCAGCAGTTTGGTTTAAACTCATCATTAAAACGTGTGTAGTTTCCCCAATATTGATCACTACTAATTGATCAATTGAGAATCATCTTAATTGCAATTACCACAGTCATCGCGTGTTCATTAAACCCTGAATCAAGACATGACTGATACAACATGTCATGTGAGCTTTGTGCAGCTCTGATATGTTCTACATTGTTCTAGCTACACCTTGACAGCCCCCAGTCAATAGTTTGACATCACTAATCTCACAAGCTCTGAAGCCAGATGGGTGTGGTCTAGATCAATACGCCAAGCCCACTGAATGTTGATGAACAGCACTAAAAATGACAACTGCACCCAACTACAGTTTAAAGTTCTTATCACAAATCAGTAATATAATCAGTTTTTTCATCACTTCAATCATACATTATATTATACTAATTATACTAATGTATTCATTTTCTTCAGGCATATGATAATGTACCCATACAGGCCCAAGGCATGCATTTTTGGACTTTTAACAAACTTGATAACTAAAAGATGGATATAAATATTCATAAGTATGAAGACAAAGAAAACATCAATTGGAATAATATCAAACACACAAAAAATATACAGATAATATCCTCATTCAATACAAGTAATTCTTGCATAAAACCCTGAAATTATTATAAAATCTAACCATGGAAGGAAGAATTATTTGCACGATTTCATTTTCACACCTGGTGTGCACTTCCCCAAACACAAATCACGATTTATTTACCCATTATATTTGCTCAACTACCTCACATTTACACTACACGCCTTATAAATCTTTGGCTGTACAAGTTGCAACCTTGTCATGCTTATTGAACCAATTCGAGGTCTGTACTACTACCTTGGTCACTTGAGATCTAATTTCCTTGATTTCATCATGACAAATACCAATCATCAAAAAGCAGGAAATTAAACACAATTTCCTCGAGAAACATTACATGAAACAAACTAAACCTTAAATTATAAATGTAATCTTTATATGTCATTCAATTAATCTAAAGTGTAGATGTAATAATTGCCATGACAGGGTCTCCTCACCATATTTTTTATTTACAATTGATGTCAAATAAATTTATTGTCTGTTTGTCTGTCTTGTCTGCCTATCATATGAAGCCTTTATTAATATTTTTTTTAAATCCAAAATTATGCATAAATTATGCATGCTAATGTAATATACATATTCATAATCAACATATGATCAATGATAATATACCTGAGTTCTTTTTGGCTGGCATTGAGGTCGTGTGTTCTGTGGTCACCAAAAAATCTGCTAAGAAATACTCCAAGGTCCTGTGTCTTGAATACACAATTTTTCTGTAGCACTAATTATGTATGCTGACCACACATGTATTCACTATTGTCCATGGGTGGTGCTTGTATGACTGGTCATCTTATAATGGTCACCAATATATAAGCATGTATTTTATGTGCATCATAGTCAATGGAGATTTCAATGCATGTTTTAAGATGCAAAGTACTTAGTTTGAACCCCACCCACAGGACCCTCACAAAGTGACACCCAATCACGTGACACTTGCCAGCCCACTAAGTGGAGCTAAGCAATTGCTTTGTTTTTCTTCATGCTCTGAATCACATGGACCTTTTCAGCCATAGTCTATTTTATTGTTTGACCACTTTCAATTGGACTGCAATGAGAATGCAGTATATAGACTATGGACAGTATTACATGGGTCAATATTTTAAAATGAAGTACCCTGTAGTACCTGTATACAACATCTAAGATTTGGTGTGATTCACCAAGGTTAAGATACCAACTGTTCTGATAAGTTTTAAACCTCTATTCCAGCAACATTTTAAGGGTGAGGAGGTTTATTAACTAAGTGGTCTTTTTAGCTAGGTTTGTCACGTGTTAACTTTTACCGTAATAGAAAGGGAGCTTTGAAACGAGTTTCTAGCAGAAAAAAAAATAACATAAGAAAATAATAGAAACTGAGGTCTTCACCAAAGTGTAATTTCGACAAAAATTAGTATAATAGCCATAGTTCAAAATTTCAATAAACAATGATGAATTGTATAATATATATATATAGGCAAAGCTTTATGAAGAAATCTGTCTCTCAGCCCACCCACTCTTATACATGTTTAATTTTTCCAAAACAATAAATGCATTCACGATGTTTATGTATTTTCATACTTTACATGATGCTGGAATTCCCCTGCGGATGGTAGGAACAATGATGACTAAAAAAGGAGATTTTTTTCACAATGAGAAATTCTATTTTTTTTAAACACACAGTCACATGAACATCTGCATACAGAGGCAACAGGAAACATTCATAGATAATAGATTCCATACAAATATACAAGCAGTGTGGGAGAATAATGGAATATATCAAATATCAATGAACAAATGGTTACCATGGTAACCATGAGTGAATAACATTCACTGCATGTGGTCACACAACACAGAAGTGTAGGTCCCTAAATTCTTTGAACATCCAAGCTTTGTTTATAATACTTCCTCTTTTCATATCATCATACATTGTTGCCTAAACAATCACCAATTGTTCTCTCGAAAAGATGATTTGGGGGAGTTAAGTAAACCCTACATGGCGAAAACAGTCGGCATACGTAACACTAACTATTACAAAGCTTAAGTCAAGTAGATTGCTTTACTTAATGACGATAAACAATGAAAATTCTTTGATGTTTATATCTTATTAGAAACAATATCTCCACAGGGGGTTTGTTTTAATAACCCTGAACATGTATTCCTTCCCACTATCTACTTGTATGTCTATTTCTATGCTACTGGCCTGAAGCAGGGTCAGCCAGTGGCAGACATAATGATGATATGATAAGGCTTGGAGTCCATACCATGTTGCACATTTACCCCATAGGTGGGATATGTTACTTTTCCCAGCATAGACATAATATCTTAGGTTCTCGGTCATGAGTATCATCTTAAGAAGTAGCCGCCACACATGACACTAATAAGCTTGATAAGGAAACCAATATCTATAACATGTGTAAGTACATCATGTATATTTGGCATGTTTTCCTTTGAATCAATCATTATCCCACATTCTCCGTTCTATTCAACATTAATCAAGCATATAAGAATACTTTCAGATGACTTTTTTTGCTAGTTTTTACATACTTCTTTGAATAATTTTCAGTCAACTGCGATCATTTCCCTGAACTGATATACACTACAGTTATTTATGCAGACATTTTAGATGTATGCACTTTACCACTATTGCCATGAAATATTTATTCCCATGAAATTTATTTATTTATTCCCATGAAATTAATTTCACATTTGTGATAGGACACCTGGCAAAGGTACAATGGGGTCCATGAGCATGATGAGGTCATGTGGCATATTCTGAATGTGTCATACTGGGTTTACACAGTCACTGACCTTTCATGGTACAAGTGCAAAACGTAACTTTGAGCCAAGAATAAATGTAGTGAAGTTAGTCATCAAATGACTAACATTTGACTTGCACTTTTGCAAGTTAAACACACACACACTTGAATACCAAATTCTGGACACCAATGCATCCTGAAAATATTAAATTATTTACCAAATGTTTTGTCAGGTACAAATGTAATTAGTTGTAATTAAATTGTAATTTTCTCAATAGGTTGAAAATATTGTATTGATTTTGCAATGTGTTATGACACATACTTGTGTTCTACTGTTCTATAAATGCTTTTTTTTTCTTTTGGTCTTTTTTTCTTTTTCTATTTTTTGTTACTATTTATAATAAATTTTAAATGTTAAAAGAATAGGGGATAGATCCACCCTTGGGTAATAGTATTTTGTAAATACTCGGATGTATCCCCTTCAAACACTTCATATGTTATTTTTATATCACGTGCTATTTGTTACATATACTTGTAAATCAATGTACTTCAAAGTTGGTAAATAATATAATGTCTAAAAAAAGGACTAATGGATATACACTTTACAGCTAGATGACCTAATATTACAAGTGAACTATAATGATAATAATTACAAACACAGTTGGCTCCAAATTGTATGACCTTAATAGTGGAGTGGTCTTAATAGTGCGGTAGCCTTAAGATGGTCTACTATACTACTCTACCTGACAGAGGAATTGAAAAACCATGGGATTTTAACCCGTCATGAACCAGCTTAGTACAGTGTATATACATAGATATCATGGATATATACAGCCTATACCATAACTCAATTCTACAACAATATGTGATTTATAATTCCAACACAATCTGGCATAAGTAATTACATATATCTTGGGGCCCCACAAAAAAAAATGAAGAAAAAAACCCAAAACTCAAAGGGAAAAAAATCAGAAAGCCCCTCCCCCAATTATCTAACATACCCCGCCAAAATACTACTATAGAACAAGTAGAACCCTCCAGGGAAAACCTGTATCGTGTGTATTATAGGCATTTATCATAAATAAAATATAACATGTATATATGTACCTTGTATAAACAATACATGAGTTTATACAGACAACACATATACTGCCATATTACTGGCCCAATTATGAGGCATCATGCACTCTCTGTGTCTGGGAGAATTCCACATGAGAGGATAGAAGATTATCTCACCTGTGTGACTGCTGTCAGATTCCACACTATCCTTGCTATCGTTGTTTGGTTTTGGAAATGTCCATGTCTGGTCAAACACAAGGGGTACCCCACTCTCGTGGGTCATCTTAATCCCAAGTATTTCCACTGTATCACGTTTATTTGAGGAATTATCTCTGTCATTGTCATTATTATCCCAAAGTCTAAATATTCCAGCCCTGAATCTCCGTATACAGTCTTTCCAAACCATTTTGAGGCATGTCAGAATCAGAAATTAGCTCGAAAATAATTAGGCGCTCACTAGAAGTAGTCACAAACAAATAGCGTGTGTGTACTCTATGTCCATCATCCGCACAATGATCTCTTTCTGTGTGTAACTGTGATCGTTTTTGCTTTAGATGTTTACATATACACGCCGCAACTAGTGCTGCAGTAAAGTATCAAAAAAATCAATAAATGTCAATGAAATATAGAAAAATACTATTTGTCTCAACTATTGCATAGTGTTGCTCGCGTATGATATAAACATCCACATTCTGATATTTACATCGTATGCTTTGCCAGCATACAATTGTTACATTGCTCAAATGACATGTAATACGTTTGTATAGGGGTTAAAAAATGCCCTTATTTGCACAGCTTACACCCCTATATTGACAGAAAAGTGTCAAGCTATTAAATCATAACTTATTGTCCTGGTGTCACTTAAAAACTCTTCTCAACAAGAGTGTGACTAAGTACTTTTACCCCAGTTATGAATAAAATAATCACGTTTCTCTAGAAAAAGGGGAATTTTCGTGTTAAATAATGTATGTACAAATAATTTTCGTGAAAAGTCATATCCATATTTCAGTGTATTTCAGAATGTGTGAAGATCCAATTTAGAAGTGGTGAAGTGGTATGAAGGTAAAATGAAGTATTTCAATGCCAAGCCTTAATCATAAAGGTCTTTCCTAAATTCAACATATATCAACAAAACAATGCTTGTCCATCAGCTCAGCATAATCAACCTCACATGAATGTTATCTTTCATAACTATGATAATTGGATACCATTTAATTGGTTCATAAAAGTTGATGAAGATTGGCATATAGGGTAATCCAATGTCATAACTTAATAAGATCCAATTAAAAGACAATTAATGTAATATGCAATTTCATTGTGACACAGTTATCACAGTGATGTCACTCCTGCAACTGCTGAGCCCAGACTGATCTCAGCTCCAGGAGCGCAGAGTTTCATTGTAGCTGTGACTAGTCATGCGTGCGGAGCCAACACTAGCGCCTGTTTAGTGTCACCTGGGGCATTTTTGCTGTCCCTGCAGAGGTCCCCGTGAACATAGCTTGTTCTTCCACTATGAGAGCAAAGCTTTCTCCCGAACACTTGACAAATGGCCTTGAAATGGGTTCATTTTAACTTGACAACCCAGGAAAAAATATCCAGGGTTAAGCACTTAAAATGGGCGCTTCATTTTTACCTTTTTTTACCTTCAGGTTATTTAGCATTTCTAAACCCTAAAGAGGACAACACAGGCCTTCTATTGTAGCGTTTAAAGCACCTGTCTTATCCACATATTTCTATCGTGTCGACTAACTTTGGCCATGAATAACTACATGGATAATCGGTCAATGATTCCTTTTTTTTTAGCAACATTCTACACGTTTTATGATATATATATATGCAACACAATGAAGACATAACTATATTTATGTGCATTCTAGGAAAGCTAAATAGTATTGTCTGCTTCTAGAGAAGTAGAAACCTATGTAAGCTCATACGCCTAGGTGACAGTATACAATTGTATGATCTTTAATTTTTAAGAAACATGTGCTCATTTAGCTTCTTCGTGTTCCTTTACACTCTAACTTGTCTCTCTGTTATTCTGTCTATCTGTTATTCTGTCTCTCTTTTATTCAGTCTCTATGTTATTCTGTCTCTATGTTATTCTGTCTCTATGTTATTCTGTCTATCTGTTATTCTGTCTCTCTGTTATTCTATCTCTCTTTTATTCAGTCTCTATGTTATTCTGTCTATCTGTTATTCTGTCTCTCTGTTATTCTGTATCTCTGTTATTCTGTCTCTCTTTTATTCTGTCTCTATGTTATTCTGTCTATCTGTTATTCTGTCTCTCTGTTATTCTGTATCTCTGTTATTCTGTCTCTCTGTTTTTCTGTCTCTCTGTTATTCTGTCTATCTGTTATTCTGTCTCTCTGTTATTCTGTCTCTCTGTTATTCTGTCTCTCTTTTATTCTGTCTCTATGTTATTCTGTCTATCTGTTATTCTGTCTCTACGTTATTCTGTCTCTCCGTTATTCTGTCTCTGTTATTCTGTCTCTGATATTCTGTCTCTGATATTCTGTCTCTCTGTTATTCTGTCTCTCCGTTATTCTGACTCTCTGTTTTTCTGTCTCTCTGTTATTCTGTCTCTCTGATATTCTGTCTCTCTGTTATTCTGTCTCACAATATCTTGAGTCCCAGACAACCCATTCTGCAATATGCTATCCTTTATTGACCTGTCGGAGTGATCACTGACAACCCTTGACCCATAATTATATTCAAGGTCTTCAATAATGATGATTGCCTGACATGCCCATGCGTCCTTCACACAAAAGGTCAGTGGACACAATTCTCACACAAAAGCAAAAGCATATGCCAAGAAAATAGCCCTTGAGGGTCCACTGCTTGTGTCTAGTGGCTTTGTATGTTGTCCACAATAGTCTTGGTCAGTGAAAGTAATTTACTGGACCCAGGTCACACCTGCTCGTATATTATGTCCTAACAAAACATAAAGAAGTTCAAGATAGTAATGATCACCACACTATATAGCCAATGGCCCTTGATTATTATGTGCTAACAAGAGATTTATGAACTCGCTGAAAAGGTTGACATCTGGAGTGAATTATAGTGATCTTCTGTCAAGTTGATTGAATAACTGAGCATTTGCTGAGCATCAGAATAAACCAGAGCAATTGAAGGAACTTGACAGTCCTCAGGACTCACATTCTTGCAATACAATCCAACACTTCAATTTAAAACTGCTTCACATACTTTGCTAATGGAGAACATTTTCCATTTCTTTAACTATAAATTTAACCACAGGCCAAATAGAAAGGGATCAGAATAAATCTACCAATGTAAACAATAAGGGCAATTTGAAAGTTTTGACAGAAGTCAAATTACTACAATTGGCCATTTTTTGATCTTGATAAAGTTTTTGACAGGGTCAAGTTACTCTGCAAGACTCCACAAAAGCATTTGAAAGTGTTGAGCATCGTTGAAGCAAAGAAAAACAGACACATGCTGGAAACACCAACACCAAAAATCTTACTTTTTACAAACGATTTGCCGGTATGTATTAAACAGAATGTTGAAGTTGGCAAAAGAAATGTTTTACCCACTGTTACAAGTGCAAGAATATCATGTTACCCACTGCAAGATATCCAGTTCAACAACCTGCGAAAAACGGTAACATTTTAGATCTTTAGAGAGCATTAGATGCAGTGTAAAAGCATTGCATGTCAGTATCCATAGACTACCACAAGGCGTTTGATAAGGTGCTAAAGTGTTTCATGATAATGTCAGACCATCAGAGAGTTTTTGATGAAGTTGAAGGGGCATGCAATGAACCTGTTTAGAGACTCTTACAAAGATTTCGAGGTCAGAAAAGACCATTTTTGAGGTTAGAAAGACAAGGTGGCATATCACCTTTCGGTGGTGTTGCCTATCATCACAGAAAAATCCACCAGAGTAAATGGCTCACTCTATTATGAAGAACCCATAGATCATTCTTTTAGGACTTTGCCCTAAAGTTTTATGCCCAGGTCACACTCCTGTGCTTTGTGTTTTAGGCTACAATTTGAGCAATCACAGCAAAAAGATTTATACTATCCTCCCCTCCCTGAATTCTTTAAGGTCTTTGCTCTGCTTATGGAAACTATGAAAACCTTCAAGAATAACAAGGAAACATTATTAAGCCCTTCCTGTACGTTAAACACGAACAATTTCAAAATATGCATCTATGAATATTAATGACATCAAAGGTCATCTAGGGCAAATCATGTTTCAAGATTCACTCTATTCTGTTAAAAAGTCATGAGAAAATTTCACAAAAGAGCAGTTATACCACTGAAAAAATACACAGTACTATTTTGATGGGCGATAAATAACCATGATAACAGGAGTAAAATATCCTGAATGCTTCATTTTCGTGGATCCCAAATTTAAATTTGCGTTGTTGGACAATGTTAAATGTTAGTAAAGTGACACACTGTCTTATTAAAAGTACTCCTATTAAAATAATCTTATTAAAATACTCTTTTTAAAATACTCCCATTAAATTACTCTTCTTAAAATACTCTCATTAAAAAACTATTTTCATGGACAAAAAATACCTCTAAAAGTGAGTTAATTTGATATTTAATTGGTTAACGCAGTTTTATCCGCTCAGCTGGTTCATCAAATCATTCAAATTATGCAATATGAAGAAATGTAGAAATTAATCTATACTAAATCTGTTGAAGGTTATAACAGCTATTAAACTGAAACACGTGCAGAAATTAGTAAAACCAACAAGAGAAAATACAACCAACATCAATAACAATACAAAATTTACTCTTTATATTAATATCCCCAATAAACAGGCAAGGTTGCCTAAAACTAGTCACGACATGAATATTACATATAGTTAAGACATTTTCTAATGATACCATTGACATATCATTGAGCTGAGAATCTAATTAACTTGTTTTGCTACCAGCACCTACACACACACAATTGACATATAATTAATCAATTCAGTTCATTAACCATTGATTGCCACATTATTTAATGACCTTTGTTTCAGTTGACACTTTATTTTTAGAAGAGATTGAGAAAAACAATATGAAACACCCATGGATATAAGCAGCAACCAATACAACTTCAGTGTAAAAACAAAGCAACGTAAAAACACTTCTTTATTTACTATATATGCTAAAAAATAGCTAAACATAAGCCAAACCCAAATTAGACATGTTTTGTTATATAACCTTCTATTTTTGACTGTTATGAAACTCGTGATTACTATAAATGAAGATATTCATATATCATTACATTATCTGAGGCAATCAAATGGTTTTGTATCCCGTCATATTCATGTAATGACTAATCTATATTCATTTGATTTATCTTAATTCATTAATTTTTATTGATTTTAGGACTATTTTTGTTTTCGCGTGGAATTGTCGTGGTCAATAAAGTATGCGAATGCTAAGCGTATGATTTCTAAACAATGTTAAATGAATTACATTAAAACTGCATGATGATCATTGATCATACATAAATATATCATTCTATTCAAATTAGTTCTATAAAAGATTGTCAATATATTTTTGTTGTGACAAGATCAGGGCTTCGGAGTCAGGTAAAAGAGATGACTCCGACTCCCGACTCCTTTTACCTCCAAACGTCCGACTCTTGACTCCCGACTCCTTGTATCGCAATCGCATTGTGAATAGTAAAAAGTTTTAAAAAAAATCGTATTATCTGTATGGTCATATGTCAAGTACATGAAGTACAATACACAATTTGTATTCTCTAATTAAGTAATAATATGACTCAGTTTTGATTTGGGAAATGAGATACATAATGCATCTGCTATACTGCCCAGAGAGCCATGCAGTTCTTGTCAGCCAAAATGTTAAATTTTTGAGGAATCTTCAGATTATTTTTCGACTCCGACCCAGACTCCACCCAAAACCCTCCAACTCCTCGACTCAGACTCTGAAGCCCTGGACAAGATAGACATGGAAAATGCAGACCTCTACAGCAAGCTCTTGCCACTCGCTAGACAACAAAGACATGATTATATAAATACTTCATCTCCCATTATAGATTATCAACAGAAATAGTTATCAGTTTGTTCTGTCCTACATGCCGTCACTCGTTTGAAGAATTTTTTCAGCAATTACGAGAAACAAGCAATGTAAATATTGTCGATCTAGTGACTATGGGACAGATTTAGAAGACCACCGGGTCACCGCCCTAAAAACCATGATAAGGTCACCTCTAAAACCATGGTTAGGGCCACAAGTGGCATACATACCCAGCGACACAAAATATCATGATAACAACAAAAATATATGAACAGTACAATACATAGACACATTATACAGATATCTTAGTCAATTTCTCTGCCTATTCAATTTCTCCTATTACAAATTTACACGCAATTTAATAACACAAACGTGATCATTTGTTATATGTCATATTATAGGTCCGCCCTACAATTTAGTTCTGACAGTTTATGAAAGACAATGCCATGAACTGTCAGGAGTGATACAGCAATGACAGTTCATCGGTCAAACTATACAAACAGCTAGCCAAGGGCAGAAATTGAAAAATTAAGTGAACATCATTATCTGATTAATCTCCAGCTATTCATAGAATCCCCTACAGCAAAATCGGGGAAAGTAAGGGCAAAAGTTTAAACAGAGGTCATGGCTTCCAATTTAATGATTTACATTTAATATCATCTTCAGGAGAAAATACAAGAAATATGTTGCCGTATGTGTGAACATGACTACCAGAAGACTTCAAGCCATTCAGGCAACAACAAAAAAAAAATATATATATAAATATATATACCATATGAAAAATTAGTTTCTTAGGCCGACGAATCGTTTAATAATCTTTTCCATAAGATTGTGAAAATTGAAAATATTCTTAACATTGGTGTCAGATTTAGTGGGTGGCAGTAATCTCTTAATCAAGTCAAGTCGTCAACAGGTAAACTCGTCATCATTTTGGTCAAGTCGTCAACACAGTCTGGTCAACTCCATTTAGTCAATTGGAACATAATTCAGTGATAACGGCAATTTCGAATTCGCTGTTTTGAATGACCTTAAAGGTGTTAGCCTATACATTCGCCTTACTCTAATATTTTGGAAAGTCTACGGAGGAGACAGCTCAATAAATTACTCTTTTAAACTTTATTATTAATTACGTTACGAAGTAGTTGTAGTAAAATTTTATTTAAAGTCGTTTTAAATCGCGGTGTCACATTCAATGTACAATACAAAATATATGACCCAAGCCGAAGCTTCTGTAGACCTATTAGGAACAATAATATACAGTTTGGAAAGTATAAGTATAGATTTAATCTATAAAACAATCTATTCTACAATATAGTATATATTTATAATAATAATAATAGCACACATATAAAGCACTCCATCGTACAATTCAGCACCTTTGGAAATAAAGATTGCACAAAGGATTCTTAAATATTTCAATGCACAAATTTTGACAAGATTAGTCTGTCACATCTAGTTATAAAAAATTTATATTCGTATTATTTTGAATCGCTCATCAATTTTCAATTGATTCTGAATACACAATGTCATAGTTGGGTTTGTGAAACATAACCAGGGTTGGCAGATTTAACCCACCCACTGGGTTTTACCCGGGTTAAACCCATATTAAACCCTTGTTGGGCTAATAGACATTCTGCCCGAAGTGGGTTTAACCTGGGTTAAACCCACATATATGTGTTTCCAGAGGGGTGGGGCCAGCTGGGCTTCCAACCACTGGGTGCTGGGTTCATTTCCCAGTCGAGCCTTAGTTAGATGGCTGTTTCATCCATCATCAGCTTTTGTGAGGGTTTTCGTTAGGTTTAACAAACTTTTGGTGGATTAAACCCATTTTGCCCATTTTATACCCAGTGTGTGATAGCCACTGAAGTAGTTTAAGAAAGACAAACTGCTATTTCTCCTTATAGTCACTTTTATATGTATTTCTACAAATTTGGCATCCCACGTGTGAGCTTGCAGGAAGGTTTTGGCCAGGTTTAACCCACTTTTGCCCGGGTTATACCCAGGGTTTAATCGCTGGGCTGGGCTAAATTTATTTAACCCGGGTTAAAGTCCAACCCTGCTATAAATTTGGTAAAAACAATTTTAGAATCCAGAATCATGCGGCATTCACTAGTAGTGGTGCCAAGGATGTACAAAAATAAATTTATAACTTTGACTTCGGAATTTGGGAGTTAATTAATTGCTAATCTGCTAATTGCAAGGGCATCACTGATGTGGAGTGTGCTTACTGAAGCTCAGTGTGAACATCAAAGAATCACCCGGGTCTAAACAATAGCATTTTAAATACACTGCATTTTGTATATTCATGATTTCACCTGGAGCCAGCAGGTGTCAGCACGACACTGATCAAAATTTAAATGATAACAACTAGGGGGCGACAGATGTCACTTGCTGCCAAGGGCGGATCCAGGAAAATGTTCAATGGGGGAATGGGGACTGGCGGTTATACATTAGCTTACATTACTCGTTAAATATAAAGTGGCGATGGTTTCTGGTTTAATCTACTCGCAAAATCCGATTAATACAATAACTTTATGTGAATCAGCACAAATGTTTTGCAAATCTATGAAGATGTAGGTCCTATACCAGAATGGTTCGAAAAGTCTTGGGTGGGGTCTTTTACTTGCCTCAGCATAATTGTACTTTGTTTTGTAGTAATTCCTGTCCATTTGGTGCTGTTACATGCTTCATTTTAATATACCACTGAAGATTTTTTTATAATTAAACACGTTAAACTACAATTTACAGCATGTATATATATATATATATATATATATATATGTCCACTTCATAAGCCTTTTTATTCAGACACTACAGAGGATAGATACGCCATCTATTCAGACACGATACAAATCATGGGTCCATATAATAGAGTACACTATTACTTGACCAGACTAGTGATATAATAAGAAAAAAGAATGGTAAAACATGATACATGGCAACTTATCAGTTATAAAAAAAACCATAAGTGAAACGTTCAGTTCCATGTTTACATTGAAATTTATAGGATGGACCACGGAATTAGTAACAACTTGTCAAGCATAAGGCATACATGATACCAGAATACATGCACTCAAATTAGGCCTAGACCTCACAATAGGCTCACATGCATGGCAAATTAAAATGTAGGACCTATTCTGCAGAGCGGAACAGGTGCCCGTTCTGATCCTTGCTTTTGGAAGTCACAGCAGGGCGCTTTCTTGGCCTTTCTAGCCAAACCAAACAAAGAACCCTTATAAAAACGTGACCAAACCATCAACCTAGAAAAGTATATAAATGTTTCCTACCTGCTTTAGACGCAGATCGAGCTAATTCGACATTTTCACGAGAAAACGACGGCCGAGGACTCGAACTCAAATCGGCCGCCATGGTTTTGAACGTCAACTTGCGTGACGTCATTCTGCTTCCGGTCGTACGTCACATCCGTAAACAACTTTAGCTTGGCTTCACTTGAGAAGATCACACTGGATCATTCCGGAAGATTAAACGAGCAGATCACACACTGACAGAGTAAAGTAATCTAACTAAACTTCAAGAGGTTGAGCGCAGGTGAATTTAAATGCAATTTATGTGTAGATCTTACTGACACTTATGGTTTCTCTTCTGCGCAATTTGCAACACTGGAGTCTCAATGCTTGTTTGTAAACAGTGGCTTCATCTGATGAAAGATGTGCTGATACACGAAAGAGGCTAATTGGTAATAGAATTTACATTTAAAGTGTTTTGGGGGGGGGGGGGGGTTAGTGGGGGACATGATACACATTTAACTAAAAACACTCAGTTGTATATCTATGCTGGCCTTTCTTAGTTTCTATTTTGCAATTTTACAAGATCAATAATCAATGTCATCATGACTCACGTCAGTCATGAACATTCCTCAAACACATATTTGCAGTAATAAGCTAATTGTGGAGTCTCCCAAGGTCTTTTATCATGACTCAATCAGTCGTGGATATTTTTGTAAAAAAAAAAACAAGTGGAAATCGAAAAATACGGTTTTGACTTTTCAATAAAACAATTCAAGGTACAGGTTAAGAACATATAATTCTTAACATTCCAGGGAAAATATTTTTAAACCATCGTAATATGTACTTCTTGGTTCTTTATAAAAATGTATCTGCACATTTTGGTTAAAGAGCGGAACTCCATATTAATTGAATTAAAACTCTACTACTGTATATATACAAATTATACATAGAATATCATAATAATGATATTCACCATTGAGATGTGATGTTAATAGCCTTTATAATAAGGTTTACTTTCTCAGCTGACCAGCATAAATGGCATCATGTCTGGTAACAATGAAGATGTTGTTCATTGTGGTGCATTAATTGTCTTTAAAACAACAGATGCTCAGTGTAGATTTTTCAACTACTATAAAAACGCACATCATATATGCAGGTGCCTTTGAAACCTTTCTATTGGAATAGAATACGTCAACATCATCTTCTCAGTCTTGAGAGTCAGTGGTTTTGGGAAGGATGTGAGACTGGCTGAACGAGACTCAAGTGTTTAAAACCACAGCTCTAATGCTCCTCTTTATAATATTCTCAAGATTTATTGTTTATTAATTGGCTGTCAGTATAATCACCTTCAATATTACATCAGCAAAGTTGAGTCTCTTCAAGAGTGCCAGGATAGTCTCTGGATCAAGTTGGTTAAGGTCAATAACCTGCTTATTTAAGGGAGGTTAGACTCGGGAATGACATAGTATTCATGCATGCTTTGTTCCATGGCTATTTTTAGTTAAGCTGTAAATATGAATCATAATAAGTGTGTAAAATTGATGATTGTATTGCCTGAGTGTTATCACCCACTTAAAGCTGCATTCCAGATTATTGTATTGGAAAAAAGCCAATAGTGTGGTAGTTGTGAACAGAATGGATTTTGAGTCTAATTGCCTTATTTCTGCCAAAAGTAGCGCAATAGTAAATAATTGCATTTTGTCATCAAATGAGGACAAATCGGGACAAAAGTTCAATAAACTGAAGGAGACAAAGCCATGACGGCAATATAAACCGAGACATTCTGCTGATATACATCCATTTTGACTTGAAGACTTGATCGCTCAACCTCACTCTGCTTGGAGATTATTAGTAGGCTTTTCCTATGGATTTAAGTTTATATAATTGAAATATGTGAATTGGATCTCAGAATTCTCAGTGTGGAACTTAATGTGTCAAATGCAAGCATAACAAGTATTCAATTCTGACATAGCAGAATTTAAAGGTCCTGTTTAATATCACTTGCTGGAGTTTGAGGATATGCGAAAATAAACTATGCAAAAGAAAATTAATTTCTGAATTTAATACATTGCATTGCCTCTGATACATATCCTAATGTTATATAAAGAACTTTAGTTTTAAGTGGTTTCAGCTGTGTTTTGATTATTCCAGGAACTGCCAACATGGAAAAAGATCAAAGTAATCCAACGAATAACCAAAAGACAACAGACTATGAACCTCCTCAGGATTATGATCCATTGGCTGATTCTGCAAATGGTGAACTTCCAACTTCTCCTCTCCCCTCATCTGAAAACTCGGAGACAAACAAACGTCAGCGAATGAACACACAGAGTCCTAGGCCTATTAAACCACAGCCAGGAACCAGTCCTCAGCATACTCCTTTCATGGTGCCACGTAAGTCCTATCAAATATTAAGCGTTTAAAATTTCTAGTTTTATAACCATAAAACATAAAATACATATATATATGAAACCATATTTTACTTTTTTTGTTACCATTTGGTAAAAGGCTCATACATCATCTGATGTTGCCTGCCACTAAAATATGTCATATTTACTATATTTACTAATAATCTATATAAATATATATTTAGCTTGTATAAGGGGAATGTAATAGAATTGAAGTATTAAAATTATCTGATGTTATCAATTCTTGGGCTTTTTGTCTTATTATATATACTGTAGTAAGTAAGGCCTTATCATTTGATAATGTTTATATGGGACCTTACCTGATAATGTTTATGTACATCTTTCAGCATCACCACCCAAGTTTGTATCAATAGAAGAGGTTATGGCCGCAGCTAATGGAGTCACCAATATGAGTCTTGCCCATGAAATTGCTGTCGATAATGAATTCAGGCTGGAAAAGTATGAGCCTGAGGATAAAAGGTGAGTGAATCATTGTGTTCAAATTTCTATATGCTTAATTATAAGTTGGACCTTCAAAATTTAGAGGCAGCTTGTCACTCAATGTCAAGACACAACTGTTACAGTTACACAACATCTATTTTTGTTCACCCCCAGAAATTAAACTGCTTCAAATTTATAAGGCCCAGGTTTATTTGTGACATTATTTGATGCCATTGTGATAAGGAGCTTCTATAAATGTAGTTACTTTTATCATTTCAGTCTAGAAAAGAAAGTGAAAGAAATCATGCACAAGGCATTTTGGGACAGTCTTGAAGATGACTTGAAACAAGATCCTGCTGACCACACTCATGCGATGGTACTTATGACTGAGCTGAGACAGGTCAGTGAGAATTTACTATATAATAACATCTATATATTCCCCTGCTAGTGTCACCACTAACCATATCCATTGATCAGGCGGATTGAAAAAAAAAAAGGTTTCTGGCTATTTTGATGATTGTTAATAAAAATAGGGTCAGAAGGTTAAGGAATTTTCAATAATTGTTTTTAAAGTTATTATTTCAAATTTTAAAAGAAAAGAAAGAGGGCTTCACTTGGCTTACATTGTCAAAATATATATCAATGCCTAAAATGCGTAAATAAAATGTCAAGGTGGGCCTTGCGAAGTCAGGTTGGTCGAAAATCGGAAGCAATTTTTTCAGTCTGCCTCATGACCAATCTAGATAGATAGTTCTTACACTCAGTAATGTACCATAAAAACTGATGAAAAATGACAGAAATAACTTGGTCATATTTTCAATAAATATTTGACCAATTTGTTTCATTGATGATTGTAAGAAGTTACAAATTCTTTCCTAAGTCCTTCTATATATGCTGCACAACTCAACTTCTCATATTGAAGTGTGAATTTACTCTCTTTATTTTAGATGCTGTTAGATTTGCTCCTTCCACATCACAAGAAAATGAGAAGCCACATTGGGGAGGTGATGGACATGGATCTCATTCGCCAAAAAGCCGACCACGATGCCCTAGACTTCCAATATTACGCTCAGTTTGCGATCTCAATGATGGAGAGATTGTGTGCCCCTGCCCGAGATGAACAAGTGGCGACCCTCAAAGAAATTCCTGACATAATTACACTGTTCAGGTGAGTAGATGAAATGGATGTACAGGTGTATTAAATAGAAGAGTGGAGCACCATGAGCCGTTTTTAACTTTTTCCATCATGGAGCGTGAAGTGAAAGTCGTAGTCTTACTGTAAGCATCTTACATCCTGAGTATCTTATGTAAAATGTTGAATTGTACATATCATTTGTAAGAGGGGGAAATGCTGTCTTTAAGAAATGTGGTCAAGCGGCTCATGGTGCCCCGATCATGGGGCACAAAATCATGGCCATTTAGAAGGTTCAATGGATCAAAGTGCCCCATGGCTCAAGGTGCTCCGCTCTCTCCTACTGCCACCCAAGGCAATTGATCAATTTGGCCTTGTAGGACAGGTGGTCATTTATAATGTAATATAGGGTAAAACAGACAATGAAATTCAGGGCAGGGGAAGTGACTGTTCGCAGCAGGTGACCATTCTACATGTTCTATGCAGGCTGTTAAGGCAGGTTTGGCTGGCTGTCTTCATTTCACTTCATGCCCTAAGAAACTGAACCATACAAATACCTGCATGGCATGAAATTGGGTTACCTGCTAACTGTTCCGCATTTATTTAATTAGCACCTTGGTTTAATGAACGTAATTATACGATTATATCAATTCATTTTGCACTTTCTCTCAAGTACGCAACAAAAAACGAACACCAAGCCTCTACCTACAACTAAAATATTCAATGTGTCCCTTTGTAGAACAATATTTGAAACACTGGACCTTATGAAGATGGACATGGCTAACTTCACAATCCAACAAATGAGGCCATTTATTCAGCAGCAGTCAGTGGAATACGAACGCCTAAAATTCACGGAATTTTTAAAGACCCAAGAAGGTATGTTGGTCACAACTGATGGTTAAATTCGCTGCGTGTCAGCTAACTCGAAGAGCTGTGATAGTTATATCAACTGATTGTGTCATTCAGAACCACCTTTCAAATAATAACTCATTTTTGTGGTATTTTGTAATAATTAGCAGCGGCATGAAAGTTGAGCAAAAAGATAAAAGAATCATCACCTAACCAAATGATATTCGGTTGCAGAAAACAACTTGGATGGCCTACTCTACACCAAACAATGGCTAACAAAAATGGCTGATAAACTGCAGTACGTAGACAGTGAAATTGACACTCCCCGAGCGGCCGCTACCCCAAGAGAGAAGCAACCGACTCCAGCGACAATCCTGAACATGTCCTATGTTGGCTTATTGGATTGGGATGAAAATACACCTTTCCCTGAGGTAAGTTTTGGTTCAGTACATTTGTGTTTATTACAAGAAAATGATCCAGATTCCGGTTGACACATTGTACTGGTCTTCCTTCGTGTACTGCAGCTTTCAATTTTAGACACTTTTTCAGTGGGGTAATAAATTTATGGTATCGGATAGATAGGTAGATAGATTGATAGATTAAATATAGTGTGGAAAGTGCAGTCCTCTAATGCAAATTCTTGCCACTCACGAGGATTGATGGATGAGGTAAGAGGGAGAGAGGAGTCCTCCCGCATGTCAAACAGAAACGAAGATGGATGAATAGATGGACTGGCTCTTTTACCAAATGCACTGACTGACTGTTGGTTTGGTTAATTCAGTATGTTCCTACATTGACTTATGTACTTGATTATTTACAGACGTTAGTTTTGGACCACCAACGATTCATGGACCTCAAGGACCGGCGTCAACGCATCACCCTCATTTCTTCAATTTTGCTTGTCACGTTCAACACTGTTGGTCCTTCCATAACTGGAATTTCTGACTTTAAAGCCAAATTAAAAGATGATATTACTGTCATTTTGCAAGATGTTCCAAATAGGTAAGCGTTATTCTTCATTGGATGTGCACATTACAACTGACAGACTGTCACAAAAAAAGATACACTTAAATTTTTACTTAAGGCCACATCATAGATGACCCTATCTCTCAGTTCAGACCACATTCCAAGTAACCTCACTAATTGTAACTATTAAAAACTTCTCTGTTTCAGTGAGATGTCGGCCAATATTCAAAATGTAGCTGAACAAGTGAAGAAGGATGTTGAAGAGTGTTTGTCTAAACATGGTTTCTCTGCTTTGGATGAAAAGCGAAAAACATCGCTCGATGGGCAAATCTTACAGGTTTTCGAAGAGCAACACCCGGTTCATTCATTGCTCAGTAAGTTAGATATTTGAATTCACTATCTAGTTTTGGTAAAATATATTTAAGATATCGAGTTTATTTTGTTTTTGGGACAAAATAGATGAAACTAAAAATGTTTGTCAAAATGTAAAATATCATAACTACACTACTTCTTTAGGCATTAGAGGGACCACCTGTAACTTATCACCTACTTTTGAACACTGATAAGTGGCTGATTATGTAATTGATCAAATTTTTGTCTTACAGAAAACAGAATCATGGGCTTCATTATGGAAATACTGTCAACCACAAAACCAGGATCGCTAAAACTGCCACCTGGTGTATCTGCAGTTGCGGAAGACCTCAATGCCATCTGTGGGGCATTTTTTAGATTAGTGTCTCATAACAGAGCTGTGTTTGGACCTTTCTATGCTGACATAATTGCATCATTGTTAAAAAGAACTGAAGATATCTCACCACGATGATTTTAAGTGTTGCATCGAGACAACTCAATTGACTGTTTCTCAGTTTACTGGCAATGTGTTTTACTGCAGTTTCGTCAGATTATGAAGCATGAAGTTTTAATTATACTGGTGACTACGTATTGTTATGGCGTCGTGTTCAGCGTGCCTATTGTGGCTGTAAAAGGAAAGTTGGGTTTGTTGTATGAGTAATTACAGCTTTAAAGTATAGTCAATCATGTGAGATATTTTTGTGTCTCTCGTCAGATTTTAAGAACTTGTTCTCTTTGGATTGATGTGATGAAATTTTTGTATGTGCTATGATTAATCATATATTCATAAAAGGTTGGTGACTGACACTGTGTGTCATCAAAGTCAAAGTATTTATAGTACACATAGTACACATAGTATACATAGTATACATAGTATACATAGTATACATAGTATACATAGTATACATAGTATACATGCATGATTTGTTAGGTGACCATGTAGTGGAATTGGCACATCTTATTTAAAAAAAATATTAATTAGCCAAATTTAAAGTTCAGTATCAATGCAAGAAGTAATATTTGCACTTCGCAAAGTTCTAGGGTGAAAACATGGATAGGAAATATAAGTTTTTCTAAAAAATACAAATCAAGAAATGTCGTAATTCCACTTCATGGATCTGATCAACTGTTCTTTAAAATGAACGATTGTAATTATGTTATTAACCACACACTGGTTGCTGGATACATGTACATGATAAATATTTACACAATGTAATATAATTATGTAGACATCGTCACCCCAGATAATATTATTATATTCGTATTGTGAATTAACTACAAAATAATTAAAATAAATTATATTGTATGTCATTGTGTTGAGCAAAAAATTATTGTACACTTCATTACATGTATATATGAGAAAAACGAAAGAAGCGCAATGGTGTGGCCTTAATATGCTTAATTGATTTGGCCCTTTAAGGCAAGTGGCTGATTATTAGGGGTGAATGAAATATTAGGGATTGATCATTTACACAATTTTGCAGGAACCAGATTTCTAGAATTATTAAAATAGTAATCTACTGGATGATGACTAGGTGCACCAAATCACAAAACTGTTCATTTCAAATAATTTTGTGTATGTACAATAGATATGCATCTTTTCAATAAAAAATTACAAATATTCGTAACTCTCAACTTATGCACCAAATGCTGCTGCATGTACATGTACTTTTAGATCCGGCTTTGAGTAGCAAACTGTATCCAGACAGTTCTGTTTTGTGGTAGGTAGAACCGTACAGCAGAAATTATCTAGATTTGTCTAAGACCATTTTGACAGGTCATTTTTAATGAAACTAACCGTATTCCATGAATGTACATGTACGAGAAAACATCAAAAGTTTTACAAATTACTTGGCAAAATGCAACATCATTAATTAATTAAACAATATCGTAGGCCTATTTTTTTTCTTTCCGCTGCTTGTACCTATCCCTCCTCCCACAACTTCACAAGTTGTATATTTTAAGAGTAGGATGATCCAGATTTAAATTTTAGGGGATGTGTACAATGGTACATCTGTTTTTGATTATATGCATCAACAAAGTAATCCAGATTGGTCGCAGGTCAGTCCCAACTGTGTTGATACGATTTGTTAAAAACGAGGTTTAATTGCTCTGCCGGTGTCCTCCTCTCTGGTGTCTTGAGTAAGAAATACTCAGGTTGAGTCTGGTGAATTCTGTTATCTGATTGGTTGATATCTAGCATCCACACATTGTGATGTCACCTTCGGATTCACAGACCCGACCCATCTCATTACTTCAAAGTGAGGTTTTGGGACACGATTTGTGACATGCGTATACCCTGAAGATAGCCCTGGATGACCATGCCGCTGACATATATATATACATGATATATCTCGCGTCTAGACCTATAACACAATATAAATATGATTGATAGACTTTAAAAATGCCAGATATATATAACGAACAGATTCTCAGTTCTGTGACAAAAATTAGGTCAATGACTGATAGGAGATTGGGATCTGTAACGTGCATAAACGTTATATCAGTTTGCTTCGTGAAAAATTGAAAAACATAGATTAATCTCTTTGCTTCTTTGAAAGATATGAAACACAAATCTTATGGCTGCATATATTATGTAATTATACTTTGTAACATGTAAACATATTATTAAAAAAAAATATATAAAATAAAACATATTATTAAAAAAATATAAAAATTTCTTTGGACTGGGTTAAACTGCCACACTCATAGCTCTTTTCAAGCTGCTGGTAGCTGAAGGTTAAGCTCTATAAATAGGCGATGTGGTCATCCGAAAAAGGTGATGGTGTATGGTTACAAGTTCTTTTTATTAACTTCTGAAGTGGTAACCAAGGACGTTATCCTTAAACTTTGGTCACTGTAGAGCTACCTCAGGATAGTAGAAATTTGGAAAAAATGTTTTCTTCATGTGACATTATTCATAAATATCTACCGACTATTACTGGTACAGTAATATAAGAGCTTTACTTGTTATTCATTTCTTATTAAAGCTTTCTTATAAATGATCATGAATGTATACAATGTATTTGCATATAAGTAATTGCAGGTGCTGCCATCTGCAGATTAAGATTACATTTTGATGTAGCGCCACCTTGCGATTAGTAACAAAAATCCAAAATGGCAGCGCCCATGAAGTGCATGCGATGCAGCTTCTCTAAGGTCATATTTACCTTGAACTGCAGGTAATTTGCCGAAGACATTCGTGTTTGTAAAGTTCTGTGATTGAGTGCACTCATTCGTCTTCATTTGCTTGATTAAACTAGCCGTCATATAGCTGTCATTTGTTGAATTTCGCAGTGACAGTATACTGCCAAGGATAATCTAGACTTGGGATGTCAGTGTCACTCACTCAGTCACTGTCTGTTGACAAGTGTTGTATGGAACAGTATGATCAGCATGAACTGTTACATTTTATGATTGAATTAATGAGGATAGAATTGATCAGTCCAGCCATGTTTTAACAATTGCCCCATGGCCCATGATGGGTGGGCCGAATCTTTATATATAAACATTTATTAACAAATCCATATCAATAATTAAGATACATGTGTCAAATTAAAACATCGAAGCACTAAGAAAACTTTACCTGAAATGGCATCCATGCTTTGACCGCTTCCATACTATGACCACATTTTTATGAAAGTGGTCGAAGCACGGAATCAATAATTAATTTCACGGCCGCTGAACAACGTGAAGGTGTTGCTACTGTATTTTCGGACTGCAAGTTTTCTTAGTGAGAAGACATTATGTATAATATTGTATATACATAGAAAAAGAGAATATTTTATTTGTCCCACCATACACAAGAACAATATCGTTCTGGGTCCCGTCAATTTAACATTTCTTAATTCATCCAAGTTCGAACTAGCTATGCACCTCATACAACTGACAGTGACATGCAGCTGAGATGGGCATAGTCTCCAGCTTTTGGCGTCTACGGAATAAGTGGCAGTCAAAATTGCTTGGTCTGGGATCTGGATCAGGTCATGAAGACTGGCTGGTCTGGGATTTGAACCCAGGACCTTCAGCCAAACTGGCCAACGTATTAACTGGCCAACCACTGGGGCCTCCCAGCTGCAATATCATGTGTTCGAAATTTCAAACACAAAACTGTTTGATTCTGTTTGACCCATAAAGCATGTGATCAAGAACTAGGTTATGACTCAGCTGCAGAAGTTGCTACTTTCTTCATAATGTCATTTATTAATCGGAAAATTTATAAATATTTGTTAAAACATCAAAGCACTCTGTAGAAAATTAGGGTGTTTCATTGAATTGACAATTTTGACCCTTGACAATATGAAAAGCAAATTGATTATCATAGAGCAAGGGGGGGGGGGGGGGTACGGATGCGGTTAGTCACTATGTTGCCAAAATTTGCAGAAAAAAATTTGATCTGATAAAGGTCTGCATTCTGGACACGACACAGCACAGATATTTTTTTCCTATACCATGATTGTGTGTAAATTGATCCTGTTAATGATTAATAGAATGTTATGATCTCCATAACTAATTAATATAACCAAACATTTCAGAAATGCTGTGATTGTTTCATCAAAACTACCACTTCATACCAAGACACCGTCAGTAGTCAGGTGCGTCTCTGTGGATGGAGTGACGTCGCAAACCGCTGGACTCAGATTCTACAGCAGTGATGCAGGTGCCGAAAGTTCTGATGATGAGAAAAAAGTCAGGAAAAAACTTAATCTGGCTAAACCTGGGAAAAGACGTGTTAAACCAAAAACTGGGTAAGACACCTCTAAAAAAATTGCTTTAGTGTGTTATATCTTTGTATCTAATGTTTGCATGTTTTTTAGGCCAATCAACTCTGTGTATATATATATATCTGACTGTGTGTATATATAGATCTGACTGTCATTGACTAAGCAGGTACTTGAAGGTATGCGACTGTGCTTGCGTAACAACAATATTCAATTAATTGTATGCATGAGTATAACAGAACTAAATTACAAACTGTGTCCTGTCCAAATTTTTAATGGCAATAAACAATGATAAAATCAATCAGTCAATCATAAATGTTTTAACATTACACTGATGGATTTTCATCAGACTTAAGTTGATCTTTATTATGGAGGTGTCACACTCTACTAATGATGTTGATTACTCCATACATACTTATGTACCTTATATATGAATTGATTTATTAATTACAGGGGTGATGACTTCAGAAGTAAGGTGATGAAAGCGACAGAAGCTGTATCGGAAGCACTTGGAGGAGACAAAGAGAAGACACAATCTGAGTTATTGGCAGCGCTTAGAAGTCACATTGCCCCCAAAAAAGATACTGAGACATCAACCCTCACCTCGGAACAAGCCCAAGAAACTCTGAAGTGTGTAATTTATTTATTGAGAAACCGTTATTTATCATATTACAATATATATGCTTATATTGTGTAGATAGAAGGTGTATTAACGATGAGCCTTTTTTCTTCTTTTTTTTATGTTTTCCACTACCAGTTATTTAAAAACGTTTTTCTGTTGCCCTACTGCCATAATGTACAGAAATTATTTCATTCCAAATTATTCATGGATAGATATATATCAAAACTTAGAAAGTTTTACATCAGATAAAAATTTTCAAGGATGCAGCAGAAATGAAAACTGTTTGATATTCTTTATTAAACATTTCACCTGTAATTTAGTTGTATATTTGTTATGTATTATTTCAGGAGTCTCTTTTCTGGGATGAAAGTTGTTAGTGAGCAGAAATCAACTGGTCAACGCCAATGGAGGTCCACAGATGGAAAAGGGTCCAGAGGACCTAGGTACTGCCAAAAATCACTAGGTGGCAGTTCAGTTGTAGACTGTGGTGCACCCTGGTGTTTTATTTTTATGTCCCATGGCTGAATACTTGTGGCTACATAATAAATTAAAGATATTGTGATTTGATTTTGCATTAATCTCAGCATTACCATATAAATTTTTTTAAATTATAGACTGATGTTTTATTTCATAGGAAATTACAAGACGTTGAGCTTTACAGTGGAACAGCACTAGGAATATTTAAGGAAGCTGCACAACCTCCAGGTTTGCAATTTTATCACTGCTCACTTTTTTAGAAAATGTACAATTTGCACATTGTATTGTTCTTTTGATAGTGTAATATATTTTACACTCCTGTATTACAGAGCACAAACCAAACTTTTTTGATGAACTAGAAGCAGAAGAGATGCGTAAAAAGTCAAAATTCCCTGTAGCTAACGCATTTGAAGAAATGATTGACTGGACGAAGGAAGGAAAAATCTGGAAATTCCCAATTGATAATGAACAAGGTATGTTTATGAAATAGCCTATTCTATTCTATTCTACATTGTTCTTTCCTTTGCTTAGCTTGATGACTTCCTAATGTTGTGAGTTTTTGCAGATGCTATGGAAATATATTAAGGATATTCTGGGTCATTTTTAGAAAACCTTTGTGTTGTGTTATTGTTGATGATATAAAAATCCAGAATTATTCAGCCTGTGGAATATTTTTTATGAGAGAGAGAGTTAGATAGAAAATTACTTTTGATCTTGATTATGAACAAACAAAAACATGTATATATGACATCATAATACATCGATCAAGGAGGCTGCAATTTTACCCTTGAAGGGCGCTGGCATTATGGCCCCTGCATCAAACAATTATCATTGGCTATTAAACCAATCACGTAAATGTGTTCGGTCTTTTAAATGTGTACAATAAATCAAAATTTTCAGTGTAAAAAGAAAACAATTTAATAAAATAATAATAATTAAAAATGAAAAAAAATATAATAAGGGTTAGTTGATTTGATGATTATAGTAAGGAGAAAGACAGATAAATTAAAAAAATTATAATTAATACAAATGTAACGATTCTCAGGGAGCAATGTTCATTATATTGTTTTAACAAATAATTCTTTCCATGGTTAGAAAAATCCTTTCTTTGAATGAGTCGCTACTTTATCTAGTATACTTGCATTACTTATGTTTAAGAATTTTGGTAAACTATATTTTATACTGCTTTCTGCAAAAGGTATGGAATATTCTGTGTACTTCTTGTTGAGTGTTTAGAAATTGCCTGAATACCGTTAAGATCTTTGATATGGCACAGGTTTTTTGTATATATTATTATGTGTTTCAGTTCTTGCAGTTTACACATTGATAAATCTGATATACAGTAGCTGTTCCTCGGCCTGATCACTAATTGTGCAAATAATCTAAAAACAGTGCAGACCAAGCCTTCTTTTTCTACAAATGGAATAACATACACTACCGGTCAAGAGTTCAGGAGTTAGGACTGCATATTATTTGAATATATTTTGCACGAACTCAATTAGTGTCAATGATTCATAGTTCTAACTGAAGTGTAATTTATATGTGCCAGATACATGTTACACAATTGTTGCTACATACCTAGTCTTGTGAATAATTTTTTTAATTGAAATATTTTGATGAAACATGAAAACAACTGCCTTCTTGTGGACAACAGAATGTAATCATCGATTTAATTTACAAGCGATTTCGATTTGACATAGTTTTTTCGGTAAAGCATTGACTTTTGAAAACTTGCTTGACGTAAGTAATTTGAAAACAACTTCATAATACGGTGTATCTTAGTCTTTTTAATCTTACATCTCAAGTTATCTGTTGTTTCTGACATGTGCAGTGCAAGCTGTCATCTTAGACAGACAGACAGAATTTTTTTTATTTATGCCATAAAAATCATAATAATACAATAACATATTGTTATATAAATATTGGCTCAGACGATTAGATTAGATTAACAATAATTTTGCGAAGTACACAAAATATTATGCTGTTCAAAGCTTTTGTCTGGTTGTGTATGTGGGAAATAGACACATATTTTTATTCTTTGTTTGGTCAAGAGAGGGCAGCAGTAGGCATTGCTCCTTTCCTCCAGAGGGCAGGCCTGTGCTGGTCTCGTTATTGTTGTGAGCTGCTCACCTGGCTCATACCAAGCTCTTAATGCAGTGCATTACATATTTAACACAACCGTATTTTATTTATGACAGAGCATATATTTCAATGTGGTTAGAGAAATTAAATCCTCTACATTGTCTGAGTATTTTATTTTTCTGTATAAATAAAGTGTGAAATTGGTTATCTATTTTTTCCCCTAGTAATAATGAGTCACTTTCTGATGGGTGAAAACTTTTCCAATTCAGTGACCCTGACTCGCTTTGAACCTTATAATTAAATTGTCAAAACTGCGGCAACTTTGTAGGGAATAGCCCGGAGAAATTGTGCTGCGAACAAAAACACAAATTAGGATGTTCGCAACACGCAAATTACTAATTTTAATAATTCTATGTTTGGGAGTGTGAAGTTCTGTAAATGATGTATTAATACTTTGATTGAATCAAAAGAGCTCCTGCAGGTGTCGGTAGTGTATTGTTAGGTGTAATCATGATTTTGGAGTTGATGATATCGAGGTGTGTGATTTGGTGGTGATGAAATGTATTGAAGGTGTCTCTAATATAAAACCCTGCAATGATGGACAAATAATGGCTAAAAAAGTCTTTGTGTTCCTTGCATCTGGCAGTGGCATTGCATTGAATGTTTTCTAACTGTTGAGATGGTTGATTTGCTAATTTTTAGACCCTCGGGCAGTAAAGCTGTTTCTGTAGCAAAGGTTCATTGTTCAAGTTCTCGGAGAACTCTCATCAGCTGTTGGCTGAGGGAAACAAACATATTGTTAGGGAATTAGGATGACCCCTGCATCAGGGTAACTATGCTGGGGCAAGGACTGGGCCCCTTGATAAGCTCATTAACCCTTGCCTTCACACCCCATGTAGCTGAACAGTTTTTCATGAGTGCACCTGAACAGGTCTATTGAATGTCATTCATATTTTGCCTGATTATACACTCCAGTATTTTTTGCCACCTTTCAATTGTGCTGAACCTTCACAATGGCTTAATGAGCATCATGTGATTTTTGTTGTTACAAACTTGAATGTTCAGAGCATATGGAGTGAACAGGACTTGAATGCGAACAGTTAGTTTGACACAGCTGGCTAAACTTGATTATTTGGAGTTTTGTTGCAGTTGAATCGTTGTGTTCAGCGGTCTTTCCAGTGCGACCGCTAATCCGGCCTGGGAATCCGATGGACTTGAGTGAAGCATGAATCGAAGTATTCTGTCCGAGCGGCTAACCCCAGCAGGTCAGATTACTAATGAAGCTTTCGGGAGTCCTCGACCTTCGGGCAGGTCAGTCAGGTCAGGCGGGCACGGCGGAACGACTGCCAAAACTCCAAACTTGTGCAATTGGTGGAAATGCGTGAGTCGTGAAGCGCCCATTAGTGGATGTTTTGTGTGGGGCTGGATGGGGGAGGTCGCTTGTGGCCGACTAATCAAGTGTGAATGGAGGACGGACACGCCAGCGTTTGGATGAGTCAAACAGACCTCTAGCATTTCAGTGTGGGAAAATGTTTCCATGTGTCAGAATGTCACTCCCTGCTCCTAATGAACACTTCTAGCATTCAGCTAGCCTTTCAGCTCATTCAAATGCGTCTGTTATTTCTCCTGTTGATGGCTCCATCTCAATGTCACTCTCTGCTCATCCCCCCAACTCCAGCTCAATCTGTTGATTCCTGCTTCTTGTTGTTTCTTTCTGTGGTAGAACCTGAAATCTTTGGTAGCTAATTGAGTAATCTTGGCTGCAGTGCTATCTTATATTAGATATAAAGGTTGCGAAAAAACTACAAAATGAGTTTGTTTTGCATACCCACAGTCGAGCGTTTTTATGCAAAATCAATGTACAAGGATTTATCTTCTGTTGTTCTTGTATATAGGATTCCTTCTATGTGGCAGTTGATGCAAAACTGTCCTCTTGTTCTGGGCTGCTTACAGCTGCAGTCATCACATATTTTGTTGTACCTGTATAATGTAATGTAATGTAGTTTACTGAACACAGGTTAAAAAACCTCTAAGAGTATATCATAAATATGATTGACAGTAGACCTAATTTTTGAAGTCTTGTACTAAGTGCTTGACTAGTTGCTGCTGCCTTCTCATGACACACAAATTACTAAAGTCTTTAAAGAATTCTTCTAATAATTAGCGCACCCAACGTTTGACAGACACAGCACCTTCCTCTTGGCTTAATTATTCGTTGCACATTGAATGCAGCAGATCCTCATCTGTGGGAGCCTGGCGTCTTCTTGACATTTCTTTGAACTAATTAACTTGTCATGTCTCTTTCTCAAGGTCATTGGCTTACATTGGGCTTAGTTTTTGAAGGTCACGGGACCACCAATAAGTAAATGCATTAGCTGATCTCAATGTGGTCCATTCAAGTTTGATTATTGGCCTTGAAATGGACTAATTAAGGGTGGGGTTTGGATATACCATAAATGTCATTATCAAAACTTTTCTTATGCATGTTTTGATGGTGTCCTGTTTACATAGTGTCATGTGACACTACCAAATTTGATGGCAAATCTCTATCGATTTATACATTTTTATCGGGCAAAGGACAATCGGAGGACCTCTGCAATTGCTTTTGACAAATCTCTATGGACTGGTAACCTGTAATTTTTACCTAATGGCTAAATTAATCTTAGGCTAGTGGTTGTTTTGGAAATTGGTCCATTTAACCGTACTAAAGCTGATGCAGACGTTATCCTACATCCCTCCTATTGGCTGTGTCGGGTTGCTAAAAGCCTGAAGCATAAGTCTGTGAACCTATGAGAGGAAACAGGGGGCACAAATGTGACTAATTAGCGTAATTATTTTGACAAATAACTGTGCGGGAATGTGAGAGACTGGGTGATGGGGTTTTTAGATGATGTACAATGATTTACAATAGCCAGAGGTCACTCTTGCTGACCTTTGATGCTGGCACATATGAGAATGCTCCCACAGTGGTCAGTCTTGTGTCCACTATTCTGTCCACAAGCTGACCATGTTGACCAGGGTAATTGTTACCCCCTGAGGGCGGGGCTCATTAATCCTTCCCTATTACCCCTTTCTCTGTTTTCACCCCTTGGTATTTCTTACTACAGAGGGACATCGCAATTAAGACGAGATTTGGTAGCACTAAAGTGGTCTTCATACGGTCCTAACTTGATTCAAGAGGCCGAAGATATTGACTTATAATCAGTTATTAACAAGAAGAAGAGGAAAGAATATAACTTTAGGACCCAATTAAGTGTTCTTATACGTGAAGTATACTTTATATTAGTTGATCTTAATTGTAAGGTCCTACAGTGCAGTTGAGACCTGTATTGAGAAAACTTGTAGGGCCACCTCAGTAGTAAGACCACTTAGTCTAGATTTTGGACCAGACGCGGATTTAGGGGGGGGGGGGGTTGGGGGTTGCCTCCCTTGGCCTAATACATTTTAATTAAAAAAATATATTAAAAAAGTCAGCGGTCCCCGCAATTCATTTTAATTTGTCCCCCCCCCCCCCCCGTGAAATATTTGTTTTGGATCCGCCCCGTGGACTCTTCTGTGATGCAACCACTGGGTCATTGAAACAATTTAATCTCAATTCAGACTACTACCCTCAAAACCACTATAGCTTGTAGATGTGGCCGTAATGGCGAGGTTTCATGTGTTGACAGTTAACCTCTCATAAAAGCCACCTTATTTGTACAATTGTCTGTCAATTATGACTGAATTCAGCGCAATGTATAACCAAATGTCAGGCAGACGTAATGATGAGATGACAAGGCTTGGATGCCACACCATGTTAAACATCAAACGTGTCACATTTATCCCTTGGGTGGGGGTCTATTACTTGCCTCAGCGCAGACACCGAGTAACAGGCACCTATTGTACATCTAAATAAGCATGATAAGTAATATACCTCCTTATTAAGACCACCATGCAGTCCACCACCCTGCATTGGGACTGTCCCTAATGGAGAGGTTTAACTGAACAATAGTTAGCATGACATTGTGCCTAACTGAATCCTAGATCAACTGTCAGATAAGGCTCTAGTGCCTGCTCCTCCTAATTGCTATGCTCTTATCGACAGTGCACTGTTACAACTGAAAGATGGATGGGTTTTTAGTCTCTCAAAAAGACACAGGAACTCAGTGTCTTATTCCTGAAAGCTCACTCATTATCCGCGAGGCTTGTCAATCAAAACTGACCAAATGACCAGCCGCTGACCATTGGTCAAACACAATTTGGTGGCTCTGTTGTGTATTGTTTGGGTGTCCTGTTTTGAGAGCATTACATGTGTCATTAAGTACAAATTTACTAGCAGTTATCGGTGATAGAGAAATTAATATCTTGGAGAAATTGGAGACATTCTCTAATTCCTCCCAAGTTAATATCTATTCGTTTGAACAGGCCTTCTATTTAGCTGAGTATATTTAAACATACAACAAGTTTTCTTGGGTTAGATGGAAGCATTTATGGAATATTTAAATGTATAATTTATTAGTGAGTGAATGGTTGATGATTATCAAGAAAAAGTTGAACAGATTTAAGATTAAATTTAATAAATAGTTTTGGTGTGTTATATGAAATCCGTATACAACAAAAAATATTAGATCGTTTTATTCAGGTGAGAAACCCAGTTTACTTTTAACAATATTACAAACAGTTATACGCAATACTTAACACCTTCAATGTGGTTGTGTGTGAGGGAGACTTTAATTCAAGAGAGGCGCTTGTAAATGTTTGTGATGCTGAAGAGAGGGAGGATGCTGGCATCTGGAGTTTGTTTTGTCAGCTGGATACAGAGGGATGCCGCAGCTTCATCAACCCCTTGTGGTGAAGTAGCTTTCCAGGGTAGAATTGTTCGCCCCACTTGAACACAATCGAACGCAGTCCAACACAGGCGAAGGCTTTGCTCCAATCAACAAATCAAAGATAGATCAGGTCTCCCGCGAGGTAGGACAAGGCTCTTGTGTTCAATGTCCTCAATAATGGCCAAGAGTAGAGGACTTCTCGTCTAGCTTTTCAAATTTTAATGTTTTTTTTTTCCTGGTCTTTTGGGATTTTCATTAAATTTACAAATTTGAAATTCGATGCATGAAAGTTGTTAAAAAAATAGATTGTCTGCTGAATGACTGTTTTAGACTACCTAATAATTAGGAAGAGTGAATTTTGAACCCGGGTCTTAGCCAAGCATTGTAATTAATTATCACAAAAATGAGACTTAACTGGCATATTGGGAATTAAAGAAGTTAGCGATTGTATTCGTAATAGTGAGGCTTAGAGGAAACTACTTCTAATGCAGTCACAATTATTGAGTTATGCTTAGTTTGTGGGAGGTCCGACTGGTGTTTTTGCGAAAATACTTGAGAATTTAGAGATTTGGTTGTGATGTTTCAAGAACTCTAGTTTATTCAGTCTCCGTATTAGCATTTTGGCATTCTATGGAACATGTATACACTGGAGTCGTTGTGTAAAAACTATTCAGTCTCAAAATGCCAAGTAGAGACCATTTAGAAGTTCTTTTTGAGCAACGTCTTTTCCGCTTTTGTCATATTTGGAAAATGCTTGAGTCTTGATAGAGTTGGGAACAGACAGGCATGTCTAGGGTGATGATGCTAATTGCTGTATTAAGTTAAAGATGCTCTTTGGGGGCCGAAGAATGAGGGGAGGCGAGAATATTGAGTTGAAGGGATTATTCTTTTCATGGGGAAGAGTTGAGCGTGAAGCAGTGACATGTGAAGGGTCTTATCTTGCTGAAGGGGGGCATGAAATGAGAAGTAGGCTGGTCCTTGAGTTGAGAATCGTAAGCCTATCTTGTCCCAGTCATTTCCTGTCCATTTTACTTAGAGCCAGTGAAAACTCAGCTGAAATGTTGTGAATAGAGGTAGAGATGGACCCATATGAAATTTTAAGGCAAGACATGAGTGGGGGCAATAAGCAAAGACCTCTGGAGCACCCCCTCCAGAAAGGGTGCACCCCACACCCTCACCCTGTCTCACCCTGCCCTCATCAGATCACATGTGAGCAGCTTACTGTCATAATGTCATCGCTACTGGATTACCCTTGATACACATGGTCACATCGCTTTCACACATTGCCCTCACATTGCCATTTTGGCTGGTTGTCAAGGACCCCACTTCTTGACCCTATGGCGGGGCAGTGTTTGCTGCCCTCCTTCAGAGCATAGGTGGGGTCGAGAGTGCTGCCTCTGCATAGGACAGTGTAGCCGAGCACCCTGCACTTAGCGTCAGAAGCCATCAAGCCTGGGCACCAGGTCCTTTCATGATTCATATCAGAAGTGACAATGATTGGAACATGCAAACACACTTCTCTCCCACTTCTTCATCACAATGTTAAGGTTTAATCTGCCTTAACCCATCCCCTTCTGAGCAGCCTTCTTTCAAGTGGGGTTAAGTTTCACGCCCTCAAATCACTGGGGTCACGAGACTGTGGGAGAGGGTTCTGTGACTGGTAACCTCAGGTGGTCTTCGGGGGAGGGAGCAAGTAACTCTCCGATCATCCCCTGTCAGTGGACATAAAACACACTGGACAATGGTCAAGAGGTAACTGACCATAGTGCATGGATGGCCAGTCCTTGGTGGCCCTTTGATCTATCTACAGCCCAGCATGAGGCTAGTAAACTGCCACCTTGACCACTGGTCACCGGGTGGCCGTGACATTAGACCTTCTTGGATTTCATGGACTAATAACAAGGCTTTGATAATGTCATCGTAGTTGCTTGTTGCTGTGGTTGTAGTGACATGCCTCACACTGACACTTTGGTCATCGGGTTTCTGTGCACATATTGAAATCTTCTGGTCCCATTGTAGTGGACACTGTCCATCCTTATGACCAGCAGGATCCCTGGTCAGTTGAAAAGCCACTGACACCGTTTCTGTCAGTTGCGATCAGTCACACAAACTGACTCTATTAATCTTCCCTAACCAGCTATCCTTAGACTAACTCATCCTTATCTGTGCATTGAAATCACCACAAACCACCTCTAAACTTCAAAATACATCACTAAAGAAAGTAGTTTACATTCCCACATTTTTAATGTGCTGCTGACCACATGTCTTAGTGACGATGTGAGACTGCTTCTTTTCACATAGATCCATAGGAAGTGGTCTTTGTAGTCTGAAACTAAAATGACATCTTTTGTTTAATTATGACACATGACTGTCTGTTGTGCAAACTTGGGGAAGATTATTTACTATAATTTATCATGTTGGTTGATGGCTGTATGTGAATATGAATAACGAAATGAGTCAATCATATTGTCGGAAATGAGTCAAGCCATGGTATGAGGCCATCTGCTGTATTAATGATATGCTGTGAAACTCAGTTAATGTCTCTTGTGAGGACTATTGTGTGGAGTGCTTGCGACTGTCGGACTTTGATGCAATCACAATTAAAGCAGAAAAAACTGAGATGAATTGAAGGTGGGCAGGTTGAAGCTATTAGGGACATGCTGACTGAAACTTTCTCACGATTTCTCCCCATCCTTGAGCTAGAAAGTTTTGAAAAGATGGCCAGTGCTGATTCTATTCATTTGCAACATGCAGCTTTGTCGTGTTAAAGTTTTAAGAAATCGCAGCCTTGGACAAACTGGCAGAGTGCCCGCTGTAGGTTTTTGATAAAAAGCAAGAATGGTGCATAACACATTTGGTAGCGGAGTATGGGGAAATGTGCACGTAAAGTCTGATGCGCTCTGTGAGAATAAGAGAAAATTCCGTTCATAATGCTCTTTGAAATTCACCTGTGTATGTTTCAACCGCATAAACATTTGAATTATATTGGAAGGGGGTCCAAATGTGGTGTGAAGATGGCCAAAATGTGGTCCAAAGATGGTCCAAATGTGATCAAATGTCTTGTAAGAGGATTACAGTGGTTTGTATATTGACACCTCTTCCATCTCAGTGGCCATGATGAAATTTACTGCCATGTCACAACTATGCAGTATCATGTAAAATCACTTGCAACTCTACCATTTGCCTTTCATGACTTGTAAGCAATATTTCCTTAGCCAAAATTTGTCATATTACCCAAACCTCAAGTGTTACGCCACCCACTCTGCAAATAGAATGAAAATAGAATGTCTTTAATACTGTATCCCTCCGTTAGGTGACCTTTCATGGGTCACAGGGCACCCCCAGTGCGTCATTTCATCTTTAAAGTGAAGTAATTCACCCAGTAATGTAACCCAAATTTATTTACCTCAAGTTCAAGTAAACTTGGTCTGGAAAGAGTCCAATTCATTTCATCAACATTTTCATGGCTTTATAGCCAGTGTTTATTTATAAAGATTTCGTCAAGTTTGTATATAGTCATATCTGTCAATATCTGTAACATTTTAAATACAGATGATTTTCAAATGAATGAAAAAATGATGAAAAGCATCGGGAAACTGGGTTACAAGAAAAACTATTTATTGACGTGTCTTTTGTCAAGTCATGAATACCTGCAGCTCATTTACAATGCTAATTTCATTTCTGACTGTTGCAATTGCATACAGCATATTTTGATATTTTATATGTTATCAGTCTATATACAATACTATAATGTAAAAATTATCTTATAAATAAATACTTATAAGTTATATAATTTTTTTAAATCTCTTTTCAGGTCTGGACCAGGAGGCCCAGGTGGGATTTCATGAGCATATCTTCCTGGAACATTTGTTAGAAGAAGGATTCCCCACCCGGGGCCCCATTAGGCATTTCATGGAATTAGTAATTGTTGGGCTGTCTAAAAATCCTTACTTGACAGTCCAAGAAAAACATGCTCACGTTGATTGGTTTAGGAATTATTTCGAAGATAAAATAGAAATCGTCGAATCTCTGATGGTGGAAAATAAAGAGGGGGAGGCTGAGAAAACTGTTTAAGCATCAAAGATTTAACAGATTATGTATTGTAGAAATATCAAATTTTTATACCAGTGTTATTTGGTATTATGATTAAAAATGAGAGAAATATCTTATGTATAAGATGCATAAATGAGATTTTAAGTTTAAGGTTTCCACCGCATACTTCGGTACCTGCCCGTGGGCGTCTCCAAAATGTGGTTTTGCCCAAAAGTTTTGGAAGCCAAATTAACGTGGGAACTTGTAAGGCAACAAGAGTGACTAAGTCTAAGTATGTATCTAGTTTCATAAAGTTTTATGTGACGACAACAGAGTGTTTTTGTGATGCAGCTTTTAAGCCATGTGAATTTCCATTGTGTGGTCAGATCCAATAAAGAATGATGTCATAATATGCTCTTGTGGGTTGTATTGTGTTTTATGAACAATCCATTGTTACATGGAAAGCCAACACCATTCTATAAAAGGCAGCGCATTATTCCATGGAAGTGCAGTAAAGAGATATCAGATATGTGTGGATTTCTCCGTCTTAATAATTGTCCCTTCATGGCTAGACATTTTAGTGTTGGTCAGTTTCGAGTTCCATGTAAAGATTGAATTACTTGAACATGGTCTGGACTTAAAATATTGCTTTGAAAAAGTTTTGGTGAAATCATTAGCTAGTCAAAATGGTGTAGTATGGATTTACAAGAGATCTCCATGCACTCTATAAGACCGCATTTTATAGTCTTCACACTTAATGAAGACTTCCTCACAGTTAAGACCATTTTCCCATAAATTCTTCACAATGAAGACAACTGAATTTATAATTATATTTAATTTAATTAGTTCCATGCAAGTAGACCACCTTTCTATGCAAATCACCTATCAAGGCATTCTTACAATAAGGATTATGGAATTGAATTAATATTTCATAGATCTAGATTTACGTTGAGGACCGCCTCACTACTAAAAGGCCAGTACACTTAGCACCAGAGCTGGGTCTAAATTGTGAGCTACTAGTTCCTTCCAATAGATTGATGCCATGTAGAAGCTAGTTATAGTATCTTAGGCCTGGAGGTATTTTGGACTAATGCCTCTCTTAATTGGCTACAATCTGGAGTCATAGGGCTTCACTGACTCTCAACTGCATTTGGATAAATTAGTTACTTAAAGTAAGTCTCGGGAATTGCATTTCAGCTTTTGGAACTAATTGAAAAGTGAGCAAGAGTATTAGCAAAGCTGGGAAGAGTTATATTTCGAAACGTGAGAAAGACAGCTCATAAAGAAGTCATTTTCTGCTGGGAATTCTATTTAAAAAGTGCCCAGCCACGGTAGCAATTACATTTATGCAAAGTTAACAAGCCAAAAATGATGGATCAGTCTGTTTTGGCCTCACCTGAGCCACAGGAAATGTACTTCAATCCATGTTTTCTCTAATTTCCTTTTACCACATTTGGACTGCTTTATGCATGGTGTACAGCCCCCAATTCCACTTAACTCATTTCATTTTCATAAATGACAAGTCGAATAATTGTCCCCAAGTGACATTCCGTGGACAATATGCTACTCTTTATGTTCTGACAGTTAAGATATTAGTGTCATTTTCAAAATATGCCAAAGAACGAGAGGAAAAAAGAGGAAAAATCAGTTGACAATTGCAACTTTTTTGTTTTACTTTTTTTTCTTTTTTGCACATGAGTCCTGCACGTGTTAGTTCAAAATAGAAATCTCATCTTAAGATGTACAAAAACATTCTTTGCTTCTGTTTTCTTGACAAAAGACTCAATTTGTTGCAAAATAGGGAATCCTGTCACTCTGATATTGCCTTTTTAACTGGAAGGGTAAAAAATCTACATGGCAATTACTGCAATTGGTGCCACCAAATTTTACAATTTTCATCTTTCCTTTCCATTCCATCTTTATTTATCATTATTTTCATCTTTTTCCACGGTGGTCTGGCAGTGATATTCCAGAAATGTGTGAAGTCGATGAGCCAATGAGAAAAAAGGATCGCAGCATTATATGAGTTACGTTTCACTTAAATTACTTGAGCTGAAGTTTTTTCCATCTGAAAATGTCAATAAAGAATGTTGATTGGAGAATGAACCAGGTTATTTGACTTAGGAGCACGTGTGCTTTTACATTATAGATTTATACAAATGTTTGTTCAGATGTAACTGTGCTATAACTGTGCAATTTAGACTGTGCTATAACTGTGCTATAACTGTGCAATAACTGTGCTATAACTGTGCTATAATTGCTGTTACTGCTGTAACTGTGCTGTAACTGTGCTATCACTGTGCCATAACTGCTATAACTGTGCTATAACTGTTCTATAACTGTTCTATAACTCTGTAACACATTGAAGGCGAATGTTGTGGACACGTTGCTTAATTTATGTATGTACAATGTAATTTCAACTTTAAACATAGACACCAAAACTGCAAATCACCCCTTGATCAACGAATATACTATTGATGTATGATAATTAAGAAGATATTGGTTAATTATGACACCAATCAAGTGAAAGAAAAACCAGGATTATAATAATGCAAATGAACAAACATTTTGGAAACAGTTTTTGTATCTTTTGGAAACAGTTTTTGTATCTTGAGATTTGACATTTATATCCAGACCTAACCCATGATAATTAAAATCAGGCACATCACTAATAATTTTCTCAAGAATTTCAGTCAAATTCTTAATTACAGCTAATAAAATTAAATGAGTACAGTTATAAATAACCTTTTGCTTTGGTCAGTGTTTGACTATTTGTTGCTGCTGTTTGCTTTCATGGCACTTCCTGTCAGCCTCTGGGGTGGAGCAGTTAGCGTTTTCTGCCAGAAAGGACATTTTTTAAGAATGATGGCTGTCTCAATTTCAGCCGCATCTGTCTTGGCCCCTTCCCATGATGGACTTATCAGTGAGAGTCTGAGACTAAATGACCATGTACCTGGCTCTATCTGCCTATCATAAGTGGTCTATTTGTCCGGGGTACCAGCCCTTGCCCCAGGCCCTGTTCTTTACCCCTATGCCTAACACCTGCAGCACTAAGTAATTACTCACTCTCCTTATTTTTCTCTGATTGATACACCCCATTCACTGCATCCATACCCTCTCCCTTAAGTATATGTTTGGCCAAGCATTACGACAACCAACTATGATTTGAGGAAGACACAAATTGCATGTGTAATTTGGGAGAAACCATACAGTCACAGACTCCGGGCATATGGAAGTCAGTTCGTTAGCATTGACAGATTGGTCTCTGGTTAAAAGCAGCAAAAAAATGGCTAAAAGATATATTGCCGTATTTCTGATTCACGTTGTAATTAAGAAAACCTCCAAGGGGAGAAGTTATTAACTTCTTTTGACCAGGTAGACAGTTAAGATGTTTATGCAACTGTCAAAGTTATTTGCTCTAACAAATGACAAGTTCAGAGAAACAAATTTGTTCATAGTTGGTAAAAGACATAGGAAAATACTGATTTCCGACAAGGAATGGTTTGGAATACATTTGTGACTATACAAAATTTGTTTCAAATAAAATCATTCTTTGTCGGAAATCACTATAATTCCCTTCATTGTAACCGTTTGCATACATATGAAAATTGTCTCAAAAATGTCAAATAGTTCTGATATAATGCTATCAGAAAGTGCTAAATTTATGATTTGTTTTTCATTCAACTATACTGTTCTAAAACTATATAGCCAGTTCTTTTATTTGTCATTTCTTTGAAAATTATTCACTTTAAAGTCTAGCTTGGAACACCTCACTTTAAAGGCGAGCTTAGAATACCACAAATCAGTAGCAAATTTGTAGAATTCCTTCAGCTACAGCAATGTCTATCGGGCAGGACAAACAGAGGAAGCCCAGTGAGAATTTCTAGTTAATCTGTTGCGCCATAGTGAGAGATGGTTTTGATGTCGCTAGGGGGAGCTCTTGTGCACACAATGGACTTGCAGGTGGACTTCTCAGCTGGTTGCTGAGGCTGACCGTGACGGAATCATCACTTAATTTCTTAAACAAACTCATCCGCTCCAAAGAGGACAAATTAGCTTATCCTCACTCATTGTACAGACAGACCGACAAACCGGTGGGCTATTGTGAAATGGAATTTATAAGACAGAGAAACAAACGAAAACTTTTAGAAATCGGAATGTCAAAGATGGGCCCAGTCCTTTGATGACAAGACAAGTGTTGAAGAGACAAGAGGAAAGGGTAGAGGTACTCTAGGCTCAACATCACTAACTTACCCCCAGGGAAAATGCCCTCGGAGGGTTCTCTCAAATACCCTTGCTCTCAGATATATTTGGCACAAGTTGGTAGTTTGATTCTTTGGCGTTAGAACGCTTGCCGCTAAATCATCAGAAAACGAAGTACCAAAGGGGCACCAGTCAAACTGACACCACTAGTCTGGTCAAGTGATACTAAGGGACTTGGGGGTTTCCTTGGAAAAAAAACTGTGCAGTCTATATATAGTGAACAAACGGAATTCCAAAACTTCACGGCTGCCTAAAATCTGAAATGCAAAAGATATTTTGAAAATCATTCCTTGTTTATTCAAATGGTATCATTCATGATTAAAATAGGCGCATAAAATAGTTTTATACAGTTCAATTTTAATTTGTCAATTCAATGATTCAGTTCATTGACAAATTCTCATTGTCCTCATCACAATGACCGCAACATACACAGTGAGACGAGTCGTCGACACAGGCTAAGTTGATGAAAGATAGATACAAGTGCAACCAGAACGACAGAGATAGTCAGAGGTCTAACCTCAAATTCTGCAAACTTCACCCCAGAATTTGTATGAAAACTCTTCCTTTCACTTGCATGCACAAGCCAAGATTTGGCACAAATCAATTGAAGCTAAAGCCCAGGATGGGGCCTTATTCAGCTGAATCATATCACATCTATTTGGATGTAAAGGGCTTTGTATCTGGAGACTACCAAAACATCTCAAGGATGACGTGGTTAATAGGGACTGAGCGCTGATTGACAGCCAAAGTTTTGCGTCTTTGACTGCGTCGACGCAGCGTTGACAACGTCTTCAAAAGTAATCATAAGGTAAAGACGTAGCGTCCTGAGTCTTTACAAAACATGACAAATTCACACAAGTTAGGGATCCAAGAGAATTCTAAGACATTGTGTGTCTGGTTGGAGGATGACAAGGTCCCTGTGAGCAGAAAAAAAGTCGCTGGAGATACAATCTGAGGTCTTCAATGAAGTTTATAGCGTTTCAATTTAATGAGGCTAAAATCATGACGGTTGCATCTGAAAGCTACAGTAGATATTGTTAGCTTACTAATAGTATTCACAAACTCTATGGGCTGTGTATGCAATTATACTTGCCTTCAATTTCAATGGATGGGACTTTCTATGAATGTCGCCTATAAGAAGTGATCTTTAAGACTGGTTTATCATAAACCAAAGTTTATAGCAAAACGGTTGTAGCTGGATGTGCAAAGATTTTGAATTTCATAACTCACTCCATTTGAATGTAACTGAAATGCTTTGTATTCCTAGCACAGGTTGTGGTATTTAAGTTGATTTAGGTTTTATAGATAATATTCTTTTGAAAGATAAATACCAACACAAAAAAATGTGATGCGATTGTCATTGTTGGTATTGATAGACCAATGATTGGACAATGATAAGTGTATGTTATTATGTGACATGGTGAAACATGGACAGTGGAGGGCATGGGTAGTGCTGTGTATTGAGCCTTAGGCCATTTAACACAATGCGCGTGGCCCATTAGGCCATATGGGCAGACTGATAGCCTGTCCACTTGCGCATCTTTACATCTTAAATCTGTTTGAAATGCTCATTTTACAGGAAGCGAGTGTTTTCATCTGCTGCTTAACCGTACACTTGCATTAAACATTTGACAGTTCGATTGTCCAATGCTCAAATTGGCATCGATCAATCCGGGGCCATATGCTCTACCGTTCGGCTCATTATGCCATGGGGACCTTTTTTTGGGTTACATTATAACGATGGGCAGACAATCTGGTCCCTGTTTGTCATCAATCAGAGGCAATATCAGGCTTAGTCGTGTGTCTGGTCAATGGGCCTTTTAAACTTAGGCCAACTCAGGGCAGCCACAATTGGATTGGGCTTAGAAGTCTTGGCATGTGACTGATGGTGCTTTTTGGCTGAAAACAAAAAAGAAGACATTGTGCTGTCAAAATTTGCATAACAACAATCGCTTCTTAGGCATAAGCAATATGAAGATCATTCATCATTATTAAACTAAATTTATTATAAGATGTTTTTAATATCTGCGAAAAATTACACTGCGGATGACAGTCAGTTAAATTTGCGTGGTTTCACCGCGGATGACACTGAACATTTTCGATAGATTTAAAGAGCAATTTTCATGAAATCTCTAATAACTGATCAAGTTCACCTTCAGGTACTACTATTTTGAAAGAATGTAACTGGGAAATTTTTAAACTACATGCATGAGAATCACATCAGAATTTTTTTTTACATCACATGAAATTTAACTAAGTACTTCATGTATATGTATGTATTTAAAACATGGAAATGTTGATATAGGCACACCCGATAGTCCTTGTTGTTTGGAAGACCCAGTATTTTAACCTAAATTATTTTATTGCAAATTTTTACTGTAATTGGAGTCAAAGATCGTGAAAATACTACTCTTAATTTTATTGGGATATCTCACGGTTTGAGGACAAAAAGCCACTTGTGACAGACTGTATGAACACATCTCATGTGACATTGGAAAGTAGCAATTTCTCTTTGAACTAAGCTATGTTTCGGCGACTGTCATTTTGACGAATGTTTGGCCGGACTTCACTTGACATCCGAAGGCGGGAGTTTTTGGGAGTCGTTCTCCACTGAGTGATGGAGTCCCTCACGCGAGGGCGCCACTGGGCAGCTATATCCACACTCCTTTTACTTTCGATTGAGTGATGGCGATGCGCTGTGTTTCACTCATGACTAGTTTTCATCCTTTATTTCCTAATTGTCACAAGATGGTAGTTTCTCGTTGCTAGGGGTGATTTGCGTGTGGAATGCTGTCCAGTTGAAAGTGCTGGTCAGTGCTGGTCATTCAAATGCCTTTCGGACATTGTGACCAGTGGTCAAGGTGCACTGGACCATAGCACGTATTGTCCTACTCTTTCCATCTTTATGACATCCTCCCAGAACTAAGTTGCTTTGTCTGACTCCGTTCACGAATTAATCTAGACAATAGGGACCACACGAAAACTGGGTGGTCAAATCAAGTACACGTGTGGTCAAAAAAATGACCAGGAGGTTGGCTGACCTGTGCATAATACATAAACAAAACACAAGTTATTGATGTTCACAAGTTATGCAACTGATTTACTGTTTGTTTAAAACATAAAAAAATCTACAATATTGCCTTTGTACTGAACTTTACGGTAATAAAAAAACAAACAGATCTAATTAACAATTCCAATTCATGTAGTGTTGGCAGTGTTCCATATTGTATTGTAATGGCCATATTTTTGGTCCAGGGGTGTTAAATTCTGAGCATCACACACTTCGCACTATTGTTGTTTAATTGTTCTGCACTTTGGGGCACTTTTTTGTGTTGATAAAAGAAAACAATAATAGACATGCGAATTCTGATTGGACTACACATGCTGTGGTACTTCCAGTGAAAATAAATAAAAGGCCACAAGGCAGATGTACATATTGTGGGCAGAAATCAAAAGACCATCCGAAAAGACCATTACACGTTTTTTGTTTCCAACTGTGAACAAGCAATGGCCTTTAAATTAATGATTTACAAAGCCTTTCAAGAGAGAATTGTTCGGTGTTGTGGGACCATGGTTTTGAAAGAGAAAGGGCGCCATAGGGGCACTGATATCTACTACTTTTCATGGTATTAATCTAGTCATATTTATCCCTAAATAAGTATAATTCTTGTTAGTTACATACATGTATATCTGATATATTTAATTTATAAATATGTATTTTATACATTGTGTTATTCATCACAGAAAATCAAGATTTTATTTTTTTGATTTAAAAAAAAAACATTCCATACCATTCAATTCGGCCAACAGTTTTTTTCTTCAGGAAATAATATGAGATATAGTCCTATTTACTTCCAAGCCATATCTTGAGTAACCTACTGTATGTAACTGCAAGACATTCAGTATCGCATATAAAATAGAGTTTTAAAATTAAATATAAGATAAAAATGAACCTTTATGAACAAACAAATTACACAATACCAAATTTGTCAAAAATAAATCTTACATAATCATAATTTATTCCATAATTTGCATTCATGAACCCCTAAATTCAGCCCCCTCCCCGCACTCCAGCTGTCAGTGGGGGGACACTAACCCCCCCCCCCCCCCCTTAACTCCCTATTAATATCAAACCAGATTAAGGAGGGCGTGGCAACCTGCTCTATTGCCGTGAAATCCAATTTTCTCGGATATTTTTGGATAACACGATTTTCTAGAATTCTTGATAATTCACAACTGATCTGAAAATAATAAATCATTAACTAATTTTAATCTAAACAATTTTCGCCTTTATTTCGTATTTATTTTTTAATTTATCTTTATACTGACCTATGAAATTTATGATATTGCATGTAATTATATTATCCCGTCAGGATGGACATTAGCAAATCGTTTTGGCTTTTATCTGTATTGAAACTAGTATTTTTTAAATTCATTTTGAAAATGAATGACTATTTTTGCATGAACAAAGATCATTTTAAATACATGATGTGCATCAATGTCGCTTCGAAATCACGAAAAAATATCAAAGATATACAATACAGTTTTATAATGCACGGTCTATCATGAAGCTGTTTAAGTGAGCCTTTCAAGTGTGTATTATTTATAAAATTGAACGTATTTTTCAAATTAAATAAAACTTTAGAATATAGAGGTTTTTGTAACTTTTGTTCAATCACCTTAGCTGTCCAATAAATGATATATTGGTTTTTTAATTCTTTGTTAAATCACCTTAACTGTCCAGTAAATGATATATTGGGTAGTTTGCATTTTATTTGGACTTATTTAGCCGACATTGAAGCAATTTGACACGTTCAAAATGACATTGTATGTACGACAGTTTCACATATATAGGGTACAAATAAATCACAGTGAGTGTTTATTCAACATTTTGCTTTTTATGTGTGTATTTGTTCAGAATAGCATTTGATATATCTTTTCCGGACGCGAATCTTGGCGTAATTTCGCGCGTCTTTAGCGTCGCTGACGCCGGAAACGAACGCTATTGCGCTCGGCATTGGAAAAGACAAGCGCGACCAATTACGAACTATCGCGTGTTTGCTGTTCCTGAAAAAAAAAAGTACCAGAGCCCATCAGAGGGTCATTAGTGATTGATACGTCACCTCCAGCTAAATCACTTCTCCTTTCCGAACCAATCACTCAAATTGCTCCACAATTAGTAGACAGACCACTGGCTATTGCTTGAGAATGTAGCTTGACCACTGGTCACTTCATGCCTCATAACCTCAAAATAAAAAGTTATGACTGTCACCCAAATGATGCACTTCCGTTTGTAATCATCACTAAATCACTGACTTGGAAAAACAGACATTGATTTCCCATTGAGATAAGTATTTATGACATATGCATATATTATCTTAGTGATGCTTTCACTTTACTTTTGTAAAGAAGAAGAAGGAGCAGAAGAAGAAGAAAAAGAAGGAGGAGCAGAAGAAGAAGGAGGAGGAGGAGGAGCAGAAGAAGAAGGAGGAGGAGGAGCAGAAGAAGAAGAAGGAGAAGGAGCAGAAGAAGAAGAAGAAGTCTATATGACAGTGCCACGTAGAGCCTTTCATTTGTCACATATTGCAGTACTGCCAAAGCTCTTTTTGGTGTAAGCCTTAAATTATACATTAATCTTTTATTTCCTATCCTTCATTATGAATTTGCCACAAATTAAGAAAAACGTTGGACGGCCGATTTGTGTGGCAAACATTTTTCTGGCCTGCAATAGCATCAAATACAGATTAGATTATGTCCTGGGGTAGTCAATTGTTTAGAAATCAACTTATAAAAACAGAAGTTTCATCAACAGACACCCTTTAAAAATTTTAATTCCATTTCTTTATCGATGGATGAACACATACAGTTACAGTTAGTTTCGTTTTTTTTAAATTGCCTATCAAATTGAACCAAGACAGTGCTAGACAACCCCTGCTATACGATGCTACCTGCCACTAAAGAGAACTGTCTGGCTATAGCTGGCTACTCAAAGCTAGATCTATAAGTACTATTTATGAAATATAAGATGAAATTCTTAATTTACTAAGGTTTATATATTTTAGTGGCGGTAGGTGTAAGCCGACTATTAGCTAGAAGTAGAGAGAAGTAGCTGGCTTTAGACAGTTATACCTACAGGCAGGAATAGGTCGCTACAGCTTTCTAGAGTCTACCGTATTTTATGAAACTAACTGTCTGATCCATAAAGCATTGTGCAACACATACAGCAATGCTATAATCTGTGGAATAAAACTATTTTTCTAGTACCACAGGTTGTAAAACAATTAAGCTGCACTGATCTTTCCAGACTAACTTTGAAATTCAATCAGTTATTACAATGTTTATAAACTTGCACTCACATTTTTGGAGTCGGCCAACACCCATGGCATGTTTTGGCATAGCTGCTGATTTTAGTTTACTCGGGTAAACCTCTCTGATTTCTTATTCATATGAGGACAACCTGAAGATTATGTCACTCAGAACGTTTTGCTGTCACCATGGTTACATGGCCGACATGTTGGCTGCATCCCTGGTCTGTCCCAGTGTTTAGCAATCAATCATAAACAGATCACCAACACAGAAAGACTCGCATTAACATGCATTTGTCTTATTAGACAAGCAACAAAAGACACGGGGGTTGCTTTGAAAGCATAACTGGATATATCAATGACCCAAAGACAAAGTTAGGGGGTAAAAAAGAGACAGCACCCTCGGGGCATTTGGCTGGGGTTCTACCCCACAAAGAGAGTGCAAACGACATGATGTGCTTCAAGCTGAGTGTGTGTGGGCCTTCTTTACATGAACCGTTATGAAACGCAAAGAATTTGACAAGGAGAGCTTATTAAATACCTTCACAAACTACAATGGTCCCTCCTCAAGTACACGTGTCGATTTTGAGCTGAAGACACCAGCCAAAATATCAGTTAGAGTGATTAGATAGTGTGTATGTTTAGAGTTGTTTGTGATTGTGTAAAATTGATAGAATTTTAATAATAAAAGATGTTTTTAATGTTTTAATATTGGAAACAAGAAATTGTCCATAAAATAGGCATAATCATCCGAAAACCAAAGAAGTTACTATATGCGTCATTACAGGCTGTCGTGTTACAATTTTAAAATACTCCCAAGAAAATATCCCCCCCCCCTTCCTTCCCCCACTTGGCTGTATACGTTTCAAGATTTCTTAGTACATTGTTTTGAAGCCAGTGGGTGGGCTGGAGTCAGGCTCGGCAAGGGACGGTGCATGGGGAGGACCGGTCCTCCCACGATGTCCCCTTGAAGGACATTTAGAGGTCAGAGTCTGATGAGGTCTGACTGCAGCCTGTAATTACAGCACCGAGTCTTCTAGGAGAGCATGTTGGCGTCCATGGCAACCTGCAGGGCATCTCTTCCCGGAACGGCCAGCTCCTGGAAATCCGAGAACTAAATTGGCGGAGTGGGGAACGGCAAATTGGGTCCCCCCGCCCTTCCCCTTTGACGCACTTTGTTCACCGACAACTCTTGACAACAGCCAAACACAGCACCTGACCCGAGCCGCAACCTTTTGATCTGGCCAAAAATTACTGCTGTTTAAATGTCCTCCCTCACCAGAACTGACTGGACGCATTAAGTCCTTTTGGTGGACGGAGTCATTACTGCAGTTAGGAAAGCAGAACATGGGTATGAATTTGACAGCTGCTTTTTTCACGCCAAAATTCGAAAGAACACCATTTACTCAAGTCTTCACAGTCGAATAATCTAACAGTAAAAGCTTCCATGAGAAAATGGACTTCTAAAGAACTTATGATTAATTTCTGTGTTGCAGCTGTACAGGTCGTTAGGACGCTTGTTGACATTTGCTGCGAAACTTGGCTTTAAAACTGGAATTCTTAAAGGTCTTTTTAAAGTTTGTGTCCTCGTAATTTCTGAATTACAGTGTATTCACCCATGCAGGGACTGCTGTATGCATATACCACAGCAATTAGGTGGGATATGAAATAATTAATGTATCATAATTATGTATGGCATTATCATGACCTCTGCGCAAATCTGAGGTAATTGTCATTGTATGGGTGGGGAGTAATTGAATAATTAGCAACTAAGCTGTAACCGTTTCGGGGTGTGATACCTTCGCGTTGTATTTTATCACCTCGAAACACTGCCAGGTAGGCTTCATTATTGGACCGAATTTCTCCACATAATAGCATTGTGTCTGGTTTCATATCGAGGCTCTGGTAACAGGCATTGTTTCCTCATAATGCAATATTGCAATCCGGTGCAGGAGGCTTACATTAACAATAGGATGCGCGTTGCAAATCTTTTGACTTGAGAAAGAAAGCTGGCTCGGCAAAAAAGCTTTTCTTTAAATCTGACCAGTGAGTAAAAGGTCATAATCCTTTCATTAAATTTCTCACGAAATTGAAAATGATAGAAACTCCAGAAAATTCAAAGGTTCTGTTGATAAAGAATATTACAAACGCATTAGTGAATTCTTACTTTTTGTACTTTTGAAGTAAATTCAGTTAAAAGGGCTCCCACTGTTAAAGTACCAAAAGAGGAAAGGATAAGCTTCAGGGTGGAACTTAAAGGTTTTTAGGTTTTAACAATGTTGTGTAATGTTAGTAATGTACATTTCTTGTGTCTTGTGCAATTTGGTTGCATATTCATCCATTTTGTTCCATTTTGGAAGCCTCACTTTGATGTGCGCGTCTTTTATGACATTTGTAACTCAACGTTCGTTTGATGACGTAACTGCACGTGCGCTGCATGCGGTGATTTACCGCCTTTGAGACGTTTGGGGGAGACATTCTGAGGGATTTGGAGATGGTTGGGTTGCAGCAGCTGCTGGTTGTTATGGAGACAGCAGATGATGTAGGATGCTCCTATGCAAACCCATTGTAATGACACTTTGAAATCTCAGGGCAGTTGAAAAAACTATTTTCAAGAGGGTTTTTAAGAGAAAGGTACGGCACCCCAGACGCAACACGTGGCTAATGTGCTGCAGATTCACAGACATATTTCCTCAAAGCTAATCAAGGGTAAAGAACATTGGGGCAAATACTATCTCCACCCCATCTCTCAGGGGTGAATGGGCAGACCCCTCCTTGCCAGCTTGCCACTTGGCATCTTTCTGTCTTTAATCAATTCCATTTCAACCACTCTGTGCTCTCTGACAAACATCACCTCAGCCTAATATCTCATTGAAAGCCCCTTTCAATATCCAGGTCACACCAGAGGGAGTAATAAAGGTTAACTATTAATAAGGTGTTCAAGCTTCCTTGCCAAGCCACTTATATTTCTTTAACTTCACAGCAGCTGTCCCCAAACACTGAAAGAAATTATCTTGGTATTTCTTAAAGTAAACACAATCAATAATGCCTTTTCTTAAGTAAACTGATTGAGTTTTCATTGGACTGAGATTTCTCTTGGTATTCAAGGAAGACCTGCTGGTTTGCCAGGTCAATTTTGTACTTCAATGGCCTCACTTTCAAGAGCAACAACACCACTACCAGTCTGACTTGATTCTTTAGCGTGGACAAACAGTGGAAAAAACTTTTGATCGGATCTCTTATACAAAACGAGAAGAGACATTGATTTTCACACAGATGGGAGCGACATAAACTTGAAGGGAGTGAAGATTTTTCTATAGACGCTGTCAAATTTAGTCAAAATTATTGGAAAACTCTTAAAAGAAGAAAGATTGAACCTGTGGACCAGGTGGCCCATGTTTGTATTCGGAAAGAAAAGGCAATCATCTGAAAAAACGATGTACATTAAAGCTGATAGGTAGTCCCTGGCTGATTATCAAGCCTTACACAAAAACGATTCCTGTCCAGAACAGATAAATCTTGTCAAATGATTTGTACATTCCGATTGCACTGAACTAACAGGAAACCAATCATCCAATCTTTCAACTTTATTTGCAATATTTCCGCCGAACTTTGATTTGAGAATTTCTGGCCTCGTTCAAACGACATCATCCATCACGTCCTCATTGTGTCAGAGCGTCATAACGTAACTCAAGACGTAACGTAAGACGTAAGGTAAGACGTGGGTCGGTCAAAGGTCGCTGAGCAGCCAAACTTTCGTCCTGGACTTTCTCCACGCTGCAATAGAGTAAATTACGATGATTGAGATTTGCACCCTGACTATAAGGGGTAAATTAGGGCAGAGGGTGAAACTCCGTAATGATGAGGGGAGTAAGCTAGGAGCACCCCTCCACCCTGGGGCAAAAGCATCATAGTAATTGTGCCCGCAAAAGTAACAATCTGCCAACTGCTTACAGTCAACAGCTCACCCTCTGCCGTGTTGCAAGAATGATGATGGCTTGTACTGTAAATGGCAGGGGATAGGGGTGCACATACTGGGGTTACTTTCTATTGCTTTCTGCTATAAATACAGTTTATTTACAATGTATTACGACCTCTAGTTTTCCGAAAGACGATATATGATGTGCATGAAACTGTTTGCTCAGATGCAGGATGAAAATCATACTTTTCCTATTATTAGTGCCATATATGAACAATGACAGGATGACTAGAGTGTCCAAAGATTTTAAATCACCCTTGTGTCGCACCAATAGATTTAAAGACAGTGTTGTCCCTTTTTTGTATTAATGAACTCTTTAAACATCAATAACCAGCATAAAACTCATTGTTTTTATTTATAGTAATGTAATTTAATTTCATAGCTTATTTAATTTTACTTTTAACTTTATGTCTAGGCTTTTATCTTTAAGTGTATGAGGTGTATGACATGTATTTTATATTTATTTAATCATCAATATTCCATTTTTGTACTTAGTAGCAATTTAACTGTATAGTTACAACTTAATAAAGAATATTTATTTATATAGATTGCGGCCAGGGTGGTCTTAATGGTGAGGTTTTTGTGTAGTTGTCTCCAATGACTGTATGGGCACCACATGTGTTTTTTGGGTGCAGGGATAGAGTGCCTAGTGTTCAATTTCCTTCTTGACAGTCCAACTGAACAGTCCACCTGCCCATATCAACCAACAGGGTATGGAAAATTTTAATAAATGATATCAAGCTCATCTGTGCATTGTCATTTGTCACTATGACAACGATTGTTATGTAAAAGTTTGGTGGTTTCCTTTTCATGTCCTAATCAAGTTTTAAAATTGTTCAATTGTTAACTTCCTGTTTGATGATAAAAAGATGATCTTAATCATTTGGATGAATCATCAATGAAAAGTGGGTGTTAAGGCAGTATATTTCAGGTGAAGTGTCAAAAGTGTCAGACTGTTCATTATCAACGTTTAATTCTTTTTAAAGGACAAGATTGCCTTAATATGACGATCACAGTTAGGCAGGATGGCAGGATGACCATTGTTACTTGTTGAATGTTGTAGTTTATCATCTGTCACCTGGCCTTAATGACAGTCTAGGTGGCTGGAGGTCATTGATGGTCAGGTCAAGGTCATGGAGGTCAGTGACACATCGTGTCAAGGTCATCACTCACCTTGCTTACTCTGCCATTTTGGACCTTTTGGGGACCTTTACGAGACCTTTTAGGGACCTTTAGGGACATTTTGGACCTTGCTGTCCTGCTCATCACCTTGTATTCTCACTTGGTGGCCCCACAGCATCAAATAATTGACCAATTTTCGCCCGTCACTTTATATCACCGTCAATAAAGCAGAAGAGATTTGCGTGAAGTCCCTTGACCTCAGTCCACTCCTGTCCATCTCCTGTCCTGTGCCATGCATAGAGCGAACACCGTGTGTGGGAAACTCATCATTTCAAATTTGACATGCATATTAAACCCCTTGACCATTTGCATGAACAGATTGGTGTTAAGTACCTTACAATCATGGCAAATTCATTCCAAATTCATCATTTGTAAACAACCATGAAAAAGCTGTTTGTTAAACACGCATGGATCATCCACATTTTGTATATAGGCCTATTTCTAAAATACTCTTCCCTACAGGCCTACATACTTCCCTAAATCTTAAATTGGAATGAATTGTGTACTGGACATATTTAATTTGAACACCTTCAAAGAAATTGTTACTATTTATTTTTTTATTTTTTTGACGTAACTGGCTTTGGGGCATTCACTAAATATAAATATTTTGATAAAGATTCAGAACATCAGATTTACTTTTTTGAGGGCTGCTAAATAATGTGTCCATGACAGAGTAAGCATCACAAAAGAAAACTTCAACTTATCATTATTCGAAATTTCACATCCATGAAATTTGAAACGCTCTTTCCATGGTTTTGTTGACAGGCAAATGTTATAAAGTGTGTCCCTATATTTTGTATGTGACCACAAATGGTCACACGTCAGAATTGTCAGCCATCACAAATTATCACAGTATCAATCACATATCATGGTATAAACACAACCTATAGTTTGGTGGGGTTGATTTTGAATCTGGCAGCGGAGATTGTTTCATTTTTTGTGTGTGGATGAATGAGTAGTGTGTGGGGCCTGCCAAAGGTTCTGCTCAACCATAATGACGAACTGCTAATCGGTCATATCGCACTCTTCGGAAGCGAGTACACCTGGTTCGTAATTTATGTGACTCTGTATCAGTTTCAACGGTTGCAGACAGACCGGTTGTCATGGCTACAGACACCATATTATCCACTAAAATGTAGTTATTAGTGCACGTGCGGCTCTTCCCATGTCTTGTTGCCATGCAAACTGACCACTTGTAACCCCCCCCCCACCCCTCAACCCCGTCCATCACTTAATTAACCCTACCCCACCCGTCAGTCTTAATAACCCTATGAATGATTAATTTCCCCAGAGTTATGATTTTTGGCGGGAGAAGTTGAAACCCCAGGGTAGCTTGCTGACCACAATTGCACCCGGCCAATCTCTACCCCAACTTCCAGCAGCTTGCCCATTTTACCCCACCAAACTAACCCCATCTTCCTGCTTCCACCCTCCACTGCGTCTTCTTTGCCATAGCAACGGACAGTGGCGACCTCTTACGGCAGTAAATGAAGTTGATCAATTTCAGAATAGAAAGTGGTTTGTGCTTTTGGTATCTGATTTTTAAAATAAATTTTTAGGGGCTTACCGTCACTAAATTTCTGAGTAATTGACCTTTCTGTCCACGTTTTGAAGTATAGCATCACTTCTGATAACATAATTTTATAATAAATCATTGTTATCATTTATAGTCCTGAGACACTGGTTTTGGTGCATGTCAGAAGGTTATTCCTCAAACTAAAATGAAAATAAGTCAGTAATCTGGAAAAGGCAACAGGAAGAAAAAAAAAGTTGGAAAGTTCGAGGTCCTGGCTTTTGTTGTAATTTGAGACCATGCCTACTTAATTGATTTTATTTAATTCGCTTCTAAAGATTTCTATTCGCAGCAAAGTTGCAGGGCTATGGCCTAACATAGCCTGCTAGAGTCTCCTTTAGATCCAACATCTTGGGCCACGGTTGCCATAGCAATAGAGAACTGCCATTAAGAATCTGGAGGCAATGTTTCACTCAGACGTTCGTCCTTGGTGTTCGTGCCGTGCTTGCCTGGATCCATCAACTCTCCTGCTTTGAAGGAAGAAGTTGCTTAAGGTTGATGACGTCACGATCAGTCAGTGGGCCCGTTGCTTGCAAGAGGGAATCCCAGGGGGGTTTTCCAATCTGCGCTGACTGATGAAACTGGTGGGCAAAAAATAGGAGGCCATAAAAAGCAAGCTTGTGTGCAGAATTCTGAGAAAGGGAAGTAGAATGGCGGAAACAGAGGGCGCTGTCGTTGGTGTGTTATTAACCCAATACTAGGGGGAGCCACGATCGCGTGATGACCGAACTACAAATGAACATCAGCACCAGGAATTGATGTAAGAGCGCCTCATTGACAAGATGCTTGTAATCTCCGCCTCACCCAATGAAGCCATTACATGAGCTCAGATAATGACCATTGCCCGGCCTCTGTTGAGCTGGTGATTAAATTCCTGACGAGAGAACTAGCACGATTTCCTCTGGTCACGAAAACACTGCCTCCCCAGCTGCTTCCTGTGCCATCACGCATGCGTAATCAACCACTTCTGGGGATATTGATAAAGCCCCAATGTCCTATTCTGCTCATATAAAAAAAAAAAGGTAATAACACAACACTGATTGCCTAACTGTTATGAAAATAATAGGACCTACACAAAAACAAGGACCAATGAAGTATGCCAAAATTTGTGACGCTGGCTGCACCAACACCATCTTTGAAATTTGTCCCAACAGATGGTTTAATAATATTGATACACCACACTTGCTAGCATCTACTTGTTCTTAAACATGAGGGTACAATTTTGTTAAGATGCCATGTGGCTGTTTCTGTTTCTTTTGGCATCTATGTTTTGTTAAGTGGTAAGAGGTGCCCTCGCAGGCTGACAAGTTGTCATCAATGTCTCGGCTGGCATAGTCGTTAAGCAGTGATGTACAGTCCTGGTTTTGGAAAGTTCTCTAGCACCCCTTGTTGACAACCCCCGTGATCCAAAGTGAAGCGGGTAATTTGTCTGGGGGTGGAAGTCAAAAAGTGCCCTGATCCTTGTCAAGATAGGGTGAGTTGAAGACAGTCTTGGCTGGGGTTCTTTGCAAGCTGAGCTGATAATCACAGAGTGCAGGGTGTAAGTCACCGGTTCTGCGTCTACTGCTGAGACAAAAAAAGGCACCTCTGGATTTAATAGCAGCTTGTGGATCCACAGAAAGCCCTTGATGCTGTGGTGTACTTCCAGGACAAAATATGACCCTTTGGAAGTTGTCCAGCTTGGACAAAATGACCAGGTTATGGCTGTCACCCTAACCACTGCGTTGGTCCCTTCCAACACATAACACACTGTGTGGCCTCATTCATCATATCATATTCCCACCACTCCCCCGTTCAGCTGCTAGGTTTCTCCTTCTAGGTGCACTCGGATGTGTAAGATGTTTTGCTGCTGCTAATTTTTGCATTTACGAGTACATATTGCTTGCAGATAATCCGAGCGTAGACTCTATTCGTGACCGCAACTGGGTCAGCGCGCATCCGTGTATGGCTAAGTATAAACTTGTAGTGGGATACTTTTTTACTGGTCTTGATTGTGAGGTGGTATTAATAGAGAGGTAAAAACACAATGATAATAATACACTTAGGTCCAGCGGTCTAATAATTAGTGGTATAATAACTAAATTGGGATTCGTGTGTATATATATTTTCATACACAAATGCACGTCTTCTGCTGTTAGTTCATTTATGTCCTCCCAATTTAGTCGACTACTTTTTCAAGAAGTTTCAAGTGGGCTAAACTGAAGTGAAACTGCAGTTGAACCACAAATCACAACCACCTCACAATGAAGATTTTTTTTCTTTTTTCACGTTGATGTTTTACCAACCTAAGCCCAGGCAATTAAATAACCAATGTTGTTATTGAAAGTTAGGATCAAATTAATGTAATGTTTCACTTTCAAATCAATCATCGTGTTGGGACCAAAATTAATAAATAAATGTCTTCTAAATCTGGAAGATCATTACCATCCCAGACTTTTGCATTATTTCGGTGCCTGATGAGTAATTACCAAAAAAATCCCTACGTCATTTCCTCACTATGTTTTCTAGGCAACAGATGGAAGAATGTGTCAAACTCAGAAAGGAGAAATATGATGGTCTTTGTGTTACAAATGATTAAGTTTCTTGAAGGGGGTTTGTTAACTAGAAAACAAGTGCCAAAGACAAATGGTCCTATTTAAATCACACGGAGCCATGAAAAGCTTTAGAGGAGGGAGGCGTCCTATGATGAAATGGTAACCACGAGTTTATTGTTAGTGGAGGGCTTGTCTTTCTGTAGGTGCATTCAAATCAGGAGATGTAGCTGGGAGCAACAGATTTCACAAGAGAGTATTTTATGAGTGTTTGGTGCGCAAATCACTGGGTGCTGGTCCTCAGTGAATTACTCCGTCAGGGTGCTGTCAAGATCAAGAAAGCCAAAGAAAAAAGGGCAGAACAGCAATTGGCCACAAAGTATTTTGCCTCCTATCACTGCATGGTACAGTCTTACCTCCGAGCTGGGTCTTATTATCCCAACCATACACCAAGAAGTCACCTTCAGATGAAACAGGGCCAAAAAAGAGATCTCACATCTTTTGTCCAAATCACATCTCTCCAAAAGGACAAAACACGCAAAAGCTGCAGTGATGTGTTCATCCATAAACCTGATCCTCGTTACACTGTGACAAATTACCACCTTCAAAAAGATTGAAAAGTCCCGCGATTTACACCAATTTTGATGCAATAAATGAGCGCAGACATCCCAGACACAAGTGGGTATTAGAGCCCGTATAAATAATCAGCCCCGTGACTTCAAAGTAAACAGATACTAGCCGAGAAGAGTTACTTGTGAAAAGCCAAGCTTGAGAAAATTAATACTTGTATATAAAATGTTTTTGCTTTAGTGCGCTTTGACGTTGGGAGAAAATATCCTGCGACTTTTTGACAGCTTAAATTTCGCCAAATTGAAGGGGGGTGAAAGGGGTAAGAAGTTGAGAGGAGGGCGGGTGAGGTGCACCTGTGGGGTTGGTGCCCCTTCTTATGAAGTTGGGGCTGGACAAACAAGCCTGTTTTACAACCAGTGTCAGAGAAATGAGTCCTGGCCCCAGGGTGTGACTGTGCAACAACTTCATGTAGCATTTTGCTTGCCCTGATCTTCTCATCTCATGTCACCAGGCTGCTGTTGAGCTCACTAACTTTGTTAGACACACTAAGTCCCTTTTCTTTTTTCATTCAAACCCTGGGGCAGTCAAGCTCTGATGGGTTCTACAGTGCAGTAGCAGGATAGTTATGTAGTTACAAATGAATTATGTTTCAAAACTGAATATCTCCTTCCTACCATGTCTTTCTGTGGGCATATTCTGCCAGGGTGTCTAACAAGGACACCCCTCACCATGACTGATTGATCTGTATTGGTGTATCAATGGCTTCCTGATAACTAACCCTCAAGTGGTTAGCAAATAGCTGGGGATTGAGGTGAGTGATCCCCAAGGCCCAATCTGCACTTCTGTGTGTACATAAGCAAAAGGGTGGTTGTACCCCCTTAGTAACAGCCAGCCCCACACCCCTGCGGCCTCTCAGCCCCTTTCAAATTGCACCTCATTATCTTTTCACTGACTTTTCGCCAGTGAAAGACATTATTTCTGCCTGGCTAGGTCTGCTCAATGCATGACAAGCGAATAGTTGCTGTAGACAGCCCAATCTGGCTGCCACCGTTGTGTTGCTGGTTCTATCATTGAATTCAGTGATCTATTGGATTTACATCTGGACTTGAACCCTAATTAATGGCCTCCAACACCGGACAATGGTGGACAACAGCAGCTGGTAATTACAGACGCAAGATTTATTTAATAACCAATTCACATGTGATTCACCGAACCAGGAAATTTTTTAACTCAAAACTAGCTTCTGCCTAGTAAACATGTTATCAATTACGTGGTCAGGAGATTCATAAAAACGATAATTGAGGAGTTAAAAGCAGTGCCATGCACATATATGACAGTCAGGGGCATCAAATATCATTGACTGAATTACAACTTGATGTCCTCTGCTTATTAAGACCTTTTCAATGCTATGAATGCCCTGCCAAGGGTTGTTATGGCTGTCAATCAAAAGCAATAAGATTTACCATTGTCCCTGGTCGGTGTTTGCTTGGTAATAAAGGTGCCATCCAAACTATGTGACATGCCCAATCAAGGCTGTAAAATTTAGCCTCGCGTGGCCTCTGCTGGGACCACCAGAAAATTGAACACCAATACAAAGCACATTTGGCAGAAGTTGGTAAAGATTGTTCGGCGTCAAAGAAAGTACAAAGATGACTTGAAGTGACACGCAATGTACCTAAGCATGAGGGGGACTTCTCTCAAAGTTTTTTCTCCCCTTGACCCTAGCGCTAGGTCCCCACAATGGCTGCGTGAAATGAGCTTCCATTAAATCGCTCGCCCCATGAAGAGAGTAAACCAATATTGTCTGGCAGATAAAGTGGCGATCAAATAATCGTGGTTTTTGTGGTGGTAATTGGGTCGTTAAGGGTTGGGCGTATCTGCTTTCTGCCAGAACACGTTATTGCAGCTTGTAGGTGATGCGTGGATGCTGCCAGGGGCCTGTCTCAGCAACTCAGAGCAATTAAGCATCTCCTAATTGGCCAAAGACACGACTAATAGAAGAGGGAGGCAGTGGCATCTCTGGTTGCAGAGCATCTTTCTCTTCAGATTCTCACGAATTTTTTACAAGGTACGATTTCAGCGGCTGTTTGGGACTGCTTTTCTCCTAATCCTTGGCCCTAATCCAACAGGCCATGCAGGTGGACTGCTGAATTCCAGATTGACCAGCAGCTTGATATCTTATTATACCTCTCATATACATCTCTGTGCCATCGTGTCACTAATTAGATGTACATGTACGAGATAAAATAACTAAAGATATTCAGAGCTATCTTGTGTTGTATTATACTGCCTCCGACACATGTTAGATTCAGATTCAGATTCAGATATATTTATTTAACTTAAAGCTGGTATCAAAAATACAACATTACAATCAGGTTTGTTAGAATTTGCTTTAAGTAGGGTGACACCTTTTAGACATCTTTGATGTCGCTGCCAAGGGGCCACCCTAGTCTTAATATAAAGAAATTAATTTGTTATGACTGAGTGATAAGCCTTGGAGTCCACACCATGTTGCACTTTTGTCCCATAGATAGGGACTTTCCCTTGCTCTGGTGATGGCACAAATGTCCTTTGCTTTGCATGATATTGAGTCAAAGTGCAAAGTATAATGTCATTTTAACGTTTTAGATAATCGACATACTGCTATAAAAGTGAATTGTTCACCAATGCTCCAGTTGATGTAGAGTTGAAATAGATTTCTGGGCTGACAATCGAACCCTGGACCAATGCAAGTACATGCATATAGTCCTGCAAATATTGCTGGAGCCTTGACCTTCGGTTCACAATCCCAGAGGCCTATGAGCAGTTTTGCACAACCTTCAGTCAATTTGCAAATTACAGACTTAGATGGCCTTGCTGATACGCTTTGTGGGGTTACAAATACATTGCTAAATACATTGGCGTGTTGTGATCGTTGCGTGTCAACAAAGCCTAAAAGAGAGTGGATTTGCGATTTCAAGGTGGACTGCCATTGACTAGGTTAACCAGTAGGGGTCCCCTAAAGAGGGGTCCCTTTATGATGACGCTGCGAAAGTGACGTCGGAGTAAGTCTCATTACTTCTACTGTCCGTTACGTTGTGGTGACGTCATAATGGATCATAATGACGTTGGAATCGCTTCGGGACGTTCCGATGCAGTTTAGCGGCAGTTACGTGACGCCCACGGGAACTTAGGTCGTTAGTGGCTTGCAGACCTGGCAGCCTCACACAGCGTCAATGGCTTGGTCAAACGGCATAAGTTAATGTCGGTCTGTATTGACTTTAGGTGAGGACATCCTGATGGTGGGCCATACAAGGCCTATTGGGGGTCACTGGACTGGAACCAGTCCCTTGCCAATTAAGATCTTGCAGATCCAACGCCTTGCCGCGGCTGCACGCAACTGGTCGGTCCGCCCACTGCATCATGGCCGAATTGACTAGATGTTTCTTACTGGTGATTTCAATGCCGCCACTTTTAGCTGCAGGGGGTTTTTCACTGTGGTACTTGCACTCGCCCTTAAGTGCTTATCACAGAAGATACAGTCACTGAGGACAAACCTTTGCAAATCACAAGCATATACCAATGTCATTGTATGGCCAATAAAATGTTGCAATAACCACGAATTGCTAGCCCTTTATACATCAATGTATTGGGCGTACTTTTATGGAATGTTTTGTGTTGCTTTCAAGTGGAATTCATAAAGTGGAACTTGACCATTCAGGAAGGACTCTATTTGACGTTCTCTCAGAGACCTTGTGTAACAATATCAAACTTGAGTGTTAGAGACACACTATTTGTAACATTGAACAACATCGAAAACATGCGTGTCAATTCTGGACAAAAATAAAATTGAAAATACCTGCAAATACCTGCAGAAGGTCATCGGAATAGCTGTATGCAGACCTCTGACATAACTCATTTGACTTACAAATTGACAGCTGATGTTTGTTTTGTGTTGACAAACACCTGAAACAATTGCACAGGTTCATATAGTCACCAACTTTATTTATTATCACTATTATCTTAAGGTAGCCCCTGCAACAACATACGGGTTAATTGGGTCTCCGAGAAACATGTAAACATTATTGTATATATATAAATACATGATTTGTGTAACTAAAACTAACTTGTCTATACTGTATGCTTCGTAACTTATTTTGAATGTTAGTTGCTGAATAAACCTCTTTTCAATTCAAAGGGGCAGACATATCTCGTAGATCTGCCTCTAAAATTAAGTCCATTTTATGCTAAGCTATTGGCCTGGCTAATAAGGTAACTTATCATAATGAAGCCACCCCTGTCTTGAACCAAGGGTAATCTTGTTAGAGATATAAAAAAATACATATAGTCATTTGCCCATTCATTTATCAAATTGATTATGAAATTACTAACAAGCTGGTAGAATACTACGAGAAACCTGAGTTTGCAGAATTCTTTCTCATGTCTTCCTATCTACCGACTCTTCTTCTGTGTATTCAGCTTGTTGAGGTTTAATTCCTCTGGTGCGATTCACAGCTCAGTGGCTCAATAAACAAACACTTAATGAATCTGTGCCTCTCAGTATAGATGCACGGAAGTGGGTGGTGAATGACAATTAGATGACAAATGAAACCTGAGCAGCCTTCTGAAGCAATGGCCCCACTAAAGTACAAGTCTTGTTGGAGGTTCGAGTGTTGACTGAAGATATTTGATGAGCAGGACAGGCGTGAGTGATACTGGTATGAGACAAGGACCTGCTCTGCCACCATTGTCATTTTGGTCAGTAGTGGCCACTCTCCGAGTGACCCAAAGGAAGTAGTGGCTAATCCCTTTGACATGTGACCGCCGAATGGTCAGTGAGTGGTCAGTCTTGATGACCAGCAAATAACAAGAAATAACAGAAATGGGACTCTCTCTCTATTCTAAATGAATAGTACCATCCGTAAGCTAACCACAAACTATCATCCGCAGAGGTAAATTTAGCCGAGGAAGACATTCATTTGTAAACTACTGACAAAGAGCAGGTTATATGGTGTGTCATTCAGTCATTAAGTTCCAGTATAATCCTCTACCTATTGAAGCACACACTTTCAACAAGGATGAAATAAGCAAGATGGTAGAATATAAAGACTATAAAAGAAGTTGCTGAAATAAGCCAGGGATCATAATTGATAGAGCAACAATTATAGACGCTTAAGAACTTCTTGTCCTCCTCTATGGGAAGGTTAATCTGATCTGGGTATTTAAAATGAAAGGGGTTTAGAAATGTAGCCATTGAGTAGGGTATTAAGAAATGACCTGGGTGACACCATGCACCAAATAAGACAGTTCATTGAGGACATTTTGCTGACTTAGTCAGACTCTTGGCAACTAGAACATGTCCAGTTTCAGTCAACACCAATTTGGGATTGTCCCCAGTTCAATTCATGTTACCAGCAACTAGGAAATCCTCAGAAGTTTCCTTGTTGGCAGAATGAATGTCAACAGACATAAACAGGGCCTGAAAGAAGCAGCTGTCAGCCAAGGCACGCCAAGTTAGTGTGAACGTCAGTTACAGCCACTTGGGCGCCACAAATTCAACTTTTGCCAAATCTTGGTGAAATTTCTGGTCAAGTCGCTTTTCTGGATACTGAGTTGCTTAATGAGGCATGCGCAAGTCCCAGCCCAGTCAACTGATCGACTTTTTAGTGCAAGAACTTAACGTCCCATTCGCTTGTTGTCGGCTTTTGTGTGACCTTATGGGCTTCAGTGGTTGCCAATTGAATAATTTTATAGCTGATAGGTATGAAAATGGAATAATGAGAAAAATAAGAAAAACTGCCAAAAAATGAATGCGGTGCTTTGCAAAAGCATTGAATACTTTCAGGTACAATCCATCTGAATTACAATTAAGCGTGACTGGGCGTTAATTCATGTTAACAGGCTTGTCGTGCCTTATTGCAAGTTAACAAATGAATAGCCTTATGGCGAATAACGTATCTTCTTCAAAGGTCAATGACCTTGTTTTCTTCTACAAATAAAAGATAAGGGCATGAAAAACAAATAAAGGAGGGCAGATGGTGTGGTCAGAAGGCTAATTTCAAAAGACGGCAGCAATGGGAAAGGACGCTAGGGTAGAGTAGGAAAGGAGGGTATTGACAATACCCCCCTACCCCTTAGGCATCCTCACACCTCTCTATGCACCCCTTATCTACAAATTGTTAGCCAGTAATTATATTATCAGTCGTGCTAAACATGCTGTTGTGTGTGTTGGCTGACTGCCATTGGGGGTCAAAGATGACGCCGTTGCATGCTATCCCGTTAGCCGGACACCGTTGGTCCGGCCAGCTAGCTTTGCCAAATTGACTTCATTCACAAGTCTCAGGAAGCAGTCAGTGTTCTTTGGCAACTGTGAACCCACAACTGCAAACCCCCTTCTCCCTTAGCAGGTGCTATGTTATTATTTCACCATTTGTGGTCGTCTTATGCCAGTTAGCAACTTCATAAAAATGTGCACTCTGCAATTCCTAACCGTAAACTTGGCTAAGATCACCGAAAGTTACCACATCAATCAGTGAATCAAATAATTGGGCAGTCAAATTTTCTGATTTAACATGAAATAAAATCCCCATATATGCACAAATCTATGAACCGGAATCAACATGCTTATTCAGATCTAGATACATAGACTCAATGCACTGTCCTGCAGAAGAAAAGAAAGCTTGACAAACATTTGACACACAGTTCTTAAGAATTCCATGTTCCTTAAGGTCCAACAGTCTAACCAGGGAACCTTTCAAGCTGAATGATGTAATGAAAAATTGTATTTTAAGTCGTATTTGATGAAAAGCTTTTGCTTCTGTACGACTTTGGGAGAAATAATCTACAAACAATGACAGTAAAAATGGAGAAATCAGAAAATCTATAAAATCATCCAGTAAAAGTTTATATATAGTCTCCGTGCACATGTTGAGAGTCTCAAACTGGCAGTGTGCACTGACCAGTTTATTCCCAAATTAATGTCTTAGCTACATGGAAAGTTGTCAAAACGAAAAATGTAATGATTACTTAGGTACGACTGATATTTCAATTTGTTGCTGATAGTTTGCATAAACTTGGCCATATATCTTAAGTTTTATTTTAGTACTATTACACGGCTCATTACCATCCAGTGTCTCCCTAATTTGAACGTAAATGCAGTGTAAATGGCAAATTATTTTAGACATTGATGAATGTCTTGCCTAGTTTAACATGCAATCTACATGCAGGAGAAATCTAATGAAATTAGGATAGACATGAATAATGTGTTCTGTTTTTGTGGACTTTGGATCAGGCTCAAATATGTTCTATATCAAGTTGATATATTTAGTATTTAGTATGCCTTTCTAAATTGAACACAATGGGCGAACTTCAATGCATTGGAGATGGATGGTTGAATTGCATTACAAAATATTATGAGCTGTGCCGGTTCAGAAGTGAATGTTCGAGTTTTTGGCTTTCCCACAATGCCTTGCCCCGGGCGTTTTGTTGCTAGACGATTTACAAAGAGGGAGGGCTTCAGATCTCTGTCAAGTCTCTTCCTGGCTGGCCCTAATTGTCCCTGTGAACGGCTTTCAATGTCAGTCTGACCTTGTTGTGGGTCCTGCCCTGTCATCCATGTTAGGTCAGAGGTTATGCACCACAGTATATGCATGCATTCCGCATGTTCAGTATCACATTATAACGTCCTTTGCATTATATTCTTGTGTTGTGTTCATATTATTTTCATGCCCAGCTTCAAGAGTCATCTACCATATTTTGTTCAGCAGCTGTAAGCAGCATAAGCCAGAACCAGTAAACTGAGCATAGAGATGATTTATGACAGTAGTTGTGTTCCTCAGTCAGTGACATATGCATGGCTTGATGTAATGCAACTGACAGGGCATGTGAAGATTGTCCTAAGCCTGTAAACTTGTTCAGTTTACTTGGAGCTGGGCATACAAGACGTTGCATGAATCCCGTGCACCTCTGCTGTCAGCCCGCTCAAATTGACTGTGACTAGATACTATCAGCAAATGCTTTATCCAACTCTGAAGGGAAACTTGCCTTTTGCAAACAATGAAGACGTAAATAGTGACTTGGAAAGTGCTGGGGTCACAACAGGCAAGTGCAAGGGGCGAGAGGGCAAATGGGACCCTGCCAGTTTTCCATGTTAAGATCCACACTCATTGCTTTCTATAGAAAAACGTGAGAGAAGTCAGAGGACACACTGGCGCTTATCTAGCAGCGCCTCAATTGGGGTGGACTGGACCCCATTGGGTGAAGCATATCTACATCTACCCCCTTGCCCTACCCCGCCCCGATATGCCCTGTTACCAGCAACTAGTTCAGCTAAGTCGATAACGTTTAAGATAGGACATCATCACAACCTATTGCCAGAGTGTTGACATTGTCAATGGCTTATCGCATCTATGTCAACCATCTGTCATATTGAGGAGTATACGGACTCTTCATGAGAATGCCAACCCATTTGCTGTACCATGCATGTATGGGATTTTTATAATACTTCCATGCATAGAATACAGAATAGACTCTAATTTGTTTGATAGAAAATAGTGCATAGATATTAGGAAAGCTTTTGACGACTCGGTGTGGCTGGTACATGGTGGCGCTGCGTGCGAGGGGTCGTGGTGCTCTTTGGCCCCTACTTGGTGGTCGCAGCACCCCAGCACCTAGCCCTGCCAGCCACCATCATAAACATAACGCCGTGACCGTTTAGCGAGTCATGCACAAACTGATGCGTTTGTTTTATGCACAACTTTACAACTGCCTGCCTTATTGTCAAGTGTTTTGAGTCTGCGTGAGGGGTATTTGTGGGGCTCAGCTTTTGCCTTGTCGACATGGCCAGCACAGCACCTCAATAACATTTCGTGTTTCTGATGTCAGTGTCAATAAAAGACAAAATTCTGTTCCAAACGGCAAAGAAAGTCACGGCACTTCCATTGTCATGCCTACCCAACCCTGTACCCCTGTCATTTTCTGTTAGTAAATCAACATGACATCTAAGTATCGACATTGAAGTCCCTTGTGGTGAACATTATGCACTGGAATTTTATATATGTGGCCGAGAATCGATCAACAAACTGCTGTTTTGCAACACATGAAAGTTACAGTCAGATGTGTAAAGCAAATATCAGTAAGTAGTTTCAAGTATGGAGAGTTATTACTTGGATGCTGACGTCCTGACATCTCCGTTTTTGACCATAAAACTTTTTCAAGCGAAAGTAGCATCTGCTTTCTGTCTTATTATGCATGTAACGGCGGCCTTAAAGGCATTAATTTTATTTTAAGAAGTTGAATGACCAAATATATTGACCACTGAAGTGTGCACGAGTTTTGCATGTGTCATTAAGACATAAAAATACAAGGAGTGTTGCGTGCGGCCACACAGGCAGTTATTTTGAACCGTCAAGACCGATTAGCTGGTTTTTGGCCTTTATGTCATTTAATTTGATGGCCACAATTATATTGCTATAAAACTGTAATGTCAAAATGTATAAGTCTTAAAGGTATTCGATTTTACAGCTATGCAGTTCCAAAAACGATGTTTTGGTGTGTTTCTCTCAAAGCTGACATGCCCAGTTTGCGTTCAATAATTGCAAATGAGCTCTATTCATCCCAAACACTTGGGACCTGGGCACACCGCAAGTCAATGTTCCATGGTTAATTTAGCGCATGCGCGTAAGCTGATTAGCTGCAACCTCACTTCCGGTTGTTGATATGAGAGGTCAAGGTCGTTGCCATGCTGACGAAGAGGTCAAGATGAAGAGAGATGGAGATGCCCTGGTCAGTCGGCGTGAAATCATCGGCCATTGTGTTTAGTCGCGTCCAACCGCGCAACCAATGCCTTTGTCTCTCACCCCCCCCCCCCCCCGCCACTCAATAAGCGCACGCATTAAAATGAAATTTTCCGCCACGTTAGCCATTTTAAATGAGGATTTTAATTTTCTCCCTGCCTCCTCCGGGGTGCCAAGTAATTGAGACACAAGTGGCAATTGGGGTTTGTTGTGTGGGGGTAAATCAGTAGCAGAGGACAACCACAGCTTTTCTGTTTTACCCTTCTTTTCTTGTTCTCTTATGAGAGTCAGACAAGTTGGGATCTGCAAACACCCTTGGCAGCGCACCTGCAGGCCTAGAGGCTAATTTGGGTGTTAGATAAGACATGCTGTTCTAGGGGCCTCCCGCTGAAACATTTAACATAGAATCACAGGGATCTGCTTTGGATCACCTTTGGCATTTGATGATAACTATCATTAGTTTCTGGTTCTTATCTTTGACCTTGTGGTCTTCTATTTACTTCTCTGTACATCCTTTTACTAACAAAAGTGACCCTTTTCAACTAATTTGTCCTTTGTAATTCTGAGCCTGATGTTATACATTTGTTCCTTAAATCTGCCCGGGGTCCTGCGGGGTTTATTCTTTTAAGGTTGGTAAGTTACGTCATTGAGTAGACCAGTACAACTCTCATTTACTCTCCCTTTATCGTCATTATTTCTTACGTAACAAATTTGTAACCTTTAAAGGTATCGCTGGACCCATAAGCCTCTCAAAAATTGAGATGTAAAAGACCAAAAAATTGCAAAGATGCCCTATGCAATTGATACAAATGTTATGCAATGTGATGAGCTTATTCCAGGTATCCCTTTGATGTTATGCAGCGCACGAGACGTAACAAAGAGTATATTACTTCATTATTACGTAATGATAATTGGTGATGAGAGGGGGAGACAAAAGATACAGCAAATTCCATTTGATGTTGATGCTGCTATAGACAGCTGTCAGAATGTCAGAGAAGTTTCTAAGCTCTGTTTCAGAATTTTTCTGATTTTAGACTTTGAGGTCACCCATAAGCTTGTACGTCTGTCCGCAAACAATGCATGAAAAGCTAATCAGATTTGTGACTTCGGTTTAAAATCAGTCCCCCTGAAAACTTATACTAGATTTCAAAAATCCAAGTTACGTCAAACTCATTTTAAACTTGTTTATGACTCAACAAAGTAGAGTTCAAAGAGGGCATTTTAGTCATAAATAATCAATCATACAAAGGTCCCAGAAATAAAATTAGTTCATAAAAGTTAACCAACACTGACCAATAGTTACTATACAGTTGGTGCATTTCTTTATAAAGGTCAACAAGAATAAACAACTGGTGTGGATGAACTTAATGCAAAGCTGCACAAAAAATGTTTAGATATGAATGCAGCCATCATTGATGCTGAATAACTTTGAATGCATTATGAAATATATGTCATATTTTGTTGTATCGTTATTGACTTTATTCGTTGCTTTCAAAATAGTCAAAAGGCAATTGCCTTACTGACCAAATTGAATTGGAAAATATGGATATGATGATAAATTACTATAATTTTGACAATAAACTAAGTTACCTAATTCTGTATTAGGGTCTGTTCATTGCAAGCAAAGGGACCACACACATACATACACTTGACAAGAAAACAACCAGAAAAATAAGTCAGCATTAACACTTAATCAGAATAACAACCTGTTTCTTGTCTTCCCAAAAGGAGTCCCGGGAGACAGAAACAGACTCTGAGACACCATTTAATTTGGATAAATAGACAATATTGCCACAAATTCCTCACAAGCACAACAAAGTAAAATGTCCACATGAAAACAGGGTCCACCAGATCTATAAGTAACAAAAAATCGGAATAGCAACTTGTGAGACTTGCATATGATTGATTAATTCTTGCCCCATTAAATGTTTACATCAAACGTGGATAGGGGGCCATAAAAAAAAAACTGCCCAGACAGCATTCCAAATCGGCCCAGCAACGTTTCCATATCGGCCACCATCAATACAACATCGTGTCAACATCGCCGACATCGTGCCGATGTTGTTTGGATTTGGAATGCTATCTGGGTATGCCATATTTGGATTGTGTTATAAGTAGGTTACCAATACTATAGGAAATATTGGAAAAACTCTTTTTGATCACATACAGCTTGTACATAATTATTGACAGAATTTGGTCTGAACTTGTCATAGATGGTTTGAGTATAAGCTATATATGTTTATGCACAACAGAAGCTCAAGTTAACTTTCATTCCCATCTCATAACTCAGTTAAACACAGCTGAGCTAAACACTAAACACAGCCTAGTACATTATGACATGAGGACAATTATGGAGTAGAGCACATAACCTCAGCTCTGCAGGTGATGGGCTTTGGTTGACCCCGAGTTCTACCCCCACCCCAGGCAATGGGGTTTTGCTCAAGAATCTTTCCCTCACCCATTTTCTCCGCATGTTGCCATAATTTCCAACATTATGCAGCAACCACCCCTCTATGGTCGGTCACTAGCAACAGTTCTTGAGGCTACAGAACCAAAGAATAAAGTGCAGTCAGTCAAGAATGGTCCTCTACTCATAGAGAAACAAGCAGCACCCTTCAAAGGGCTTTTCCCATCACCCCAGGCAGCTACATGCCCCACCGAAATGACTCCGCCAAGTTCTGGACAGACTTACAAATTTCAACATGAAACCTAAACCCTCTTCAGTCAGCCAGTCACCTCTGCTTTCATGAATGTTCCACGTCCTGATCAGAGCTCAGTGTTGTCATTAATCACCCAACTCCATTTCATCCTAAATGGCCTCTGGTCAAATCGCCCAATTAAGTGTAAGAAATCCGACTGTACAACTTGCTAACTTTGGTTTCAAACTTTCAACCCAATCTCAGGTGACTGTACATGAAAAGGAGATGTTGAGTAAAAATTAAAAAGACAATATTCTGCAGGAGATCTGAGTGTAAATATGAGACCAAGGGTAAGATCCCTGGGGATAATTCTGAAGGCAGGATCTGCTCATCTATTCAATTTCATGTGAACTAAAGGGAGAAAAAGACGACAAAAAAGGCCACAAAAAGTGGAGGAAAATGGAAGGGGGGCATCAAAGGGCCTTTGTGTGTGAACTTGTAGTATTTAGTAGGAACGTCATTTAGTCAGGAGGCACATTGTCAATCCACACTGACACAGATGACCAGACTTTGCGTTATTTGACGGATGCATTCACATCCAGATCTCATAGAGCGCCACCCATAGGCAAGGAGAACAATCACCCATTGTTCGATCACGTGGTTATTTGTCAACGTCTTAACCCTGAGGATCACCCACGTTGACTCGTGGCAAAAATACATTCGAATTTTGCTCTGATTTTGCACCTTGTATTCTTGTCCTTGAGTTCACGAAATTAAACAATTTGCAATTTCACTTACTTTAATGAAGCAAGCCAGCGATGATATATTATTGCTCTCAACGCTGCATACAAATGTAACGAAACTCCTTATTAAATTGATTAACTCGGACGAAAAATATTTAATCACGACTTCACACCTCACCTGTGCCTTAAAAGACTTCATAAGAATCTTGTTTACCTACATATAAATTGTACAATTTTGAGGACAGGCACCTGGAATTGTGTGGTGAAAAATTAGGGTGAGTTGTGGCATTTGAGTCACGTAATTGTTCGAAATGGAAGGATAATTTGGAGCAGTTCACCAACAGGTGACGCTGCGTGTCAAAGTCGCCATCTTAGTGCCACATGATCTCCAAGGCTGAATATAATATTTTGAAATACGTCGTAACGACTCACCTTGACAGATTCAGACCAAAATTGACAGATATTTAAAGACATTTTTCATGAATTTGGTTAACATCAATAACAAATTAAAAGTTTTGCATATAAAAACATTGAAAACACTCTCAAAGGTAGGGTGGAATTATTTCTCACACTACACGAAAATCTTTTTTTAAATTTTAGCACTTTCAAACTGCAAATGAATGGCCAGAAATTGGACTAGCACTTCATCTGTTGCGTCTGATTACCAAAAAAGTCGTTTTAAAATCCATCTAATTTTTTAGACACCTGATAGCTGTTTGATGACCTGTGACCTGTTATGTAAGAAGTTTTCTTTTTAATGGAGCCAATAAAGCACGTATGGTGAAAGGAGGCATTTGGATAAGTGCAAAATGAATTCTAATTTCAGCTGATGCTAAAATGAGTTGAGGGTTACTGACATAATTAAGTGCCAGGGATTGGGGGTAATAAAAACCGACGCTTGGGGTAGGACAGTCAAGCTGATTAGAAAGGGGTACAGAGTAATCAGGGCAAATCAGTGTTTGTGCTGTGACCACTACTGACCGGGGGTAACTAGCGACGACCAATGGTCACTTTGAGTCACATTGCGTGGATAGGACAGTTTGATGGCTTGGCAAGATCGTGTGGACAGGGCAGGTGGGAGGTGGACAGTGGTCAGTTGCTGGACATAAGCACTTAGCACCCCCCTGCAGCTGCAACTGTCCTCAAGCAGACTGAGGGTGTGTCAACCCCTCCTACCCATCAAGCCGTATTCCCTGCTCCACCACACTGAGTTACAGCACTGAATCACAGCACTGAATTACAGCACTTAGTTACAGCATCCCATGCAACTCATCACCTCCTTGCCAACCTGCATCACTTTTGTGTCAGCAGCAGTACCATTTCACAATTTGACCACTCTGCAGTCAATTTATGATGTGTCCAATTTAAGAACTGACAATTACTTTCACTTAAGGGGGCTTCACTTGCTAAATTACAAATTGCCTTCGTAAAATTTTGACTGAGCGCTTTTTAGGCAAAAGTTAAAAAAAAAATTATTTCCTGGCAACTATTAACTTTTGACAATATTGGTAAGCCTAACTTTATCTTATCCTCTAAAAAATATAATTTCCATCCAATTGAAAAAATAACAGCACCATTTTGTGAACAAATATTATTTTGAAATTTCAAAAAATAAATAGATATATTTAAAAAAAATACAAAGCAATCTAATTCTATGAATCAATTTCTGCATTAGGACCATTTGGCACTTTATGACCGATTTGTTAAAAAAATGCACACAGAATTATATATTGTGAAGATGTCAGCCTCAACATCACCAGGCAATAAGTTCGTTATTTTCTTTGAAAGTTCAAAATTTATTTTCAAAGTTTTTGCATTTTTCTTCATTGTTTTTACAAGTCTGGTTGTACAATGTATGACCTTTTTTATGAAACTTTTTATGACCTCAAATTAAAGAAGTTGTTTTGTAAATGACACTTTTAAGAGACTTCAATGCTTCTTTAAGCTGACGTAAAAGTTGTAATGAAAATAGCAGCATCTTTGCACCACAAAGAAAGTCTGTCAAACTTCATAGATTAAATTGCAACATGTGGGACTTTCTTATTAAAACATTCATCTCTTTCCATTCTTGTTTTTCCTATAAAAGACACCAGAATAATACTTAACGGAAATCCAAGAAAAGAACAAAAAAAATTACAAATTTGTCCTTTACTTCTTTATACATTCAAAATAATTTTAACATTATCTCCTGGAAGGGGCGTGACGCAGCTTTTCAAAAGGTTCTATGTTGGAAAATTAACATATGTATTGTGTGACTTTCAAAACCTTTCATACAGCATCTGGCGTTTGTGAAACAATCTTCTTCAATTAAAAACCTGATATTGAGACCAGCATAATTCCGAATTGTGTCTGAATCTTGTTTCCAATTCTTAAAAGTTAATATTTTCCTATAGCAATGTTCATTATTGTCTTTTCTTTCTTTCTTTCTTTCTTTTTATTTTTTATTTATATATATATATGTATTTTTTTTTTCTTTTCTTTTTTCATTATTTTAATACTGCACTGTTCAAACTTATATTGTGGAATTTATATGTGACCAAATGTAAATGGCAATCATCAATTACCTAATGAGAATTGTACTGTGAATTAAAACGCTATATTGTAACTTATAAGTTATGATTAATGTAAAAATTTTATTTTCTTATTGATAAAAACCAGGCTGCCAGATAGATCTGTATGTATAATTATGATTATGTTCATGTAATAATGATAGTATGGTAAATAAAATCTTGAATCTTAAATCTTGAATCTTAAATCTTGATTTTTACGAGAAATCTTTGGACGAAATAGGTCTTTAACAGTGTCAATATACAGTGTTTATATTTGAACCAAGCATTTCTCCACCCATAGACAAGCATCAATTCAAGTCATAAATTTACCAACTTCAGACAAATCCAAGAAAGCATTTATAACAACCTTACTAACATGTAAAAGCCAACACACCAACAGGCTGTGCACTTAATAACTTCTAGCTATGCGGAATTCTAATGCATTGTGGCATGTTGACCATCAACAGGGGAAAAAGCTGCTTTTGTAAGGAATGATCTTTCCGCAAGAAAGAATGGAAGTTGGAGCCAGAGTTGAGTATATTGGAACTTCTAAAATTCTTTTGAGTCACCTTGGACTTGTTCCAAGTTAAAGTTGATTTATAGTGAATCAGCACAATTAAGTTAGTGATAAACGATGATTAACAGATGAATTTGACCTAAGGTATGTTCATCAAGAGAGCCTTGTTATCATAGCAAGGCAGTTTGGTAAGTATGTAATGTTTATCAGTACAAAAACGTATACTGGTTTTGTCTGTAATATGTATTGTCTGTATTATGCACAAATATACCAATAATACATGATCTGAGCATGCAATAATCAAGTATACTTAGATTGTAAATAATTATTCTGGTAAGATTGCATTACAAAATATCTGAAATTTAAAGAATGAAATTGAACACCGAGACGCTATAATCATACTAAAAAACTTTTTTTCACAAACCAAATATGATACATTCTAAATTAAAGTCACCCAAAAGGTTATTTATTGATATAACCCCTCCTAAAACTAGTCTATTTCAGTAAAAGGAAATGAAGTGGCTGGCTGGTTTGTTCTTGGACCATGTCTCCTTGTTGCACGCTATATGTAGTTCAGATCAAACCAAGCTGCACCTGCAAAATTGGAACCTCTTATGATCTGCAATGTTTCCACTGACTGCCTCTGCTTTGGCTGTTCCAGTCACCCTCAATAAACACAAAACGTCACGAAAAACACAGTGCACACCGTTTGAGATCATTATATTCACAAAGTGTATATCAACGGATATAGGACCACCCCATTTCAAAGGCCCTGTTCAAACAGAAATATGTCAGCTAGAAAGAACTAAGTTCCCATTAAAGGTAGTCTTGTACATGTAACAGGTCTATCTTTCATGTAATGCCAAAAGAAATTGCTAAGATTGAACACTCAATATTTTGAGGCCATTTGAATTTCAAATTTTGAATCTCCAAATCTTTGTAGTTTTGATATTAATTGTGATTCAAATGGCCATCAATTATTAAAGAAAAAATTACACTAAACAATGATTTTAACCGTTAGGCATTTCACAAATGTTTCCATCGTATTGTTTGGTTATTCTTTTAAAATTGCAGATTCAGAGATTGCCCACAGGATAAATCTATCATTTTGGCAAGTAGATCACTCTTCGGCGCATTAGCAAAGCCCTTAATCAAACGTTTCACTATGCAGATGACAATTATAATGAGACCTAGGAGGGTACATTGTGTGTATGACCGTCACACGCAGTGTGAAGCAATTTTTATGAGAGCAATACATTGTCTTTGTGAAGCGATTGTCAAGAGAACAAATTATGGGTAAACACTCATCCATACACGGGGGTCTCCAACCTGTTACCTTCATTTGTCAGACGTTTACCAAGGATAATCACCCATTTGGATTTTTTTCACACCATCAAGCAACTAAATTTGAGTTCATTAGAATAATAGCAATCCATCCTCTGGACCTGTCTGTACTTCCAGCAATCGCATCTGTTAGGACCTGTCTAGTTTTGCGCTTGCATTGTCTAAGGAATAGCCCGTGAAATTATGTATGATATACAAACCTTTTCACAAGAAAATGTGCACATTATTTCCGGCCCAGCTGACGTTATGAATGCTTGGTGAAGTTGACATGCCAGTCCAAGGGGCGATGGGGTACACATGTGTGTTATGGCTGCACCTGTGAGTAAGATGCTAGTGCTTATATGAACAACACACAGAAGTCAAGCGAGTCAAGTGCTCTCCTGTCATACTAAAGTTTGGACATGCTCTTGTAGGGTGACTTGCACACATACTCAGCTCATACAACTCTTTGACATACCACCCCAGATTTCTACTTCAGACTGTAATTTGTAGGTCAACCAGTCAACTAATATCAGTTGAAGAGCACCAGGTTCATCCTATACATGGTATTAAGTCCTTCACTTGTCATCGCTGCAAGCAATTGCTGACAGCATGTCAGGTAACCCACTCCATGCTCTTGTAAAATAACAAGGCCAATTACACGTGATGTGCAAAAACCACAAGTCATTGTTTGTCCAAGAGAAGAGCACGTTAGCTGCCCTGACTGACCATGTCCAGTTGAGCACGCTAGATTGTATTTGATGACCATGATGAGGACTTTGATGAAGTTGAGGTGTCAAGATGTCACTGGATGGTAAAGGACTATTCAAGCTGCATTGGTGGCCTCACGAAAACAAGCCTTGTCCACAGACAATGTACATGGACAATGACAGGACGAGCTGTGCCTTTTGCTAACTGACATCTGTCTTTGTTGTGGCCCCGTTATGATGGATGACCATGGTCAAAAATGGTGACCACTGTTATGACATGACCTCTAAGCATTTTCCACACACTGCCTCCTGCTAGCTTTTCCTCCATTATGCAGCTCAACTAATTCTCTTATAACACGCGGAACACTAACCAACTAACCTTCAAATTTATAGTAAACATTCAGTTATACCCATATTCTGCTATTCAGTATTGTGGTCAGAATGTCTATATTATGCTCCTGTGTTTAAGCCAGCCACTTTTACTGCGTTCTCTATTAACTTTGATGTGTTTTTCTCTGCCTTTCCTAATGAGAAAGTGATTTTAAGAACAACTTCAAAAGGACCGCCCTGGCTTTCTCACCTAGTCAATAATAGGCGAGGGGGACTTTTTTGGAAGTTAAAAAAGATGGGAGTACCAACATGACAATGGAGTCGACTTATTGTCATGGGTTGTTAGTGGGGCTATTCACGCAGATGTGTCCTTGTCGCCCTAAAAACCAAAAACCACAGCAATGCTTTACACAGCTGATAATTTGTGAAATGTCTTGTTGAGGGCACATCATAATAGAAGCCATATACTGCCATTTAGTAGTACAAATGGAAAACCTGTGTCCAATGACATGGGTGTTGAAAGCCCCAGGTGGTCCCGAGGAATTCTTTGCAAGGAGTTGGCTTTCTATTTAATGGCACTGAAGTCGTTATCACTACCAACTTATATTCCTGAACAGCAGTTTTTATGTAATTGAGAAATAAAGGCAAATGTGAAGAGAAGAGGCAAAGCCAGGATCACATTTGTAGAGCCCTGAAGAAGTGACAAAGGCAGAGAGATCGCTCGTGGGTAAATACATCGCTTAAATTCTCAACACTACAGTAAACCAATCTGAGCAGTGTAAAGGAGACTGAGCAGTAATTGCCAGAAGACACTGAGCACCTTTGACAGGTCCCCATAATGCCTCAAGATCAAGCGGAAAAAGTTGCTGACCCCGAGTGACACTGGATCCCAGCAGTAAGTGAGCAGTACTCAGATTAGAAGGCTGTTGGGAAAAGCCACTTAGGACTGAAACAGTATATTTTCATTGCAGTGTCAGATGAAGAGAAGAGCTAAGCCATCAGAGTGACAAAAACAAGTCTATTATGGGTAAGAAGTGAAGATCTCTCCAGTGACTTTTACACAGTGGGTGGACACCAATTGAAGGCTGGTTCATGGGGAGCCTTTATGTTCACCAGACAGGTCATTAAGCCTCTAAAAGTCTCCTTGCAACTCTGACATATAGATTTTCAATAATGTACCAAGTCGTACCATTGCGGGTTAAGACGAGTTTTAAAGGTCACAGAGGGAAGTCCGAATCTACTTAGCAGCCCTGTCAAAGGTCCATGTAACTCTATTCGAAGGGTGAGTGTTCCCACCCTCGGCATCTCTCACCCCTCGGGCCTTTCTCACTCCCAAAGTCGTTTACCAAACAACATTTCGGTCCCTCAACAAGAAGGCCTCCTGCAATCATGTAAATTGCGAGGTGTGTATGGCACTCAAGGTCCTAAGGTTAATGATTGCTGCAACTTCTCCTGTGTTCACAGGGGCCGCTCTCTCTTAACTTGCATTTCTCAACCTGCCATTTCTGCCTTCCCTGAGGACACTCGCTTTGACCTTGTGGCGCAGTCGCCTGTCCATGAACACAATTATATTCCTCGTTGAAATGGAATATGGGATTGTGAAACACTGCTGCTGGTTGTGTTTCAGTTATCTCTAGCAGCTGATCTTGTTCCCATTGAAATAAGCCTTTCCACTTCATCACACAAATCATGTTATTAAGCTGAAGGATGGCATCAGCATACCTTGTTGACCTGGGCCAAACGAGACCTATCTGATGTGCTCAGATGTGGCCTGTCATTTGCCTCACAGTCCACTTGCAAAACCCAAAGCAAACCTATTTAAATGGATAACAGGGGAGAACAAATAGTCAACCCGGCAGCAATAATGTTCATTTGTAAAGGACTATACAAGCAGCTATTTCGGGGTACACCAACTTTCTAACTTGAGCTCTTCACCCTGCTTGGAGTCATGCAGAAAAGGCACCACTGGCTGGTCAGACCGGACATGAGCTATTCACTAAAATTCGGCCGTTTTGACTAATGAAAACGTCCATAGCCCTGGCCTGCTCATACAATACAACTGTTGTCTCAGCGATTAAGTAGGAAATAGGTGAGCAAACTCCCCCCAGTGATCAGTTTTGAAAGCTGTGGCACGCTCATCTATACCAACTGCTACATGTTATGGCGGATGCTCAAATATTTACCATCTAAAGTGCACCAATGGGCCATGCTGACCCTAGGTTTTGAGGAGGGGGTTCTTAATGTTTAGTTAACATTGTGGTAAGCCACTGACCTATGACTACATTATAAGGAATGTTCTTGATGCTGCTTCCATCAAAGAGTTACTTTTCTTGCACAACATTGTGAGGTGGATGTAGCCGTTGTGTTTACTTTGAGTTTTAAGTTCCTGTAAGTGGTTAAACACACAAACTGGGCATACATACTGGATATATGCAACTTTCTATGTTCTGACTATCATTTACATACGAATTCAAGAGGATACACTCCAATAATGACCATGTAATTAATAACAAACAAGCAGTTGTATTGGTAGTACCTCTTCGCTATTGTTCAAAATTCATTTGCTATTGTAATATACCCAAATCTGTGCTGAGGGAGGTGACTGCTAATTTGGTGTTGAACTAGAAGCTGGCAATTTCACAGAACACCAAGACCTAGGGGACAATTAGAAGACAGGAGGGGTCAGGGGGATTGCGAATTCGCAGCTGGATACTTCTAAATGACTGTGCCTTATTGGTAGTAGTGGGTGATGTTACCCACACCTACCTCTCCCGCTGTATTCACCAACAGGTGGCAAGCAGAGCATTTTGCCGGAGCAGAAATTGCGCAACTTCTAGTTATGTTAACTTATTGGTGAAGCTGTGATTGACAACATAACAGAGTCACCAAAAGGTCAACAGTTTTGCGCTTGGTACTTTGTGTACGTCACTGTGTTGTGACTCTTGCAATGCTTTCGAATCTAAAATTAGGCCTTCATCCAAGCATTATGGGTTCCAAAAATCTTCCATTTTTCCCCATTTTTTTATTGACATTCTTTCTCTTTTAAATATGTGTACTCCCTTTTAAATATGTGTACTCTCTTTTTTACTATTATCTACTTTTTCTTGTGCCCTTTTGAATGACCTGGAGCCTTGCTTTTTTCCCCTTTCTTTGATCTTTCTTTCCTCTTTAGGTCTTTTTCCTGCCGAGGTCAAAGGATGTTTGATTTTGCTTGTGCACAGGTTGGCCCTTTGCACACACCATAATAACAGCATAGACATTCTAACGGCACATATATATGCATTACACAATTAAGTGACACAATTTTGTCACATGGAAGTCTTTTTTTCATTCTCCTTCTGAGCATGTCCTGTGTGACAGCTGGTGGTATATGTCCCTTGCAAGATCTTAATGTGGGATATGATATTTGTCAATTCAAAGCAAATGGTAATAATCAAGGCCTGGATCTGCCATTAAGAGGCATTAGACATGTTCTCTTTGCATTTTTGCCATTGATTACGTTGTTTCTATTGATTTACCTTTGTCCAGTACTTCTTCTTTGCCTGAAGGTTATATATGCAGTAATTTGAGATTACTCACTGTTATGCTTTGGTGGGAAAACCTTTGCAGGAAACCACACTGACACAGACTGCTCATGTGAGTTGTCAACATTCTCCAAACTCTTTCAAGTGTGCACAATGTTGGGGCATTTAACTGAGGGAGAAAGTGTTGTCGGTGGTCAATGAGTCCTGAATGATTCGCATGATGTAATGGTTTTGAGAGTATCTGATCTGCAAATCTACAGCAGCAAAGATATCTGGATAAGATTCTTGATAAGCTTGGTCAATGTGCCCTGTGATTTTGGACAAAAAGTCTACCAAGTCAATATATCTCAATATCGACCATGCAAGTATGAGGACTCCTGCTGGCCACCGTATTGTGACCAAGAAGGGGTGCAGAGGTCCTAGGTGCCCTCTGTCACACCCCAAGGACTTTCCACAATACCACTAGGGGGCACTGAAAGCAACTTCCTATCAGAGAATCTCCAATGCATTGTGGGGTGGAGACGTACGTCTTTCTTAAGTCATCAAGTCAAATGACGGCGTCTACAATGTAAAATTTGACGCTACTTTCCACGAAATTGACGTGATAGTAACTAGACACATGTTGTTAAGCCCTTGGGAAGTTTTACTTACAAACAGAAATTCAATTTACAGCTGTTATAACTTATAAATCCGTGCACGTGCACTGATTAATAGTAAATAAATTAAATGGATAAATCGCACTATGTCATATTAATGAATGACTTTCAATTTCTTTTTTGCTCATAAACTAATCATCTGGACATCATCATGTGTGGTCTTCAAAAATACAAATAAATTTATAATTATGGGAAAACCTTTTAAATCCCATCAAAAGTGGTCATAAGCAACTCCGTAACAAATTGCTGTCAATAATTCATGTAATGACAACTGAAAAATATGTCAAACACATGCCAAGAACTTTCAAAATATATTCATAACAATATTTTTAATTTACAAAAGGCATTGAGGAGAAATTGAATGGTATGATGGACAACTGAAAGTACATGAATGGAAATTTTGCTGAGCATTTTTATACAATTACCTTACTTTTGTATGCTCTTTGCATGTACATTGTATTATATTTGTTTGGTTGCCTTTACAAAAACTGTTTGCCAAGCTTTGTGTCTTCTGTAATCACTGACCATTTGCTTTGACTTCGGTCATTTTGTCCAAAGGATTAAGAGGAACTGAGATCCAACATGCTTGAATAGAAAGGATAAAGTGGCTTAAGGGCCTGATCAAACTTTAATTGGGATTTGTTTGGTCAAGCAAAGTGGACACTCAGTGGACACTCAATGCTCTTTTGTTGAGTGCCAGTCTGTTAAGGTCTTTTTGGAGTTTCTTGACTTTAGAGTTTAGGATTTGGAACTTAATGGATTGGCCAAGTTCATGAAGTCAGCCTTTAGTGATCATTCTAATGACTTCTGTTTGGGGCCTTAAAGTCATTGCCAGCAAGTGTTAAAACCTTCTTACACAATCCAGCAGTAAGTCTGTGCCACCCTGAGTTCAATTGGACCTCAAACATGACTACATAATCATTTGCTCTTAGGTAACTGGCATTGAAAGTGAAAAGAGTAAGAGATCCAAGGTGCTATATACAGAAGGATTAGTAGAAGTGCTGGCCTTGAACTGCTGGAGAATTTGCTAAACTTTCCTTTGTTTGGGTCAAGTTTGTGAAAGTGGAAGGCAGCTACTTATGGTCAGTATGGTCAGTGTGTTCTTTGTCACCTGTTTTTTTTACTTCAAACATTTAGTTTTTGTGTACATTAATCAGTTATAATATGGTGTTAACACACATCAATTAAGTCACTAATTAATTTGATATACATATACCATTGAGTGATATTGGAGGTTCATTGAAAGATGGATTAACGCATTTTGTAGCAACCTGCTGAGATAGAAGGCTATGTAAGTAATTAGTGTCTTTTTTCCCTGCGTGAAATGACCTAGATTTTTTGCAGTTTAGCGTGAGAATTGATGACTGAATTTTGATAGACATTGACAAATTGGCGAGGTCCAATTTAAAGCGGCTGTTACATTAGTCCTGGGGTCATATTGTAAGAGAACGGAAGTACTGGTGAGAGTGCCTCAGTACTGCAAGGGGATTTCACTGTCCCCGGGAATAGTAGATTGGCATCGGAGTAAGCTTCAAAGTCACAAGTTGCAACCTTTCGCGAGATGTTGCGTGGTCATTTCGGCACCTGTGAAGACCAGCTACATCTCGACAATTAGTGGTGATGAAGTGAATTGCATAGGTCATCATGAGTCCCTTTGTGTGGTCATTCAATGGTCAACGAGGCGCTTCTTAATGACCGCCTTTGAAGTGACCACTGTCCGAGCCACCTCAACAAGCTCCTGGTCACCTCCTCTGACATGGCATCGCAGCTTTAAGTAATAAGCCAACAGAGAAAGCTGATACAGGTCTATCAGTCCCTAGCACTTTTGATTTCAATTATACCAAGTCATTGTATAAGTTGAGTAACTCAGTGACTTGAAATGATGCAAGCTGAGAGGTCATTGGGGTGAATATAATACACTTTTAATAATAGCACAACCAATAAGTTTGGCTGGTGCACCACAGCAGCGTTTGCAATTTGCAGTTTGGTTAATTTCGGAGAATGAGCAGCTATCCCATTGTGAATGCTAGGCGACCAAATGCAATATTACTATGGGGGTGTTGCCCTCTCATAATTACTGTAGATATGTAGGGTGAAAGTCCAGACTGACCGTACACAATTTGGAGGGTGTGATAGGAACCCTTGGGGTTATTGGGTAATGTTGCACAGGACGGGGAAGGGGCAACTAGAGACAATCAGGTGGGGTGCTGCTGGCCAAAAGCTCCCGCCCAGGGCATGACCTTGGATGTGAGAAATACCCTCTACAGTTTGGCTGGTCACCTGTTACTGACCTTTCCCCTTGCCCTCAAAGCATAAGCCATCAAGCTATTCTCCTTCTTGCTCATTTGGCCACAGGAAATATAAAAGTTAATATGAAACAAACTATGTTTGAGAAATTAGCAATAAAGCTAATGTTTCATTTCCTTCCTTTGGTTTGGTCAGTCTAATCATCCATGCACTTTTTTAACCTTTCCATTTGTCTTAATGTCACTATTTTGATATACTTTATCTTAATGTTTCATGGTACATTAACAGCAAGGTCAACTATGGTGGCAACTAATGCAATGGAACCTCAAAATTACGCCAATCAATATCAAAATATGATTGCAAGGTCATTAAAGTCAATGCAAAAATAGGGCCTCAATTAAGTTAACCTATCTAAGAAACACTTCAATGCCAAAGATGCTCTTTAAAACTTGGGGCTTCAGGTTACATGCAGCACATTCATCATTTGTTTGCGTGCATGCTATAGTTCTTAGACATGGCTACTTGTTGGCCAAGGTCCACCCTTTTCTGTTTACCCCTCCTCCTAAACCTTATTGCAAATAACTCAAACTTCCCAGCATCATGTGTAACATCTGTTTGTGCATGTATCCAACACTACAGAGGTCAAAAGTTTTGCTGACTATCCATGTCAATTCTCTGACCATGTCACTTCTTGACCAAGCATGTCAGATGTCGTGTCCATTTTGAAATTATTTGACCTCAGGTGCTAGCAATTGGCTGACCTCCTTTAGGCTTTATCAACCTGGTCATATTTATAAATTTGCTCCTGACACTCTTTTTTCTTGCACTCAAAAATGATCATAATTCTATGCAGTTGTGTTGCAATTTATGAATGAAATCTTATTAGGTGTCAAAAGTCAAAGTTGCAGCAGAAAGTGTATTTAAAACTGGCCACAAAATATGGATATGGTTTAATTTATGGTTAATAATTCAATTACTTGTAGAAACAGATATGGCCATAATTCATTTCTTGTAACAAGAACTAGTCTAAGAACTTTGTGCTGCAGTATCAGCACTGCTCTATACATTATTATGAAATCAGATCATCTAGATAAAATTACAGAAACAGTTATAGTAATATGCAGTTTTTATTTAAAAGTTTCAGCTGCATTAGGTCATGGTCCCTAGTCACTGTGGTAGTCAACATCTTGAGGAAAATTCTCATAATAATAAATTAGAGGGAGACACCCACAAAAAGTAAGTGACACACCTAATAAATTCCCACACATATAATTTAACTTCTGCAAATGTCCAATGTATTTTATGTATGTCTTCAAAGCATGCAGTATTGCCTTTAGAACAGTACTTTAAAGTTTTCAAAGATAGTCAATGGGGAAGATTTTGGAAGGAAACCACAAGTTGAATACCATCAACACCTACGTTATGGCATGGCGAATGTACCATTTAACAAAAATTAAGCTTTTAACAGCAACTTGCATGCACCTTTGTAATAAATATGTACGTGACATACAGACCTAGGATTATAAAATTAAATTATGACAGTTTCAATTTGGTTAAGAAAAACATAGCACCTTGTGACATATGTTTAGTGGAGTTGTGGTCATTTCATTGTCCGTCTTTTATAGCCATTGGTCAGGCAATGATAGTTGGTCAGTGATTGTCATCTAGCATCATGCCTTATTAAACATTTCACGCTTCATTGAACCTTTCATGTCTCATTGTCTCAGAAATTGGCAATAATTTGTTCCCGGAAATGGAAAAGGGGTTCAGACAAATTGATGTTCACTTTGGGTCAAAATGTCAAGCAGTCTATGCCTTTGTAAATAGGATGCTTTTTCTTTTAATACGGCGAGGTGTTTAATCTGCACGATGATAGACTCACATAAATTCAAAATCAAAACGCGATGCCTGATTTATTTATGTGCAAAATACTGACGTTAAATGTTGTAATGAAGTGTTGCAAACAAAATACGAATCTGAACACTTAAGAGTTGGAAGATGTAGGAGCTAACAAGGATATTTTCTGAGTTACTTTGTTCATGGAAAGCAAAAGGTAGCCAGTTATTAGGAACTGGTTGAAGAGCTGTCAGAGCTAAACACCTCACATTATGATATTAGCAGTGACGTCCTGGGGAGGCATTGTGAACAGCAGCCAATAGGAGGGCAGGAATCAGGGGAGGGAGGCACCTAGCTGGGATGGCAGTAGGCTGAGTGACACTCAACTCGCTTCGCATTGGCTAGTCCTGCCTCTACCTGGGAGTCGGCCGACTGTGTCAATGTGTCAGGCCTGCTAAATACACTGGCTGAACGCACAGCTGTGAGACCACGACTGAATGTCATGCCGTGCACAACTCTGTGGAAGAGCTTCTGAGACTCGAATTAACTATCTCTTATACTTTACGGATTTAAGCGTGTGCCTTGCATAAAGTTGTGGACTTAGCGCACAGCCCTGAGAGACGCGCACTTCGGTCTTCTAGTAACTTTGCGATCACTTCGGCGACCACGACGGGGGCCGAGCACGAGCGGCGGACACCGTCGCCACAGACGACGCTGCCGCCCTTAAAAGGACTTAGCGAGGAGGACATCAAAATGGAGACCAAACTTGGTAGCCCGTCCTCTAACAGCAGTAGGAGTACTCCACCCTCTGCAACTACTACTTCTGTCCCTACAGGAACATCCAGTAAGTTACACCAAAGTTTTCCTCAGTGCACACATATCACTTTTATGTCACTCCACTCATAAACATTGACACATACTGTGCATAACGCAACGTGCACTAGCAAATCTAGGTCACATCTATGAATAGTTTGCTATTTGCTCATACATTAATTGCGACAAATTGCTGTGACTGATTCATAAAACAGCATGTCCCATCCTGGACAAATAATAAGCAAAACAGTCTCCAGTAGCTTTTTTATAGCCTCATTTTACTGATTTATACATTTTTAAATATTAGTGCATCAACTTCTCATGGAAAAGTAAATTAAAAGCATATTATACCTAGGACGATCAAAGGTTTACAAAATATTCGGATCCCTGGTAATGACCGTAGGATTTGACAATTACCAATATGCAATGTATGTATGTAAAAGTTTATTTAAAGTCGTAATTCACTAATACAAGTATAAAACTTCTGCAGGACTATAGTCAGAAAATTTTATAATTATCCTATACTTATCCAGTAAAAAGTCATGAAAACCTGGAACATGCCATGAAGTATTAACATCATAAACATTAAACAAAAACCTAGTTTACATAAAGTTGAGATTGTGAAGCAGTTGCAAAATGTGTATCCAGTTGGCTTGACACCCTCGATACAAAACTTTGCAAGTTTTACATGGGGTTTCTTGGCCTGAACAATTTTGAAAAAAAATTACAAAAATATTTCACTACCATCCGCATAGAAACCTGGTATCATCCGCAATGTAATAATTACCATCCCAAATGAAATGTCATTTCTACCAATATTATATTTACTACCATCCGCATAGAAGCAGTTGTCAATGCACCACAACAAATGGAGTGGGGAGTGTTTTGGGGTTGGGACTGATTAAAAGTTGGTGATAAGTTTTGGAAACCCTTTTATCACCATGGTAACAAGTAAAGCTCACTTCTCACTTCTGCAGACACTTGATATTGCAACAATTCATCTCCTCTGAATGTCTCTCTCAGGCTGTATTGATGAGGTTACATAACAACATGGCTAGTCCACTCCACTGGAGACTAAGCTAAAGTAAAACTCTCAAAACCTTTTCACACTTCTGGCCAGGTTTCTTTAAAATGGCCGTTAGTGTGAAACGGATACTTCTGCCTATTTTGCAGGCGTCAACTGTACATTAGTCCATGTATCAAATTCACCATTTTAGAAGTTTTACCAAAATATCATTTTCAATTCAAACAGCTCACTTGAACCATGATGATAACCTATAGATTTCTAATTGCACTATACACATGGCCATACACAGGATTTAAATTAATTTTTGGAAAATATTTGAGCCATAAATAAACCCACGAAATTTTAAAATTTATCTTAATCACAAATAAAAATGTTCTGTGACACACCAAAATATGTACATCCTCAACTTATAAGTTTTCAAAACATTCAGTGATTTTCCATAAAGTTACAATAGAAAGAAAGGTTTATGAATATTTTATGTGTGTGGTGTACTCATAACTATTGATATAAATCGTGTAAATATGAATTTACATAATAACACTTTGACGTAGATGTATTAAATAACCAAATCATTGTAAACATAATTTATGGGGACTTGTTACAAAATCGAAATTTGTTGATTTTCACTGTTGTTCATGTTTTGAGTTACAAAATGTTTGGCTATCGATTTTGGGTGAAACTTAAAAGTAAATTGTTGTGAAATGCAAACCACATCAGGACATTTTTGTGTCAAATGTTGATTTTTCTGAAATGTTGCCATCACCCATAAAAATAGGATGCAACAGATTTGTGTTATTATTTGCAAAAGTGGGGCCTTATTTATTCACTCTATGATGGATGCCCCAATAGATGTGTTACTTATCAATATAAATATATAAATAAATGTTAGTTTTTCTAAGCTGACATCAGTAGTCTGGGCCACATAATTATCGAGTTTTTTTGCAACTTTATACTCTCAAAAAGACCAAGGAATCGATGAGAAAATCTATAGAAAGACTTGATATAAAAAAGTGAATTTGTTCATGGAAATGATGTTTACTGAAAGAGTTTAGAGAAATGTTGCCTGGTTGGTGGAGACTATTGAGTGGTTGATTGACTTGTTAGCTTAAAGTTGGTTGGGTCACAGCCCTCTTGTAAATGTTTAATGCAATGTTTAAGACTCGTTTGCAACAGCATCAGTAGCAGCAGCAGCAGCAGCAGCATTAGTAACCAGCAGATGCTTCCAGTCACTCTACTAAATACACGGAAAGGAATTTAGTTTAAAAATTCATGAGGTCCTTAAGTTTGCGTGTTTAGATGGATAAAGGTTTGGTTAGTTGTTATGAACTGGGCAGATGGAATGAGTCTCAAAACATGAACAAGCTGCAAAGAGACAACATCCCTTAAACACTCGAGAACAAATTGACTACAAATTGATATAGGCCAGTGTGCAATATTGAGAATTCCCACAGTTAAAGGGTTGGGCAGATAAGATCGCTTGTAGATGGTGAAAGACAAGCACGGCCACCGAGTTTTCTGATGGCCGAGATATTGTGTGGCCGAATGGTCCGGTGCCCACGCTCCGGTGTCCCCTGACAGCCTAGATGAACCGATAGTCAATTCGCCCCTAACCAGAAAAGGAATCCACTATTTAGGCAGACTTAATTCCTGGTTTCTGTGGCCGTTGTTCACTTTAACAGAACAAGATGGTATGTTCACTGACAGAGTGGCTGAGTAGCCGAACCAACCTGACAGGGGCCACGGTCAAACTCACACCGACCATGCATCTGTTATTTTAGTGACACCCCAAAATATCTAAACCATGGGTTAGAAATCTATTCTGATACATATCAGCAGTGGCTTCTTGGTCATTCGAAGGGACTTTGTGACACATGGGAACCTTCCCATGCATTACCTATGTTAAATACAGCCCTGTGACCTTGGTGCAGTGAAGGTGTTTATTTTAGGTCGCCTCTTTTGATACACAAGATGACTTCTAAATATTCAACTTTCATCGTCATGGGACAGATGGGCCACGATTTGACAAGCTTGTCAGATTGAATGATGTCATAAAAACACCCCATCCATTCAGAGTCAAGGCAGTTTCTAAGCGAATTATTTTGCTCCCAAATACAGGCCTTGCTCGTTACAAATGCAAAGGAAACACACCGTGTTTACCTTTTATATGACAATTTTTGTCAACACCCTGTATGACTGTGTACATAAAGGCATGTCATGATATAATGAAGGTTTACATAAAGTTTGACCTAACATGTATGTGACACAGTCCTCTGAACAATAGTGAATGAATGGGCGAGTGAATAGCATGGTTTACACATATTACAGCACAGTGGGACGTATAAAAAGTTAATAGTAAACATTGTAGAGGTTGAGGTCGAGGTATGTATGCTAGCAGCTATGTGTAGTTCTGGTGGTGGTAAGAGAATTGGACCAACAAGGTGTGAGTAAGGACTGGTCCTCCGGGGACATGACAACCGCCCCATACAGTCGCCGCGGGGCAAAGACACAGCAGCCGGGGAGACCCCCCCCCCCTCCCCTCATACCCCTTCCACTTTCACTGGGCTATTATCCCAAGCATCAAGTCAAGACGCGCACCTCCAGCTTGACAAGATAATTTTACAAGTTGCTGTGCCTCCCTGTTCCCTGAACACAGTCATCAGAGTAATTATAATACTGATAAGAACTATGCTCTGGGCACCCTGCTCTAACTCCCAGAATTGCTTTGCTAATGTTCTTAGCCGGCACAAATTGTTTAGTTTACTGCACCAGGTCATCCGTCTATGCACCAGCCATATTTGTGGTCGTTGGACACTTAAACAGAGGTTCTTGGACAATCCAAAGTCCCCGGACATGCCAGTGTCTTGCCCTTCCTGGGGCGACCAATGGCTGCCACAACATCATTTCCAGCTGTCAGTCATGTCTGTGCCCTAAACCATTGACTTGCTGATCAATAATTCACAAAACTTCTACCGAACTGTTTCAATCACAAATACTTCCCCGGCCTAATCGCTTTTGCCACATAGTTGTTTGAGTGCTAAGCCAAGTCCTGTGCAAGGGCTGAGCTAGCCAATTAGCAGCGACCTATAAGCATCCTGCCTCATTCAGCTCACTCAGGGGGGAGAGGCCCACTGACTCGACGGGGCTCGCCACATGTAATTTGGCCGTCGACAAGTAATGCTGGCGTCCCGGGGTTGGATTAATAAGGCCCAGCAAGATCTGCCTCACTTGATTTGGCCCATCATGCAAGAGACGATTTTGCCCAATCCCCCGCTCAGTCACCTCCGCCCTGCCATTGCTTCTCCGCCGCAGACACTTCCGCCGGAAATGGGCCAACGACAACTAATTCCTAGGCTGCACACTTCCGCCACTCCAACAAACTTTGCACATTCTCCTCTTAAACGCCTATTATCCTCATCATTTCTTCCTGACGTGCTTCAGACTGTAGAAGCTTGTCCAAGACTTTTTTTCTCCACTCTTAGCCTAATGGTGCCACTCTAATTTTATTGGCAGAGTGCATGACTTTCCTACTTGGTCAATCTGTCATAGTCATTTCCAGCAACAAATCATTTTCGTTGCTCCAAGCTAAAAACTGACGTCATGGTCTAATTCTGCTGACCAATGCTGACCACTACATGACCACCTTATAGAACAAACTAGACACTTCTTTCAGTAGACTGACTGATCAAGTGCCAATTAGAAATGTTAATCTTTCTCGAAAAGATTAACCTCAACACCTTTGTGCATCAAGTGGCTTAGCTCAGCTCACCTGCTGGGCAGATCAACGTTTGTGAAAAGAAGATTAGAAGTATTTGCATTGCTATTCCATGTCATCACACACAGCCATCTACAGGTGGTCTAAATTAAAAAGTCTGCTTTGAAATGTCAAATTACTTCGCCACCAATGTCGTTGAAGTCATCAAAATTGCCTTCTTAGTAAATCAGGCAATTTCCACAACAACTTAATCCAAATATATCACAACCTTCAATTAATAATCATTCGGAGATGGGATAATCTGCCACATATTTAATAACTTCAGTGATTTAAATAGTGCTAAAATCAATCACATTTTATTTTGCTTTGTAACTATTTGTTGTTTTTTTGTGATAAAACTTCTTAAATTCCTAAAACAGACAAGCAGTAGCTACTTGGTTAAGGCACTGTCCGCTTGGCTGCTTTTTAGTTGAGTAAAAATAAGAAAGGTGTCGCTAGTTAGCGTGCACTTCTTAGAGGGTCATTAAAATGAGGATTTATGGCAGGATAATCATTTCCAGCATACTCGTCAAGTAACCAAAAATTTCACATGCGCGACCGAGGCAATAAATCAATTTGTCGCGAGTTTGCGAGTCTCTGGGAAGTTCAAATGTGAGAAGTTCTCTGCCAGCCATGTGCCTTTTATGGCTGCCATTTTTATTTTTTATTTTGTTGTAAAAATAGGTAGTTGTTGAAGTCAAAAAAGGTCATATAGTGTATTGGCATTTGAAATATTTTTACAAAGCTGGGTACTTAAAACAGTAGTGTTAAAGTGTTCAAATAACTATGCAGTTTATATTATTGTTTTTAATGCTATGTGAAGATACATCTGAAATGAGGCAGCAGTAAATTAGGTAAAAAAAATCATTATTTGTAAAAGTAAAAAGAACACTCATGCATGCTCGAAAACAAACAAATATTGCTGAAGTACATTTTTTTCCCCAGTTAAATAAGCAATGACTAGCAGGTGTTTTAACCAAATCAGAATTGACTTTCTGCCAGCGTTGAGCATGCATGGTAGTAATGAATTTTTAACAACATTTTCCCATTGCAGTGTTTAAATTTCCTTCATTGAGTGCAAACAATTTCCTCGAGTGATCCCGTAAGTGGAGACTGCTAGTCATGTCAAATCGGAGTATTGTCTTAATTAAGGATCAGAGTCAGTTAGATCCTATTAAGAACACGCAAAAGCACTTCCTGGGGGCAGCAACTCCATTAATATTTGACCAGTTCATTATTGATCCCTTGATCCTTTGACAATCACTTTGCAAGCCCCCTCCTTGTGTTAACAAACCCAAGGGGAAATGTGATCACCCTAGAAGCTGTGGTTAGAGCCCTTTATTGTGGGGTGGGGTACATAGGATTGCCCCCTTCATAATTAGCATGCTTAGATACTGTAGATATAGTCTGTATTCACCAATCTGGGCTATGAAGTGAATGCAGTGAGTGAGTGAACTTCATCGAAGCCCACACATTTCGAAGTTTGACAGGTGTGATGGTTGGCAATGGTACAACCACTTCAACTTTTTTGACTCATTATGACTTTTATTAAACCCGTGACCTTTGGTAATTATGTCAAATTACAAAGCGTCATTATGATTGGCTGATGGAGGGGAATAGTAGTTTGTTTGATCTAGCTCTGGGTCAATGGAGCGAGCAGTGGTCTATTGTACTGATGACTTAATTTTTTGGCCAAGCATGGTGGGTATTGGCCCACAGTTGGAGACCGATTTTCCAAAATCGCATCTTGACCTTGTTTGCAATTGCATCATGACTACACAGTCCTTCAAAAAGACCTAATTAGATTGGGGAACTTTTTTTTGTGGTGTATAGTAGCAAGTCGAGGCAACTCAATCATGGGTCCGGGTGCTTTACTGGAGTGGTACTGCCCATTGTTGTATTGAAAAGGGGAACCTTGCTGGGGCAGGCTATAGAGCCCACCACTGATATGAGGGTACAGAAGCTATTGAGCTGGGGCACACTTGGCCGTGAGAGCCGCTTATATAGTACCGCTCTAACTAGAGTGTTGCTCTCTGTGGCCCATTGGTATGGTGGACGATTAGGCATAATAGACTGACTGTGACCATATCGTTCAGATCATTCACTCCTGTGTTCCTTGACAAAAGGAACTCACCAATTACCACTTCTCAGAATATCAAATGTCTAATACCAAGTGATATTCTCTCAAGGAGGAGTAGGGGGGAGGTTTCAGTCATTTTCAATCTATTCATCTACATCCAAAATGGCTGACTTAGGTCATAAGCTGCTCGATAAGGGCATAAGGGCCAAATCTATCTGCCCTCTGACCTAAATTTAGCCATGTTTAGAAAGGGGTTTGAAAGATAAGAACAGACTTAGTGACCACATCAGTCTAGAGGGCAAGTTGTATTGTTTGACCAGAAACCAATATATAACCGATTGAAATCGAATTGCTGATTATATTTATTATTAATACAAACGTTTATTTTGGTGTAAGTGTAATAGATAAATATACCAGCAATATTTGTGTGACATTGAAAATAAATATTTTGTGAATTGCTAGTTCTGCCATAAAATATAGCCACGCACACCCTTAGAAGAGATTGTCTGTTTTAAGCTAACCAACATCTTTGTTTGATTTATGCAATCATTGTCTAAGGACAAACAATATTTTGGCTGATTTTAAACACATTTTAGATGGACACCAGTAAACAAATATTTGCCTGAGACATACAATCATTTCTAAGAGTGTGGTGACACTGTTTATTAGAATTTTATGCTACAATTTGTGCCATTTTTTGTTCTTACTATTTTCCTAAAAAAATTGACATGAAACCACATTAACAGCAATTTTAACCTTACAAAAGTCAAGGTTTAGGTAACTGCATGACTTATTGTTGATTTGTGTGTTGCAGGTCGCATTTTGATGGACATTCCTTGCAAGGTCTGCCAAGATCACTCTTCTGGAAAGCACTATGGCATTTATGCTTGTGACGGGTGAGTTATCACAAAATATTTTTCCTGCTGCAAAACAAAGTTATTTTCAATGTACAACCTGTGAGTGACTACACAATACTATAGTTGTTGTATATTTGTTCTTACTGACCACGTGTTATCGATCTGACTGACCGTGAATTGAAAATTAACAAATGAAGCCACGTTTGAAATCGATTGACTCCTTAAGTCAGCCTTAAATCTGAGTACATGTTCATATTTAATGATATGATCAACATCCCACCATTCATAATAATTCTAAAGAGTGTTCAGTAAAGTGTTATTTTAATAACACCAGTGAGCACAGATTTTACACATGTAGATACGACAACAAACTCTGAGCTAGCCCAGTGGCGACACCTGCATGCCGTGACAAGCACTGAGAGTCCACCCCACTTCAACTCAAACGAGGGCTAATTTGTTTTTATGAAATTTTCATTAGACAAGCTTTACCTGCCACTTCATAAGATTTGTTCGATGAGCTCAGAGAATGACAGAACACATGGTGTTATAGAAGTGCTCATGAATGGAACACTTCAACAAAACTCGTTGAAACTGAAACCCATAATTTGAGGCAGCTTAGGCTCCGAGCCCTAGCTTCAATGGAATGTATACTTTTAGTAGGGCTAAATGAAAACTAAAAAGCAGAAGAAAAAAAAAACACCAGTAATTTTTAACTTGGGTGGCTTTATATTTTATTGCCTAGAGTAAAGGTGAATCGAAATCCAACGAAATTTTATTTAATTATCTTGGCTATTGATACTACATGTATTCTATATTTACCACAGTTGGGTTCTTGTGGCTATAATCAAATTACCATTCACTGTTGTAGTAAAAATTTGTTATTCATATTCAATTAAAATTACCAATTCCAAGTTCATTTTGGGCGTTTTCATTTTGGAGGAAAAATTGTGTAAAAGACTGAAAGTTAGTTTACATAACATTTCGGTTTGTAAAATTTAGTAATTCTGTGCACATGGTTTTTAGTTTAAAATTGTTTAGAATAACTAAACATGATTCTGTTTCTGAAAACACAAATGTAGACATTTTACAGTGGTTTTGACGTGTGAAATATGTAACTCATAAATTTTACTAATGATAAATTTCTCATTTTTCTGCAGGTGTGCTGGATTCTTTAAGGTGAGCCAAATTCCATATTTTTCCCCTTTTATTTATTTTTAACTTTTCGATCAATTAAACCAATCAGTTTTTTACATGGTCTGTTGCTCAGTCAACAATAGTCAATTTATTTTTACTGAATGGACTTTTTTGGCTTGTTTGCCAATGAGAATACCGAAGTCGAAACATCATCAACATGATTGATTTTAGTGCCCCACAAATTCTAACATTGGGAGGGTTGAAAATAATTGCCTTTTCAAGCATCCAGAGTTATTTAACTTGGTGGTGAGCAAACTTAAAATGACTTTTCGTTGTGTCGTTTCATTATCTACTCCCAAACAAATGCAATTAAGTGGAAATTACATCAAATTAATGTTTCACTTTTAACTGACAAGTCGGGGCATTTTTGTGAATAATGGACTCAATTTAGTTTGTGAGTTTATGAACTGAGAAATTGCCAAGTTCTATAATTGGACCAATTATATTTGGCCACAGTTATAGGTAACTATTTTTGTATATATATATTACACATCCAAGGTGGGTGTTTTGGGGGGTTGCTAAAGTACGGGTCAGAGGTCATGATAGAATGAAGAGGGTAGCTCACTAGCAGTGGCTTGCCTTATAAGGAGACCAAGTTATAGATGCTTGGATAGCGTGTTCAAAGTAAGTTTTGGAGAGGACATTTTGCCTGGGGCAAATCTAGAGGCCCCTGCTACCATAGGACCACCCTTAATCTACCATCCCACCCCTGTGCCTTGCTCACAATGACATATTATGCCTAAGTCATGCTTCTATTATATTTGTCAGTTGGTAGTTGTTGGTCGGGCACAGATGAAGGGGGCGGGGCAGTCCGAAATTACCCCATCTCAGAAACGCGATTTGTCGTCACTGAGCATGACACATCAACGTCACAGCGTTCTATTGGCCAGTCAAAGCTACAATTTAATTTCACGAATTTAGTTCGGCTTCATGCTGGCAGGACCTTAATATATTGCAACTAGTTTATTGTGATTTAAGTGACTCAGCCATAGGGGCTTTTGGAACTTTGCGAAGTTTCAGAAAATTCAAACTTAGATTTAGTTTTCTCAAACTGATATATATTTTCTGATGTTTAACCAAGTAATTGCCAGCAAACAATGACATATAAAATTCCGCATCGTTGAAAATTGATTTATCAAATCGGGTCAGAATTACTTTGCGGATGACAGTGTGTATACCATAGCGGATGATTGTATCAATTAAGAAGTTCATGGTCTTCACCAAAAATATCAACACACCATCTGGCCAGTTAGGATCAGCTTCAAAATCAGTTTTTCAAGAAACTGCACCCAATAGGCATCGGATTGTAAAACTGTACTTGAGTTTTGAATTTTGGACCCTGTGGAAAAAAAGTTGTGGTCGAAAAAAAATAGTCTATTTGTAGATGCCTACCCTCTATCCGCACTACTCGAAGTCTAGCTGCTTAGGTTCGTGTTTCTGTGGTGGTTTTTTCCCTCTCCCTTTTTAAAGCAAAACAGACCGTTTTCTCTTTGTTTGCTGACAAAGTCGTTACTACTTCGAAACAAACTCATGCTCACACATCAGGCCCCAAACTGAGATAAACCTCTTGGGCAGTAAATGTTCTGCAAACATTGATATTAGAGCCATTACACTCATCCACTGATCCCGACCATGCCACAATAAAACACACACGGTTGATAAACAAACTTGACAAAAACATTTTTGACACATTTTGCTATTTAGGGGGGTGTTATTCTCATGGCCGTCATGTGTGGGCAATATTTTGTCTACATTAATTTTTATGCTGTACGACCACAAATTTACTTTTTCCTTGGAACACCTGGTTTAGAAAGCTAAGACATCAAAAAGCCAGTTATTGACTATTAAACCTTATTTACCTTAGTATACCAAACACACTCGATCAAATACTGTGTGGGTGAAGCCCAACATTGAACGCTCTTCTTTTGTTTAAATTTTCATCAATGATGTGATCACTAAATGGTGTGTGGTCTACATGACAAATATGAATGGTATGCTTTATATACAAAAAATAACCGTATTAATAATTTATTTTAAATCTTATTTTCTTGTGTTATTACAGAGGTCAATAAGAAGAAACAGACAATATATCTGCAAATCTCGAAATGGAAGCTGTCCTGTAGATAAAACTCATAGAAACCAATGCAGAGCATGTCGGTTGCAGAAATGTATAGAAGCTGGAATGAACAAAGATGGTGAGTGACCTTTCTGTAAATTTATGTTTTGTGTTGACCTCACTGTTAAGACCATATCATGAACAATTTTGTGATAATTGTTCGCCTAAAAATGTAAAATTGGCACCAATGAGGATGGATATAAACACAAAAAATCCAAAACTGTTTATGGGGAAAATATGGTCTTATATTGTTGGTTCTTAGTTCGATATTCTGTACAATATAATTACCCTGTGTAGCTGTATAGTCACTGACCAATGGGCAGCACATGACTGGACAGAGGTCACCACATGACAAGTGTCATAGGTTGTCATGCAGTGGTCAAACCTGTCATGGTGTGGTCACTACCATTGGTCATCCCATTGTCATAGCATGGTCACCTACAATGATTTATTGTCATGCTAGACTCTACATGTATATGTACTATGTTTAACATGACACGTGTAGTGTATACCACCATAAGCTATAGAAGCCCTGGTTACATGAGGAATGTACGGAAAACAACGTTAACAATATATTTGGTTTAAAACGAGTAACTTGCACTTACTGAACCTTGTTGATATTTACATCATTGTGTCAAATAGAGAATGTTACATTGAAAAACTTTGGTTGAATTTTGCTTGGTTTAATAATGCTTGATAGATGTGTAGATATCATAATCATATGGTGTAGATGAAGGATATGATTTTTTTAAATATTTTTTATCCGTTTGTGCTTCAATATAAGGACATTTGGCCTGTGCATGTCACTTATTCATGTAGATTTTTTGACGTAGGAGTTTGTAAAGTTGCTTATTAGTGAATTTATTCATCGGTGATTGATGGAAAAATCAGTGAGAGTGTTGAATGAATTGATGCAGCCTTCAGTTGAGAAGTGGCCCCCGAGGCATCCAGATTGATTGCATGAGACCACAGTCAGGTTGTCAGAAATATGGTGTCTGCTCAAACACCCTCCTTGCTCACTACATGATCAGCCAGTTTATAGCCATAAATAATTCACCCCCCTTAATGAGGCGAAAAAGGTGCCAAGTCGATTAATAAGCGTTAGGCAGGTGCTACATATAGAATTCAATATCCGGCCCGGTGTCGCCCCCTACATGCACGTGCACTCCCTTCCGGTGCTTGCACTGCCACCTACACGTCATTTTTTGCATCGGTCAATTTGACAGCATATGGCTGCTTCCACAAAAACGGTATACGTTAGATGGGAGAATAGATGAAATGACATTTATGACAAGTGGCATTTTATAGAATTATAACGGCCTAAACTACATATTTTTTGACAAAAGAGGGCAAAAAATTGTGAATGGTTAAATGGCTGTATTGGTGAAAATTATTGTAGAATTGCCAGCAAAATACGCCTACAAGAAGTACGTAATTTGCTAAATTGGTCTTGGTTCAATGTTGAACAAATCGCCAATCGGAATAGAACAGAGTTCCCCTTGGCATGAACAGGTGAGGGGATGATGGGCAAATGATATTGAAGTGAAATTGTATTGAGAGAGAAAGATAAACACGAGGCAAAGAATTGATGGCAAACCAAAGTCCTGGACATGTATGTCAGTCATGGTTTGAATAAAGTCAGCTTGAATTGCAGCCGGCTCTATGTTTGTCCACAACACCTGTGTCTATTATTAGAAGTTAATGAACTCACCTAGCTCGCCATAACTTCCAAGCCCTCTACTTTTCAGATTTCTATGGCAATAATGGCAACAGAACAAAAATCGAGATGAATTTTTTTTTTAGTCAATAACACTAAGTTTGCCTTTTGCTGGGGCTTAAAGCTCTTCTTCGTTGGTGGTATGAAGGCTTTATGTCAGGGACTGTAGCAGTGTCAAGGACTGGCCCACACATTTGACGACTGTTTGATCTTGCTAAAGTGTTTGACTGTGTTGCTGTGGTGAAGGAGTGAGCTAGCCATCCAAAGTGTTTCATGCAACTTCTCCTCAACATTTCGAAGGGAAGTGGCATTGTTTGGTCAGGTTGATGGAGGGTGGGGGTCAGTCCAAATCACCCCCAGAAACACGTGTAGCAAGCAGGGTGGGTGAGGAAACGTGAGGGTTCAATAAGACACCCCTTGCCCAAACCTCTCTCTCTACACAGTCAATATTTGAAACCTGTTGAAAGGAAACTATTGACATTAAGTCCTCATAATATAGCCAATTCTCATTCTGATTTGCCTGCCTTTTAGTTAGGACCGCGTCTCCCTAATTGGCCCACTCACAGAATTGCAAGCAATTTCTACATCTTCGCGCCAACAAGCCATAAATTCTGGACCTAAATTTCCCACCTTCATTTACTGTGATTATTATAACGACCAAACGAGTCTGGTAAAATTACCCCAGAACATGGTATGTGTTCAGCAACTTTCACGAGTCTGCTACAAATGTAATTGTTCATCAACTGTGAGAAAGTTGTTGAGAAGTTGCTCGTTTAGAACAACACCTTTACACCGTGAAATTCAATTTGCACGACTTAAATAAACTCTCTGACCTCTTGAACTTCGTTATTTGGTGGCTTTTAGCCTCTCATTAAATCGAGAAATAGTGTGATTTAAGACACACTCAAGTGCCGATTTTTGTGGATTTCAACAAAGTTTTAGATGTGGTAAGAAGATTATTACAGCTTCAAAAGGTTTATGGCGATGTGATTATGACTTCTGTGGGGTTTTTCTGTGTTTGCTAATATGACTTAATGGACATTTGATAAAATTTCAATCAGCCGGCAGCAGGCATGGTCTTTTGAGGGGGGCAGGGGGACGGTATTTTGGACAATGGATTGACGGGGCCAGTAAGGAGTCGCACGCCCTTCTAGGGTTCTTGCCTCCGGGGCATAATAGCACCCAAGAAGGGTACCTGAGAAGAACCCCCATAGAAATCATAATACCCACAAACATCAGCCACAGAAATCAGACCTGCAGTTTTTGTATTAGCTTCAAATCCTTTCTGGTTTTAATGGCATTGATTTCTGAGAATTTGTGTGAATGGAATCACATCTTATGCAGCTCAGATTTGACTTGTGTTTCCAACCTAGTAGGACTAAATGGTTTCTAAATATGGGGCTCTTTAATTGTGTGTACGAGTCCCTGCAATGGAATTTTGTTCGCAAGATCTCACCAATATTCCAATTTTACGAAACTTGTTTTTGTATTTAACTACCGAATATATTTTAAACCTTCCTAACTTATTTATATGGCATTTAATTTTGGCAGTAAAGCCTGCCCAACTCACGGGCCTCTCTCCTATGTGCTCTTTTTATGTGACTTTTAATTTGGCATCATAAACTGTTGTTCGTCAACAAGCTAAAAACCAAAAGTGTTGGCACCAACCCAACATAATGAAGATCAGATGGGGCTGTGAACTATGGATGCAGTGATGCGTTGCCATGGAAACAATGGGGCACCGTCCTCACAGAAGTTGCAGGTTAATCACTTCAGCTGCAGCATTGACTCTGTGAAGCCTGTGTGAAATTTGTAATTGTAGAGGGCCCACCCCACTGGCTGATGCCATTAGAGTGAAATTAGTACCCAGGGTTGGCTGGTGGTACCCCCCGTGAGCCCCAGGAGGGGTGAGAGACACTCCATCTCCAATTTACCCCCTTCCACGAGCAACATCTTGACCACTGTCCACTCTGTGTCCAGTCTATAGGGTGGTCAATTGTCACCTGCTACGGCCAGTAGGTGGTGCCAGTGGGACACCTTGTAAAATGACAATCAGAATTCATCCATTGTTGTCAAGATAGATTTGACCCCAAATTGAATCCTAGGTCAGACAGTGCTGTCTTTTAGAAAACAGGAGGAACAAATAGAATAACCTCATATAAAAACACTTTTGTACCACAATATTCCACATTTTAGCAGAATACACTTGTAAAACATTAACTTTGGTGCTGCTTTGTGTTGAAATTTAATCACACAACACGTGTAAACCACCTAAAAACTGCAGCAAATCTGCGTGTAAAGTAAGAAATGTTGGTCTCAATCTTGCCTAGATGTCTGAAAGGGTGTGGACAGTGTCAACATTTCTTCGACAATGGACTTAATACTGATGCACTGCAGTGTTTGTGCAGGATCCAAGGGACGTGTGATGCAGATGGGAGTGAGGCTTAACTTCTCTGACTGTTGGATCTTGTGAAAATTCGAGGCGTAAAGTCAAATCCTGGTGGAGCGCATTGTCCACTGAGGGATAACTCCAGTATGAAAGGAGTCATTCCATGTAGAGCCTCTCCACCAACATTTCCAGCAGTGACCCCAAAGGGCAGTTTGCAAATGACCTGGAAGTGGACTGTGTGCTGGGCCCTAATCCTTCTCTGCCTGCTACTAGTTGCCGGGTGCTAAGCAAACTAGAAGCACCTACACAAGCACGTCCCTTAGCTGAACTAGAACACCCTGTTCAATAAGACACGCATGTTTTTCTTCTCTCTCATCCTCTGAAGGTAAAATGGTCGGAAGCACAGCTGTGCAAATAGCACTAATTATGCTAGCATTGCTTTTCATGCATTGGGGTTGGTAGGCAGAGTATGGCGGTAGGTGAGCAGTAGGCTGCTGGTGTTCTGCCACTTGGCGCGGTGTTCTCTGGGCCGTCGGGGCTCCGTGCCCCCCTGCAAGCAAGATATCAACAGCCGGCACCCCCGCAGCTATTTGTCCAAGACATTTTCCATTAAGGATAAGCCCCACAACTTCCCTGGGTGGCTTTCACGAACCACAGAGCTCGGAGACTTGCCCCACAATTGTGGTCCAGATGCGCCCCTGCTTGTTGATTCAACAGCTCGGAGGCTGGGCCATGGTAGCGCGGTGACAACGCTCATCCTGTGACAATAGTCTGCCACTTGGTGCTGACAGGATGCCTCTCGTCACAATCCTATCATCTCTGGGGTACAGACTTTCCATAACTTTCCTGCTTGCCTATTGTGCCCTCTTACAAATGCGTTTGTTCCCTGCCTTTAGGCCATTGACTAAAATACTATCGAGGCAACCCGGAATTTTCCAGCGTATCGGATAGCATCTAAAGCGCCAATAGAGATGAGATGTCTATTCTTACTGCTAGTATAATAGAATCATTGTGGAGTGACCACCTATTGGAGCACCTCAAACTGGTATTTACTGCAGGAATTCATTAAGACAGTTCAGAGTGCACACAGGGACTCCTTTGAGTTGTTTTGTTTTTGATAAATTGCTGTGGCCGTTGGCTGTGAGAATCTCACGGTTAAATCAAAGAGCAGATTTTAGAGGGGCAAAACAAAGAGGAAATTGAAAGAGTGGGGAGCAAATTGGGGGTGACAGGGAGTGGGCTGACCCCAATGAGATGACGATAAAGATAAAGCCTATGAGCCAATGTTTGTAAAGACACAAGGGCCCGAGTGCTTGTAGGGGTGTGTACTGCTCCGAGGAGTTTCTTGACTCTGAACAAGCCGCGACTGTGTTCCCTCACTGTTCAGGAGTTTTTTTATCGCGCCCTCAGAAATGTTTCGGCTGCTTGCAGATCTTACGCTCTGTTCCGAATCTTGGCTTTTGTCACTTTTTCATAGGCAAACAGCACGCTGTGTTACAAGTGGATCGGAGCAGAGGTCTTAGGGGCAGACCCCCCAAGGACTATGTACATGTACTTGCCAGTATTTCTCTATCATGATCCAACTGCATTTGTTCTGTAATGAAGTGATTTACGTCTGATTTCTCTGACTGACTGAAGACCTGGGGGTTCTTTGAGGTCTCAAGTGCTGCATGAACATGCTGCATGAACAGGCTCCATGCAATTCCACAGGGTGGGCAGTTTTTCTTCCCACGAATGCACTGCAATGCAGACAACCATCCAAGTAGGTATACAAGATTGTATACAAGGTCAGTGAGAGAAAGTAGAGATGCCCCCCACACACCTCTTGCAATGCTCTTTCTGACTCATTGGGGTAAATGTAATTCCTTTATCAAGGTGTAGTTGACGGTTCCACTTAATTCTTAGGTACAAGAGTCAGGATCCACAGCAATGAAAGGATCAAGGGAAGTCTTTGAATTGAGAAGAGGATCCAATCTTGAAAGAGGCGAGATGCCACTTCGATTGGGCTTTGTAGCTTTTGTGGGTCTATCCTAAGCACTTAGTTGACCATGTAGGGACTTGTTGCAGTCAACCTGTCCTCTGAAAAACCTTTCAATTTGGATCGTAAAATCGGATTGCAAATGGCTTATTGCCCCAGAATGCATTGTACCGGTTAGAGCGATTATTCCATCCGCAATAAAAAGCTGAGGCGAAAATTGCTTGTCACAATGAATTAGTAATTACATAGGGCTGTGATTTCTTTGTGCATCGGATTTCTGAGTTGTACCCAGCTCTGTGATAATAGAAGACCCCGAACAGACAACATAGCAGTAGCTTAGCGCTTCAGCGCCGCTTGGTGGAGCCTGTGTCAGAACACATCTTGTCAGGAACCCCTCCAGCCCGCCCCACAGCCCCGGATGGTCCTTCTGCCCTCAAATTTACCCCTCTGGTTCCTCCTGTACCCCTTAATTTACCCTGAACACCTTGAGTCTTGATTGTCGTTTTAACCCCTCTCAAATTGCCGCGAAACGTCCCAATGTCGCAAACATGCCTTATTTTCACGTCATCCTTTAGTTTCGAATTTTACGCAAAATTTGTAATGTAGATGAGATAAGGCTGACTTTTCTCAACCAAACCCTTTAACGACCCCTTGAGATGTTTTGTCACTTTGTGTAGCTTTTGCTTGAGCAGGTGTAAGCTGATCCCCCATTCCACCTTGATTGGTTTTCTGATAAGAAACTTGTTGGTTTTCCACCCATCATTATCCCTGCCTCAACAAATAATGCTTGCAGTAATTCTTCACGCTAAATTGGTCCTTGATTTCCTGATATAATGCAAGGAACTTTGACAAAAATATTACACTGTGTGCTTGTGATGGTAGGGCTAATAACTTTATATTGTAATTTCGCAGTCTCATATTATCTAAGTCTCCGAACAAAAAGCACATAAGGGACAAATAACGTTTTGTAAACAAAAAAATGCTGTTATATATTTCATGTAAGTAAAAATAATGTTCAAAATATCGCTTCAAAAAATAAAAAAAAATACATACAATAAAATAAAATATAAATGGGAAAAGATAAGCATGGCTAATGTTATTAACTCTGTTCTAGGAAAATCCTTTGTGTCAACCACATTTGAGTTGTATGGAAGTTGTTTTATTTTGGTTCAACTGTATCTAGCTATTATGTGTCAATCAAAATTCGACCATTTCACTATATCCATGATCAATCAATTTGCTTTTGAAATTGCAAAAGACACAACAACGGTGTTTTATGGAAGTTTTGATACTCATGTACAGGGGAAATTATTTGGCACAATTTAGAGTGATAGGTTGGTTGATTGATTGGCTGGTTGATTGACTGGTTGGCTGGTTGTTTTCTTGCTTGCTTGGCAGTGTCATGTCAGCATCATGTCACCATCTTTGTGTATGCTGTGTCATGATTGGCTGTCCGCAGGTGATACGTAATGGTTGCCATGAAAACAACGTTATAAAGTCACGTGTCATAGCAACAAAGCAACGTCATAAGGTGGGCTGTTAACTAGGGCTAACTCTAGCCTCAGGGTGTTACCCTTTTCATATTTAGTGCAAGAACTTCCAGGGGGGAGGGGGTAGGGGTAAGACCATTCGTGTACGTACCAGCAAAGCAAAGGCCAGGTCAGGGGGGTCACCCCCTATGCCCCAGAAGCTTTGTCAAGAATGGTGACTATTCCTGCCTCAGCATATGTGCCCTGAATGGCGGCCACAATGTCATGGCTCTTAGACACGATTCCAAGCCACTTTGGATAGAGTTCTCTAGGTTAAAAGTGATTTGTCACATTGCACATGGTGCATTATTTATTGATGCTTTCTCTAGAATTCAGAAAATCACCTGGTGATGTCTTCAAATGAACCATTTAAGTGTCGCCCATATATTATATTTTTTTTAAAGAAATTCCCAGCATGCTATGCATCCATTGGGTAGTTTTATGTTAACAAAAATACGACTTATTCATTCGAGATTATTTACTGCCATTCAGAGCACACAAATCAACTCCATGTTCAGTTGAAGGTCTTCTAACAATGTCTTAATTGACCAGAATAAATCGTTCCAACTGGTCCCTTGTTTGGTGCCAAAATCTCGTTCAATGGCCAATGGGACGAGAAAATACGTGAATGGATTTGATGTGTGATTTTTGTTCAATTTCACGGCCAGCTTTTCACAGTTAATATTGCTTATTTGGTCCGAGGGGGGATCGGGTTACTGGAAATTATCGGCCGCTATGGTCGCTTCATAAACAAAACATGTGGATGTATTATTTGGGAGGGGGGTTGGGTTACGCTCATTGTTGGGGCAAATCACCGGGTAAATGCTTGGGCAAGAGGGGCAGCAGATGGAAGCCTTCTGTAGTCACTTTGTCACCGTCAACTTAACGTTGTCATCCCGGACTTAGGGGCACTTAGCACTGTGCATCTGCCCCTACAAGCCCTGCCCCCCCCCCCCCCCCAACTGCTGAAAACACCTTGCAACCAACAGATTTCTCCCCTTTTTTGTGTCTGAATATCATTGAATCACTGAATCACACCCTCTTCAATTTCGCAACTCTAGAAAACCTTCTTGAAATGTTATATGCAGGAAAAATCTGAACTTTGCAAATGCACACGCTTCGAGTGCACTCTTGCTGCATGTGTTCAACCAGGCAAAATAAAACCATTAAGAGCGATTTAAGACAGCAATTAGAAAGTTTTATGCTGAAGTTGAACAAACAAAACCATAAAGTAACAACTGTGTGCATTCTCTATTTGACTTCGCGCGTGATTATTATCCTTATTTTGTAGATTGACTAAAGGTCAAAAAACGAACTGCAGTACTTTTTGCTTGTTATTTTTATTACTTATTTTGTATATTGACTAAAGGTCAAAAAACGAACTGCAGTACTTTTTACTTGTTATTTTTATTACTTATTGTATATTGACTAAAGGTCAAAAAACGAACTGCAGTACTTTTTACTTGTTATTTTTATGACAAGTTGCTAATGTACTAATTTGTGATAAATGACAAATTAACCATACACAAAACTTGTATATTTTGCGTGAATTTAAAGAATTCCTTCTTTTTTTTATTTCCACAGCTGTACAGCATGAAAGAGGACCTCGTAACTCCACCATTCGTCGCCAGGTGGCTATGTACCTCAAAGAAACGAGCGAATTAGCCGCCGCTGGGATGGCGCCACATGGCTTCCGGCCGCCATTTTTTCCTGGAATGATGGGGCTGGTAGATGGCGTCACAGTCAGCGCAGTTGACCACATTCCGGTCACCAATGGTCTGAATGGAGTCGTCTTACAACCCACTCCTAAGGTACTTATTGGACTATACTATACCCGCCTGCTAAAACCTACTTGACATGGTCAAAATATTCTACATTCCAACAGTTTATGTCAAATTATTACTATTTCTCCAGTTTTGCACTGCTCATCTAATAAACATGCCTTAACCATCTAATCTATCTCAAATACATTTATCTGATAAACAGAATAAGTTAGAGCACATTATTTCTAATTTGAATATATTATAACTTAGGCAATTGATTGATGCCACAAATGCTTTAATTTTAACACTTTCATTTTCTGTTTTCCAGTATCCTCACGAAATGAACCAATCATACGTCAGCAGCCCAGACACTATTTGTGAAGCTGCTGCCAGGTTGTTATTCATGTCAGTCAAATGGGCCAAGAATGTCCCGGCGTTTCTAAGTCTGCCATTTCGGGACCAGGTCGTTTTGTTGGAAGAAGGTTGGCGCGAATTGTTTGTCCTTGGTGCAGCCCAGTTCCAAATGCCCTTGGACGCAGCGTCCCTAGTGGCGGCAGCTGGTGAGTAGTCATTGAAAATCACCATCAATTTAATATCTACATCACTTTTTGCGGCATTAATATCTATATAGTCATACATCACTCTAGTGGTATTAATATTTAATAATGGCCAACATTTGTAACTCTTATTACATCTATAAACACACATATAAGAAGCAGTTTTATGGTATCTAATAAGCAAATATTTCTTACTATTTCAGGCCTGAACTCAGACCAGTCGCCCCCAGAAAAGGCAGTAGCTGTGATGTCAGAAATCCGAGCATTGCAAGAAATCATATCCAAGTTCAAAGCCATGCAGGTTGACCCCACTGAATATGCCTGCCTCAAGGGAATAGTCTTGTTCAAAACTGGTAAGCTGCTAACATTTATTTTCATCTTGGAATATCATTTAAGACCCTATATCATCATTGTAAGACCTTAGTTCAGTATTGACTTATTCTAAAACTATTTCTCAATGTCGAAGTAGGCCTACATAAAACTGAGACATTTGGCCTATTTCAAGTACAAAAGTATGTTAGGCCTATTTCAAGTACAAAAGTATGTTGTTTCATTGTCTCGAACCTTTTGTAGCAGAATACTGACTTGATTTTAATGATGTAATGTTTATTTGTTTCAGTATTTCCCAGTACTTCATCAGAGATCAAAGGGCTCAGGGACTTCCACACCGTCGTCTCCCTGCAGGACCAGGCCCAGTTGACCTTGGGCAAATACATTCAAACTTCCTACCCCACTCAGCCCTTCCGTTTCGGCAAACTCTTACTTATGCTACCGTCACTTCGTTCCATTTCACCCACGACGATCGAAGAACTTTTCTTCAGGAAAACCATCGGGCCAATCCCTATTGAACGTCTCCTAGTCGACATGTACAAGTCAAACGATTTCTGACGGTTAGCGGATGGATATCCAGCGGCTTTCTTGGGGGGAGCGATGGGTCACCATGCCCACGTCCACCCCGCGGCTCATCTCTACGGGCCGGCCGCTGGATACCCGTCCGTGACCGCTTCCCTGGCCCTCCAAACCCCCCTGCTCCAGTCCCTGCCTGCCATGATGTCATCAATGGCTGCTACCCACCTTACACCCTCCACCGCCATCTTGGCAGGGCTGGGCCAGGCCCACAGAAACTCTCTCTCTCTCCCTACCCCTGCTCCCCCGCGGTCCGCTCGGTCCGACAGCCCGGAATCCGACTAACAATTGGTCCGCTATTCCTATCCAATCCGAATTTTACAAGCAGGGAATCGTTGAATTAAATGTGCAAACAAACAATGCTGTTCAACATTATTTATTGATATTATTGAATTTATACATTGTTCATGATGAAGCATAATAATGACTTTTTAATAACGATTACATAACGACGCTGAAAAGTCAGACATCACGTGGAGGCCACGTGACAGCGTTAATTGCTTCCGGTGGAAGTCATGTGATCACTGGTGGACATTGTGACGTGTTTTGAATGCCATGGTGTTTGTTAAATTTTTCAAAAACAATTGTTTTGTATTCTGCATGGTGAACATGCATTTTTAGGCTGTTATGAATTTTGAAAAAAGACATTCATTTCATTCATCCAAGCATTATGGATGACTTATATTTTATTAAGGACAACTTTGCATGTGTTGCAGGGTAACTTATCAGAATGATCTCTTTTTGTTGACTAAATACTGAACATTCCTTGTACATAAATTGATACTTATTAATAAGCCGTTGCTTACACTGGAGTGCTTAGGATATTACAACTATTGGGTATCTTTGAAAAATAAAGAAAAATTAATAAGTAATAACAAAATGAAATTATTTGTGGCATTATTGATATTAAGGTGCTTCCAGCAAGATATTTGATTGATAAAGATATTAAAATGTGGCGTAGGATGATATACACATATTTCACGATTTCAAAATGTACTTTGTCACTTGATATATACAGTGGGTCACTGTTTGGTATTGAAAACAAACCTGTAGCCAAAATATACCAAGAAGTATCGTACGTATTCACTGCAATTTGCATCAGAAGTCACCTCCATGAAGTAATTAATTCGAATACTCCATTGACTGTGCTAAAAATAGCACGATTACCTCATCTGAACATTGTTCACTCGAAACTTACTCGAAACGCTTAGTTTAATTTATTACGAACTTCTGTTGTGTTGTTACCATGCCAACCAGTTGTTCGATTTTGTCTGTGATCCTTTTTTGTGTTTATGATATTTTCATACATGTAATGTTAGCTATTATGACTGTATCGATATATTTCACCTTCATATAAGACTTGAGAGTGTATACTTTATTATTCTCATCATAATCATCACAATCGCATCACTTGTAGAGTGACATTAGCCATTCTTTTTGTTCAACATTACGTCATCGATTTTCTCATCAGCCATGTCACATGATGTAGTTTTCACTTTATTGTTGTAAAGAATAAAGAATTATAAATCAAATGCATTGAATTGAGTTGTCATTTAACAACAGTTGCTAGTGAAAGCAGGTTGCCTGGCTGTCTGCTACACTTAATTTATTTCTTCCTTTTGTCTGTTGGCAAAATGATCTAAACAATATAAGCATGCAGCCGCTTGGTGCAAAAAAACAAAAAAAAACATACATGGCCTCTCCAACATATATTGCAGCTATATATTAGCTGTGCTAACAATGAAGTTCACTGGAATGATGGGGCTTAAATTCCACGAAAGCATATGCATATGTTTGAAAGGCAAACTTCCAGGTATGATCTTGGAATGCTTACTGGTGATATTTCGCCACTGCTGTGTATTTCTAGACGTATCAGACATTCGGTGGCCTGTTGGTCATCATTTGCATAGCAATGGAGGCCAAAAAATGGTGCGCAACGTTTAAATTGCATAAGGAGTAAAGTAGAATTAAGCTTTTCTAAATGTGTGCAATTATAACTACAGATTTAACCAAAATAGCGTCTCGGTACCATTCCAAATGTAATACACACGATCATCCGCAGTGAAACTGTGATGTGAAAACAGATTTAAAAAAAAAAATCAAAATTGTACAATGGCAAAATGGTTCATCTTGGGTTCTATTTCTGAGCAGCAACTAGCACATCACAATAAATTTATTAACTAGTTGGTTCTGTCAAAGTAATCATCAAATTGTCAGAGGCCTACAATTTATCAAAATCGAGTCTACTACCATCCCCATTGTAAAGTATATGACCAAATAATTTTCAGTGTCAAATTTTGGCACAAAGGGGTACTATCCAACTCAGTGGGAAACCAGGCATCATGACACGTAGGTTGTCATGAAGCGGGTTCTTAAAAATGGAGAATTAGCCAAAAATCAAGCTGAGCTGACAGAAATTTTTGGCTAGGTTAGTTACCTGGAACAACGTCTGCATGTGGTGGCGCCAAAAGTGAATGGCTTGTGACGTCACCTTTTGTTGCCATGACAACTCAAGCCGGGCACCTGTCAACAACTCCTCATGCAGGATCCTCATATAAAGGCAAATCTGTGTAGTGTGTGGTCTGAGGTCAAAATGTGACCAGCTAACTAAATACTATACCACTAAATACAACCATAAAGCTACTATGACCAAATACTATCATCCTAGTTCATAGTATTTGCATGAGCTGATGCTGGCCTAACTCTCAAGCCACTAGATAACGTCATAGTACATTATATGACTACTAATATCACTTTCTTGACCACTATTATCTAAAATTTATATTCTTCAGAAAAAGGATGATCAACGTACAAGCTAAAAATATCAAGTGTAACTTATAAGGCCATAACATAAAACATTTCTACACTTGTCATGATAAGATGGTCATGTCGAAGTCCCACTGAAACCCTGACTATTACAAGGCTGGCTGCCAGTAAGAATTATAAAGTCGAATGTTTTTTAAAGTTCAATGTGCCAAGTCGGTGTTTAGAAAGCTGTATCGTGTTGGCAGTCGTGACCACCTACATGGAAAAACTGGAAAAAACACAGTCAGCAACAGTAAACGAAAGTCTTAAACATTAATTTTGGGCAGTTTAGATTTAAGCTGCAATGTTCTGCATGCAATGGAAGTTAGAGGTTAAGACCAGCAAACTATTTGAAACCTTCAAACAAAATCTTATTTTACTAAAGTCCAGTTAAAACAACGCCAGTCAGGATAGAATAAACTAGATTCTTATGTGAATTTTACAGTAACGGCAATCCATTTAATACATTGTGACAGCCAATAATACTTCAAAACAGAATTTGTCTATATTTGGACAGTGCTGGTTGAGTGTTGAACATTGCTTTGTGTGAGGGAATGCTTATGTAAACCCCGTCCAAAACAACGTACCAAACTGGTTTCCTCTGACTAATTACAGAACAAACTAATTAATTGGGAGACATGATGAGCTTCAGGGCAATTGATACGAACAGTATCATTGGCTTAATGAGAATTAGAAGCTGGGGTGTTTTTGTCATGATCTTGTATCGCCATTTGATCTGGCTTATGGGGATCATTTGCCAGAATAACTGCCTAATTGAGCACACAGGGAACATGGAGCACATTGGAGACCTCATTATTAACAAGCACCAACATTTGTCAGTCTCCAAAACCCAGGTATAGTAGCCTGATATGACATTCTGTGCTCCAAACACACATTGTGTTCTGCTAATTACCTCCCATCGTAAATGTCCCATAAAACACAATATTGCATCTCGTTGTCCTCCAATATGGAAGGTTTCAAATGATGTATTCCCCTTTTAATTGTTCACCCCTTTTGTTACCACTGCTTCAAAATGTGTTGATTCAAAGACAGGGTTGATTAATATGTACCATCATTTTCAAAATCTCAATAACCCACACAAGCAATAACGCAATGGCTGTGTTTATTTATTTCTTTTTTTGTGGGCCCAACAAAAGCATTCGATTTTTTGCCCAATTCATTTTTCCAATGTGGATGTCATATTTGGTTTTTGTTTTGTGCCTAGACCAGGCACTTTATAACTGCTTCATGGGTGTTCTGCATCCAGCATAAATGTCATTCAAAATAAAATACAACTCCAAGTTTGACACGAAAAGTGGATTATGCGGTACAAAGGGCCAATGACTCCAGTCACAGCCATCATAATAGGTTATAATCTTTGGGCCTCAAAGGTAGGTGATTGTAGCATATGAAATATAGCTTTGTGTCATTTCCCAGGCTTATTGGCGTAGTTGAAGACTTTCAACGGACTGCAATTGTAGTTTTTGAGAAGGGGAAATCAGTGCCTGGTTGGTGGGCTGCTTGTTGGGTTGGACAATCGCCCTGCTAGGCTAATTGGAGTCGTTAGGCGAAGCTTGGTGGGTTAATGTATCCAGCCTGGCATATCTCTGCAATTACGCATGTCATTTGCAATGTTCAGTTTAGCATACATGCAGGTGTGCTGGTCAGGCAATGCCTTGTTGCCAAAGCCCTTCTCTAGCTCGTCATAGTCCTGCCGATTAGGCCGTAATAGCGCGCGGAGCATTCTGCCCCTATTATCGCCCTAGTGGTCCCCGAGCCCTGGTTGTAGGGCCACCTCCTGTGGTGAAAAGGGCCTATTGTAAAGAAGTGTTTGAAGTTTGCCCGGACTTCTTGTCACATACGTTTATAAAGGGGAAGGCTTTTCAATTTGCTTTCTGCAATCTTTGGTCAAGTAGTCAGGGGCACAGAGAGATCTCGTTTATTTAGAGGTCATACTGCTTCACTGGAAACACACTAGATGGCTCAGTGGAAACTCTGTGAAGTCATTTCGCACCAGAGGACCTTTGCATGGCTTTTGCTAAAGGACACACGACGTCAGGGCCTCGAGGGCTTCCTTCCCAGCATGCCAGGCGACCAGGTCCTTGAAAAGTCCTTCAAATTTCACTCACCTTAAAGACCCGAGTCGATTTTGTGAAGTCGAATCTAGCATTAACACAAAGACCTCTGTGTGTGGCTTGAATGTGAGAACCCAATGTCTCAACAAGGACATCCTGAAACCATATAATTATAAAAGAGCATTAACATTGCCAAGTACTTTTATTAATACAGTAAAACTATTTTGTGGCCAAATGGGACCATTAGACTGCTTTTTTTCGCGAAGGAATTTCACATGTTTGGATTATTTATACAAAATGAATATATTGGAAATCCAAATACTTGTCATGACATGTGAATTTTTGTCATAAAAGCTCAGTTATATGAGAGTTATTTATAAGTAAATTCCAGTGCTCACAGAAGAAAATTATCTTTTTTTTTAATATGCAATGAATCCAATACATTTAAGAAGCATCTTGATTTAATACTCATAGACTGTAATAAACTGTATGAAATCATGTGTTTATGTCTCCCATATTACTTCGTGGTCGTTAAAATACCATAATAAATATGACATTATGCTCAAGTTCTGAAAATACCAGGTATTCCATGACGTTTGTGTTAAGACATCCTCATCAGGCTAACCGTATAATTTGACAGAATTGTGAATTATGTTCATATTGTTGGATTTAAGTAGACTGGCTATTTGTGAAAACGGAAAGTTGAGTGTGGGCCCAATTAGCCTATAATAAATGTAACGAGTGAAGAGTGTCACATGTTGGCAGGAAATAACACTGTCAGCGGCACGAATAAATCACTCAAAAAGCACCTTATAAATAGAGACATTTTGGCAAAATTATTGGCCAGATCATTACCTTCTTGTAGGCTGTCATCTTGGAGTATTCATCATAGGTACTTTTGAATAAACAGAGTGGCCGGGTGTAAAATAAATTCAAAAGTAAAAGGGATGTAAAGAATTTGTCATAAGTCGTAAATTCATATACAGCCAAATACATCTGGTGTGTGCTCTAATTTTCTTTTTGCAATTCCTATCTCGCTATGATTTAATGGCTGCCAGTCCTACCTGCTGCATTGTAACCAGCTGTGTTTGTCATTATATTCCACAGTGCCTTTATCGTCATTTTTCTTGAACGGGGCAAAAAAGAAACACCTCAAACATGATCTATGTCATAATTATAATAACCCAGACACTGATTTCCGCCCTTCCTACAAATGTTGCACTGACTTCTTTTGATTAATTACACAAAATATTATGCCAGTAAATTGTGCAATGTAATGTTATGTACAATACAAATTACAAGACAAATTGCAATACAATGTACATATGCAAAGCAATTAGTATCTTGGGATAATTCTACCAAACAATTGAGATAGTAAACCTGTGTGTTTGCAATGAATACACATACTTGCCCTTAGGCTGTGTTATGAGAATGATCAGTATTAGTATTCTTAGTAGAACTTTACACAGATCCTGTGAATATTATATGCGCATGAATAGTAACCAGCAAAATTGTGGGATCAATTTTTTAGTCTGCTAGTTGTAGTAACTTCACACCACATTTACAGGTGAAACCCAATAGGTAGTCAGTGTTGGGTCTACTAATGGCTTAGGGCAAGTTTATTTGTGACTGGCTTAATGACCCGAATCAACCTGGATCCTCTGGGGCCTAGGGTGTCAAATATTGCACTGTTGTACTTGAGTCCCCAAATGCCCTTCAGTTAACACCATGCAGAATCAAGTTGCACAATAGCATTGTCCACATCAAAGGAAAACATTCCGCAAGGGTGCCATAAACCAGCAGATGTCGACACTGTCCTTGTACCATCCTAATCGTCCAGGGGGCGCTCCACCCCTTTTTGGAGGGTTAATTAAACGGTTTAGCCCTTCAAATTGAGCGAGTCGATGAGTTCGGCTCTCCGATTGTTTCCTTGGTTCATCCCGTCCAAGTCATTGGATAATAACGTCACGTGACGTACGATGACGTCATCACAACCTCATAACATCATCCTAGGGGGATCGTTACGGAACTCTTGCTTTTTGTGTAGTCAGTGTTAGCCCACTAGAATACCTATGATGCGTGTTGAGATACTTTCAGGACCCCCTCTCTTGTAATGTTGCGTAATATTACCTAACAGTCCCCTGAGAATGGCTACTGTTGCCCTCTGCTGATGGGAAAGTTACTGTATTCAATCTGCTATGGTTGGTGTCCATCAAGCCGGAGACCTGGCCACCCCATCTTATTAAAAGGGTTGCTAACCACTCAACATTGGGTAAGAATTCAATGTAACCCCTTACTGGGTTCCATCAGGTCCTAGGGTAGCGCCCCTCCCCTCTTGTAAAGCAGGTAATTTGGAAATTGCTCAGTGAGAGCTTCCACATAGTAGGGGAGGAGGGAACATGTGTTTAAGGGCAAAATTCACACCAAGAGACCTGTAGAACAGCTAGCGCCACCTGTAACAATTAAGTTTGTGATTTACTTGATGACGATGCTTTTATCCAACCTCCCACTTTTTAAGGCCTTCAAGTAAAATGAGTAATGTGCTTTTTGGGTCGTTTAGAATCTATGGGTGGTCCCCACCACCCAAAAGCTTTTTGAGAGTCCATAAAGTGTTCAAAAGCACATCTTAAGAACAAGTCTTAAGAACAAGTAAAAACTTCATATCCAATTCTAAGACTTCTAGTACCTTATATTTGGATGAAAAACAAACACTGGAATGACTCAAAAATGAGCTGTGACATTTTACACTAGAAGTGTATTTACAGTGGAAGATTGACACTTTGAGTGTGAGGGAAATCCTTTGAATTGCTCCCAGTGCCAGTAAAAGCAGAATTCAGTTTGATCAACTATGCATGAGGGTTATTAATTGAAATCAAAACAAAAGTTGGCGTATTTGACGGAATTTATCACATCTATTTACAAACAAGGTGACGGGTCAGCCTATGATTTTCAAGGCAAAGGTCTTTGAAGGTGAACAGTGCCTCAGTTTATTGTTAATTCGATTAAAATTTCATAAATTAACTGTCAAGCGATTGTGTGACGAGCACAAATGAGTTTTCGTAATATTTTGACAAACAATTGTCCGCGCCGTGTTGTCAATTAAAAAAACCGGGATAAAAAGATGAATTGATCATAAATTCGGATGAGATTGTCAGATTTCGTGTAATTATTGTGAGTATTTGGCATAAGCCATTGCAATTGTGCCACCCCTGCCATGTTGGCGATTGTTCATTTGACCAATAAAATCGGATCAGGGCAAGTTTAAATGCCAACCTGTGAGATTCGTTTGTCGGCTATGGGCTTTGTCAGACCATAAAATGAACAACAGTGGCTTATGTGGGCGACCTTATCGAGATAAACCTTCCTTCCATTAAATAAAAAACAGAAAAAAAATGCAGGGCAAAAAGGTCTTGGATTGTTGCTAGTACATGCAAATGGCGCTAGGTGGCGTGCTAGTGTCATGGCCCCCAGGCCACTTCCTGTAGCGCCACTTCGTTACGTCGTTCACCTGCCGTTTTACGAATTGCCCACCTCCCAAAAAGACCGACCAATGACCTTTTTGTAAATTTAATGCCGCGAGGGCATTGTTATTTCCATTTGCTAAAATCAACTGTTTTGTCGCATGTTAGATGGCGTCTGACACAGCTGAAATTCTGTTCTGCCTCAGGGCTTGGATCTCACTCCGGATTAAAGTGTTATGTTGTAAATTACCGAGATGCTTCTGAATTTTGCTAAATGAGTTTGTACATCAAAATGAAATATAAGGGTGATGATACGTGCTACAGTATTCTAATACTGAAGTAGATGTCATGTGTGTGTGTGTGATTAGGGCTTTACGTCCTGTATTTCTGCACCTGGGCTAATTAGGACAGGCAGAGACCATGGCAATGAGACGAAGGATGAAACAGCCATCCAACTTAGGCTTGACCAGAAATCGAACCCGGGACCCAGCGGTTGGAAGCCCAGAGCGCTAGAAGTAGATGTCATAAAATTGGCTTGTTTTGTTTCAATGCAGGCACAGCAAATTAAGCATCTCACGCCAGTTACAACCAGCTGAGATGCTGCTCAGAAATCTTCAGTTTGAGTTCACGAGTTGAAAATCGAACTGAGGTTCTTCGGCACAGCCCAGACCTGACCACTTGACCACTGGACTACTTAGCTGCTGTCACACATAATAACCATTTTCTGACAAATTTTAGGAGCGCATTAATATGGTTGAGGTAAAAATATTGTATTATATAAGAACATGGAAATAAGGAGATCTTTATACAAGGTTAATAGTTTATCCATGGACTATACATGTATAATGGAACCTCGTCATTAAAACCATCAGAAGTGCAAATGTTACTGATGTTAATTGTGAAGTGTTCCTAATTAACAGAGTGATAAACTACAATTAATCATTGACAAAAATGCGACTAAGTCTAAACATGTGTGGTCTTCATGGTTTTAACCAGTCAGTAAGTAAGTAAGTAAGTAAGTAGGTAAGTAAGTAAGTAAGTAAAAAGTTTATTTATAGTCAGTTAAATAAAAAAATAATATAAACACAATGCTTGTGACCGACAATGACATATGTAGTATAATGACATGACGATAATAAAATCATTACATATTAAAAGCCATCATTTCAAAGGCATAAAATAAAAAATTTATAGCTGTGGTATATATACATTTTTGGTTGCCAGAGGAATACCCAACTATTGAATAATTACATTAGGATTGGATAGCTTTGTTGTGGTCTCTGACTTTAATAGCGTTAATCTTCAATCATATTCATCTATAATAGGACTGGATGGGCAGATGAACTGATTGAACTTGGTGATCCAGATGTGATTCTGGTGTATCTAATTTTAATTCTAGGTCATACTTATATATTGTTATTTGTCTGGTCAATCCAAGTGCACGTTATACAGACACAGCTGACAGTATCAATTATAATCTTTCAGTCCAAAAAGAAACTTTAGAGTCATGACGTATCTCCAGTTTTATTAGATACTGCAGATGCCAATGTGTTGTTGTTTCCAAAAATCTGATACAATGTTCATATTTTTTATGTTTTTATGAGTAAAATTACCAACTAAATCTTGGTTACCTTCCTGTTTTTTTACCTCAAAGGTGGGTCCAAAAATTGCAATTTTTCTGGAAACTCAGTTTTATTATCAGATTTTATCTTTTCTTGCCAAGAAATGTCACACTCATGAAAAAAAGTCATTGGCAGCTGAATAGAGAAATTTAATCTTTCGTAACCTTTTTTTTCATGATTTCTCAAGATGATATTCTCATTGGACGAAACACAGTTCATTGTAAATTAAGTCATGGATAAACCATGTATGCACAATATCACTTTTTTACTCATACATTTTCATGGCTTTTGAATGAGTTTTAATTTATATCTAAAATATGTTTTATATTTTATGTAAATGACAGACTTTTTCGTATTTCTTACTCATTTACAATAGAATATTGTAGAATTTATTACACTTTTCTCATATGATATTATTTTCACAAACGTATATAATAAATTCATAATCTATTTTTGTAAGTAGATGGTATATTTCTTTCCTGTTGTCTCCGAATCTAAACAGCTAAAAATAGATTATCATAACTGTACAGCATTGGCGAATGAAACTGCTGCACTGGGCCTGGTAGCTGGCTAAGCCACGCCTCTCTCAAAAGTCAATAAGCCAATCTGCAAACAGCAGGAGCCCATACCATAGCTGCCCTCTGACGGTGAAACATTGCATCACTGGCAGTTGCTGAACTGAGCATGACATTAGTGTAGAAAATATACAATATAAGGCATTGGAGGTTAAAATGTCTATACACGTGAAAACTGGGGCTGAGTTTGAAATAAACTACTTTCTTTTTTTTGGCAATAGTCAGTAGATTGCAGACCCTTACAATTTTAATAAATTATTTGTCACGTTTTCCCTCTGAATATCGATTTTTTTAGTTTTTACCCCTTATTAAATAAATTTTCCCTGTAATAATCCGATGGCTCTTTGACTACTCAGCTGATTTTATAAATAAGTAAAAAAAAAAATTGTGTTGTTATCTTTGTATTTATAGTGAATTGTTGAGTCAACTATTTGCGTGAAATTAACTAAAAAAAATTACATTTTGAAATAAACTCACCTTCAGCTTCTGATGCAAACTGTCAACCCTGGCTTGTTTGCAGCTTTTAAAAACGGTTTTGGTGCTTGGACTTCGACTCGCAGCTTTCAGTTTTCTAATCAATTTATTAAAGAAAAGAAAATCTGTTTGAAGTCTAGACTTGCTCAGGTCTATTAGCACGTTACGTAATGTATCGATCGAATTTGCTGATCTCAAACAATTTTCCAGACGACTGTCTGAAAACAAAAAAGTTTGCAAATTAAGCTCGATTGTTTACAGTTAAGTGCCAATCAAAAAATTACATAACTCATCATACAGGTGAGTGACCTCTATCAGAACTGAATCCGAATGTATAGATTTAGCACAATATTTACTGAAATGTATTAGGTTAAAATATATTTATTTATCTCTTTCTTTCTCTCATTCTTTACTAATGTATTATGACTTTCTTTCTTTTATCTCAATTTAATTTTACTGAAATTTGGTTGAAATTTTATCTAGCTGGATTCTTTCTTTCTTTCTCTCTTTCTTCAATTTTCTGAAATTTATTTGCATGACTTTCTTTCTTGCCTCTTTCGCAAAATGAGCATCTGTTTCTCCGCCTCACAATGATGGGGGAGGGTTTTTTTCTATTGGCGCTCAGTTGTTATTTGGGGTAGAATAGAATTAGGGCCATATGTTGTGTGATCACTATCTGAGCTCCGTTTGTGAAACAAGTCTTTGCTTCCATGTTATCGGATTACACCGATTTGTATCTGTCAATTTTCTGGAGCCTTTGGTCTAAACTTTGCAGAAATTCATCAAAATCAGACAAAAATGTCCAGTTAAGTCACAAACTAGTAATTTGGTCACTGTTTTGATTGATGGATATCTTAACTGGTAGCTGGCATCAGTTTATACACAACAGAAGGTTAAATGTTAAAGATTACAAGTTGATGTAGGAATTTACTTCAAAGAAAAGTTAATCTATCAAGTCTGCCAGATTAAAAAGTAAGATATGTCAATCAGTTCAAGATGACAATGAAGCTGGTTAAAGAAAGTTTAACGTTTTAATTCTGGTTGCTATTTCACAGTAATTGTCTTATATAGTTATTAGGTCCCTGTTTGTAATCATAAATTACGGTGTAATTTCTAAATCCACTTTAGTTCAATGTTCAATGTCTTAAAGTCACTGGGTCTAAAGCATAGTCAGCTGTTATGACCAGCTGCCAGAGGCAGACGTAATGATGAAAAGGACTGGATCCACACTATTATACACGTTAACCCCATGAGTGGGGTTGTTTACCTGTCACAGGATAGACAACGAATAGTGAGACCACCTCTCTATTAATTCATAGATTTGTACCCAGGTATACCTGGGTCCCAGGTAACATGCCATATCGGCTGAATGTCTGCCAGGGTCGGTCGACGTCGGCCAAGGTCGGTCAAGGTCAGTCGACGTCGGCCTAGCTTTGTCCAACGTCGACTCAATCGGACACTGTGGGGTACTTGACAGAAAAATCCAATGTCGGTCATAATTTCACTGTTACAGGATAACGCATTAAATATTTACTGGTCTCTATAAACTGTGTTAAAATCGAATTATTTTAAATTCAAGATTTGGGAATGTGATTTAAAAGAGGAAGAAAGGAAATAAGGTTGTCGAAATGTTGATGCGACCAAAAATGACCAAAATTCAGATTTCAACCACAACAAAATTTGCTAAATAATTGGTGCAAGTCAGTATGTTGTGTGCAGCTAATGGCAGGTGTGTGTGACTGGACCACACTGGGCAGTGGTCAAGACTGACCACATAGAGTATTGTCACGATAGCATTGTCAGGGTGGTCTGCTTGTCACAATTTCTGTTGGGGGTTATGTTTAAAAGGCACCAATCAACATGTCCGGTGATATCTCAATAATGGAGGCAAAATGTTCCTCAAGAAGAGTCAGCTTGTCATTTTTAAGGACTTGTGACAACACTGCAAAATATCTCGGCAAAATGGTGACCTCAATAAGTAAGATTAACAACTACATTGTATTTAAAGGTTATATCATGGTTTGATACAGTATATCCCCCGATATATTCCCCCGAGACTCAATATACTAGTCGAAGGAGAGTATATTAGGGATATACTGCATCAACCCATGGTATGACCTTTCTATCCGATGCCTCAGATTTTGTATTATTTTCCTTAATATCAGTATACTGCTAACTTTCCCTCTGTATATTCTCAGGAAAAATCTTGTATAGGGAGAAAATGCACGATAATAGGTCATATCACCAACTGTTACGATCATATATATAAGATGGATGCTTGAAATTCGCTACAAGTTGCCTATTAAAGCTTCTGGGTGTATGGTGACATTTGCACACGTATACCTCACTATTAAGACTATATATATGAACCTGTACTTCTACTAGAGATTTATTTATTTACAATGTATTTGTTATGGTATAAAATCATGTGTCTATAGGGACTACTAGTAAAATATGCCACCTCGTTATTAAAGCCCGAATTTCCTGGAACAAAAATATTACAAATATGTATCCTGAAATATATTCAAGATGTAGACCTATTTCTCAGTATTTTATGATCATATTGACAAAAAATGACGAACTCATATATCTGTATGCTGGGCTTTGAAATATGATTGCAAGTTAGGTCTTGAACTTAGTTTTTTAGACCTATGGAAATTTGGCTGGCCCCACACACCCCCATATGATCAAAAGTGGGGAATTAGTGTGACCTCAGTAAAACATTTTAGTCTGACCTGCAGTCTCCAGGCAACAGCGTCATAGGTCACGTGGTCATGTAGGGGGGCGCTTTGATATTTTGCGAAGGGCTAAAGGTCCTTAAATTGCTGGAACAGCCCGCGAGGTCATCCAAACACCTGAATGTGGGGTCATATGTGCGATTCTCACTGCAAAGGTACTTGGCCGCAGAAATCATTCAATTTAAAACTACAGATTATTGGTTCCAGTGAAATTTGACCCATGATTCTGTGATCGCGGTTATGAGGCAACAGAAGACATGTCCTAAGGCGTTGTTGCTAAGCGACACATGGCAACGAGGACGCCCCTTCCTTAGCAACCTTCAATTTCGCCCTAACCCCGTCTGCTTCAGCCAAATCAAAATGTTCCATCTGCCGTCTCACCGCCGAGGGCTGCAAAATTCTCAAGTTTTAAGTTTCAAACATTTTCCAAAAGCGAGAGAATCCTAATGATAAAAGACTATGAAAGGACAAACGCTTATAACTGCCTATTCATCCAATTTAAGGCCTACGTAAAAGCCATAAAACATGCAGCCAAAAGACAAATATTGAATATTTCTGAATTAAATAAATTTAATGTGGCAATACTTCGTGCAAAATGAAGTTTGAATATATATGCCTTTAGAAACTTTTTATTTCAAACAAATTGTAAAGTTCCAAACTTAACTTGAAACTGCATGACTTGATTAAAAAAGGACAAGTTAAGGTTCTGGATTGGAATTCTTGGTTTGGGCTTGAGCAATTATTCAACACGTTTGTTAGTCTTTGCAATTTATTTAACAAAAAAGAAGCTGTAGTTCATTGTTTTTATATTAATTTAGAAAAAAATACAATGTGCAGGCCCTTATTTAGGCTAGCCCTAACTTTTGTTTTCCTACCAAAAGATTCGGCGCTCATGGAGTACAGAGGTCAGGGTCAATAACAATTAACGCGATTTTAATGATTTTTTTTTCTTGGCCGATCGTTTTTCTAAGAAATTCTTTACCGCCTCCTCCAGAGCAATTCTTTTTGAAGACCTTCCTACTTGAGTGACTTTACGACCAGATCAGTAGGTGGCGCTATTGGACAGATGGCGCGCAAGTGGAAGTGCCGCCAAAGTTTAAACACAGGTCGCTGGGCTATCATAATGCGCTTGTAAATAGGCATCAGCCGACCGTTATAGATCAAATTATCTAATGATTGAGTAATAATCGGTGTTGGCAGGGGACAACCTGCACCCAGGTCACAAAGGTCAGCGCGAACGTGGCGCCGCCTACAGACCGTATCATGCGCTGGCGAAATATACGATGTCAGAATAATGAAAAAGCGTTCGTCCAATTAGTGCTTTGCATGTATCTCTCTCATAATACCCGATTCTTGCGTAAAAATGAATGCACACCGCCCTAACTGCGTTGGATTGACTGGGCTCCGCTGAAGTCTACGTTGTGACGTCACGTTATCGCGCTCATGACGCCAGCAACGTCACGTCATGTTAATTTTGCCACGTCATCCGTTCACGAGTTAAACGCGACCTGACGTTTTGTCAGATGATCGTTTTATAATAAAAAGATTCACTTTCTGAATTGTGATTTCCAGAAAAAAGTAGGAAATCTGTATTTTGGTGGCAATTATCCAATTAATCTGCAACAACACAATTTCCGCCTGGTGAAATCTTTATCTAATTGGGGCAATTTACCCAGAATGCATTTTCGTGCAATTGGGCCACCCAGAATACAAGGGGCTGTAACGTCATGACTTGCTTAATAGTTTTATGCCGTTTTTTACGCAATAAAATTCTTGTTGAATCGTTATGTTATGGGGTTAGAAAATTACTTCTAGCACGATTTTTTTAGTGTCTGAAATCGAAAAGGTGTAGCTTGTTTACTTTGCCTTAAGAAAAGGGTCCACTAACTGAGCATGCGCGGGATGAAATTCATGTCAGACAACAATATTTTATATCCGGAATTCAGTTCATAATGAGAGGGTGAACAAAACTTGTCATTTTCACTTTTGTGCAAAAAGTGTGAACATTTCACATTTACTCCAGGGGGCCATAAGTCTTTCAGTTTCTATTCACGACCCTTCAAACTGTAATATGCACGTTCGCACATAAAACTATAATTTTTTCAAACATTTTTGGCTGAGCAGTACTGTTGAGAGCTTATTGTGTTTCTTGGTGTAGCTCTTGTTAGATTTTCTCATGTCAGTAGTCAGATTTGTGATGTACCGGCAAGTTGGTCTTGTGGTCTAGTGGTTAGAGTGGTCTGCTACAGTGAAGATCCTGGGTTCGAATACCTGCCAGTTCACGCTTTGTTGGCTACGTCAGCAATGCCTTGTTATCGATGTCCATGCTAGGGCAATTTATAGCTGTGTTTGTGGTTAAACAAATTTCAAGTTACTTAGCCATGGAAAGCACAAATTTAAAATATACAAGTTTAGACCAATCCACAACATGCCACAAGCTATAACCTTCATTTTGGAAATTTCATTCGCACCGCCAGAATATTAGTCACACTCAAGCCAGAAGTTCAACTTCATGACTTTGCCTGTACTCCTTACATTTTAGCAATGCGACAATGGAATGACCTGTTTCCGCAGCCGCATCTCTCTCCTCAGCAGCAATGAGAGCATCTGCTCTGGCTTAATGCCAGATAGTAACATGAGCTGGCTAATAAGTGCCTGCCTTATGTGATATGATGACACAATCTCATAAAACCACTTTTGATGTGGTCCCATCTCTGTTCCCTGTCATTACAAATCATTGGGGTCAGGGTGGTGACAACTTAAAAACCCTCTCTGCAATTAACCCTAGCTGCTCGACTCCTGCAGCAACTACAAACCATGAAATCATCAATTATTGCTTGTTATTCCATGCAGTTTTTCAGGGAGCCCTAACTGGCAGACTTCATGAAAGATGTCATTCTTTGTTATGAGGCTGCAATAATGAACAAGTGATTTGATATTTGGTATAAACCCATGACTTGAAATGTGCAGTTATGCTTGCGATTGGCATCTGGAATAGAAAACATCAATTCAAGAATGCAACCAAATGATAGAATTATCATTTACTTTCTTAGTGCTGCAGTAGGACAAAATGGCTGTGAAGCTGCTGTATATACATAGCAGCTTAATACACACCAAAAAATGGCAAACATACATTTGGACCACTTTGTCATTCCTGTTCGGGACAAATTCTGGCTTTAATATTATTCATTTATTTATTTATTCCAATATATTTTACATGGGTTGCATCATCAGCACAGCTGTTTTGCAGATGGCCCATAAATAATAATAGTGACATTATATGTATATGTATTGGTAATGTCCACATTTGTAAGGTTATTTAAAGCAACATCCTAATAACTCCTTAACGAATCTGGTTCCAGCATACGTAATAATTATGCATACTGAATAACGTCTGAAATGATCAATTTGGTGGGCTCAATATATACTGCAGGGAGTTGACAGAAAAGGTGAAGTTGGAATGACATTTTGTGACTTTCACTGAGGTTGCCTTACTGGGGTGGGTGGTCTTTAAGCGAGATTTTGGTGTACTGCCTGTCAATAGGACCAATTTCCTCTCAGAGGCACAATTTTACACAAAATGGCGCAGCGTTTGAGACTCAACTACCTCATTTTTCCCATGCACCAAGTGAAGCACATACAACATGGTTTGTGACTGGCAGCAATGAGAATGTCCACTGCCCAGTGATAAGTATGTTTGACTTGGGTCAGTTTGGGAGGAATGTAGTGGCCTGCAGGGAACTGGCCATTAAGTAGAGACATGACTGATGGACGGACTTAGGGCAAGCTGACAACAAATTAGCCCTCATGAAAAGGCTAACGACAGCTAACGACAGCACTGGGCCATTGGTCTGCAGTAAGCGCGTGAAGTCACGCCACGGCCATCGCAGCTACAGCCCAGCCATTGCAGAACCCCTGCTTATTGACTTGACAACATAATCACCCTAATGCTAGGACCAAGTTTTCACCAATGTCACATTCCATTTTGGCATCTGACGCCGAAATTGTGTGCCTGGCACGTTCATGTACAACTGCGTGTTTCTTGCTTGTCAGAGCAATTTCAAGTCGAGCTCTGAACACTTGATTATAATAACTTCTTGACGGTGCTGACCCCTGGTGAGCGCCCCCATAACCTCCACGAGTCCCACTGGTTTCTTCACGATCATCTTAAATGCATCTTTCACACAATGGCATTCTTGAAGGGACTCCACAAAATAGCTCATAACCGCATCAACGGAGGGTTTTCACAAAGGGGTGAAATTTATTGCCCAATCAGCTTCCAGCAGGTACCAGTCACCCCTTTCGCGCTGGGTGCGCCATTGCCACTTGGGGGCGCTCTGCTCTCTCATTGTTACACAATCTTGCATAATGTGAGCAATCAACGCAAAAACAACATTACAATCTTCACTGTCATTTTTCTCAGTTTGGTCCTTGCTTAGTATGGGACCTCAGGAAACATGCAACCCCTTTTTGAATTCCACCTATTCCAGTTTAGTGCACTTCGTTGCTGTTCACTTTAACAGTCCTGGCGTTTAGTAGTTCATAGATAAAAGGAAAATAAACCAAACCCCATAAACGAACTGACAAAACTGAACAAATAAATCTAAAGACACCATATAGCAGTCAAGGGGTACTTTTAGAAAGTGTATTACTTGAGGGCTTGTCAATACGCAAAGGACCTTTTCAAAACAAATTTTAAGTCACACTTTGCTATAATAACAGACAATCTATACTTTGAACAGTGTTCATATATTTTGGCAGACTAGGATTCTAAAACAAAAATGCAACATAAAAAGCTGCAGCTTTTTAGGCTTTGTTTATTTCTAAATGAGTTTCCCACATTGGTCCCCCCCCCCCTATGGAGGTCCCTGCCCTGGGGACCTGAGGGTTTTATGCAGACCTACTCACGTGCACCGGTATCATGTCGGTCCTACCATGTCGGTCAATCATGTCGGACCATGTTCATCACGAATGACACACTATCGAGGCAATAGGGTGAAGCGGCGGATTGCTGTTTGCTATTAGTTCAATACAAACAGAAAGATGCACCAATTGTGAGAGTAGCTTTGGTGCCCTTATGTTGATGAGCTAGCTAACTTTTCTGCTGCCAGTTTCTTTGTAAGTTATCACGTCCAGGCTCAGGTGCAGAGACCTTAGGCACAACTGTATTGGACTAAGTTTTAACTATTGCCAGGCAGAGTACTTCCCCAAACCCCCCTTTCATACATAACGTATGTTAGTTTATTTGCATAACTTCAGGTGTCTCAAACATTGAAATCACCAGGATGGAGTAATGTTGTCGTTTCGTCAGAATGAAGTTGAACTACATTGACTGAATGTTGTATAAATGTTGCCTGAATGTTTGCCAAGTGTGAGACCTCCAGCCACTTCCTGTTGGTTTGGTATGGCAACGCTGTTCTTTTGTTAAGGCTCCATTAGCAGCCCCCGAGCAGTTGGTCTAAAAGATCGCTCTGTGATTATCGATCATAATCGAGCATTCGATAATAACATGATCGAAAGCCTTTCTTGAGTCAGTGAATAATCGGATTTTAATTACGATTACATTCAATAATCACAAATGATCACAAAACCAAAATCTTGCTGTTCATGTCATTACTCTTCTCAGAATTCCATGCTTTTTGAAATAACATCAAAAGGCCAGTGTAGAATTTTTGTTAGTCCATATTCAAAGACCTTATTCAATCCGCAAAACCATGTAATTCTCTTGCTTGAAATTACAGCACTCAGTCTGAACAAGAAAAGAAAATTTCTGCAAGACCATTTGTTGTTTGTTTTAAGTGCCGCACTAACAACATGGCGTGCCCACGCAATCTCGTCTTTTCTCGCTGACCTACGGCATCCACGAGACTTGATTAATTCAAATGTATTGTTCACTGCAAGTCATAACTTTTACCAAGCATTAATCTTGAATATTTCTTCTGTGGTTTTGTCCAGAGTCAGGTATAGTCTAATACAAATTATGTTCAACAGTTCCAGTTATGATTATTAATTTATTACTTATCAATATATAATACCAAAACCGTAGTTCTTTTTTCTCTCTTCATCAAACCCATTGGGTTAGTTCAAAGATAACATTTCGGGCCCGATCTGACATGCTTTCATCTAAGTTCTAATGTTTTATTCAACTAACTCGGGTAATATTTTTAATAACTTTGACCTTTGACCTTTTTCTTTTATTGCATTGTCTTTGATTTATGTATACCTTTTTAACAGTGCATTTTTATTTCATTTTTTTTTGTCTAAGCCAACGATGGGTATGAAGCCCTGTATATATGTACTGTTAAAGTGTATTTCATAAATGAATGGATAAAAGGCTTTCTTCCCATGTATCATATAATAATTCTACATGGCCTACATAACATACAGTTTTATTGATTGTATGTACCCTGTGTAAATATGTTTAATAAATAAATAAATATCATAGACATTTCCTTCTTATCGTTTTAATAATTCATTTTTCGTGGAATATGAACCTTTTAAAAATTTAATATTAAGCTGACCTTTCTCGGGACACTAAGAAAACATCCTGGATATACATAAAAAGACAAACAAGATAGCATTTCTGAAAGATGTCCTCATCATTTCTGAAAGATGTCCTCAGCATTTCTGAAGATGTCCTCAGCCTTGCTAAAAGATATCTTCAGCATTCTAGAATAAAAGATGTCCTTAACACAAAATCAATGAGTATTCACCCAGAGTGACACGAATTCTCTGTCTCATTAGAATTCATTTGCATTTTGTGCTAAACCTTTCCGACCTGGTTTGATATTTCAGACTGGGTTGAGATCTGGCTGTTCCATAGGGAGACTCAAGTTCCCTCGAAATCAAAAGACAAAATTCATTGAAGCAGAAATGAAGGCTACATTCCCTGGCACCTTGCATACTTTATTTGCTTATCACATTCAAACGTGTTAAAATATGGAATCGGGTTCGCCTAGGGTGTCCTTGGTGACAGCTGCTCCATAGCAACCGTGAAAAATTAAAAGATTTGACCCAAGAATTCGACAAAGGTTGATCACAAAGCTAACTCAACCCACCGCCATGCCGTATGCAATTCGCGTAATGACCCCACAATGAATGAAGAAATCCAATCCGCGCAGCTAAAAATCTGTTAAATTAACTAGAAATAAACAAACAAAACATTTTTTTAGAAGAAAGATTAGAATTCCTGACGCCAGTGGCATGTATATTTCCCTTCAGTTTTTGTCATTTTTCAATGATTTCGAATCAAAAGCCATCTGTATCAAATATCATTTCCTAGCCTTCTGACCTATCGTTCTTCAACTCTCTATTTGAATTTTTTATGTAAATTATTTCATTATAGCATAATGTTCAATAATCTAATTTACGCATAGCAGCTTTGTATACTATATAAGTCAGTGTTTAAATTTCCTTTCCAAACATTGGTCTGAATTCTCCGCCATTCAAGTACACTACACTCTACTGGCTTTCTTTCTAAATGAATTAAGTAATGTTTAAGAGACTGGCTTGGAAATCTTCTGAAATGCATAAGCTACAGTTGGACAAGAAAATTAAAAAAGGTTTTTACTTGATTTCAGAATATTTTTTCTCTTGTTTTAGGTTTCAGTATATTTCAGTAGATAAGTCTATCTGCTATCGATGATGCCTGAACAACGACTGTTTTAATTTCAACTGATGCAAAAAGATATATTTTATTTAAATTCGTAAAAAACAAATGACAAGCAGAAGCTTTTGGTCGACTACAAATTGTCTGCAATAAATTCAATAATATGAAATATGAAATATGTACAGTTGAGGGAAGACAAACGATAAAAAACATTATTGATTATAATGTCATATCTAAAAGCAAGTCGACAAACTTATAAAATTCATCAATATAAAAACAGATTCCACAGCAATCTGATGCCAAGAGGGCTGTTAAAAATCCTGCAGTACCAAGCAGAGCCACTAATTTTAGGGGAAATTTCGCCAGATGTGGGACTGGGGCCCAGGCAGCCTTAGTAGCTCTGTTGATATTAAATGATAATTAAAATAAATTAATGATAAACTCTTTTTTTCATTTGGATATAATTTACTCCGAATTTGTTGAATTGATCTATGCTACTGGTTTTTGCGAAGAACAGCAGGTGTCGCTAATGTACAGCTAGTCGCCGCCTAGTGGGTGTGCCTGGAGTCAGTAAGTCATGGACATGACATGCTGTACATGCGAAGTGTTTAACATGGAAATAGCCTGGAGGGGCTTGGCATGACCCACAGCATGCCCAAGATGAGAAGTTTGGAGACAGAGTCACCAAGTGCATTTCAAATATCATTTGTCACAGAGTTCACGCCATCTCTGGATTTTTCCTAAACTTTTGCAAAATTCGATACAAATCTTGAAAGCATATGTCATTAATGCCCATAATTTGTCTGAGCCCAAGGCCGAAGTTTCAATTTTCATAATTCTACCATTTGATAATAGATGTTTGTCCAAGACACCTATTATGAAACGATAAAAGCATTTTGCATGGAAATGTCAAAGTCTTGGCACAATATTCATGCGTTTGATATCCAACAAGAACTTAAATGATTTATTATTTGTGAGTTTAGCCTCGTTAATGGTGTCATGGGATAATGTTTCAGTGTCATACAGAATTATTCTCAAAAGACCTAACGTCTTAATGTTCTTAAATTGCTACAATTATCCCCAAACGAAACTTTCTCAGCCTTCTGCACATGAAATCTTTGGAAAAATGACAGGACATGTGAATTATGATAGTACATGTTCATGTTTGAATATTTAAGGTCAATTCTTTGTGTACTATTGTCACGATAAAAAAGATATTTCTTTCACTGCAGATATAATGAAAATTTGATAAAATGGTGGATTCAAATCAAGATGGCTCTCACTGGCGTATTCAGAAATGTATTCGGGTTTGGGGGGGGGGGGGGGGCATATAAGCCATACACCAAGAAATTTAGAAGGTTGGTCCAGGCTAAGGTCTGATGGCACTTGCTCACTGCATGGTCCAGCTCAGACAAGCTATAATTCTACTTGCTGCACAGGATTAATAAATTAATTGGATTGATAGATAGTTAGGTAGATAGTTAGTTAGTCAGTCAGTCAGTCAGTTAGTCAGTCAGTTAGTCAGTTAGTCAGTTAGTTAGATAGATAGATAAATAGATAGAAAGATATATAAATAGATAGATATATATATATAGATAGATAGATAGATAGATAGACAGATAGATAAACAGACAGATAGACAGATAGATAGATAGATAGATAGATAGATAGATAGATAGATAGATAGATAGATAGATTGATTGATTGATAGATAGCTTGATAGATAGATGGATAGATTGATTGATTGATAGAAAGATACATAGATAGATAGATAGATAGTTGATTGATTGATTGACAGTAGTACCTACATGTATTTTACATTGATAAAACCATCAGAAATGTTTGGGAATTTGGTGACAATTTTGAAAGGGCTGTATGACCTAGGCCGAACGGGATTTTTGCTGACTTCATTTGAACTAATCAATCCCTACCAGAACGTGTCTTCAAATTAAATGTTTGGGAATTTGGTGACAATTTTGAAAGGGCTGTATGACCTAGGCCGAACGGGATTTTTGCTGACTTCATTTGAACTAATCAATCCCTACCAGAACGTGTCTTCAAATTAAAACGATAAAAACAAATCATATCGGAACTGACAATGTAAAGGTGAGACAATAAATGGAACGGTGTAACCATGGTGTTAAATTTCAGACATGAGCCATGTCCTGAGCAGGATGCTTGCACGTGCTGGCAAATGACATGACAACATGTCACCAGGAACTACCATGTAATATCATCCACGCAAGTCTGGAACACAAGGACACAATATTGTTTGTGCAAACACCCATATGCACTTGCAAAATGATGTTTCTAATAGTGATTTGTGTTGAAAATTAGTCTTTTGTTCTTGTCAGTCAGTCAGTAAATTTGTTCTTTTCTTGGCAGTCATTCAATCAATCATTCAATCATTCAATCAATCATTCAATCAATCATTCAATCGATCAGTCAGTCAATCAGTCAGTCAGTCAGTTAGTCAGTCATTATTTTTTTGGTCTGATTGGCTGTCTTGTTCACTAAAGTATAGTATCTTCCCATTTTACAAGGTGTAAGTAAGTAGACAAGTAAGCAAGTAAGTAAGTAAGCAAGTAAGCAAGTAAGTAAGTAAGTTTTTGTGCAGTATATTTCATTCATCTTCCTCTTGTTTAGTGTCGTGTCTCTGTCTGTGTCTCTCTTGATATCTGTCTGTCTTTCCTGATTTTGTCTTTCCTGATTCTGTCTATATACTGACATAATGACTCCCAAAATAATCGTTGTTTCGTCTCGCTTTCTCTTTCCCTTTAATCCTTGTTGTTGATGCTGAGAATCTACATGTTTATATAATTATCAGAACAGGATCAGTAATTTGTTCTTCAACTGCGTTATATCATGGAGGTATTATAGATATAATACCTCCACGGTTATATCACTATAAAACTTGCGGGAGTAGGCCTATCTCGTAAATATTTTCTGCATGACTAATTGTGAGTGATTTAACTTTTTCAGTCAGACTTATGTGCTGAGTATTGTTTATATTGAACGACACAGATTATGTGAAAAAGCCTAAAAATATTTTATTACACTTCCTGACATGTGGAATATGAATGACAAGCAGATATATTATTAGAGCACCAGGCACAGCTATACATGTGCACTGTCTGCAATATACATTTATTTTGTTCATTACATTTGATAAGTGGATGGGTGGGCGAGCGGGTAAGGTAGTTGGCAGTTCAACCACGGGTCACGGGTTCAATTATTTTTAGTTCGCCATAGACATCAGTTGGTACTGCCAAGGACCTTAAATTTTAAAATCCCATAATAAGTCATAAGGTCCTTGCTTCTACCCGGGAGCCACCAGCATGCTTCTACCCTTCCCGACCTTGACCTTTTTTGGTTTCTTTTGTATCATCCAAGGCTGATTCAGTTACATGACATGCTGCCAGTGTAGATGTAATGATGAGATGATGAGATGACAAATAATAGAGCCTTTACCATGTTAAACATTTAAGCCAACTCCACAAGTCAAAATATGTGCATGAGTTGCCATCTTGATTCTGACATTTGTGGATGCTGTTCTGTATCATGTGGTATTTCCAGGAATTGCGCCAACCTTAAGGTCATAAAGAACATTAATGGCAACTGTCGTTTGCAAACAATCCGAAAATGTGATAAGGCTAGTATGGGAGCGGTTGCATTATTTTTGCACCATTACTTCCTATAATGAAGAAGTCATGAGTGACAGAAATTTGCAATCACTAGTGTAATATTTATTTTCATAACATCCGCCTGGCTAAGCTGGCTTCGGAGGTCTCCTGACAAGACCCATATTGTCAATTGTATTATGTTAAATGGTCTTGTGAATAAATTCAATTTAAAAAAAATTAGTCCATCAGCTTATTGTGTGAACAATGAAGTACACAGACCTAGAACTTTGTGCACAAAACTCCCAAAATGGGAGGAGCAATGCTGCAACCCTTCTGTGGTTGTGTTGACACCAGATTTGACAGTATCACCCATTTACGAGATTTCCCTACTATTCAACCCTGCACTTGCATATAGTATAGGAATACATGCATTAGTCAGTTGTTTAACTAGGTTTCATACATGTTACACAGAAATTTTTACGGAAATCTCTATTGTTCCTGGGAGACACTTATTAAGGCAGCTGTATACATATTGCATATTCGGTGTGTGTTAAAGACTCACTTATCATAGGCATGACTTGATTTTACAACAAAGATGTTAACTTGTTACAAAAATGCAAAGTCAAGACCACGTGGGGGGTGTTCAGTTAACTAAGTCTTTGGTTCATAATAAATTGTAATGTTATGTGAAGGCATCATCTCTCAGAGAGGGTGCTTATTCGATTTTTTATACATATTAACTTATTTGTTTCATTAAAAACGGCCTGTCAAATTGAATCTAGACAAAGCTAGACAACTTCTGCTATACGATGCTACCTGCCGCTAAACAGAACTTTCTGGCTATAGCTGGCTACTCAGAGCCGGATCTAAAAGTAGATATTTATGATATATTAAATTTCTTACATTTACCAAGGTTTATTTTTTCTAGTGGTGGTAGGTGTAAGCCGACTATAAGCTAGGAGTAGACAGAAGTGGCTGGCTTTAGCCAGTTATAGCTACAGGCTACAGCTTCTAGAGACGACCATATTTTATAAAACTGTATGTTATTATGATGTTTTTTTTTACAAAGAGGTTAGTTATTGTGACTTATGACTGAAGATACTGAGGCTGACTAATTAGTTATAACTAATTAGTATATATAAAGCTTACTGCTTAGTAGTCAACGACCATTCTGGGGGTCAGTCATTCAAGAAACAGTACACACAACTGTTTGGACTATTTTCATTCTTCCTGTTCTCAAACTCGCATCAATTGAATTACTTGAATGAGCCGATAATATTGTTTATCAGCACAAAGATCAGAACAAAAAAGTAGTTACTGATACCGCAGTACTGCTCTGTTGACACATTCGCTGATATTAGGAGCATTCTGCCACGGCTGATCATGAATTGTTGGTATCAATTGTATCTGACACCACTGACTTTTATTTATTATGGCAAGGTGGTTGCATTAGTGAAGTTTATTTATTTATTAATTTATAAAAAAAAAAAAAAAAAAAAAAAACAGAACAGGGTAAACATATACAGTTATAAAATACACTTTTTTTACAATATGGCCCCGTTATTAAGCAAAAATAAGATAAAAAATATTGATATAACGAGATAAAACAATAGTAGAATTACAATTAAATAACAAAAGTCAAATATAAACATTATTAAAATAATTTAAATTTGGACTTAAAATCATCAATATTAGCACAGCACCAGTTTTTTTTCATGAAACCGGTCATTGGTGAATAAAACCATTTTGGCATATGTGTGTAAATTACAGGTTGGCACATAAACGTCCTTTTGATTAAATTCATCATGCCAAATGCACAAAAATACTTCTCTAATATGCCTCCCCCCCCCCCCCCCCCCCGTCCCTACTAGGGCCCCGATATATGAGCTCAAGGCTAACGTTATATTTTCATCAGGATGCGTCATGACCTATGGCTATAGTTTCCTTATCCTGGTTTTGACAAAAGTCTAACAGTCAGAACCCAGATACAGAGCCAGATACAGATGAACCCTACACATCCATAGATGAGGTGAGCGCAGTTTTATATATATATAATATTAATTGTCATGCTGATCGAGGATACACTTTAGTTTCTGTTAAACTCACAAGTTTCATTCACACAATCAGTTGCATCAGATTTTTTTAGATACACTCTCTGCTGCCTGCAGTGCTGCAGCATGAGCTTCTCAAAGTAGCCAAAGTACTTGCAATATATTAGTTTATTTAAAATAGAATTGAATACTGTGTCCTTGGAGATAAATGCAGCGAGAATACTGAAGCATGCATAAACATAATGACATTTCTTTGAAAGGAAAAAAACAAAACTTTCTGTGTCCCAGATATCTTGTTTGTCACACCAGGGTTAGTGACACAGACTCAGGAGATCAAGGTCATCCTACATCACGATTTCCTGTGAAAGTAAAAATGAAATTGCAGGTTAATAAAACATTATAAGAGGTGCATTTAACAATAGTTAGACTCAGTGTCTGATTCAGTCTGATCACAAATGTGGATAATAACAATTAAATTGTTCCATCACATTGGAAATTGTTTATGCACCCATCCATAACCTTTAAAATGATGTACTGTACTGAACTAACGTTTCAGGCTGATTTCTCACTTGGGATCGAGTTAATTTGTTAGTTTAAATAATCTTGACCAGTAAGGTCATTATTAGCTTGCCCCCGGGAGGCGGGGGGGGGGGGGACACGCTTTTTTCTCCATGAAAACAGAAATTAGCAGGCATGTATCTATTTTTGACTTAGTGCGTAGCTATTGCTGTAATACAGCTTCTCAATGTTTTTGGCAGGGATTCATCACTTCGTTATCGTTCACACGAGCATTTTCCACCGGCCACGTTGAAGTAAATCCTCATGAGGCAGTCCACGGTAAAAAGTTGGCGGAAAATACAGCGATTTGGATGCGATCATTTGATCTTAAGACTTAATAATGCTTACAGCTGTCACCGTAAAATGTCGTGCTAACAATTACTACAGTGTTCCTGGCAATTTACAGCCCCGGAGGCAAAGCACAGCACATTCCATGCTCATTCTAGTTAATATGTTTTTGCTGGTTATTTTTTTTTTGTATCATGCTTTTGAAACCCGAGTTCATAATCATCAACCGTAAATTCACTAAAACTTCTTTACATAGCATTAAATAATCTTAAATTAACCTTTTTCCTCTTTATTCTCATCAGGTTTGACATGATGGAGAAGACTCTTTTAGTCACGTTGCTGCTGGTTCTGAACATGCCCTTATGCTCTGCTGGCACAAACTCCGAACACTGTTGTAGGATCTCTGATATACCGAGCTCTTTGGCCTATGACTGCAGTAACTGTGGGCTGACAAGTATACCAAAGACCATTCCCTCCAAAGTGAAAACCTTCATGCTAAGAAACAACAGTTTGAGAACCTTGGATGGAAGTTTTTTCAAACATTTCACTTCCCTGGATTACCTGGATGTGTCTATGAACAAGATTTCAAACTTCACTCAAGATGCTTTTATTGGTTTGTCCAGATTGCGATACCTCGACATAAGCCAAGAGGACGTGATTCCTGTTCTCACTGATAGTATCTTTGTTCCTTTGGTACAACTGGAGTCCCTCTGCCTGGGCAGAGCCTTCTTCCAAGGCAAACCTTTTCCTGGGAATTGGATCAACGCTCTGACTCCCAACCTGAAGAATCTGGAGCTAGCAGTTCCTCGCAAATATGTCTTTACACAAGAATTTGCCAGGTTGAAAAACCTTGAAAATCTGATAATTACAGGACAAGGTTGTCAGTTACAGACCATAACAAATGACACCTTTCGTGTCTTTTCCAAAAGTCCCATCAAGACTCTGGAAGTCAAACAATGCTACCTTCAAGATATAACACCCGAATCCTTGTCCATGTTTTCAAGTCTGGAGAACCTAAACTTTGCATGCAACTACCACAAAAGCCTTGACTTCAAAATGATGTTTGAAGCAGCCAAGAACTTACCATCTGATTCACTACACACAATGGTGTTAGATGGTTCTGGACGGAAAAATTTGAACACTATTTCCGGGGACTTGTTTAATTCATCAAGTTTTTCCAATGTAAAACGACTCAGTCTGCGGTCCACACTTGTTGCCGCCATTGATGTTAACTTTTTGAAGCACATTCCAAGACTTGAACACATTAATCTTGGATTTAACACTATCATGAAGGTCATGCCTGAAGATAAAGACCATGCACTGAACATGTCCATGAATCTTGTGAATTCTATGAACATATCCACTGTAGATGTCTCTTACTTTGGTACCATATCAGGTAGTTCTAACAACTTCAGAAGAATGTTTTGTTGGCCTAACCCTGCCTACACAAATGACTTTTTTCAGAAATCCCCTTCTTATATATCAATCCCACAAAAATTTAAGAAAGGCAACAGAACAATAGACTACACCCATTTTGACGAGCTTGAGACATTTCTGGAAACTAATGTTCCACTTTCTTTACAGCATGTGTATGCTAAACATATTGGGATAACAACAGATGACTTCTCTGGATTCCAGTTCAATCCCAATAATATACTGCATATAGATGTTTCAGAAAATCTGATACGGAGCATCTCTGGCCCCTTAACAGGCTTTGATAACCTACAAGGATTGGACTTAAATTCCTGTGGATTGGTGGAAATAGTTCCTGAGGCTCTTAAACATCTGACAAATTTGGTGCTCCTGAATTTAAGCATCAACAGTTTCACATCAGAAAATTTGGACTTTCTCAAACATGTGGGGAATAACACAAACTTGAAATTTCTTGACCTGAGCTACAATTTGTTGACCCATATTGGAAACACAGATTATGGTTACCTTGCATCAGCAGAAGTACTAAATTTTACTGGCAATGGGATAGTTGAACTCACTACAGATTTTTCAGGGAATCCCAATTTGAGAAGTCTGGACCTGTCCAACTGTTCCCTAACAAGTTTGCCTGAGCATGTTACTAAAGGATTTGATTCTTTACACAGAAAATCTTCTGGAGCCTTTTGTGTGCAACTTCAGGGCAATCCCTGGAACTGTAATTGTGATACTTTAGACTTTCTTCTATGGCTCAGATCAACCCATGTCAATATTCATAACGAAGATTTATTGACATGTTTACATGACAATGATACCATTGAAATTAGGAGTGTAGATTTAGCTGAAATGAATTCAGTCTGCAATCCGACAAAGGTTTCAATAGCCACACCTGTAACAATCAGTTTACTGATGTTTGCAAGTCTTTTAGTGACATCACTGTCATATCATTACCGGTGGACTTTGAAATGGAAATTTTACATGATCAGACGAAAGTTTAGAATGATGTCTATGAACATGTCATCCAAGGATGAACAACTTCTGCCAGAAAATAGCATGTCAACAGAAATAACTTGTGATGCATTTGTATCTTACAATCATGAGGCTGACTATGAATGGGTGCTAAACACATTACTTGAAAAGGTCGAAGAGTCTTGGAATTTTAAGTTATGTGTTGGACAGAGAGATTTCATATTTGGTGTGCCCGTTGCCGAAAACATCTGTGAGGCTATAGACAATAGTCGATTTACTATCATCGTCATCACACCTGCATTTCTGTTGAGTGAATGGTGTCAATTTGAACTTCACATGGCACTTACCAGAGGCTGCCAGCATCTGATCATCATATATAAGGAAGAAGTAGATATAAGCCAATTGTCGAAAACAGTTCGGACGGCGATGATGTCTGTGAACTGTATTGAATATAGTGAAAATTCTGTTGACCAAGGAGTGTTTTGGCAACGACTACACGGTGCTTTAACTGCCAAGAGTGGAAATGCTGTCATATGATCTGTTCTGACATTGCAAATAGCAAAACTAACTCTTTGCTGTACAGACTGTAATTATTCTTTGTCATGATTTTGCTATTGCCTAAAAGCCATTTGATGTAATGTAGTTATCTTGTAGTACGCTGAAGCTTACGCTGGATTATCTATGCTTATTTCATTCTCTTTCTCTCTTTTGCTGGAAAGTCAAATATTATATACATGAACCTTTTGATGACAGGACCTTTTTAAATGATTCCATGACCATGTCCATAATTACCTTGTGTGTTACACTATTTACTTGTGTATATGTACATAATTGACAGATATGTGAAAGAATTGTTGCTGTTGTGTTGAGCATGCATATAAAATATTCATGTTTGTAAATACGTCTAATTAATTATCTGTAAATACATATTATTGTTATGGTATTTCATACTTTTTAATCCTATATACTGTAATATATTTTTGTAATAATGGCAGCATATGACATAATTATGTCAACTGATATCACACCCTTGATATACTGTGCATATTATTGTGTCAGAGTAATATTTTTGTAATCTATTATTGTTAACAAGTATTCAAGTAATTTTAATACGTGTGAATAAATGACATGATTTGAAAAATAACTGAATCGTTGTTTACGCATTATGTCTGAAAACCATATATCTATATATACTTATTCGCTGAATCCAATAAGCATATAATGTTCAACTGTCAGATTTCTGAATTAATTCCGTAATCCATATACACTAGGGGCGACCGCACAAGGGTACTCCGGATTACCCTCGGTCCTGTGGCATCCATGTCATTTTTTAGGAGGAACTGATGCATGGCAAATGACGAAGCACGCGATAAAACAGGCATATATTACAAGTGTAATTGTGTCATAGAATGATCTGACTTATAAAGAGGGTAATTCACTTCCAAGCTTATTTTGAATCGAGGGTAATCATAAGTGTCCACAGCGCCTGACCCTGCTCCCCCCTCCACGGCCATTAACAATGCCAAAAAATGAATAAAATAAAATGCGTTGTTCTTAGAAACTTGGTATCAAATGTTGACTCATGTTCTCACCCACTTACATAATATTGAACACATCTCCAATGGAGATTCTCCATGCAGAAATTGTGCAGCTGCTGTGAAGTATAGAAGCTGGATTCAGATATGTATTCAATTTGAATCAGAAACACTCAGTTCTGACTCGAGCGCCTACCTATTTTATAATTCTTTATTTTTTAAACTCAGTACTGTGATTTGATATACCTGTCAATTGTGACGAAAACAATATTAAAAAATATCCAACACTAAATTGATATTTAGGCCTATTATCTCAAAGTGACAGGAAGTGCATCTTGACTCGTGAAGATGGGATAGGCCTAATATTTTTTAAAAACACTGTGCCAAGAAGCAATACTATTATTTTTACAGAAAATTTTAAAATGCAAATATGATCGTGATCTTGTCATTCAGTGATTCAGTCAGTCAGTCAGTCAGTCGTCAGCCAGTCAGTCAGTCAGTCAGTCGTTCAGTCAGTCAGTCGAATTGCTAAAATGCAATCGGTTTTAAGGGTCTCTCCGTTGTATATCTATAGATTTTTATTGACAGCTAAATATCAAATTGATACATGTGTCAGCATGACAAGATAATAAATGGCAAAAAATAAAAAGATAGAAATACATGGATCAGCAGTTAAAATAATTAAATAAGTAGAGCTATATTATGACTAATACTAATCAACACTACATAGTCTGTCTAAGAAATTATAAAGCACCCGGAACTAAACAAATAGTAATAATACTGTTTAAAAAAGCACCAACAAATAGTTTTAGCACAACAATTCAGGTTCAATAACAATACTAAACACTAAGCATAAGATATATATATACATGATGTACTCTTGACTGTTATCAACATGGTAAACAATATGAAGTGATAAACAATATGAGATGGGAATGTTGACATACAATATGACAAAAATGAACATATATAACTGTCTGAACATATATATGAACATATATAACTGTCTGTCTGTTGGTCTAGCTGTCAGTCTAGCTGTTGGTCTGTCTAGCTGTCTGTTGGTCTGTCGGTCTGTCTGTCTGTTGGCCTAGCTGTTGGCCTGTCTGTCGGTCTATCTATCGGTCTGTCTGTCTGTCTGTCTAGCTGTCTGTCTGTCTGTCTGTCTGCCTGTCTGTCTATCTATCTGTCTGTCTGTCTGTTTGCCTTTGCATCGCAAGTATTTTCCATAATATTACAGTTATGCTAACATACCAACTGAAAAGTAAGAATACTGCAAATACCATATCTTTGTTATTGTCTTTCTGTATGGTCTGTCACATTGTTTTGCATCATTTTTCTATTTCACTTTTTATCATTTCCCATATTGCATAATTATCTTGCAGCGTCTTTGTTTACTATGGACTCCGGACTCGGTACTCTGTGGCCCCCACTGCTCTTGACCTAGTGGCCCAAAATGCTGCATTATTTTTGCCCCTTTCCCTTTAATCCTTGTTGAAGTTAAGGATGTTGTTTTATTTCAATGTGCAAGATCACTTGTCGACGAAACACAACACAATACGATTATGATATGAAGCTTGTATCATATTATGTGAGTATTTAGAGATAAGATAATGAATTTAGACTATCAATCAAGTTGCCTGGACACTACAGTGCTAATGGTATACATTCAAGCAGTTTTGGTATAAAAATAATACCTGTTTGTGTTATTGTGATTACTTACAAATTTACAATGCTTTCTTCACTTATCTGTTAAAATACTAATTGATGTCTAGTGTTAAAATGGTTTATACACATTCAAGCATTGGTTTATATACATTTAAACAGATTCAAACATTGGTTTATATACATTTAAACAGATTCAAACATTGGTTTATATACATTTAAACAGATTCAAACATTGGTTTATATACATTTAAACAGATTCAAACATTGGTTTATATACATTTAAACAGATTCAAACATTGGTTTATATACATTTAAACAGATTCCAATTAGTTATCAATTTCACAACGTTTATGTAGGATGGCAAGGGTTCAATATAGATCACATTTGGCGACCGATGTCAAAATAATTCTGTGAATGAGTACAAACCTATGTGGGACAATACATGTACACATTTCCCGACTCTGATAACACTGTTTAGGTGCAGATGCAGTCTTTATAATTAAAATACAGCTAAATGGACAAGTGGTTAAGGTACTAGTCCTTTTTATGGGGTCCTGGGTTAAATTTTTCAGCCCTAGTCGAAGGACATAGGTCGCAAGAAACTTCATATAGCAGTGCTTTTACCCTCATTACAGGGTCTTTTAACCTGCATGACATTATGATATAGCCCTGTCATCTCATCATTACGTCTTCGTGTAGGCCTATTTCTGAAAACTGATTACTAACTTCCAAGCATAGCTTCCAAGAAAGGTCAAAATATGAAAAAACATGGCATCATAATTCAGACATTTGTTGCTGTGGTTATCTCCATTTTGTATTTCCCAGAAATCCGCTATAACATCTAATCTGATAACAGTTCTTTTATCAGCTGGTCATGAAAATAGTGTAAACGAGCAATATTGCCTGATTGTAAACAAAGACTCGGTCCATTGTCTCATAAACATGATAAAGCCTTAAAATTCATTCATGGCAATGGTTAAAATATACTTCTGTGTCACTTGTTTAATCTTTTAAAATCATTAAAATGTCAATGATGCAACAGTGTATGATGTCAATGATGAAACAAAATTGTGATGGTGTCTCTTTTTCCCCTGAAATAGGTTTTAACCATCCCAACATTCTCACGAATTGAATTTTACGTGGTCATTTGGAAATGATGATAATTAACTGAAGTGTATGATAAAATCTCTCGCCTACAACAAATGCAGGATAGGCTCCTTCAACTGATATCACTGAGGTATAATCAAATACTTCCTAGTCTGCCTATTATCATTGTAGAAGCTTGTACATTCAGTGTAATGTTCTTATTCGTAATTTTTTTATGTGTTCAAGTACTGTTAAGAAAATCTTATTTAAATCCTACTGTTATCCCATGTACACATGTTACTTGTGGCGCAGATACAATATGTCTACCCTTCAAAAGCTAAGGGTGGCATATAACAATGCATTTCGTGGTCTGATGGGCTATCCCAAGTATTGTAGTGCTAGTCTGATGTTCACTAGTCATAGAGTTAGCACCTTTGAAGCAGTTATTAGAAATCTTGTCTATAAATTTAGTGAAAGGATCAACAGGTCTGAAAATAGTATTATTATGAATGTTATTAGTAGTGACGCCTTTTGGCATTCTTACATTAGAAGACATTGTTATAATTGTATTGGACGAGCAGTTGAGTTGCTTCATACTGTTGTTTTGTGAATTCGTTTTTACAGTGCCATACAATAATACTCAGTAGTTAGGTAGTTATTAGAAGGATTCACCTTTCTGTAATTAAGTTTTCTAATATAATAAATAACTGGTTGTATTAAGGTCATCGTCCAGGAAAATATTTGTCCCTGTAACTTACTTTAACTTTGAATTGTGTGCATTGTATATGACTAATGAACTATTTTTTACTGAATTAAAAAAGTATAAGTTTGAACAGAAATCTCTTTCGTTCAAGTATGAAGCCACAGGGAAGGAATTTGACGGACATGACTATATGGGGAAAATCTATTTCGCGTAGGTTTAGTGAGTACATTCATGCATATTCATGAGCCAACTATGACTTCCCAGCCAGTCTGCAACCTTGTCCTGTTTTTTTTATAACAAGTATATAACAACCACAAGCCGGATCTAGATTAACACAATCCTAACACAAGTGACACAGGTAAGAGTAGTAATTAGTGTTGTATGATTATTACACTATTAATGATTGACATGAAGTACTAATTGACTAATTACTGACGTGTATGTAAAATAGTTATGAAATATTGATTTTGCAGACAGAATTATTAAGGAAGTTTTTATTTGCCGCAGGCAGATGTTTTTATCAGTTAGAATTAAAGTCAGTGGCTGGTAAAATGTTAAAAGTCTAAATTTAAGTATGTAAATCAATCAAGGCTTTACATATTTATTGATTAATAGCTCCTAATACATGCTAAATCACATGACAGTATAGTAGATAATTTCTTGGTTGGTATTTTGCAAAGAACTGGAGTTCTTCAGTCATTTGGTTACCTTTCTGGAAGTCAGAGGTTGTATGTGGCAGATGATTTAACCTCTTAGTGAAAATTTGTGAATAAAATATGGATATCTTAAATTTTAGCTTTACTACTAAAAGCAATTGAAATGAAATCGTACAACTTGATATAAATTAATCATTCTTGCTACAATAGGGGTATAAAGTATCATACCAAACCCATCTAAGAAAAGTCAAGTTGATAGATGTTCATTACAACAAACTCACCAATCACATATAAAATATGTATTTCATGGCATAATCATATGAATTTTATAGAACAGGCTTCAATGAAATGATATTTTTTAAACCAGTCTAGAGGCAGTTCTGATAAGCCTCTTCCGTTTTACCAACAAATCATATGAATACATTATTATTCATGTAGCAGGATTCAAAATAAATGTTCACTTGTTAGCAATCATTCAAGCCCCAACTTTTTATTAATAATGCCTGCGTATAAATATTTGATTTACTGTTGGCTGTATTTTGCCATGACAAGTAGCATAATCATACACAATGTTAGGCCTACTATATGTAATCATATTCATATAGAAATGAACATAATTAATTGAGTTGTTTAGTGTCTCACAGAAAATATACTGATCAAAAATTCAAGTTTCACTATACTTCCTGTGTCGTAGTATCATGCAAAAGTATTTTCTTTAGAATTTTTCAAAGATCTGCTGCCATTTACCAGGAGGTATTTCTCCCGGTAACGTGCATGCGCACTTCTTACTTTCTCATTGCGAAGTCGTGGACCAGAACTTGTTCCCCAGTCTAAAAATAGCACAGCCAATCAGAAAATTCAGTGCTTGGCCAATCAGCCATGCAGGATAGGTAGAGCCGACTGCCTATCACGTTTACGCTTAAGCAGGTCCCAGCCAAGTTTATTCATTGGCCCAAGAATGCACCTAAGTAACCCTCACCAAAATGAGGAACCTGGTGGGATTCCCAGGTGCATACCAGGTCGACTTAGCCGGCACCCATACAGGGAGCAGTCAGTTTTCAGTTTTTGTCAGAAAATGAGAGCACAGAGCTGACCCAATGGTAAAATTAGTACATAGGCCCAGTGGAATACCTTATGACCTAGTGGGACCCTTTTAAAGAGTGAGGAGGTGAGGAGACCTGATTGGATACCCCCAAGCTCAGACATTCAGTCGGACCCATGTTAGAAGGAGGAAGTGAGAAGATACAATGGGATCTTCGAGATGAGGAGGGATACCCTATTTATATAAGCTACTCAGAATTATGGGATCCATGTTAGAGAGTGAGGAAGTGAGGAGTCCCAATTGGATACCCCTAAGCTAGTGGAACCCCCTCTCACAGATGAGGAGGTGAGGAGACCCAACGGGATATCCATAATATACTGAGGACCTAGGAGGACCCAGTTCAATTTAACACCCCAATGGTAACGAGGAAGTGAGGAGTCCCTGTGGGATACTCATAGGCACCCAGTGGGATACCCCATGACCTAGTGGGACCCCAGTTAGAGAGTGAGGAGGTTTCCTCATCTCCTCATTCTCTACTTTTCACTGGCTTAGGGGTGTCCCATTGGGTTTCTTCACCTCCTGAAGAGGAGACTCTGTAAGAGGGTCCCACAAACTTAATTGGGGTATCCAAACTGTCTAAGTAGGGTGCCACTAGCTTGGGGGTATCCCACTAGGTCACCTCCTCAACCTCTAAAAGGGGTCCCACAGGCTTGGGGGTATCCCATTGGGTCTCCTCACATCCTCACTCCCTAACCTGGTCCCACTAGGTCATGAGGTATCCCACTAGGGCCTATGGGTATCCCATTGGGTATCCTCACATCCTCTCTGCGTTTTGGGTGTCTCATTGGGTCTCATGGTGCCCAGTAGGTTTCATCACATCCTCGCTTTTGAAAAAATAGTTGCTCCCTGGCAGCGTGCCGGCTGAGTCAACCCAGTGGGCACCTGGGGATCCTAGTATGACTCCTCACAAAGATCAGTGATATGAGCCTCCAAGAATGAGTATTGCACTCGCATAGTATAGATGGCAGCAAATGCTATCCTCCACAAATGCAGCTCAAGGGGTCAAAGCGTCGCTCGAGTGAACCGACACACTGATGTTGTAAAATGCTAGAATATAAGATTTTCTGCTTTGTTTATTCTACATTTTTGCCTATGTAACCTTGGGGGTCAGTGAATTAGTGCTGTTGAGTGCCCTTAAAATCCTGGGAAGACCTCAAACCCAGGGGGCCTATACACAAGGTTCAGTGCAATGCACACTCCAGTTATGCCAGTGTAGCTCTCACTACCTAGCACACTAAGCACAGCCATGAATGACCTTGTTAATTATAATATCACTTTCTTTTCAAACAGGTCTGACATGATGGAGAAGACTTGTTTGGCCACTTTTCTGTTGCTGCAGCTGAGCTTGGCATCAACCATTGCTGACAAAAACGCCGAACACTGTTGTAGGATCTCTGATATACCAAGCTCTTTGGCCTATGACTGCAGTAACTGTGGGCTGACAAGTATACCAAAGACCATTCCCTCCAATCTGACAACCCTCGTGCTAAAACGCAACAATTTGAGAACCTTGGATGGAAGCTATTTCAAACATTTCATTTCTCTGGAGTACCTGGATGTGTCTATGAACAAGATTTCAAACTTCACTCAAGATGCTTTTATTGGTTTGTCCAGATTGAGATACCTCGACATAAGCCAAGAGGACGTGATTCCTGTTCTCACTGATAGTATCTTTGTTCCTTTGGTACAACTTGAGTCCCTCCGCCTGGGCAGAGCCTTCTTTCAAGGCAAACCTTTTCCTGGGAATTGGATCAACTCACTGACTCCCAACCTCAAGACTCTGGAGCTACCAGTTCCTCGCAAATACATCTTTACACAAGAATTCGCCAGGTTGAAAAACCTCGAAAGTCTGATAATCACAGGTCTAGATTGTCAGTTACAGACCATAACAAATGACACCTTTCGTGTCTTTTCCAAAAGTCCCATCAAGACTCTGGAAGTCAAACAATGCTACCTTCAAGATATAACACCCGAATCCTTGTCCATGTTTTCAAGTCTGGAGAACCTAAACTTTGCATGCAACTACCACAAAAGCCTTGACTTCAAAATGATGTTTGAAGCAGCCAAGAACTTACCATCTGATTCACTACACACAATGGTGTTAGATGGTTCTGGAGGGGATGGTTTTAACAGTCTCACCTCTGACATGTTTAATTCATCAAGCTTTTCCAGCTTAAGACGACTCAGTCTACGGTCGACTCGAGTGGTTTCCATCGAAATAAATTTTTTGAAGCATATTCCAAGACTTGAGCACATCAATCTTGGCTTTAACTCTATTATGCATATCGTGCCGAAAGATAAAGATATTGCATTGAACATGTCTGTGAATATTTTGAATTCTATGAACGTATCCACTGTAGATGTCTCGTACTTTGGTATTATAGTGGGTGAATCTTACTCCTTCAGAAATATGTACTGTCGGCCTTACCCTGCCTACACAAATGACTTTTTCCAGAGATCACCCCTTTACATATCAGCACCACAAGACTTAAAGGAAGGCAGCAGAACAATAGACTACACCCATTTTGATAGGCATGAGAAATTTCTAGAAACAAACGTGCCACTTTCTTTACAGCGTATTTATGCCAAACATATTGGGATCACAAGGGATGAAGTTCTTGGATTCCAGTTCAATCCCAATAATGTATTACATGTAGATTTCTCAGAAAATCAAATAAGGCGTATATCTGGCCCCTTCACAGGCTTTGATAACCTGCAAGGACTGGTGTTAAATTCTTGTGGATTGGTGGAAATAGTTCCTGAGGCTCTTAAATATCTGACAAATTTGGTGCTCCTGAAATTAAGCAAGAATAGTTTCACATCGGAAAATTTGAACTTTCTCAAACACATAGGAAATAACACAATGTTGAAATTTCTTGACCTGAGCTACAATTTGTTAACCCACATTGAAAATACCGATTATTGCAATATTGCATCCCTTGAAGTTCTTAATTTAACCAATAATCGAATAAGTGAAATAAACACCGATTTTTCTAAAAATCCCAGTCTAACGAATCTGGATCTGTCCGACTGTGCCCTAACAACTTTGTCTGAGCATGTTACTAAAGGTTTTGATTCTTTACACAAAATATCTTCTGGAGCCTTTCGTGTGCACCTTCAGGGCAATCCCTGGAGCTGTAATTGTGAAACTTTAGATTTTCTCCTTTGGTTCAGATCAACCCATGTTAATATTCTTAACAAGGATTTATTGACGTGTTTACATGACAATGCTACCATTGAAATTAGGAATGTAGATTTAGTTGAAATGAATTCAGTCTGCAATCCGAAAAAAGTGTCAATAGCCACAGCTGTAACAATTCCAAGTTTACTGATCTTTGCAAGTCTTTTGGCCACATCACTGTCATATCATCACCGGTGGACTTTGAAATGGAAATTTTACATGATCAGACGAAAGTTCAGAATGATGTTTATGAACATGTCATCGAAGGATGAACAACTGCTGCCAGGGAATAGCATGTCAATAGAAAGAACTTATGATGCATTTGTATCTTATAACCATGAGGCTGACTATGGATGGGTGCTAAACACATTACTTGAAAAGGTAGAAGAGTCTTGGAATTTCAAGTTATGTGTTGGACAGAGAGATTTCATGGTTGGTATGCCCATTGCCGAAAACGTCTGTGAAGCTATAGACAATAGTCGATTTACTATCATCGTCATCACACCTGCATTTTTGTCCAGTGGCTGGTGTGACTTTGAACTTCACATGGCACTCACCAGAGGTTACCGGCATCTGATCATTATCTACAAGGAGGAGGTGGAAATCAGCCAGACATCAAAGACACTTCGGACTCTCATGAAGTCTGTCAACTACATTGAATACAGCGAAACCGCCACTGGTCAAGCAATGTTTTGGCAACGACTAAATGATGCTTTGACGGCAGACTCTGGAAATATTGTGATATGATCATTAACATTGTAAATAATAACAACACTAAATCATAAACTCTTCTTAGAAACTGCCAATACCACAGACTGTGATTCACTTTTGTGTATCAAAACTCTTCTCTGTTCTTTTAATCAACAAATATGTTTGCATAGAACTGTTTAGCTCTGAGAGAAAAATTGAAGTGAAAGTTCATTTCCTACTTCGTACCAAAAAATATTTTGATTTATAAAAGATATTATGTACATATTTACTTTCCATTTTATATAAAAGTTGAACATTTGTGAACTTATGAAGCATTCTTGTTGTTCATATTAAGATAAGTCTTAAGATTGCTTTATGGTAAATTGTGGAGGTTCATATTACATATAACCACTCAAGTAAAGTGTATACTACATTATATTACTGTGCAAGGGAAAGTGAGGCGAATTGGGTCTTATTTTTTTCCACATTGTAAGTGTAGTCACTTCTTTTTTGTCTCTAAATTATGCGATATTTAAAGTATGTTAAATGAATACTTGCAGAGATATTGCAGCTTCAAAATGGACAAATATGTTACAGAAAATTCTATTGCACTCGATGTCCAAGATTTTACAACATGAATTAATAAACTAACATTTGATTTGGAAAATACACTTGACTGCAAAAGAAATGCCACAGGACTACGTAAGTACCAGAATAGCGCCAAAGGAATACCGGCGCCTCAGGCTATGAGATCAAAGGATCCCTGCAGGTGCCGCAGGCTACCAGCCTCTGATCCTGCAGTGCCCTCCGGCTATAAGCGTTTATGTCCAAACGCTGACAGGTGTTAAGGCCCTCAGGCGTTAGTGGTTGAGATGACGTTCAGTATACGTCCAGCATCTCCCAGAAAACCCCCAGGCCCAATGTAATGATGTACAAATATATATTTAAAGATGGGTTGTTAAGAGTGAATTGCTTTTTCATTCAATTCAATTCAATTCAATTCAATTCAGTTCAATTCAATTATGATAACCAAATACTGTTATTAAACAATGACGACACGCTTGTGGCAGGGTATTTTTCATTGTTTAAATGGAAAAGTTGTCCAAAGCTCACTTGTAAGGTGCATTTGTTTTTTTTTTTTTTGTTTTTTTTTGACTTGTGTGTCTTTATAATTTCTTATTTATTTATTTATTTATTCTCAAGCACACACACACACACACACACACACACACACACACACACACACACACACACGTACATGCTATATTAACCAGTAGTGCCGAGTTAGCAATGACATTCACTGCAAAGCTCAGAGGAATGGTATTAGTGTTTTGTAAGCATAATTCTTTGTGTGCTATATTATCCAGTTTGTGTTGAGTCAGCAGCAGCCTTCATCAGAATGAATACTGGCTCCTGCCTGTCAAACACCTCAGGCACTCAGTGATGACCAGTTACCATTGGCTGACTTTTAGCGTATGCCTCAGAGCACTATACACTGCCAATTGTCCACCTGGTGGTCAACAGCCTCATTGTTTTATTTTTTTCATTGTCTTAGTCCAGCACTGATATACTAAAAGCATATTTAATAAAGGCAATTAAGGGTAGTCATGAAAACTTTTGGACACCTGGGTTTTTTTTTTTTTTTTTTTTTTTGACAGCACCCTCATTGTCTGGTACTCATTGTCATAGTTTATCTAAGTATACTAAAAAAAAATACAGAGCTACTCATTGTCTTAGTTTAATCAATGTCCCACTAAAATTAAAAAGTTTAATAAATACTCCAAAAAAGTCGCTTATGAAAGATTTATTTCTAATATCAGAACATGCACACTTTCAAGCAGTTAATACACAATAAATAAAAAACCAAAAAATAAACTATCATTTCATGCAGTTAATCAATAAAAATTATTGTGTAATAGTAAATTAAAAAAGCAATATTAGATAACATAGCGAAGCCACTAAGCATAAACTACTACACATGCAACTCATATTACCAAAAAAAAAAAAAAGTTATCTTATATCAGAACATGCACACTTTCAAGCAGTTAATACACAATAAATAAAAAAACCCCAAAAACTATCATTTCATGCTGTTAATTGATAAAATTATTGTTCAATAGTAAAATAAAAAAGCAATATTAGATAACATAGCAAAGCCATTAGCCATAAACTACTATACATGCAACTCAGATCATCTAAAAAACTTATCAATTATAATATGCTACACATGTAGGTACATTCATTCTGTTTTAAAAACTTTCACACGGTTAATTTAATACAACATTCTACTCCATATGCTTTCCTAACTTTAATTACTAAAATATTAAATAAAGACAATAAAAAAAAACACATAAAATAGCATGCACCAAATCAAAATAATTATATCTAAACAGCCATAAAGCAATAAAAAGAAACCGCAAATCAATTATTAAAAAAATACAGCCAATAAACCAATCACACAGCACCAATCACAGCCTCAGCAACACTCACATGTACTCACACTTCCATGCAGATAAAAATAATGAAATAACGAAATAATGAAATAAGCACGAAATCTCCAAATGGATAACTAAAAAACAAAAAAAAAAACAAAAAAAAAACACATAAATCATAAAATGCTTAAACAGCAATCCAAAAAAAAAGCAAAAAAAAAAAAATAAATAAAACCCCAGGAACATATGAACCAGCTGTAAATTAAAATAAAAGCAAATCAATTAACATTATTACGGTTTCTTAACCTCTGGTTTAGTACATTGTTCAAGTCCAGACCCGCCATACCCCGAGGGCGGAGGGGGCGGAGGGGGCGGACGCGTGCGCGATGGTCAGGTCTGGCTTGTTCAGCATCGGGCATACGTCGGGGTAGGGGTGCAGCCCCTGGCCTGTCATTGTTTATGACATTGTTGTTGTTGGCGTCACCGTCATTGTTGTTGTTGTTGGCGGGGTTGAAGCGGTTGTTGATGATGTCACGGTTACGTGCTTCAATCGAGTTAATCATCCAGCGGGCCATGCGGAGGAGCATAACCAAAAACAAATTGCGCTCATCGGCGTTTTCAAATGCCAGTACAAGGTCCACATTCCAGATATAAATCAAAATAACCCGCGCAAGCACACGTAGCGCCAAGGTTATAATAAAATCTTTCGTCTGAAGAGAAAAGAACAATCAATCAGTCACTGAACATTATTTAAAGTCATACAAAAGACAAAATTAAATAGCCACTGATGGGCTGGATGAATGTTTTTTTTTTTTTTTTTTTTTGTTTTGGTTTTTCAGGTACATTGAGTTACAGCACCAAGAAGTGACACATGAGTGAAACATTAAAGAAACTACCTGTCAGGCACAGCATAACATGGCATAACCAGAAAAAAAAAAAAAAAAAAAAAAAAAAAAGGTGATTCATAGAGCATTCATAATCAAAATGACAGCCTTGAATCATGCAGGCCATTGAAGATATAAGAATGTGCAATACAGTAAAAGTACAAGTAGGCTAGTTTAACACCCAGCCATCATGTGGGTTATTGACAGCTAAATTATACTTTATACTGTTTTGGGGGTGTATAACTTGTCTATAGGTACAGAAATCAAGTGACTAACCTAGTTTAGGCTCTGAAAGATGGTGAAGTGCCTCTCACAGTCTGATCAAGTGTAAACAAGCAGCATGTAGTGCATTTGAAGCACCTCGCACACAGATGGAGGGGGAATAGCAGTACTGCCAGGCACTTCAGACAGCAGCTCACTGCGAACATTGGCGGATCATTGCAGCGTGCATGAGTGTTAATGCGAGCATGAAGATTAACAAGACTCACCAGAATGCACGCCGTCAATATCGCCCCGATGGCACCCGATATGGCCGTCCATATAATCACCGCGTCCAGCGCATCCAATGACCCAGCCGGCGACTGCTGCACCTGATCTGTGTTTCCTCCTTGAGGCTCCGCTGTAGTCGGCTCACTCGTCTGGAAACCGCGTCCAGCATTCATCACAGGATGAGCATATATTGTGGTCGTCGTAATGCACATGATCGAAGGGAAAGAAGCAGAGACACTTGAACATTGCTCACGGGAAAGTCCAATCACCATCACCCGGTCAAACCCTATTGTGTCGCTAAGACTGGCAACTCTGAAGCCTGGATCCGTCTTGATTGTCAGCCTCTTTCCGCTTCTGTAGACATCAATGAAAAAGGGTGCAACTCCATCTGCAGTGCACATAACTTCCCCCGAAGATGTACACCTGCACTGGCCCTCGTTTCCACAAATCCATGCATCTGTTGAGCATATACTCAATCCAAAAAGCAGCAAGATCCAAATCATTTTGTTTTCACTCATGTAGCTATCAATCCAAACGTCTTGTCTCTTCAGTATCTCAAGGAGCTATGGTCACATGCAGTGCCAAAACACCCCAAATCACAGAGGGGGTGGGGGGTAAAACCTGCCATTATATAACACAACAAAAGACCTGACCCTCATGCCCAGTCCCTAGACAATAGAGAGTGTATAATCTAATTGAAATGTAAGTTATATTCACATATATCACTGCTGTTGCTACTACTGCTGATGTATGTCAAACCAGAAAATATTACAAGTCCTATTAATAATAGGTCTATTGCTTTATCTGTATATACTACAATAAATGCTATTTTCCTAGGTAAAAAGTGACTCAGGTTAATCTATACATATATATATATATATATATATATATATATATATATATATATATATTAAATATGGAACATACTAAAAGTGACTTAGAAACAATGTGTACATATTGAATATAGAGTAGGTTAAATTATTTAATTACACTGTCAGTAATGCTTTATGTGCTGCTATTGAAATTCATTTTGATTTCACAAACACATCACTAGTACAATTCATTTTCGGCTTACATTTTTACAAATTCTGTATGCAAACCATATTTATATCACTAATAGAAGCTATTGCACTTGAATCTGTTAATACAGATAGATTAAACCATGTGGAACATGTGTTAAACTCAAGTAAAAAGAGTCTAGTTAATTAAAGATACTCATGTGTAGCTAGATGAAGAGAAATTGATACATAACCTATGTACCAGCAAAATGTACACCTTTTGGTAAGTAAAACAGAAATTAACAATGACATTAATATATATATATATACCTATTAATTTTTATTTTTTTTTTATTTTGCTGTACTTTAAAGTTAAATTCTCTGAAAGTAGCTTAATTGAGTTGACAATGGGTTCATTGTAGGTATGGTGGCCTGAGGCTCTCAGTTAAAATGCTGAGTTCAGCTCGCGAGCGAGTCATTTGACCCTCAATTATTGAAATTAAGCACATGCATTTACTGATGGCTGATAAGATCAGGCCAATGATTGTATTACTATGAGCCCCCCGCAGTCAATGTCAACAACTAGAACCCACAGACATGGATGATACATTGACTGTGACCTTGTAGGTCAAGCATATGGGCAGGGCAGGTGACCATCTGAGCAAAAGTGGTCTTTTAAGACACCATGCAGACCCCCCGGTGTTTGCCCCAGGGTAAAAATACCATATAAAAAGCCTGCCCATCATGACAGCAGCATCACTTCCAGTTTTTTGTTCTTTGAAAGAAGAAAAAAACTCTGCACATCACATCTCCAGTGCCCAGTGCCCTCTTCTTAGGACTCTTCTCTATGCTGCAGCAACACCAGGAATTGTTTTGAACTCTAGACCTCTAATCGCTCACCGAAAGGTCTACACTTTTTAAAAAAAAAAAGGTAAGTGACTTACACACACACACACAATGATAACTATAGGTAAATTCGCTTATTGTATTTATCGTTCATTACCATGTCATTAAGATGCCGGCACGCCGACACGCTGTCAGTGGGCTAAGAACTATTGTAATATTGCATACATGCTGTTGAGTATTGCGATTTTATCATAATCGCTTATGCTGAAGGCATGCGGAGAACTATTGTAATATTGCGTGTATGCAGTGGAGTATTGCGATTTTATCAATATCGCATTAATGACTCAGCACCAATCCAATTGAGATTACTATGCAGTAGAAAGTCATATCTTAAATGCTAAATACCACTTGTCCAGTGGCAGAGAACTATACTAATCTAAGTAAATTGCAATTAGTGTGCATTACTACGCAACCAATGTCATGCGAAGTCAGCTGAGTTGAGAGTAATATTAATAATAACTGCAACAATAATATTAATATATATAATTTTATTACCATTGTATTATCTCAATCGTTACATTTTTTTTTTTTTTTTTTGACTAAAATTTACAAATAACATATAAAAATAAAATAATGATAATAATAACAATAATAATAATAATAATAATAACATTAAAAGTATTAAGCTAGTCATATATCTATATGTCTATATGACTATATGTCTATATTTCTATATTTCTATATATCTATATATCTATTTACAGTAAATAATAATAATAATACAAATGTATTATACTGTGTCTCTGTATAGAGCCAGACAGTGTTCTTTCACATCCCGTATGTCTTTAAGTATATTTATAACACTCTCGGGCTTAAAATTCCTACACCTATAATACAAGTAAGCTAGAGTGTAAAAACCACAATTAGCATCGGAAATGTGTACTCTACTGGTTGAACATGACACGAATTGCCTCATAAACATGTTGATTTCTTCATTATAGCACTTCGCGCCCTGAGCATCGAAAACTTCAAGTCTTTGTCTCACATCACTGACATCAACATCAACAGCATTAGCATCCTCATCACGTCTACCACAGCTATGAATCCTCAGGAAAATCCAATGCCCGATGTCTCCACGTAAGTACGAGTTTTCATTACAATTCACGATGTAGCATCCTTTCGTGTGCCTATTGACTGAAATGTATTTCAGAGCATTGCACGGTATGACAGCCATCACGCGTGACGATACCGTGACGTCATTCCACAGTATTTTATATATTTGATCAGTGTTCATGTCAGGTAGATGTTGCGAGCGTAGTCAATCTGGAATAAGCCCGGGTATGTCACTTTTGTTATCATGACAGCTGATTCTGGTAAGGGCGACTTAAATCTGAGTTCTATTCTCACACAGCCATCTCGTGTGACAGGGTAGAAGTCACGGTAGTTCTGAGGTGCCAAGTCTATGACAAACAGACTGTAGCCTCCTTTGTATTCCTCTCTGGTGATCCGGGCTTCGCCGCTGAAGTTGGCCTTTCCCCTGTAAAGTTCCGAATAGCAGTGTATGTACTTGCCTTCGTCGAAGTCTATACTTAGAGGACCCGATGGCGTTGGCATGCCCGACAGACTCACATTGACGTAAGTGACGTCATAGTGCCTGAAATTGTATGGATTTTTCCCCAGGCTGCCACTCATAGATTCACCTGACACAAAGCCCATCACTATCTTGCTAGGTATTCGTCCATTGTACGCATCCTCGATGTAATATGAGGAGGTGTCCTTGGCCAAATTAAATTTCCTTAATTCTTCTCTGGTGTAGAAATATTTTGCCTGAGAGATCTCCTCTTCCATGACTTTTTGATGCCCCAGTAGTACTAGATTTGAAGGTGTAACATGCTTGAGAATAAGCGTAATGTCCTTAATCTCAAGCTTGTAGTCTCTCCTAACCAGGCTCGATGACAGCAGCCTGAAGCTGTTCGAAGTCGGTGTAAGAGTCATGTCCATGGCCACTCCATTTAAAAGCAACTTGTTGACTTTAAAGACATCGACGTCTACTTTGCACAATAGCTCCACCGTTTTGCTGCCACTCATGAGAGCTGCCCTTTTTCGAAATCCCAGATTGCCGCCATACATCAGACTCACATCGTCCATACATCGTGCTGTGTCCTTCTCGAACAAGGAGCATTCTAGCTCGGAGTCATTGAGATCGCCCTCTCCCAGCAGTGTGTTTATTAATGCCTTGTAGCTGTAGCCAGTCTGTCCACCCGTGACCACCCTGTCGTTAAGTCGCACCTCTACCTGGTCCCAGAGAGCGTGTGCCAGGTTATTGACCACACCCACACTCCAAGACCCTTCAGTCTCAGTCTCTGCTTCCTCGGCAGCTGCAGCTGCATCTACAGGTGTTGATGTTTTTTTCTTTTTGCTGGTCCTTTCGGGGAGGGGGGATCCATCTTCTGTGACTATTCTCACCCTTGTTTTTATGTAAACACTAGACAGGTCTATGTAGGCTGTTCCTGCACCGGGGACATAGAATTTCACATCGCCCTCGGACGAAAATTGATTGATGGGCTTATGCGTTAAATATTTAATGTCCGTCACTCCTAGGTTGCTGAGAGGTAAACTGAACAGATTAAGAGTGTCATCGTATGCCAGGTCTATTGATTCCAGTACTTTTTCACCGGCCGCCATGTTAACCGAAAATGTCCTTGATCCTAGTGATTTTTGCCTTCTTATTCTTTGGAGCACCGCTAGTCACTCTGCTCTGAGGAGTGTGAGGAGGTTGCTTTCTCTTCCTGGATCGCTGTGTCCCTGACGTAGCTGAGCTGCCGACTGAGCCAGCTGAGCCAGCTCCTACCCTTTTATCGCTTTCCATGCGTAAATCAGCTTCGGCCATTTCGTTAGACTGACCTACCGGAGACACAATGGTAAGGGGTAAACTGACATTGGCTTTCTCTCCATGGGCGTCGCTGCTGCTACGAGGCTTTTTGATCACTACAGGCCTCGGCTGCGACGACAGTATGCTCGTGTGGCCAGCAGTTTTTTTAAAATGCTCTATCCAGGGTGCTGCATCCATTGCTGCTAGGGATTTGTATCTCGCCTCCATATTAGTTCCAGAGTGCACTTGGTGGAATGTCTAGTTTCTTCGGCGAGCTCTGGTAGCAGGTTCCAGCTCGAGTCTCTCAGTTCAATGGAAATATGTCTCACGTCCTTCACTCTCAGGGGCGTGTAGAGTACTGAAGTGAAACGTGTGTAGTTGTGCCGTCTTATTTCTCCCAGAGCTATGGACCTGAGCACCGGCCTGTATGTGACACCCATCGCAACTCCCTCTACATGAGGGCATGTTACATAGACGACATCCCATTTGTTGGCACCTGCACCCACTGGCGGCATGGCTATCTCGATCAGCCCCATGTACCACCGCCCCCTCGGTTCAGCACTTGAGGGTCTCGTAAATGACTCTGGCAGCTGTACAGTAAACTTCCCCGCTGTGTTACTAGGGTTTATTTCTGGTGTCAAGTCACTAACCAGATAAATATACATTTTGGTTCCTTTCTAGTTAAGATCCCCCTCCAAAGGCCTTTGCTTTGTTTTCATTTATTTATTTATTTTATTTTTTATGTTTTCTCTGTCTCTTCGCCTTCAGTGTCTTGATGTTAGAGCTAAGTAGCCACTGGTTATATTTACTAGGCCATGATTGGTATTTAACCAGGCTTTCTTCAGCACCGTCACTCCTCATGCGTTTCTTGATCACTTTTTCTATCTTAAAGAAAGCGTCAGGGTCAAATTTCACAGGTGTCAGCTCGTTTGCGTAAAAAGGGCCATCAACATCATCACCCTGGTAGTCTAGGAGGTAGTAAATGGCTACTCCGTCTGAGAATTTCCTAGCTCTGATGGTGAATACTTCGCCTGTAAACTGCTCGTCGTAGGAGCGAAAAAAATTCGCTTTGCGATGGTATGACGCTCTGACCCTCTGTCCTAGTGTGAATTTGTATGGATTTCTTCTCTTGTTCCTGGCTGTGGAAATGGCACTCTTGAAGGCACGAGCTAAGTCCTTCGTATTTTGCTGAGTGATGTATTGGTAGTCCCAAATTCCCTGTTCATTTTCCTCATTGACACTGTCAGGACTCACTCCAATACTCGAATGAATAGTTCTGTTGTACGAGTCTACTATATCCTGGAGTTCATCCAGATAGCTGTAGCTGTTGGTGTATTGGAAGTACTGGAACAGTCTCTTTTTAAGTCCTTTAATCGCCGCTTCGGCGTAGTTCGCTTTGGTTTCTGTATTAGTGAAGATGTGACTCACTCCCCTTGCTTTAAGGAAATCGCCGACACGAGAGTTTGTGAATTCTGTCCCCCTATCAGTGCGTATGAACTTTGGCATTCCTGTGGCTTCTGCGTCTGATGCAGGCACTGACACTGTGGCTGCACCTGTACCTGCAGCTGTAGTAGCAGTAGCAGCGGCAGTAGTAGTAGTAGTAGTAGTAGTAGTAGTGTTAAATATTTCCTGGAAGGCTTGTTCCATGTGTTTGGCACTTTTGCTTTTGACCGCTCGGGCCCTGCAGTATCTGGAGAAGACATCTATAGTTACCATGATGTAAGCGAACCCTTCATTAGCTCTCTTGAACCTTTCACCTGTCAGCACAAGTAGATCGCAGTCCCACAAGTGGTTCATACCAGGGGCTATGACTCGTCTATACTTTCGAGGCTTTTCTCGAGCTGACAATGTCCTGCGACTGGGCCCAGTCTTCAATTCTACTCAGACTTATGTCATAGCGTCCTTCGCTCTTTATGACAGAGTGCAACTTTGATGCACTGGTGAAGCTACCAGGGGTCCTGTGATTGTAAAATCTACGTGATAAATAGGCGTCTATATCTCGGGGGAGCCCCATCCTTATTTAGCGCTGACCTTGGTCCACGATTTCCTGCTCCTCTTATTCGTTCCCCTGGCCACTCTTTTCACTCCGGTGTCTCCACCAAGTGCAGTGCCAGTGGTAGTGGTAGTGGCAGTGGCAGCAGTAGGCTCAGCCTCCTCAGACTCCAGGCTTAACCTCTTCCTCTTCCCCCTCTTCCCTCTCTTCACCTCTATGTATTCTTCTTCTTGTTCTTCTTGTTCTTCTTCGTCTACTGGGTATTTGTTCTTCATATAATGTAATATTCTACGTAATTTAACGTTTGAAATTAAATTCAGAGGCACACCGCGTCGCAACATGAGCCAGTACAGTTTGTGATGGCCAGCTGGTACTGCGAAAGCACTCGACTGAGTGTGCAGAACCAGATCGACGTAATAGCTTTCTCTCTTTGGCTCTCTTTGCCTCTCTCGCTCCGTTGACAGTAGATGCAGTACGCTCCTGGCCTTGTCACGCAGGGTTTCATTTCTCAACTGAGCGTCAATTTTGCGAGTAATGCTATCAGTAGCACTCGAACTCGCACTCTCAGTCACGGGGGCAGGACCAGTGACTGAAGGAGCCGAAGGAGCTGAGGGAGCTGAGGGAGCCGAGGGAGCCGAGGGAAGAGAGGATGCGGTCTCAGTGGCCATAGCCATCGAAGCGGACTGACTCAGATCTCTAGCTCGATGTCGCTCTCTATCTTGTCGAGTGGGCCAGCCGCTGGTCATTGTATTTCCATGGCGAACCGGCGGCCCCCCTTCCTCGAGGTGGCCTCCTCCTGCACTAGAAGCCGGCACTGTCCGTACCTCCCCCGACATTCGAAAGGAGGGCGACTGGCCCGCACCGCTGCCCCTGGCAGCGGCTGCGGCCAGTCGCCCGGCGTCATCCTGAGGGATTTGTTTGTTACTCGCCATCATGATGTCGTATTTTTCCTGAGGAATCACGTAAACCTTCCTGTTAAATTTCATGGTAGCCATCATTGTCGACGTCATGTTCCTCCTCCTCCTCCTCCTCCTCCTCCTCCTCCTCCTCCTCCTTCTCCTCCTCTTCTTCCTCTTCCTTCTCTTTCTTATCTTTCTTATCTTTCTTATCTTCCTCCACCTCTTTCTTGCCTTCTTCTTCTTCTTCTTCTTCTTCTTCTTCTTCTTCTTCTTCTTCTTCTTCTTCTTCTTCTTCCTCCTCCTCATCAAGCAGACTTTTCAGGTGAGGAATGCAGTGTTCCAGGAACTCAGCAAGAGGTCTGTAGTGTGCCACGTAGAGCTCTTTCAGTGCCTTTCTAGAAGCAACAGTTGTCTTAGAGTTGTATGACTTTCTTGTGTTAGCTGACAAAGTTGAACCCGAGACTATTTTAGCCACTTTCCTCAGCAGCCCCTTGAATCTCGCCAACTCTAGATGGGGAGTACTGGAGATGACCAGATTGCCCTCTAGTGTATTGATGATCACTTCTGTTATGCAGAGAAGTTGATCCCTGGAAGCCTCAGCCAGTAATGAACGAGTAGAACGAGGAGCTAGTTTGTATGCTCGCGTCAGAAGCTCCAGAAAACCCATGCATCCTTTTACTCTACTCGACATTATTTCTTAGTGTACAGAACTAGGGTCTCCCCTGGCAGAATGGAAGTGCTAAGTCGCACGTCCTCGTCACCTGAACTAGTCAAGTTGTTCACAACTAGGTAGCCTCGAGGTAGACGAGTTGCGTCTTCGTGTGCTTCGACTAGTCGCTTGGGAGTGCCGGGGAACATCTGTCGTGAGAGGAAGTGTATCTGCTGTAAGTCTCTGCATGTCTTCATCAATATCAAGTAGCTCGTATTGAGACTAATTGTGCGAGAGTAGCGCGACTGGTGGTAGACATTCTGAGATATCATTATGACTGAGATACGGCCGTGATGAACTTCTCTCGTAAAAAGAGAGCACATTTCGCTAGATTTACATATCTCATCCATTAGATCGTCCAGAATCACTAGATTGTTGCCCTCATCACTTTTCAACTCTTCTATCAGCTCCCTAGTGGGTAAGCCGTGATGAAGAGTAAGATTAGGTACTTGAGCTTCGAGATCATGGAACTTTTTCTGGTAAACGCCGTAAGCGTACAGTATCTTCTCCGGTGGTATAGTGTACATCAGCTTCGAGTTCCTCACTATAGATAGGGCCAGAACCGTTTTTCCAACCATCGATGGACCAACGATTACTGTGGAGGAGGGTGATTCAAATTTAAAAAGAGATTCTTCTTCATTTCCTTTTTCATTTTTTTCTCGTTCTTCTTCATGACAATTGACACCTTCGTTGCCCTCGGTCTCAGCCTCAGCCTCAGCCTCAGCCTCAGCCTCTATCTCAGCCTCAAAGTCCTCTTCCTCCTCCTCCTCCTCCTCCTCCTCCTCCTCCTCCTCCTCCTCCTCCTCCTCCTCCTCACAATAGTGCCCATACATGTTTGTTTTTAATACTTTTTTGATAATATTTTTTTTTTTTTTTTTATTGATCTAAGAACACTTGCCTCCTGAGTGTGACAGTGCTAACAGTAGTAGTAGTAGTAGTACACAGGGTCTGGTGCTGGCCGAGTGCCAGAGCGACAGAGTGACAGTGCTGGTGTGTGCGTGCGTGTGTGTCCGTGTGTTTTACGATTGTAACAGCCAATATAACTCGTTCTTCTTTTATATATATATATATAATTTTTTTTTTCTTTACAGCCTCGCTTTACAGACTATGAGGGAACTACGCAAGCTCCAGCTACTGGCCAATGGTCAAGGAGGAGCTACCTCAGCTCAGAGTGATCGGCATGAGGAGTCTATGGAAGTTGAAGGACGTGCTGACTCAACCAATCAGCCACCTACATGTATGCCTGAGGCTAAGGTTAAGGTCAATGTCAATGCCGAGGCCAAGGACAGTGTGGGCGTCAAGGACATGGATAAGCAGCCTATGCGAGTCCCTGGTCCTGTGATGACTTCCACTCCTAAAAAGTCTGCCGCTGTAGAGGGGAGTGATGGAGGTGTTATTGGTGGTTGTGGGGGAGTCTTTCACAACCTAAATGAATCTAATAAAACAACACCACCTCCACCTCCTCCTCCTCCTGCCCAGCCTCTGGCTATGTCACCTCTCTGGCTTCGACCAATGCCACCATCACCCCCTCCTCCCCCACCACCGAGTCCTGCAACACCTCATACAACACCTCACCAGGCCACTCACACTACTCCTGTTACTCCTCCTCCTCCTCCTCCTACTCCTAAACAGCTCCAGGAAGAAGAGGAAGAAGAAGAAGAAGAGCGAGAAGAAATGGAGTGGAGAGACTCGGATGCTGCTATCCTTGCTGCGGAGGCATGTATGCTGAAGGTGTGTATATCTATCTATCTATCTATCTATCTATCTATCTATCTACCTATCTATCTATCTACCTATCTGTCTCAGCTATCTGTCTAGCTATGCTCATATATATATATATATATATATATATATATATATATATATATTATTAGTATTATTGCTATTATTATTATTATTATTATTATTATTATTTCATTTTTTCAGAGATACAGCCAGCAGCTCACATACCATCGGAAACGCGTCATGAAGCTTGAAAGTTTCATGTCGTGTTTTGGTAAAACAAAACCGAAAGATGGAGAGCCACCAATCAAAAAAGCGAAATTCACCCTGGCATCGACTGACAAGAAGGAGGCAACTGCTGTACTGACAGGGTAGGCCTGATTATTTAGACTGTTTACACACGGCGTATTATGTGTGTGTGTGTGTGTGTGTGTGTGTGTGTGTGTGTGTGTGTGTGTGAGTGTGTGTGTGTGTGCTTTATTATTTAAGTAATTTTTTATTTTTAAAATTTTTTTTATTTTGTTTCCTTAACAGAAATACATTGAAAGCTGTGCCTACACCACGAGTGTTTAGGCGATCCAGGAGGGCACTAAATTTCGACAACGTACCCACTGATAACCTCCCTCTGTCTCGAGGTTCCGGTGCTGGTGACAGTGCCAGTGCCGGTGTTAGTGCCTGTGTGACAGCTCGGGTGTACCCAGTTGTGAACGGGTGAGTTAACATAATTACTACTGCTCTCCATCTTTGGCATGTTATTACCATTATTATTATTATTTTTTATAATTTTTTAATATACTGCGCTCACTCTTAATTTAATTTAGTTTAATTTAATTTAACTCATTTGATTAATTTATAGAGTTGTTGAAGATGGTGAGGTGGCGGGACCATCAGGAGCCTCAGCAGGGCCAGCCCTACAGCCACCCTGTATGTCAGACTCCTATCGGTACAGGTAAGCACAGCAATTTAATCAAAATGGAGTCAAAATCAGCATGAAATTTGCTCTCAATAAATAGGTGGAAAAAAACTTTACATTTACTAATTAGTGTTTTGATTGTTATTCCAGTGACATCAGTGATGCAGATGATACCAGTGGCCTGAGCTTAGTTGCAATAGCACCCACTGAGGCTGCTGCTGCAGAGGTTGAGCCTGTAGTTTTGACTTGGGGTGAAGCTGAGGGGCAGGAGGAGGAGGAGGATGATGATGAAGATGAGTGCTCATGCTGCTCGGACAACCTTTCATGGTTGAAGGACCTCACCCTCCATGATTGGTCTGGCGAATAGTCAGTATTTTTTATTTTTATTTTTTTTTATCTGTATATAATTTTTTAATATTTCTGTCTGTATGTGTGTGTGTGTGTGTGTGTGTGTGTGGCTGCTGAGCTTTTTTTAATAAATGATATCAATATAAGCAATGACTTTAATTTCTGTATAAACATTTCGCAATACGGGCTACACGAGTATGAGCTAAACAAAAAGCATGAGTAAAAGAAAATAAATAAAGAAAAAAGGTGGGAGTTACACCTCTGGACAAACCAAAAAAAAAGAAGATGTATAACTCATGAAAAAAAAAAAAAAAAAAACTTTTTCTGCCTCTCCATCTTTTATTATTTATTTATTTTATTTTGTATTTTATTTTTTATTTTTTATAGTTTAAATGAAATACCAGCCATGGAGCAGGGGCTTGAAGGTCTACCACTATATGAAAAGCAAGGAGAGATGCTATTTTTAGATATGCTCTATGAGCGGAATATTATTGGTGGAGGCGATATATCTATGGAGATCAATGTTGAGCAGGGGGCTGTAGAGGGGGCTGAAGGACTGGTACTTGATGAAAAACAGAGAGAGATGCTATTTTTAGACATGCTCTATGAGCAGAATATTATCGGCGAAGGTGATATATCCAGGGGTGTCAATGTTGAGCAGGAGGCTGAAGAGGGGGTTGAAGGTGACATAGAACCTCACATGATTTTTGATGGCCCCGATTATGTGGTGAATTTCCACAGGCATATTGAAGTAAGGAATGTTAAAGACATAGAGTTTGATGGGGGCATTGCTCGTGAGACGGTGTACAGGGTTCATTTTAATGTTAACTGGGCCGGTGTAAATCTTCGTGATATCATGGGTGGACTCGAGGAGGTGCTAGAAGCAATTATTGCAAGGCTCCATGAGAGCTATAGCAGTCATGACCTTGTCAGATTTTTCATACAGAATGAGGCATTTTATAGCCCCCACACCACAGGCTTAATACCCCTCCATCAGCTCACCATTTTCAAGATCATTGAGCTCATGGAAAGTCTACTGCAGTCAGATGAAGACCTGTATTTAGATGAACCACTGGAAATTCATGTAGGCATCATCAGAAACCCCCTGGCAGCCGGTGTGAGCACTGGTGTTAATTACATAGAAGACCTACGTAGGCTGAAAAGCATATGCGAAATAAAAAACAGGGACAACCTATGCTTAGCCAGGGCTATAGTTGTTGGAGTGGCAAAGGCCAATGTTGATGCAACCCCAAAGACTGACAAACAATTGTATGAGAGTGCCCTGAATGAGTACAAAAGGGTTCAGCATGGTCAGAAAAAAGCTCAAACCATTGAAGCTCAGAGGCTACACACTGCTGCAGGATTTGACCTGAAATATGTACCATCTTTTACAGACATACCATCTTTCGAGAGAGTGGCTAACACGCGTGTGGTAGTTTTTGGTCGTGGCTCAAGTGCTAGGCCTCTCTATGTTGGTGATGATCACAGACAGAGAACTGTTTATTTACTGTACGAATGTGAGCCTCTAGATAAGAAGGCAGTAGGCCACTTCCACACCATAACTAAGGTGAACTGTATCTTCGCCAAGTCTTCCTTTTGTGAGAAATGTCTGAAGGCCTATGATGCGAGATATGGTCACACTGGTTGTGACCAGTGCCCCTCGTGTAAAGGCGAGTCATGTGTGGTAATCAGCGCAGAGAAGCACAGCTGTCCAACTTGCAATCGCTTTATGCGCTCTGACGCCTGCAGCAGGCGCCATCATGAAAATGGTACCTGCTCCAGCTCCCACAGATGCAGAGGTTGCGGTGTGTTCCACAAGTCCGGCGATGATCATAAATGCGGTACTCGTGAATGCAGCATTTGTAAAAAGCTGGTGACTGGAGTGCATTTCTGTTACATCAGACAACAAAAACCAAAGGCTGTGTCTTGTAAGTACATCTTCGCAGACTTCGAAGCTGACCCCACGGGAAAATTTCATTTACCCAACCTGCTTGTAGCACACTGGGAGTGCTCACACTGCATCGAGCTGAGTTACCGTGACAACCCTCGATGCTCGCACTGCGGCACTGCATGTGCCAAATGCTCACCCAGTGTATCTGGTAATACACCCAGAGGACATGATGAGCGTGAGCTGTGCATGAAAGGGCGTGACTGTGGTAGGCGAGGGGTGTCCTTTTTTGGAGATGATGCAGCCACAGACTTCTGTCAGTTCCTGTTTAGACGCGAATTTGAGGGCTACACACTCATTTTCCACAATGGCCAGGCGTACGACGCCTACTTTATGGCGAAATACATATTCAGCACAATGAGGAAGCTGCCGAGAGTCATCTACAGAGGCAGTAAAATTGTAGCTATTGATGCAGGGAAATTCCGTGTTATTGACTCCTTAAACTTCTTGACATTTCCTCTTGCTCAGATGCCCAAAGTCTTTGGTCTGAAGGGTGTTAAAAAGGGGACATTTCCAGTCTTTTTCAACCAGAAGGAAATGTGGGACTTTGTGGGCCCCATACCTCACCCATACTGCTACAGAGTGAACAGAATGAAATCAAAAGCAAGGGAAGAGTTCATGGCCTGGTATAAGCAGCAGAGGGGCAAGGTCTTTGATTTCAAGAAGGAAATAATGGCTTATTGCGAAGATGATGTCAACATTCTGCAGGAGAGCTGCAATGCATTCAGAAGCTGGCTCATAAGCATAACATCTAGAGAGGAAGTGGTAGATGTGGGTGAAGGAGGAGAGACATTGTCTCAGCTAGTTGGCATAGACCCCTTCCAGTATATCACGCTGGCCAGTGTATGCATGGCAACTTATCGCCACATGTTCCTGACTGAAAAGTACTCGATCACCCTGGAAGACGACACCAAGGTTGTAGGGCACTTGCAAAATGCCCAGCTGAGTCTTGTAGGGCAGGATGGAAGAGCGGTGAACCCGAGTACAGCAGAGATAAAGAGCATGGAATTTGTTTCAACTCCCTTCGCTAGAATGCCCTCTTGTGGCTTCGGTGGACTTGACGCTCACAGCCGTGTATCAATCATCTGGCTTGAGTATGAAGCACTGACACGTGACTTGACCATTCTCCATGCACGCAATGGCGGTGAGCATAAGGTTATAAATCAGACACGTGATGGATGGTTGAAGCTTGATGGCTATCACGTTGATCAGGTGACAGGCAAAGAGACTGCCTGGGAATTTCACGGCTGCGTGTACCACGGGTGCAGGAGGTGTTTCGGGGGTCCAAACACACCTGCCAATGTCAGACACCCTCACACTGGTGAAAGCCTGAAATCACTCTATAGGAGAACTGAGGCCCGACTTGTGTACCTGAGAAGTGAGCTGAACATAGAGGTCCACGTCATGTGGGAATGTGAATTTAAACAGCTACTAGAGACGAGTGAGGCACTGAGGGAGGTTGAGCAAAACTGTGAACTGCTACCGCGACTGGATCCGAGGGCAGCTTTTTACGGCGGCCGAGTGAATGCTGTGAAGCTCTACCACGAGGCTCAGGAAGGAAAGAGGATAGGTTATGTGGACATTTGCTCCTTATATCCCATGGTCTTGAAAAATGATGTTTTCCCTGTTGGTATTCCGGAGGTGATCATTGACCCCCCTCTTCAGGATATTGGCAAGTACTTTGGCATAGTACAGGCACGCGTAAGACCTCCTAGAGGCCTCTACCACCCCTGCTTGCCCCTGCGTGTTGGTGGGAAGCTCCTGTTCCCTCTCTGTAGTAGGTGTGCACGTAACTCATCACAGGAGCCCTGCAGGTGTCCGGACACAGAGCGTGACCTGGTAGGCACTTGGACTTCCATTGATCTGCGTGATGCCCTCAGCGTTGGTTACACTATTGTTAAAGTATTTGAGATATACCACTTTGAGGAAACAGCCAAATTCGACAAGACCCAGGCCACACCGGGTCTGTTTTCTGATTACGTGAACTTGTTCCTGAAAGGGAAGCAGGAAGCATCTGGGTGGCCTTCCGATGACATGACTGACGCCGAGAAAACAGAGTATATAGACCAGTATGAGTCTGTTGAGGGCATTCGACTTGACACACAGAACATTTCTTACAACCCCGGGAAAAGGGCCACAAATAAGCTTCTCTTGAACAGCTTCTGGGGGAAATTCGGGGAAAATAATAATCACAGAACACACAAACTAGCTGAGACTGGGGCTGACATTTTCAAACTACTGGTCAACCCGTCTATCTCTCTCAAGGGCATGCATGTGCTGGATAGCAATCGTTGTATGCTCGAGTATACGCACACTGAAGGCTTCCTCCCTGAAATGCCTCATGTGAATGTTTTTATAGCTGCTTTCACAACGGCTAATGCAAGGAGTAGACTTTTCAATGTCCTGCATAACTTAGGTCGTAGGGTTCTCTATTTCGACACTGACAGTGTTGTGTATGAATACACTGAGGGAGATACCACCCAATATACACCAGACATGGGGGACCATTTGGGGCAGTGGACAAATGAATTGAAGGCCAATCAGTTCATCTCGCGCTTTGTCAGCAGTGGCCCCAAATCATATGCGTACTTGACTAATGACGACGACCGGACCACTAAGCTCAAAGGGTTCACCTTAAATCACGAAGTATGCAAACTTCTCAACTTCGACAGTATTTGCAGACTAGTGTTGTTTTGGGCTGATCCAGACAACAATTCACTACCTGACGAAGAACAGCCGCGTGTGGAGGTACCATACAGTAAAATACGTAGAGACAAGTATGCTTTCAAGCTTTTTAATAGAGATGAGATTAAGAAATTCAGAGTAACCTACTCGAAGAGATGTTTAGTGCTAGGTACATATGACACCCTGCCTTTTGGTTTTTAGATGAAATTAGCTCAATTATCCTTAGCTTTACTCCCTCAAATCATCATTTTTCAAGCTCATAGATATAGTCAACACTGTAATTGCATGAATCCACAACTGCGTATTAGCAGCACACTCCTTGCTTGGGGGTGTATATTGGTGTATTTTTTTTTTTTTTTTTTTTTAGTATGCTCGTTTAATGTATTATTGATTGATTGAGTGATTGATTGATTGATTGATTGATTGACTGACTGACTGATTGCAGCTCATTATGTAAAATAGCTCAGTCTGTGAGATACTTACAAGTAGACTAGAAATATTCTGGTGGAGTGTTTTTTTTTTTTAGTAGCATGTGAAAATTAACTCGTATGCAGGTAGAACAAAATAGATTTCATTGTATGTGTACACGGTTATTATTATTATTATTATATATCATCGGTAATTGTTATTATTATTATTACTATTATAATGTCAATACTGCAGAAATATTACAATTGACTATCAGTACTCAAATGTACTGTCATTAACGTGCTTCGGGTTAATAAATTACTGATTTTAAACATATTCACATGGTTGTATTGTGTTGATTGATTGTTTGATTACCATTCACTCAGTAGGCGGAAATGCTCCTGACCTCTGAATTGTAACTAAGAGTAACATGCTTCAGGTTAATAAATTACTGATTTTAAACATATTCACATAGTTGTATTGTGTTGATTGATTTATTGATTGATTGATTGATTGATTGATTGATTACCAGTCACTCAGTAGCCGGAAATGCTCATGACCTCTGCATTGTAGCTAAGAGTGTGGAAATGCTCATGTCCTCTACATTGTAACTAAGAGTGAAATCATGAGGTAATAATTACACTGCTGATTGAGATGCAAGAGTGTCACGGTGAAGCACCACCACAACCGCTTTACATACGAATCACCTGAGTGTTCCTAGAGTTGACCACAGTGAATATGAGGTGAAAGTTAAGTGCCTCCTATGCTTTTGGACAGCAGAAAATATTCCATGCTTTTTTTTTTTTTTTTGGATAGTACAAACATTTCTTTTCAAGAGTGAAATAAATCACATTTCCATAAAACCTAATGAGATGTGATAGCCTTTTCATAATGAAATTCACAGGCACCCTTCTATTTTCTCTAGTGTAAAAAAAATGGCACAAGGAGATAGATTCAAAGTTCAAATTTTTATTTTATTTCGTAAAAAAAAAAAAACACAGTGAAGACAAAATGATACAGCGGTGTCTCAGTTGTACATTGACTAAATACATACTAGCTCGACATAGGTTGAGGAGCACTATTGGTAATTTTTGACTTCTTTACAATCTTTTGGTAGCAAAAATCGAGCAACCGAAAGGTCAATTCAGTAGGTGGTGACACAGTACATTGAGCAAGAGTTTCCTTGGATCTCTCAATTCCACCGATATACACAAATATGTCATATACGTCGCTCATAAAATACAGTCTTTTATGGTTCAGGGATACAGCGATTCGCTCAGCAATCCTCAAGATATCATTTTTGGTCACTTTCAGTAGAGTATCCTCGATCTCATCACGAGTAGGGCACTGAAGCATCAAGTCGGACCATGAATGACCGGTTTTATCTAACACCTGATTGCAGAATATGTGCTCCAGAATTTCCATTTTACTCGCTCGATGTACGTCCAATTCGATTATGACGTATTCGTACTTCTGGCCATCAGTGGGGAGCCCGGCGAGGTAGCCCTTGACACTGTCGTCGCAATCTTTACGAGTGGGGAATAAAGTGTGTGACTTCATTCCACGCATTTCGACACTCCACTGGTATGCCTTGACTGTAACTGCCTCTTCTGGATTAGCTGCATCTCCCTTTCCATCCTTTGGTGGAGTAATGATAACTTGGTAAATATTGTCCATAGCTCCGTGGAATTTTTCGTATTCTTCTTTGCGGAGATTAATAGTTTTGCTGTGGTGACATTCACGAACGTCTGTGAGTGTTTCCTGCTCAGTTTTTGGATGTAGAAAGGAGATATAGTGCACTGGTTCCTTGTCACTCCTCTCGAACTTAGTGATCATCACGAATTGTCTCTTGGTTAGACTCAGCTGCTTTGCTTCACCCTTAACCAGGGCATTTTGAAATTCAGTAGAGGCCTCCTTCAGTTTCTCAAAGGACTTCTTTGCGATGTGTACATTCCTCCATTTGGATGTGTCACAGCTGTAGCGCGACACAGTGACATAACCTGACTTGTATTGCTGAGCAGCATGAGCGATTACTCGAGTGTGTTCTGACAAACAGAGAGTAAGTCCATTGGATCCCTGAGGAGTTTGAGTGTTCAGTTGACTGGCTGCCATGATGTACTTGTGTGTGTGTGTGTGTGCGTGTATCTTTTCAAGTGCTGAAGTGAATGCTTGAAGGTTGCTAGAGCTGAGGCATTTATACTCACTGTAGAGCATTCGTCAGAAGGACGTCTATGCTGTAGGGTATGTCTCATTGATATATTCACGGCATCATGAGCTTTGACCAATCATAGTGCATGAATGAAAAAACAAATAGCCTCAAGGGTGCAGACACTAGCGCCGCCTCTTGGACAGCGTCGGAGCCGGCAGCATTATTCCCATGGATGAGGACAAGAGAGCAGTCCACAAATTACTATCTCCATTACCAAGAGACAGATTGACTATGCATGTAAGGATGACAATGTAGAGAATTACAACTTGACAAATAAAAATCACTTCATTTTTGGGTATGATGCGTCCGAATATCTCCCACTGACTATAGCTCCTGGTAGAGTTCATGTCCACATTGCTTGAAATTAGTGCGTCATGAAAATGTTCAGTATTTTCATGTTTAACCTCTGTAGGTACAGCAGCAGAGAGGTATTTTTCTGTTACGTCCTCACCCTCCATGGTTGTAAGATAAACTGAACAGCAATACTCACTACAACCATTCTTATTCAAGTTCTTATTATTTTCATTATTATTATTATTATTACTGATAATTTTCTGTAAAGGTTAACTAAATGTAACCACCTCAGGGCATCAACACACCTGTGCTTAACAGCCTACGGCTGCAGTGAGACCTGCTCGTATAGCCCCAGGGCACCCGCATGATCAGAGGCTGATGCCCCAGGCCCTAGCAGGAGTCCTTTGATCTCATAGCCTACGGCGCCGGCATTCCTTTGGCGCTATTCTGGTACTTACGTAGTCACAGGATTTCCCTCATGAAACACAAGGTACCAAGGTATCATTAGGGAAGCCTCTAATTATACCAAAAGCCAAAAAAATACGGCTTCATCTTCATGCACAGAAAAACAAATACCACAGCTTTCTGAAAGGGCGGTACCAATTAACATGCTGGTCAGTCACACACTGACCATGTGCTCTTGCCAGGAAAAATTGTTCTGGCAATAAGTGCACAAACATGCAGAAGCATTAGCAAGGCAAGGCCACACAATGGATATTGCTCATTTTATTTGTTAAACAATTTCAAACAAAGCATGCATAACATGCTTCTTTTTGGAATTGAACGGGTCAAATTGATCAAGTGTCATGGTCTGTTGTACTCAGTATCTTCAAAGAAAAGACCACATTATCCTTAAATCATGCCATAGTTTCTTATAGAAGTCAAAATCGACGCACACATGCAAGGTCATCAGTGACTTCATTGGAAATTCTGAAGATGCAATAACTGCTTAATGTTTTAGAATTTGATTATAGCCAATTTGAACTGTTTTTACTTTGTTTGTCTACATCAGTTGAGACATACTGGTGTGTGACAAACTAGTGCAGGTGAACATCTGTCAATATAAGACTTAGATGAGGCAAGATGCGGGAAATGTTAAAAAAAATATCAACGCAGGACGTTATGAAATCATTTAACATAATCCAGATTAGAAAAGTATAGCAGTGGGCAGTGGGCAGTCATCCCTGTTCCCAAAAAGCCTGAGCCCACTGTTCAAAATGACATCATCAAAGACTTGCCTGCTGAGAGAAATTGAGCATAGGCATTCGTCTTGCCTAAGTGTTCATAAATATGCTCGTTTGGTTTTTGATGAAAAGGCCTTAATTTCAATGATAAAATGGATCTAGACTCTTTCATGCAGAAGCGCCCTCAATATGTGACTTACATCAACAGGGGCCCCACAGTGTTGCGTCATCTCGCCCATTCTATTCATTCTGTATTACATAATTGCACGTGCCAAGAAAGTGACTGTGTCAAGATAAAATTTGCTGATGATACAGTAATGGCCGGACTCCACTCAAGTATCAGCTTATGACAATAACTTCTTGTAGGCCTACCTCAATGCCAAGAAAACAAAAGAACTGGTCATAGACTTTCGGAAGAATACCACAAATATACAACCTATGTAGGTGCTGACGAAGTTGAACAAGTGGAGCAATATAAATATCTGGGCAAAACTAAACTGGAAGCAATATTGCCAATTTTGTGCTTTAATTTTTTGTAGCAGACTGGTACTGACTGCTGGTAAGATTATTGGAGATAGTCAGAGTGTCTGAACAATGTCTATGAAAGCACGTCCTGAAAAAGGGAAAATAATGAGTGACAACAATTTATTCCTGCCCTCCATTCCTGCCCTCCAGAAAGAGGCTTAAGGGGCGTTCACACTGTCACGGATAATACCTGTAGGGTAGACGTATGACCCAAGGACGCGAAAAATTGGCTATATACGTGCTCACTCATAGCTCTTTTAATCACCTAAATTCTTCCACGAGCGTACATGAGGCAGTCGAAAATTGCTCGCCGGACATCCATCAAACGCTCGCCGTCCGGACGTCTGTCAAACAGGCGTCAGACATCCGTCGCCAAGCATCCGTGAGGCACGGGTGAGGCACTCGTAGATTGCTCGTAGATTGCTCGTAGATTGCTCGTAGATTGCTCGTAGATCGCTCGTAGATCGCCCGTGCGTGTGGTTCAAGGATGGGCAAGGGTGGGCAAGGGTGGGCAAGGATGGGCAAGGGTGGGCAAGGATGGGCACGGAAGATGGCGGCGACGAACGTCTGCTGAGCGTTTTATGAGCGTTCTACAAGTGGACGCAAGTGGATCGCGAGTACATATGGATGGTGGCTACGTAGAACGTACTTAGATTCTACATTCTAGTACGTAGAATGCTCGCCGAGTAAATCGCGAGCGAGTTACGTAACTTTAAACAATTTACTCATAGAACGTCTGCCAAAGTATGGTCACGGATAAATTAGCGCTATCAGGATACTCTTGCTAATCCATAAAACTCTCCTTGAAATGCTCGAATTGTTGTGTGTCTGTAAGATGTACAAAAAATTTCCATTTCTTGGATAATAAAGTGCTGTATCTTATCTTATCTTGTCTATCTTATCTTATCTCTTACCTAAATTAGGATATGGTGGTTAGGGTGCTTTAGGTGCCCCAAGGTTTTTGAATTGTCCTATAATGCTGAACTAATTTTTGGCATTGCAGTTGGGTTAGTAGATCACATTTATCAAGTTTGGTGAAATTTGATTAATCTTTACCTTTACCACAAATACCATTTCTGAAAAAAGGGTGGCGAAGTATGCAAAACAGCATTTTTCTACAGTAACCTGAAAAATATTGGTTTTAGGGCATAAGTATCTATTGATGTTGAATATAAAAGTGGGTATTGCGGATATTTTGGAACCATTTTTATGTCTCTATCTCCTATATTTCTCAAGATATTACATATTTTAGCATTTCTGAAGGCTGTTCGTACCAATTTTGTCTCATCATTTTATGAATGAGTATGATAACTAACCACACTGAAATTTTCTTAGGATGTTCTTAACTGTTTTGCATTTGGTCATTTGATAAGGGGATACTTTCAAATATAGGCATACTTCTTATTGTTTATGGTTTATGCATGGTTTTGGCAAAACTCTTCCTTTATCTTGGAATGAAGGTGACAAACTTTGACAACTGTATGCTTTTTGGTGTCATCAAGCTTGCTGAAAGAGTTACTTGCAGTCTTGCAACTGTTCAAACCACCGCTTGACACATAAGGACTCCATCAATCAACATGGCTACACGAAGTTCTGATACATGCCTCGCGATCCTCCCTGAAACCCCAGTTGTTGAGCATCTACAAATTTGTGGAATCAGACTGCCCACATACAGTCAAGTATTTTTGTGAATTCTTGAACACACGGAAAAACATCAAAGTAAAATGACTGAGCTGTCAAGACTTTCTGCAAACTGTGTTGTAGCTAAGGTTATTAAGCGCTATGAGAAGGCTCTTATCATCACAATAACTGAGAAAAAGATGGCAGAGAAAATTGAGGCTTAGCATGATGAATATTGCAAATTAACAAAACTAAATCTAGACAGAAGACCTGAGTTAAACTGTTTCAAGAAAAGCTGGACAAGACCATGCCATTCTTTGGCAAAGAGATGTTGAGAAGAAAATGGAAGAATTGAATAGAGGGAAATCCGCTATTGAGAAAAGAATATTGATGAAGATTTCACTTTTTTGAAGAGTATGATGACTGATCGCAAGGCTAATTGTGTGTTCAAAAGGTGAGGAGAAACTGGTGTGAATCAACAATTCACCAGTTGAGTTTAACCAATAATATAACCTATCTAATATGATATATTCATATCATGTGATTTATGTAATACATACAAGATTATCCTAAATATATGTTGTGCAAACCCACCATGAAAATAAATGCAGAAAGTACATCCTGCCCAGTAACAGTAAGGAACTCCGGTAAATGTCATGTTGTTTCAGGTTCAAGGCAAATTTTAGTTGTCTGGAATACACTGATGTTGCTGATTTGAATTTTCCTGAACTGGAACCTAAATTGGTTGAGAAGAAATGCCAAATCACACAACCATGTTCAGAAATACTTAGTCAACCCTTCATCAGAGGAGACTACAAGGAGCGTCTGGAGCTTGTGCTTCTATACCTCAGTGATAAGGGACAAAATGTTGATTTCTTAGAATTTGACAGACCTGGAGCTCTCCACAAAGCGTGTTGGATGTCGAAGATGATCTACTCCCTGAAGATGGACCTTTTGAGAGGAAATATCTTGAGTGAGCTACCCAAGGGCACTGTTTGCAGTTCAACAGGAGCAGAAGATCAGTCGTTTATTCCAGTTCTCTGTTCCTTCTACAACGCCAAAGAATGACCTCCTGCTCATTGAGTTTCTCCAACTGACAGAACTTGTGCCAATGCTGTATTGAAGGCTTTTGGGAAACACTTTATATATGGTATTTGATAGAAGAGCTTGTCGCATTGGCAGAAAATATGTTGCTGGTGGACAGGCGAGTCTGCAGCAAAAGGTATGGATCAGGATTTGGTAAACCACAACTCACAAGTATTTCCCAAACTGAAGCAATGGATTTGGCAATGTTTGTTGATTCTTGGTCTATCTTCAAGGTCATGAAGTTGAAAGAGGATTTCTTTTCCAAACCAGCTTCTGAATGGGAATCGGATGAACAATATTTGTTGTATTGTTGAAAGTGTCTCGGTGGTAATTGATGAGGCTAAGAGGGGCGTTAAGTTGGTCAATGATTTTTTGGGAGGAGCAAGGAAAGATGACAACTTGCGAACATATTGCAGGTTGTAGAAAATGACCGTTACTCATTGCCAAACCATCAAAAAGGATACAACAAGGAAAATCATGGTTCTTGAAATTATAAAGTGCCAATTTTAATGAGTTTATGCTAAATTACGATTACATGTACATGCAATTGCCAGTGCTGCTGAAGTGTTTGTTTGTTTGTTAAACTGTGTAGTTTGTTGGCATGTTCTGATGTCTTCTGGTAATAAAGAACATTTACTATCACCTAACTGTTGTCTTTTTGATTGACATAGAAAAATCTTATTATAATCAGCTTTCGTAAATGCTTAAATATGTCATATCTTGAGAAATATAGGAGATAGAGACATAAAAAGGGTACCAAAGTATCCGCAATACCCACTTTATATTCAACATCAATAGATACTTATGCCCTAAAACCAATATTTTTCATGTTATTGTAGAAAAGTGCTGTATTCGCATTATTCACCACCCTTTTTCAGAAATGGCATTTGTGGTAAAGGTAAAGATTAATAAAATTTCACCAAACTTGGTAAATGTGATCTACTAACCCAACAGCAATACCAAAAAAAGGTTCAGCATGCTAGGACAACATTGGGGCAAAAAATAAGTTTTCAAGTTTCTTTAATAATGGAGTACGTTCAGAATTATTCAACTTTCTGATAAATAGTTTCTTCATAAACTTGGTAACAAGAATGCACAAAAAAATCATCCCATGCCAATACAACCCCTTTTCTTTAAATATTGAAAAATAGTATGCAAAATGTGTAAGATAAATAGACATCCAGAAGTCCCCCATATCAGTGCTTTAATCTTTTGAAAAATGCACAAACCTAACATATATTACTACTGGAGGGAGAGGGGGGGGGGCACTGTTTCTGTGGAATGACCCATATATATATATTGCAAGCTAAATATTGTATTAAGTTAACGGACTGATAATACATTGTACTTTATGTTTTTCTTCTAACTTGCACATTTATTGTCTATTAGTTATAATGTTATATAGCGAATGATTTATCTCAGGATCTAGAACAGCATACCACTAGTCCCTTCTAGATCCTGAGATAAATCATTGCTACAATATCAAAGTTCATTGTCATGTATCTGTGAAGCTAAATACACTGCTTAAAATTGTTTAATTTTATTTGTATCAGAATCTCAATAAAATAATTTCTCAAACTGTTTTAAACAGCAGATATGCAGTTCAAAAATGCTATACTCACTGAACCTATCAATAATGTAGGTTAATGAGAAGAAATGATATTATATCTTTAAAATGTGGATCTGAATTATACCAATAGATTTGCATTTCACATTTTTCTGTATAGACAGTTTTTTAGGCTGCAAATTATAGAATACTAAAAGTATTTAGGTATTTATAATTATAAATATAAAATAACTATACAAAATATTCGTGCAACTTAATGACAGGAAAGTTTGAAATATATATATATATATTTTAGTAAAACTTACAAGCAAAGGTCTCTTTTTATAATGACTAATAGTTCAGGGGCGTCAATTTCTATTGACAGGTGGGGGGATGCAGGCTTATGTACTTCAGTCTGTCCTACTGTGACTTTCTGACTCGCGTAAAAACGTGCGGATAGATAAAACAATGCTGGATCATTGATGCCAAACTATTTTTAGATGCATTTAATTGTACTGGTATGTGATATGAAGTGTAAAACTACTTAATACAAATATTCCAAAGAAAAGTGTGCAGAAAAAAGGATTTTCATTGATTTCAGGGGGGATATTGCATTGATCACCCCCCCCCCCCCCTTTCCCAAAAAGTGGGGGGTATATATCCCCCACATCCCCCGCCCCCCCCCCCCCTAGCTGAATCGACGCCCTAGTCTAATACTACAGATGGTGCAAGTGGTCGATTTGCAGGCAGTTGTGGGTAGCTAGGCAAGAATAGCGAGCATCTATGGAGAAGTACATTTTATAAGCAAGTTTGGCAAAAGACATAAATGTATGTGAACTATACTATTATTGTAATATTTTGACATGGTACCTATCTATTACCTGCAATTAATACCCTTTAGTCTGTACAAAATAGATTATTTATTTTTTTTTTTTTGCATGTCTAGACTACATTAACCAATTCTGATACAGGTCTCTTTTAATGAGAGATTTTCTTATTCATTTTATAAAATTTACTTGATTTCATTTGCCAGTTTTAAGTTTAACAAATACGCCAGGTGGCGGTAGAGTCAGTCGCCATCTGGTGTAAATTTGTTAATTTCGGTCATTGCATGATTCCGTTAACAAGAACACACTGTGCTGGGACTGATCGTCAATGATGTCGTCTGTACATAAATGTCAGTAAAATTCAGTGAACAGCAAGCTGTTCATGACACGTTTTTCAAGTTCTAGTAAACTCAGTCTAAGTTTAAAATTCAAGCAATTGACTACTATTGAAAATTATTTACTTTTCGAAATTCGAGCACCCACGTGCGCTCACATGGTGATTAAATGATTGTCAATAAAATATTTTCGCGCCTTCTCTTTTCATTCCTGCGCTTTGAATTATACTTGAAATATACGGTTTAAGTATCAGGGGGAGGTAATTAATGCTAGCAGCGAGATCCATGTTCTGGAAATCATTCAAATGTGAGATTGATGTTCCCATGAACGGCATGATTACAATGTGTAGAGCTACTATTTATAGCAATTTCCCAGAAATGGGCAGACATTCCTATTTGGCACTGACAGATAAGGATTTTGAGAAATATCTCCAAGTAGCACCATTAAGGATTTCTCGATGGTTGCATCAGCAGTAGTTGCAGAAAGTCCTTGATGAATATGTGTTCTAACTGGTTGTTTTAATTTGCTTTAGCTAAACCCAGGATTCGGTGCCTGATCGACTTCTACTGATGGCATCTAGCAGTAAAACTACAGAAAGAACAGGAAAGAAAAAATTGAATGATCAGGCTTCTACTAGCGTGGATAAAGTCATCCAAGACTTGTCGTCAGAACTTGAGCATTTATTAATTGAGAAGGGTTCGTTAGATGTCAATTCATTGTGGAATGAATATCAGAAGAAATACAAAAAACTACCGGACTTACAGAATTTTAGGCATTACCAAATACAGAAGCGGTCAGAGCTTTTTGGAATATGCCCATCAGTGCGAATAGAGAACGGATGTGTTCACAGAACTACTGGCGGCAATAAACAGCGTAGTGCCCTGGAAACTCGCAAAAAGATAGGAACCAATCACAAGAAGAAAGAAACCAATCTATCGACCAGAAAAGAACAAGATCAGGAAATACCAAGTCATTCAATGGCAGGAAACCAAGGTTATGGTCCTCCGCGGCGGGGCCAAAATCCATGGATGCAACCTCAGCAATTTTTTGCCAACCAGTCTTTTCATGGTCATGCTGGATATGGTCATCCTCACCCTAGTGGTGGACATGGCGGACAAACCTATGCGAATGATCATCATCCCAGGTCAAGGAGACATGGTTCAGTATCAAAGGAAGAACTCCAAAGTGTTCTCCAAGATTGCATAGACCGGCTGGCCGAAGCCAAGGAATATGTGTCGGTTGACAAGATTGAACGTCTGGTTCTTAAACATTTTAAGGTAAATTATATAACAAAGTGAAAAATATTGTCTATTAGTGTGTAAAGTAATTCGATCATGTCTGTATGAACAATGATGAATGTAGTGTTAGATACAAACATATTGACACAAACAGAACAAAGTCCTTGATTATAACAGTCAATGCTCAGTAAACTATCTGCCTGTGTTATTTTTGTATTTTCCCTTAAAGATTTAATTAGTTGTCATACATTATCATATGATGATGGCCCGAGGGAGAGCATTTCTCACCATCAGCTTATTATAAAATACATTCTTAAGTGCAATGGATGTACTCAGCAGAATAGCATTAACCATCAATGTGGTAATAATGTTTTAATTTTGTGTCACTTTTCAAATATTTTTTCAGGTCTCTCACTTAGGAGATGTTGGGTTGTCAAAACTTGAAAATTACAGTGTGGTAAATGAGCACAATCGCAAGTTATGTAAAGTGAATGCCTTCATTCAGGCTTACATGTTGGTAAGATCGACATGTACACTACAGGAACTCGTGAAAGACCTTGAAGAGTTTTGTTGTGATGGGGCTGCCTTTGATAGTCTCAAAATAGGACCCTTGCAAAAGCAACCCTTAGTATGGACATTTTTCAAATTTCCTGTTGAAAAAGAAATCCCTGCTTTGACAACGGTGGAACTGCTTGAACATCTTAGAGGGTAATTGGCTTTGTATTTCAATGAGACAGTTGAGATATAACTGCCTGTTATAAGGATACATTAATTTGGTACTCATAACAATATTTTCCAGTTACTTCACCAAGAACAATGCGTGGACGAGCAGAGACTTGAATGCGACAAATTTCATTGAATATCTCGTTCAGGAGCTTGGAGCGGAATCTGGATTTCATCTTGGAGTGCGAATACGAAGCTTACCATTGCTATCTCAGGTATGGTTTCGCTTGTAAATCAGAGAATTCATATTTGATAATGTTACAGGTTCAGCTTGTATGATTTACAGGAACATCAAACCCACTTGCAGGTGACCAAGCCTGTACTAAAAACATTTCATCGATTACAAATAAATACTTCCCTATATTCTTTTCGGAGAATTAAATAGCATTTTGAAGCTACAGTATATGACATTTTCTTTGTAGGTGTTGAAGAGAGCACAGAAACAAGCTGCCAGTTCTATTCGCAATACATGCATGGCGATGAATGAATCTGTTAGCAACGATATAACTACAGCTTTCCAGCAATTGAGAAACTCGTTGGTCAATGTTGAGGATGGGCCGTGCAAGGTTCGGCAAGAATATTTGGGAATGACTTGTAGAGATGTCTTCGCTGAGGTAAGTCATGGTGTATTTCCTTTGAAGTTCGTTACAGTGTTTTTGCCGGGAAAACCTTTCAGACAAACAAATTTCTTTGTGATTTTCTGGGACAACTATAAATATTATAAGAAGTCTTGAAGATGGCAAGTAATCAGTGTTAAATTTCATTTACTAAGTATCACTTATATGAGCGCTGAAGGAAACATTCACCCTGCCGTCCCACCAACAACATTGGGGGGAGAACCTTTCATACACCTGAAGTTGGTGCTAATATTTGCTTTAGGCTACAATTAGCATATGATTGGCACTGTCAAAGCCATACCATTACTGTTCTGTGTATATCAATTCAATAAACCTTCAAATATGTTTGGAAATAAATTATCTTCTGACTCGTACAAAGATGTAGGCATTGAAAGTGAGGCTTTGTGCACTCGCTCTTCCATTTTGCAAGGCAGATGTCACTCGGTCACTAATGCGTCGCATGCCTGAAAAATCCCTTAAACGCTCATATAAGCTCTGTAAAATCCCCATCATGGTTCAGTTGTACTGTATGTCATTCAAATGAAACTAGAGAAAGATTGTACTTTTGTTTATTGCAGATTTGTTCCAAGGTCATTGTGCTGCTGGATTCATTGAAGTTCATCCATGAACAGTGTGATTCCTTCACGGGGATATTGCAGCGTGATTACACCAAGAGTATGGACATCATGAAGAAATTCCAGAAGCAGGTATGTTTGGAGTTGCCTTGGAAGTGTCTATAATCCTATTGTGTGATACCTGAAGGCCTGATATGTGAAGGTTTTGTGATAGTTTTTTTAGCTTTTGGCGATAAGACAATTTTTCCTGGGTCTTGGTTGTAATTTATTCTGACGTTCATGCTGTCTTATCGCCCCTGTATCACAGAAACTTAGTTAATAGCCATTAGATTGGTTCCTTGTCTTCCCTTAAATCCACTATTCACTGCTGTAGTTTCACCTGCAGCCAAAATACGAACCTTGCATTACTGGTTACATGTATTTGCTGTGGTATGTGTTGTAAAAATGATGTCGTAAATTATTGGATTGTTTTTTCAGATAAAGACGGAAAAGTTGTTTTGCTTAGTATTTCAATTTGCGGTCTGCACAAGTCGTGAAGAAATGCATCGACAGCTTGGAGAACTTCTAGAAAATACAGTGGCAGAAATTAAACCCAACAATGAAGCGACAGCCGAGCAGAAGGACGCCCCTCCTCCTCCTGTTGGTTAGTGACGTTGTGTTATAGATTATAATTGTGACATTTAGAAACTGTGATTTCATAACCTTACTTTGTCAGAGAATTGTGGCCTTGTGAGTCCTTGACAGTCCATACTTTGTGTGTGGTACCAGAATACAATATGTGTAACTATTAAAACTAAGGGCTTTGGGACCAACAAAAGAAGTTATTTTACAGAACAATTAGTGCACTAACTGCACATCTATGTAAGATTTTTTATTGGTGATACTGTCATTGATGAAACTAAAATTGTGATGTTGAAATATTAGTTGTTCTAACATGTGTGGTGTGTAACGTAACTGTCCTCTTTTGCCTTGCAGACAAACTGGTGGAAGTGACCCTGGTGTACTTTGACAGATGCCTGCTTTATGGGCCTCTGAGTCTGTCCATGTTGTCTCAGATTGAAAACAAAATGATAGAAGACTTCAACAGTCGTAATTTTTCTGCTTTGGGACAAGGCCCCTTCCTTAAATTCATCCAGAACAATGAGACAGTTAAAAAGGTATAGTTGGGTGACACTTATTTGATTTTTAGTTTCTCAGATCCGCCAGTATGATGAAAAATGTGGCGACAGAAAATAAAGTAGCAGATCACAATGTTATATATTATGAAATTTTATTTTAGTTATAAATTTTTGATCAAATAACCCTTAAATTGCCCTGGAAGATCCGAAAGTCCAAATGAGTGTGGCCTTGGTCGCTTAACGCTAAAAACTACTTTTAATCTCTCATTACTATGATTAGTGTGTCTTTTTCTCCTCAGTAAACATTCAAACTAACAACGCTTCATCCCCAGCAACAGTGGGCGATGCAATGCTATTGTATAGGCTTGTGTTACCATATGCAATTAACTTCTAAAGGAAAAACGCCTGTATTCATCAATTTTCTTGCAGAGGTTCGATGAATGTGGAGGAACTACTCTCGGATCTGGAGGAGGCAGTGTCGGGCATTCGGTGTATCAGCCAAGTCAGCAAGACATCCTTCACTTCATCTCACAGACTGCCCATTCTAGTGTTCAGGTATTTTCAGTGAATGCATTAGTTGCTGTTGTATTTGGGGACAAAAAGTACCAGAAGGTGCTGCCACTGTAGCAGATAGACCTCAAAAATGACGTCGCTACCTAATTGTTACGTGTATGATGTCACGTATCTGCTATTGACCTCTGTTGACCTCTGTTGGTACTTTACCTCCCCAATAATTCATAGATTTGTGCATATTGTGTGGTGATGTTAAAAAGCAATGAATATTTAAGTTCGTAACTTGATTAAGAAAATTTTTGATTGAGGTATTTCATTCCCCTTGGCTTACTGGGAGTAGGGCTTATTAGCAATTAGTTTGTGTGCTTTTGTATGTGATAACACACATTCATAACTAATTTGTTGTCTACTTATTATTTTGACAGATGGAACAGGTGGAGAAAGCTCTTTGCCACCATTACCATGCCAAGAACCTGAAAGATTTAGGGAAAGGCACAATCGCACATTTGAAGAACATCTTAGAACGAACGACGTCCGTGAAACAGCATTCAGTCATCTATGAGGGAACTCTCTGTGTGAAGACGAGGTACTATAATTCTGCTACTTTCAAATGGCTATTCTCTTTTATCCTGGATCTAGGGTGTTTATTTCTTTGTGCTAGTTATTAGCTGTGGGGGATGTTAAACTTGATATTGGGTATGTTCTATGTTGGATAATTGGTGTTATGCAAACTTTATTCAATGTAATTTTTTTTATTATTAGCTCTTCGTGGACAGGGAAAAACAGACAAGTTGGTATTTTGGGCCATAAAGTCAAGGACCAGGCTTTGGCTTGCTTGCAAAATTGTCCGTTGCTTGAAGATTTGGCGGAGTGGTCTCACTGGGACTTGGTTTTCCAACCTGAGCTTGGTGAACTGAAGGATTTTGTGCATAAATATGGAGGCATTCATTCTATCAATGTTCAAGGTAAACTGTGTGTTGGAGTTTTTTTATTTAATGAATGTTTCGTCAACTGAAATATATTCTGAAATTTGTGGAGTTTTTCTCTTTAAATGTGTAGCATGAGGCATGCTTTGGTTAAATCATCATTTAAATGTGCTATTAAATGCAGAGTTATCTGTTTTGTTTAGGAACTGGTGGTCCTGCAGTCATGACAACCAATTTAATGGCTCTTGAAACTAAGCCGGGGACGTTGCTTAAAATCACTTGTGACACATCTCCAGATAAATTTCTCGCAGCTGCTCAACAAGAAAATGTGATCAACACTTGCGGCCACCTGGTGTCTCTCATCATAGCTAACAAAGGAGTCGACGGAACACCCCTTGCGCTGCTCGGAAATCACATCAAGACGTCTCTCTTCACGATGCAGGCAGGCCAATCAGATGTGCCAGGTATTTGTTGTATTTCTCCTTATATCTTAGTTGTATTTACGGCATCGTTTATGTTATTTGGAAATGTTGATCTGGAATTTTTGGGTCATATTGCAGGAGCTCCTGGTTCTGCGGATAATACTAAAGCAGTCCGCTTTGTTCTGGAATGTCTGTTGAAGGTTCCGGTCTTGCTCTGCCAGGCCACTGCCACTCAGGTATCTAACATTTCAATTTACATTTCGCTGTTACTTCATAGCTGTGTTAAAGGATGCTTGATGAACTAATAACTGCCTTTTTGCATAATTATGTTGTTGGTTGAGTGTTAAGACACTGTAGCATGTGGCGCCAAAAAAGTGAAGACATTTAGTAGGATCAAGATTCCATGACCAACTGTTGTAAATGCATCGATTTTAAAGGGGAGAGTCTACAAGTACTGATTCATGGTTGCTCAGATTTATTGTTGACAATCCCAAAGCTGATTTATGTTTAAATTTATGGTACTTAATGAATTACTCCTGTTCTACAGGTGTTCCTGGAGCCATTGAGCCATGTAATTGGAGCTACCAAATCAAAAGAACTGCTTCAGAAACTCTGCAAGAATTCTACAGAAGAAAGTCGTCTGCAATTGTTAGGATGTCTGCTCGGTATACCAGATTGGGTGGCATCTTTTGATCAGAGATGTGTTCCTCCATCGCAGTGCCTTGAATCGTTGGTGGACCCTGCGATGCAAGATGCATTTGAGGACCCAATTGAGGTATCTAAGGACTTTCTCTTAAATTTACATAATTTTTACCTTCATTATTTGTAATCCAACTGTATGGTTGCAACAGGTAATAAATAACTTTATTATTATTTATTATTATAGTATTGCGCGTGTTCATCGCTTTGCTCTAGGTTACTCTAGAGATTTTAATCTGAGGTGTTTCGATGGAAGACAATGGTTTGCCTAGAATTGAACTAATTCCACATGCAATGTTGAATCACATTTTATTCATTAGAAGGACTTTGTGAGGTGTATGTGATGTTGGACGGAATTGATGATAATTTTGGTCCAGAACTAAGTCGCAGTATGTGATTCATCTTGATTGTTAATTGGTCACAATATGTGTAATATTTGATCAACAGGTGGACAGCGATGTGGAAGAGATGAAAGACGAACCAGAAGTGTTCACCTTGAGTGATGATTCGAGTGATGAATCAGAGGAAATTGTGAAACAAAGCAGTCGTGTTCGTCAAACTGAAGTCAAGCAAGGTGAGAAGGGATTGTAATTTGGCAATGATTATCTGGAACGACAGTATTTAATTGATTTAGTGCACTGGGAAGTTGGGACTCTTTATCATGGTAGTCATATATCAGTGGAATTAATCTTCCAGGAATAATATTTTGTAACTTACGGGAAATAATTGCTGTTCAGTTGTTTGCGCGATTTTTCGAAATGAGACAGTATTGATGTGGCTAGATTATTCTCTTGATGATGAAGCCACAAATTGTTTTCAATGAATATCTTTATAATTTCACTTGCTGTCCTAAGACAGATTTTAGTATAAGATGCACAATATCCAAATTCAATGACCTCTGTACTTAATATGCTTGCAGAACCCATGGAGGATGACGCAGTGGTTGTTGAGTCGTCTACAACTGATAATGATGACTGCGAAGTTATTACTGACTCTGAAGTTGAAATTATGCCGGACTTGAGCAGGGAGGAACAGAAGTGCTGGCAGGTTGGTGTTTTTGTGTGTCTTTAAACATATTCTCATGTTAGGCCTCAACTCTGTTGGGTTACTTCAACTGTCACAGTCCAGCTTTTGGTGTAAGCGACATAAAAATCACTGAAAATTTTAGGAAAATTCTACCTCAAGGTTGTCCCAAACACAAACATATATCACTGGACCATTATACTTGAAAGTAATGTCAGATAGCTATTTGAAAATCAATACTTTGCAGCTGTATTTGAGGGCATAACTAGAAGGAAAATAAAATTGTAATTACTGAGCGAGTAGACCAACTCTATGCTCTGATCAGATTTTAAGCTTGGAATAGGATCATCATGTGATACAAAGCCTCCCTCTAAGTGCATTTGATGATATTGGACTATAATCAAACTGTTAAGGATTACTGATCAATGATGCATTTCAGGTTGTCGAGAAAATAAGGAGAGAAGAGTTTGGTGTTGATGTGAAACTTAGTGAAGATGGACAGAAGTTGATGCTGAAGCAACAAGAGAGATTAGGAAGAAGTCTTGATCGCCTTTCCAAAGATTTGTACTCCAAAGACACTCACTTTGTTCTTGAGCTGATTCAGAATGCAGATGATAACGATTACTCAGCAGAGCAACTCAAAGGGAATGGAAATGGTGTGGAGTGCCCTGCAGTTCAGTAAGTGTTGTTGTAGACTGTGATGTACATTAACTGATTTCAGAAAGCTCGGCTGCATAGAAGAAAAATCTTGCACAATAATCATGGTAATAGGGGACTTTTTGGCATGCAGGGAGAGCTACATATGGTCCACACAACTTGTGTTTGATGATGTATTCATGCAATCAGGTCATCAAGTGCTTTGATGATGTCAGACAGGTTGTGAGGATCAGTATGCAGCTGTTCTACCTGTTGACCTGAGAGTGATACTAGCGTTGCACCTAAAATAATACAGAACTAAAGTAAAACTGCATACTGAAAGGGAGATTAAGCAGCTGAGTGGTCTCGTGGTTAAGGCCTTACTAAGTTCATGACATGTAAGATTCCCAACCCAGTACTAGTCATGACATGTAAGCTTGATGTCGGTCGTAGAATTGGTGCTGCCTCATACCCTGTGTTTACGCCGGGGTATGTAAAAGACCTCACACAGGAGGTAAATGTGTAATCTGGGTTGACCTCCAAACCTTATCTCATCATTATATCTGCCTCGTCTTACAAGCTGACTAAGTTTCCAACCAGAGGCATCGATTGAGACTATAATTGTTTCTCTTTCGACAGGTTTCTAGTCGACCATGATTGTGTATCTGTGATGAACAATGAGCTTGGATTTGAAGAAAAGAACATTCGAGCGATCTGTGATGTTGGCAAAAGTACTAAAGGAAAGCACAAGTTTGGATACATTGGTATGTGGATTATATGAACGTCTATACTGTCATTGATAAGTTACTGTATTAACTAATCTGGGATGTTGACTTGATTGTATATTAGCCAGTCTTGTGTAGATGGATTTTGACATCTGCATGGAAGGCGGTCTTGTTACGCACCCTCTTAACTTTTAGATCTACGGACTTGTAAATGAACAAAGGTGGTATTCCTGAGGCAATGTTCACATTAAGTTTATCTTAGGTTATGTCAAGAAATTCCAGCCTCTGCATGGGCCATGCCTGCGCAAGATAACAGGTGGTGCTTGGGTACGGAGGCAAATCAAATCAATTAACCTTTGGGTCACTTGTTGGAGAGGAGCCAGCATGTGCTAGTGGTCAATTGAACATCTTCCCAAATTTGCTTTAGTAGTAGAAGCAAGAAAACGTAGAGTAGTTTTCTAGTTGACCATGATTGTAGGGAGTAGTTTTTTGTACAGTAAAACATGTTTATCTTGTTGAATCGTAGTTCAGAAGTTTGTATGATTGTGAAATTTCTGGCATTTTCATGTAATTAATTGAGTCAAATTATTTAAAATTCTATGGTAGTAACGTAATATTGTATATTTCAGGTCAAAAGGGAATAGGGTTCAAGTCAGTTTTCCGAGTGACAGACAGCCCAATGATTCATTCTAATGGTTATCACATCAAATTTGACGTCAATTCTGGCCCCATGGGATATATCCTGCCACACTGGACTTCTGAGGCCAATGTGTCAACAACCATGAAAAGGTAAGATTTCATAGCATTTAAATATCACACTAATAGGGTGATCACTAGTTTTCCTATCCAGTGATTATGCTGCCATAACTCCGTCTTTGTATGTATATTACCGGTTTTGTTATTTGCGGGGAAGGACGGAACAATTAATTTGGGGAAAACGAATATTAATGTTGATAAAATTGGTTGGTTATATACCAGAGTTATGTTATATATGCAATTTTTTGTGATTTCAATGGCTCTGTTAAAGATAGCTTGTAATTGCAAGTTAATGAAATAAGTAATGATGTTATATAATGTATATTTAGAAAAGTCATAAATGTTGCCGTCAATCTTTGAAATTGAGTGATAGAACCATGTGATCCTTCTCGCAGTCACAATGTTTTTATGTGAATGTTGAACTTCATTTTTATTTATTTTTATCTCGTAATAGATGGAAAACTAGCATTGTCCTTCCATTGAAGCATGAATTCAAAACAAGCGCTTCATCCCAGTCCATGGCGGCTCGATTTCAAGACATCCATCCATCTCTGTTGCTCTTTCTGCATCGACTAAAGAGTATTACGATTAACAATAAGGTGAGATCCAGGGTCGTAAGGATCCTGAAACAATCATGTAAATGTGAAATACTATTTCAAGGCCTTGAAGGTTTTGGAATTTGTGTTAGGGTTATTGTCATGAAAAAATAAGTAATTTAATTTAATTTTCATGGTTCATCAATTGTTTGTGAACTTATAGTAAAGGGTAAAATGAGCACTTGTCACATCAGTGTGAACGACGCCGATTGGGGTGTTCTCTTGTGTTAAACTTAAAAAAAAACACAATCTTATCGCACTTGGTGTTAAATATGATAATTAATGTGGATTGTTGTACACGTATTTTGGTCATGGAAAATAGAAAATTTGTCATAGAAAAGTCATGGAATGGTATTGGTCTGACGGCTTACGAACCCTGAAATCTCATGCATCCATTAAATATTATTTCTAATCTCAGGTTGACAAATATATGATGAAAATGCAGAGAAAAGACCTGGGCAACCACATGACAGAAATTAAACACTCCAATGGCACTGACCGTTGGCTTGTGGTCAGGAAGACTCTGGATGCTTCGTCAATCTCATTACAGGTATATTGATTATTTTTAGATATCGGAGTACTGCTTTAAATGACCATTACAAAAAGATTGAAGTAAATAAAGACACTCACATTTCCAATTCTAAATCATTGTATCTACCTGAGAAGTTTTACCTACTTACCTCACAACAAAGATCATTAAAACAGTGTTTTTTTCTTTCTGGTATTAGACCTTGTGATGTGGAGGTGTTGTTGTATTTCTGTATTTTATTTGCTTTGACCATTTTAAATTTTTAAACCTTTTGAGTTGGTTCATAGTACAAGTTAATTATGTGAATGAAGCTTCTAAATATGTTCTAGAACAAATCATACAGTCACATGACAATTATATACTTCCAGGCTAAGTCAGGAATTGAAGTGGAGTCGACTGAAATTGCAATGGCATTCCCAATCAACCAGGAAATCAAAGACAGAAAAGGCCATGTAAGTGAAAATATGTATATATATTATGATAGAAAAGTAAAAACAGCAACAATATTGATGTAGATTCAACTATGTTGGTCCCTTAACCTTTCAATTAATTGCACCAATTAGGTTATTTTGATTTAAAACCGGTATGAAAACCCTGGACTAACATATTTTATCAGTTAAAAGTAGAATATTTATCAGATATAATTGAATTGAAAGTGACTAATTATCCGATAATTACAGGTCAGTCTGCAAAAGCAGCCAGTATTTGCGTTCTTGCCTCTCCGAAGTTACGGCTTCAGATTTGTCATCCAAGGTAAGCGATCAAATTTCAATTTTTTGTCACCATTGTGTAAACTTGATTAAGTGGTTTTACTATTTACTGAACTGTATAACTGCTGTATCGTAAAACTGGTGTATTTACATTTCGCAGGTGACTTTGATGTCCCATCTTCAAGAGAAGATGTAGATAAGGACAGTCTGTGGAACCAGTGGCTCAGAACTGAACTGCACACTTTGTTCGCTGATGTCATGGACATATTCAAGGTAAATTCTTTTAATTTCTCATTTTATATCAATCAAACATGTACTCAGGGCTGGACATTAATGCCTGTCCGACTGTCCTGGACATGTAAAAATGCCTGTGGGAAAGCCAGCATCATCACCTGACCTGTCCCATAGACAGGCAGGTCAAAGTCCTTAGTGTCAAGCCCTGCGTTGTACTTGTTTTTTTGGTTGTTTTTTTATTGAAGTTGTAGGAAATATAAAAATCAAGTACTTGGGAGGTTTATTTTTATTTGGTCGAGGTAATCACCACTAATACCAAGGGTTACTTAGCACGATTATAACCTTGAGGAACTTACATCTGTAACTTATCACATCTATCGACTGTTAACTGCGTAGGTTGGAGTATTATCAAAAGTTACTGATTATATACCAGGATAATGATTATTATTATATATAATAATTTAGAGAATATTTAACAGCTTTGCTTTGTTGTAATTATCATTTGTTAAATTTCAGACACACCCTGACTTGAACGGACTTGCAGGACTAGCTTATTTCATGAACTTCATTCCTCTCGAAGATGAGATTCTGGATTTCTTCCGTCCCGTAGCATCCAACATTCTGCAGTACTTGAGGTCAAAACCATGTCTACCTGCTCAGCCAAATGAGAATGGAAGTGAGTCATGTTAAATTTCCTCTTTGTTTTTTACTGTCTGTCTGACAGGTGTAGTTTCGTCTTTAATTTTGATTCTGGATAGTGTAGTTGATATATTGTACATGAATTAAGTTTCACTTTTACAACTGTCAAATTGATGGTTGGGATATTATAAATGACCTTTGCATTTACCAAGTGTTTGGGATTATATACAACAGAATCTATCATTTACTTTAAATGTATAAGAAATTAATTTAATTGTAAGGTTAATTAATGAAGGTTGCAGACACTTTCGGTCATGTTTGGACAACTCTGTTCACCAGAGGAATGGAGTGACTGGTTGGTCACATGACAGACTGTCTTGTGAGAGTTCATCTTTGCAATTAATTGGATTACATACACAGATGTTTCAGCAGCAGTATGAATCAATCTTACTCTAATGAGTTAATTGTGTCACTTAGAATTTTGAGTTGGTCTGCTCTATGGCATGTCTGATCTTTAGTAATTTACCTTATCATCTTTTACAGCAGTTGAATGGAAGCTGCCTTCCCAACTGGTCTTCTGCACTGACCGTTTGTTGCGTGAGGTGATGACCAGTAGTGATCTGCAGCAGCACCTCGGTCTGAGCTACATCCATGAAGAAATGATCAGTGCACTAAATCCGAGTCTTGTTGAAAACCTTGGGATACAGAAACTCAAGAGTCATCATTTGATGGAAGTTGCTAAAGGCATTGCCCACAGTTTATCTCATGAGGACATGATAGGTAAACATCTAAAGTTGTATCATTGTAGGCATCGTACCTGTATGACTAAATCTATCCTTACAGGGACTGCCATTTTTTTGCAGTTAAATAGATTATTATTATGAATTAATTTGATGTTATCAATTATGTAGAGATGATCAGGAAAGTTAGTATTTCAGTGGATTATTATGGCAAAATTATTTAATTTCATGCAATTAATTTTTGTGACACAGTTTGGTCACCTTACCTTTAATGCATTCCTCCATCAAAAGTACTAGATTTGACCATGAGTCTTCTATGACAAGTGTACATTATGTCGTTTTATAAACTTAGTGAAAAATGGTCAAGGAAAATGCTCTTGTTTGTTTAAGATCTCACAGATACAATCACGAGAATAGCGAAACTCCTCGCCTGCGTTTATCGTTTGTCTGATGACCTTCACTCTGAAGATGAACTTCGTCAACACATCATGGAGATGCCGATCATGCCATTGAGCACTGGAGAGTTTGTCTCCCTCTCAAGCACATCGGTGTTCTTTCCTGTTACCGTGGAAACTGGTTTTAGGAGCAACAAGAATTCCGATCAGAATCATGGTAAGTGACAAATATGGGAATTGTTCTGTAGTACTTTTAAGTCACTTGATGACACCTTAAGGCTGGATTATTTAAAGCCTTGGGGTTGGGGGCCCACCTGGTGATTTTTGAAAGGGGGAGGGGAGCAGGGTTCTCCAAAAGAGAAAAAGAGGGTGGGGGGGGGGGGGGGGGGGTCTTCAAAAACAAAAAGCAGGTGGGAGGGGGGCTGTCTGAAAATCTTGAGGTCGACCCCACCTCACACTTATAAATGGAACAGTCCTTAGTGATTAATTGATTGAGTTACTAAATAAAATTTATTGTTGTTTTGCTTGCACGTCAGTTCAACCCACTGATTTTAACAAAAATCAAGGGGAAAATTTTTTTTATGCTTATTATGTTAAAACTAACCTAGAACGAAAACGTGATGCTATATGCTGTGATTTAAAGTTAGTGGTTGCAAATTTAGTTCAACGTCTTGTTGCAGGCTTTGTCGCCCTACAGAAAGACTTGCGCACACTGCACCCCTTGTTGTTCTCGAGTTTGGATGAAGTGGCGAACCTCCAAGTTGGGAAGTTCCTTGAGAAGTTGGGAGCGAAGCTTTTTACTCCAGCGGACGTGGTTCATTATCATATTGTCCCCACCTTCAAAACGGATGCTTGGAAAGTAAGTGATTCTGTAATCATTATACAAATGCAAATAAAGGATTTTTGTTGTAATTTAAGATTCAGAGAGTCAAATCAAAGCTTTGAAAGAAGAGATTTAGCAATCCCAAAGTCACCACTGAAATAACTTAAAACCAGCTAGTGCATGTCAGATCAAATCGTAGTCTGTCCATTGTGATTACAATTGAGACCGCATTAATGACCTCACCACACTTGTTTCTTCTTTGCATATTGTATTAATTTCTGTGTTCTGTGTAATTCAGTTATTATTTGTTATTCTGGCTAAAATAAAGATACTTTGACGTAAGATCCATCAGGCGAAACATTTTTCGGTTGTGTAGCTGTTATGCATAAAATGTGTTTTAAATCTGTCGGCATATTTATTATCTGATGAGGGTGGTCATGATCAGTGGCGTATTTAGGAATTTGTTAAGGTGGGGGCCACTGACAAGCAAAATCCAGGAATCAATAATAGGGAGCCCGGAGAACGCGGAAAATACGGATCGCGCCATGAGCGCTTTCTGTAAACTGCATTTTTTGCATTTGGATACAATCTGAAAAAATGTTTTAAAAAAGAAAAGTAGAGAAATATGCATAGATCTACATACATTTTAGACCATCAGTTTTGTCAAAATTGCATGAAATTGTTTAAATTTTGGCCAGATTCCCCTAAATATGCCACTGATCTTGATGGTGAAATTATTTTGCAATATTAAGATAGCAATCACTGAGCTAATTCACTGAACAACGCCTGATGTAGTTTCTTTCATTTGTCCGCCAGGAAAAGTCAGAAGACTTGCTTGTCGATTACCTGTTGTACATGAAAGAAGCCTTGGAACACCAGCCATCTTTGATGAACATGGAAGATTTGAAGTCAATTGTTGTGGTTAAAACCAACAAGGGTTCTCTCCGACCAAGTGATCAACGAATTCATTTCTCATCTGCATATGCTGTGGCCATAGATTTGCCTAGCACATTCCCAAGTGAGTTTTATATTCAGTTATATTCTCCAGAAAGCTATTTATTTATTGATTGGACTTTTGATATCAGATATGCAAATCAACTTTTTTGTAGCGAATATATTTGTAATATGGACTGCTTGAACGTTTCTCTCTATAGGATGCGATTGGACAGTGATTGATAACTGTTACTTGCAACGTATCCATCAAACAGCCACTGCAGTAAAAAGCTGGATGACGTTCTTTATGAAACTTGGTGTTCATACAAGCCTTGCCGTGCAGAACAGAACAGTCGTTATGCAGCCAGAGGATTGGGTGAGTGGACCAATGATAATCACGAGTAATACTCACGGGGGACTTTAATATCTTCTGCAGCACTGGTCATTGAGAAATTGTGTTACATGTTGGGGATTTACATATCATTTCTAGATCTCATGTACAACTCCTAACAGCAAATGATTGCTCCCAATAAAGCAGTATTATAAAATCAACTTTTACTGTAATCTTGATCTAATTCTTTTCTTACAGGATACCTCTCCCTGGGCTGCATACAAGGATCTGCTCCCAGACAGCACTGCTACATATCAGATTAAGGACGCTGCATGTGAAGAGTTCAGGATGATTGTCGACAGCGAAGCCTCTCAGCTTGAACCGATTGTGAAACATCGCAGAATGTGCTGCTTGTTCAAGATGCTGGATGATAGCTGGGATGATTATCAGGTAAGGAAAAAGGCAAATTTGAAATTCTGTGAACTGTAAGATCTAAAAGCTTACATTTCCCCATCAGGTACTGTTGACAATGCCGATCTGTTAAAAATTATGTGATATCCTAATTTAGTAGTGACTGCAGGTACGAACAAGATTGCCAGTATTTTGGTAATTGTGTTAAACTTGATATTAAATCATCCTTGATTAAAAGCAAAGTGACCTTAATATGAAGTTTTGATATATTTATATTGGTGATGGCAAGTACATGAATTGACTAGGGCTTTATGTTCTTAGTTGAAAAGTATTTTTATTAGCGAGGAGGTCTTAAAATGAAGAGTATATTAGGGATAAATTACATATTCCAAATAAATTGTGTCTTAAACCCTATTGTAATATTACAGCATTTCACAATGGCTGTACTAGAGGACTCGCATGGCAACGAAGTGCGTCAGATCCCATCGTCCTTTGGTATCCAATTAGAGAGTTTACCGTGGGTCCCGGCGTTTAAGGAATACATCGTTGAGGATGATGAAGGAAGATGTACCACATTCAGAGAAACTTTCTTAAGCAAAGGGTCCGATTTGTTCGTGTCAATCCTGGATATTCGCAATCTGCTTGCTCATCACGTTCCGTACTTCAGTGCGCCTGCCCGGTCCCCGAGTCTTCTACTGAAGTTCCTGAAAGTGCGGCAGAGCATCGATGTGGAGTTCATGAAAGAGAAATTCAAGGTACTCTTAAACTACTTGAAAATAGGTTAGACGTCAATGTTATTAAGAAATAGCATGTTGATCCAATTGAATCCAGTTCATTAAATTTTATCTTACTGGTACATGTTGATTTTCCATCTATTGGGAATTATAAACAAATTAATATAGTTCAGAATCTATAGATGTGTCATTTAGAGTCTATAGTATAGTTGATGTGTAGTGTAGAGTGTAAACATATATAGATATTGCCTTGAGCTGAGAGTTATTTGTAGATCGGTTATTTTCATGCTTCTGTTGTTACTAAGCTTTACTATAGCTGTTTTCTTTTGATGTCTGTTCTAGGACTGGGCCACGGAACAAAGCGAACAGCCATGCAATGAAGACAACCGGAAATACTTGTTGACAAGTTTATCTCACATTAAGATGGTGTACCGTTACCTCCAAGACAATCTGCCACCGAAGCAGCTCCAAGATTTGTTGCTCGACATGCCATTTGTGTTCCTACCAAAGGCTCAGCTGAGCTTAGGTTTGTATATCATTGAGAAAAGTGTATTATGTATACTTGATTACTGGCAAGCGACAAGAATATGTCGCACTGTCTAGCTGTCTGTCTGTCTGTCTACAGGGACCTGTAATGTAATGTATGTTAATTTAATTTACATTTTGTGCAAGTTCTCAATTTTCAACTGGTTGTATGAACCCTCCATTACCTAATACCCTCAGTTACTTCACAATGCCGGAGTTGAAGAACGTTTGATTTTTCTAGAACTTTTTTGTATCATGCAATGTGTTGTCTGTGGTTTGGTGTGCCATAAAAATTTTGCGTGTGACTTTCAGGTTCCATGCAGGACGTTGTGGTCGCAGGAAGACTCCTTCGCCGACAGGAAGTGAGATGGCGAGATCCGACGGGTCTTTTTCAAAAATACACCGAAAGTCTTGAAAATGCAAATCTCCCCTCCGCCAACAAAACCAGTATTCACCAGTTGTATCCTGATTTACAAGTAAGTCCTGTGAAATAAAAATTTCATCTCCATTTGCCAGGTACCCTTGTAATGCTTTTTTTTGGGGGGGGGGGGGGACCTTTTTTGGACAAAAATAATATAAGACCAGCAGCACTTATAGGGTCCATATTTTATTTAGTTACAAAAGCACAGGGATGCAATTTTTCTGATTTTTGCCCGAAATCAACGCCTATGATCTGTATGAATTAAGAGAGAAAAAAAATGATTAGGCCTAGAGGAGGAGGGAGTCGTTCAAATGCTGAAGGTTAAACCTTAAGTTTCAGTCGTTTTTATTCTGATCAGCACGAAAATCCCTGAATAGTGTTAGAAAGGCTATAAATCTTCGTAAGCAGTTCTAAACTCCAAGCATTTGATGTTATTTTAGCAATAATCATAATGTGAATCTCGGAAGTCCGTGTATGTTATTGTTTAATAAGCCTCAAATGCGATGTAATGGTTATTTTACTTTCCAGGAGTTTTTCCTTCGATCTGGCCGAGTTGAAGAGGAGCCTGAAGTTGAGGATTATGTTGCACTTTTGAAGCATTTATGCAGCAGTTATCCTGTGTCACAAGTTCTCCCTGATGTCCATCAAATATTCTCCACTCTCGGTGCAATGCTGCGTCTTGCTGTCACAGATCCTGACCAAAATATAACAGTTGTCAGAATCAATAGTGCGAAGTATGTATTGGTGTCTGTTCTTTTCATGTGACTCACACTTATATCTATTTTTTAATGCATAACTCTATGTAGATAAATTGGAAGTTTACTATCTAAGTGTGAATGAACTTTCCGGAATCTTCTTGATATCTTGAATGTGTATTTGTCCATGAAAAAAATACCTGAAACGTGGTGAGTTTTTGATCCTGCCAAGGATGTAATTTGTTTGAAACTCAGTTGAGTGATAATAGACAATAAACTCAGATTAACGTTTACATTCTGTAAAATTGTAGTGTTTGTCATAATAATAAATGTATGGACCTCATGCTTTTCCAGAGCCAAACTGAGGTCAGAAGCTATAATTCCTGTGAAGGATAAGAAATGGGTAAAACTTGACGACACTCCAATGATCGCAGATGATCGTCAGTTAGAACGGATGTTTGCTGGGCGAGGCGAGAAGGGAGTGTACTTCGTTGAAACAACACGGCGAGTTGCTCAGACCCAGATTGGAACCAGGTTTAGGATGCCTCAAAAGCCAAAAGGTTGGTCTGTAATGAGTTTATTTAAAGCAGAGTAAGAGACATTGCAGTGTTGCAAATTACTGTATGGCCCGTACTAAGCGATTTCAAAATACATTTGTACCTTTGTCTTGCAAATACCTGAATGCATCTGCTGAATGCATCTGCTCATGTGTACACACAAGAATTTCACAGTGCCAAATAAAAGTGTGTTATGTTATTTTTACATCGTAACTTTAATGTTTCTGCTCTTTATTTTAACCAGAAATAGCGGAACAGGAAGAGACGATGATCGAGTTTCTTGAAGCTTTTGGCGTAAAGAAGTTGAGTGATTGCATAAACATCACTTATAGCCCAACGATGTTTTTTCCCTGCCCCGAATTGCAACAATATGTGCGAGGTGTGGTGCCTTACATCCAGCGTGATTTGCTCACTGAGTATCCTCTCGTTTACGAACAAGTGAAAGCACAAGGATTGGCTGAGCATCTGCCCAAGACTGTGTTTGGTCGGGTAAGACTATTTTTATATAATATATATCAGTGTATATATTGCTTAGCAAATCTTACATGCATGTTTTGAAGTGTGATAAACAATATTGAAACATTCAAAAGGCATGTCTTTCTGGACAGTTACTTTTGGATAAATAGTGGATTGTGTCACACTTTTTTTATAACGCTCTGGGCTTCCAACCAATGGGTCACGGGTCCAATTTCCGATCAGGCCGAAGATGGATGGCTGTTTCATCCATCATCTCCTTGCCATGGTCCCTGTCTATCCTAATTAGCCCATCCGGTGCAGAAATACAGGACATAAAGCCCTACTCTACCCACCACCACCAGGATCCCACTTTCTTAATGTTCTAGCACAGAAAATGTAAAGTTTGAGAGGCCAAGCAATAAATGGCCCTCCAATCAGCGACCCTGCACGGTCTTTCGGGGACTCCCTGACAACTTTAAAATTGTCTAATAAACCGGTATGAGTCTGAAAAGGTTGGTCTTGTTTCTTTCCAGGTTCATAACTTGGAGGTTGTTTATTCTCTTAAACATCTTCCTGATGAAGTCGCAAAAACAACTGCAAATTGTCGGTTCACAGACTGCAATGAATTCTACGTATTGGAAGCTCATGTAGAGAATTACAGTGAAATCAATGGAGAGTTATCTCGCTACTTCAGCTGTGGGGACAACAATGCCCGACAAGAAATAAGGTAAGAAAGTGTTTAATTACTAGTAGCCTCTAAGGTTCACCTCCGTGTATTCCTTTTCATAAGATCGCTCATGGTATGAGAAATAGTTTATTATCATGCAGCTGGATGGCCTAATGGTTAAGGCATCTGCCTATTCCATATTGGTCAGCTCTGCTGAAGGTCGTGTGTTTGACTCCTGGCTTGCACACTCTCATGAGCTTCATCCCAGCTGGATGTCGATCGCATTAGACGTTAAATTGGAGGTGCCTTGTACTTGGTGTCAATGCTGAGGCAAGTAAAAGACCCACCCCATGGGGTAAGCCTTATCATCTCATCATTACATCTGCCTCTGGCAGCTGGTCATATAAGCTTGACTAGGCTTAAACCAAGTAGCATTGAGACATTGATTGTATGGGAAGTGCAGCCCTCTAAGGTAAGTTCTTGCCGCTATCGAGGGTTGATTGATGAGGTGTGTGAGAGAGAGAGGAGGCCACCCATGTTACACATTTACCCCATGAGTAGGATCTTTTACTTGCCTCAGCATAGACACTGAGTACAAGGGACCATCAATTTAACGTCTCATCCAAACGACATTGATATTAATAATGGTAGATTAATAATGGTAGCCTTGTGTTAGCAAAGTTGTTAACAACAGTGTCTTTTATGTCTTCTCCCCATTTAGTGATTGTGCATTTATAAATTTGCCATATTCTGCTACTGACCTTTTAATTTGCTTGCTCGATAGAACCTTACTGATGGAAATCCTGCCGCTGGTACAAAATCAACTGTCACATGATTTGGAGGCTTTGCTGAGGAGGAATGACATCACTGCCCTACCTGAGGGAGAAGAACCATGGTATATTCCTGAGCCTGTTTTCTTGCAACCTGAACCAGGTGAGAGACATATTGTAGTGTAATAATTTACCACCAGAGGTCTTATTGTATAGTACTTAGTTCCAGTAAATTCCTCTATGGCATTGTTATTATGATGTCACTATTATGTTATTACAATTATGGTAATCACAAAAAGTAGGCCATAAAGTAACATTATTTTTCTGTTATTACCAATAGTTGTTATGGGCGGCATGTCAGCTAGCCTCTTCTGGTAAAACTAAAACTGTTTCAATGCATACAAAAATAGGAAATCAGATCCTTTACAATTTCTGTGTTAATTAATATTATTAACTTATCTGTTATCTGCACACAATCAAACAGAACAAGAATATGACTCGGCAATGGAAACGGGAGAGGGAGATGCCGATGAATTGCTCGTTAGATTACAACCGAAGCGTGGCGACACTGGAGGAGGTGTTCCCTCTTGGCCTCCCAGATCTGGCCAACTGGATCCTAAAGTTGTCGCTGGACAATCGAGTGAGTGGGATACTGACATTTTGTTCTGGATAAAGCTAGGTTTGAATGTTAAGGTGACATGTAATCATGATAATTGACCTAAATTTGGAAAGGTAGCTTCCAATATTAGTGAACACTAGTAATCTGCATTCCTGTCAGGCAGTTGCTTTGCATTTGCACTTCATATGATTTCACTATCGTCCCTTTGAATTGAATGCTGTGTTTGTGATGTATTTATTTTGCCTGCTTTTTTAACCTGGTAATAGTCAAACCTAATACAATTAATGATTAAAGAAGGTGTCCAGTTGAAGCAGGGTTTGAAAGTTGTTAAATATAGATTCTTCTATAAGGTTATATATCATGTTTTACGTTCATTGCATGAAAGGTTCGGGACGACCACCTATCTGGCCACCTCCTGCCCCACCCAACGAACCTTCTCATACCTATGACCTCTCTCATGTACGACCTGCACGAGATGACCTTTTGCAAATGAGGCAAGATGCTGAGAACAAGGATCCTAATGCCCCTAAAGAAGTTGTTGCAGGAGCCACTCCGTTGCATGAGCCATCTGCTCATTCAGGTATGTTACCCCGAAGCCTGTCAGCTAGTGGAGAGTATGTCGCATGCATTAACATCTTAAAGTTCAATGTCGTGACCCACATGCAAAGTGGTCAATCCATCTGGGTGTTGCCTTGGCTGACCACTTTCTACAGTTTCAATAAAACTCTCGTAACAAACAATTGATCAAGCTGTATTGTGGTCAAGATGGCGGATACAGTGTCGATCACGTAATTGGATGTTTTCTCATAAAATAATGCATCCATACATGGCTGAACTGGGATGTGTTAAATTATTGTTTTATACAACTAGGTTCGTCATCCATAAGTGGTCCCACACATGGTGCACATGGACCTCCTCGAGAGCACCATCACCCAATGTCATCATCGTCTGACCATCATTCATCAAATCATTCTGATCCTCATCGGACATCTCATGGTCAAGACAATGTTGGAGGGGCAGTTTATTCAGGAGGGGTGCCGTTCACAAGAGCTGATGGGTCAAAAACAGAAGTTGGTAGAAAAAGACTTAGAGTGGAGAGTGAAGGTGGATTCGATCCAAATACTAATCAGCTGAATAAGTCCACATTTGAACAGAGTGGCATATGGTTCGGTAAGCAGATTTAACTTCAGTCGAACAATTAGTTTCAAAAGCTTGCTTCATTATATTTATCACTTGTAGCAGCTTTTGGCGTCATGGCTGTAGCGTCAATACATTTGGTGGAAATGATTAATATTATCCCATAAGGAGGGATAAGAATAATATTACAGTGCCATAAAGTGGGCTTAAAGCATATTAATGGCCTAGTCATCATCAACCCAGGTCTGCCTCTACAATGTATATTTTAAGCTGGCCAAACATCACACAAATCAGGCGCTGCGTTCACTAACTTTATTTTGCATGGCGACATGTCATTTCAGATAGATCTATCGCTGTGTTGCCAGTATAAATACTGTTTATGTCATGACATTCAATATTTTAATATAAAATCCAGATCCACCGATATGGAAAGGAGATGGCGAGATACCCTATGAAGAAGTTGGCAAAGGAGAAGGGCTCAAATACAATGATCTGCCAGACCTACCTGAACAACCAGATTCAGTGAGGATTGGTCGTTGGGGAGAGACCATTGTGTATGAGTATCTCAAGTCCCGCTTTGGAGAAGATTCAAATGTGCTGGTAAGTTGAATCAGTAATAAAGAGTAGGATAACCTAATAGGTCTATATATATTGATACTGACAGGACTGTTTTGTCAAACTATAAATAACCTGTATGGAAGTGGGAGAGGACCTTCCTTCGAAGAGAGGCCCACCTTGTAATAACAAGTGTTATGTGACATATTTGTGACATATTTGATTGTGATGCAATCTTTACACATAATTGATTTTACCGAAAGTTTCCCATTTTAATGTGGGCTTAATTTCCCAGTTTTTTATTTTCTCAAATGAAAATTAACAAAATTATAGTTTATAGCGACAAAGTTTTATCAAGAAGTGAAAATAGTTTGCCCGAAAAGGATAGATTTTATTGTTTCACTTGAAGGTAGAGCTCATCATTTATAATGCTGAACTTAAGTCAAATTAAACTGATGTATACATTATTTATGTGTATTTGTCTTTCAGATTCGTTGGACAAACGAACAAAGAGAAACGGGATCGCCGTATGATATGGAATTACACTTCTATGATGAAGAAACGCAGACAACAAACACCATCTACATCGAAGTTAAGGCTACTTTGTTTGACAAAAAGGCTGGCATCCAGATCTCGGCCAATGAGGTCAAGTTTGCACTGGATCTCAAGGAGAATTATCACCTTTATAGAGTATTTAATGCGGGAAACACACAAACTGTACGCTTAACCAAATTAGAAAACTTGGCAGATCACCTCAATGACGGTATTGTCAAATTATTCATGGTTGTTTAGTCATTTTGTATCTCCAGAGTTTAGCACTGCAGATGTATATAATATTTTAGACTTCTTTTGCATTTTGTAATATGAATTGAGATCTCATGAATGTGTAATATCTTCTTTGATTTATGTGAATTTTATTAATGTTTTGTATGCATATCAATGTATATTTTCTCACATTTATATATCAGTATATATATTTTCCTCTCACATTTTTATCCAATTGATCTTTTAAAAGATCATTAGTGCAGTTTCCATGTGTATTGTCTGTTTTCAGTGTGTTGTTTGATGTATCTAACTGAATTCAATCTCTGTAGGATACTTGTTAGCTCTTGTTAATAGTGTCGTTGAAAAACTAAAATTTCAATGTTTAAATTTTTTACGCAGTGTTCTAACATAATTATGAAATACTGAGACTGTAATATCATTGTTATCTGATGTACATGTACGCATAAACTTCTTAACATTGTTTAGTGCACGCCTGAGATTTTTTTATTGAGATATATATAACAAATAAAATAACTATCCAAATTATAGCATGTTGTGGTATTTTGCACGCAAAATAAAATTGTACGCTTTTTTAAGGCTAAATGGTTTGACAAGAGTTTCTGGTTGATGTCACAACCACAAGGTGACAGAAAATGTCAGTCCCATAAATGAAGAATGAAAGAATAGTGCCGATATTGATTTATTTCTGAAGTCGTTTATGATTTTTTACTGGTGCTGCCTCTGGCGGATAATTTCCGAAGTTGCGTCTAGCTGGGCTGCATTCCCGGGCTATGTTCGCAAATTTGACAGGTGATGAACTTGTGGATTCACCTCTAAATACCAGCAAAATATGGCATAATTCAAGCACAGGAAGCTCATAAGACCTATTTTGAGAGGAGAGAAGATAACAACTAGACAATGGAGAAGACGACAGACCCGCAATTTGCTCTCCTGTAAGTTGGGGTCAAATGTTGAAATGAGGCAAACCTTGAATGAAGTTGAATCATGACATAATGTCATAAAATCTAGTACTCCCAAAATTCAACTGATGCAGTGATGGATGGAGCACTCCAGCACAGTACCTTTCCTGGGTGTGATGGAATTGATAGTTCAGCTTTTTTCAGTAATACTACCACTTGTTAAGTAATATGACAAGCAGGGGCGTCGATTTCTCTAGACGGGTGGGGGGATCGACGTCTGTGCAAAGAGGTTTAATTAAACGGGATTAAACCTCTTTGGGGTGTCATTGTCAAGTGGCCGTAGTTAAAGCGCGGATACTGGCCAAGAGTGGCAAGAGGTAAAAAAAATGGTGGATCATTGATGCCAAACTATAAACTGTTACTGATATGTGAGGGGAGGGGGATGATTGCATGCATCCCCACCTTCCCAAAAAGTAGGGGGTATATATATGTCCCTCACACCCCCGATGATAAGTATCAGCTGAGTATCTTTCTGTAATAGTGATGGTATGAGTGAATGGTTTGCAGTGTTTTAATCAGGATATTTTAAGTGCATAGTCAGCGACAGCTGGTCAGTGGTACATGTAGTATACAATCGATCACAGGCGCCCTTCAGCAGAGGCTGGCGTGGCAAGACATAGAAAAAACAATGGAGTTCTTGCAGACAGAATCTTGGTCATAAGTGGCGCCAACTACGTCCGCGTTGCTCTAATTCAGGCCCGCGACCGTTTGCAGCCAGTCAGTGTCTTAATCATACTAATAGGCCTCAGGGTTATAGTTAATAAACCTCGTGGGTGCCTCTGCTGCTGCTCTGAATGACCTACATTGTGTCCACATGACTTGCGATCGTAGTATTTTGTCGATTTAAAACAGTAGGAAATATTGTTTACTTGGTGTTATCGTGAGAGCATCGAGCCTTTAAATGAGGCCAAGTCAACTTGCTCAGTGCATGAGAGCGGTATACCTTCTTATTATGACTTGACAACAGCAATGATGCCTGTGACGTGATGTATAGCTCATCTATAAACAACATCACCGTCATCCAGTCTTTAAAATTCATTGTCCAAAGGTTTAGTTTTACATGTGTGAATTCGTTTATCTATATATATGCCGTTTTTCTGATTTCAGAGAACAAACCGATCAAGAGTCGGAAATTGTGTATCAGACAGAAGCCGTGTCTCAGATTGGGACAGTAGTGAGCACTGGAGATAATGTACAGACAATGTATGCGTTAACTCCTGCTACAATTCAAGATGAAAGTGGTGGACTGCGGCAGGTGAGGCTTGGCGTTTGATATATATATAATGTTTTATTGACGTTTTGGAATCATGGTTAGATACATTCGTCATGCACAATAAACAAATACTACAAATTGAACAACTACAATTTTAACAATACATGCAATTTTAAGTATTAGAACAATACTGGTTGTAAAATAATAGCATAACATAAAATATATACATAATCAGAAAATTGATATACATTAATTGAATAAGTAACTATGTGATTGAGTAATAGTTTCTGGTCCCAGTTAATCGAGGTAATAATAGTACAACAAAATGTCACAGTAATGTTAGGAAGCTCATTTTTATTATTTTATTTATTCATTTTTTTATTTTTTATTATTTTTTTTTAAATCAACTGTTAAACTTTATTAAGGAAATCACCTAGTGCATGTATCAGTTTAGGTTTTTAGCATGATAATATGGCTTTAAATTGTTCTGTTCTACCTTAGATGAAAAAATGCTAAGAACTCCTCTAGTTCATTCGGTGTGGACTTCAGTGTGGAGAAGTTTCAGTAGTTCTTAAGTTAAAAGTATGCCGGTCAGCTCTTACAGGGGTTCCTGGTTTAATGCCTTTATATGTTGAGTGTCTATTCTGAGGCAAGCGTATGATGCAACTCATTGCATTGATTCTGTTGATCTGACTTAGTACCCAGAATTCATCATTTAACTGGTTCTAGACTAAATTCACTGTCGAGGGGCCACCATAAAAATGGTCAAAATTAGGATGCTACACTTCATGCTGGATTTAGTAGTTACTGGTAGTGCTGACTTGGTACATTACAATACAAATAAAACAATACAAAGACAACTAACTTATCATTGATTTTATAACTTTTATTTCCAGGTTTATGTCACTCTGGATAATCCCGAGGCCCTCGGCAGTCTTGCTGAACACCTCGGAGAGATCAATTCATCGCAACTGGTCACTCTTACGATGCAAGTTCCACCTCAAGTGTCATCACAGCTGAATTTAGCAGGAGGTCAAGTGTTACTACAGCAACAAGAAGCTGTCGCTGATACCCCGCTGAATAATCAAGTCTCTGTTGCATTCGCTGATGAAGAAACACCAAAAGATGATCTGGTGGTCGAGAAGACTTTGTCTGCCTTTCCTACTGAGGTAAGCATTATATGATCATGATAAGCATGTGTTTATTCAGAAAAACAAGATTGATTATAAATGCAATTTAATACAGATGTCTAACCAATATATTTGTAGACTCAGTACAGTCATGTTGTCGTTGAAGGATGTATTAGGGACCATTGGAAATTAATATAGTTCTCTGATCAATATGATTTTGTTATATCGAGGCACTGATTACCTAACATTATAGCAAAACAAACGAATGTTAAAAGCCAACTGCTGTGTCATAGATAACTTTAACTTGCATACAGGCCAATTAGTTCCATTTTATCCAGATTTCCATTGAGTATAAGATCATAATGAGCAAGTTGACTATTAAACAAAATAGGCTAAAGTTTATTTTCTGTATTTTTCAGATATTTTCTCAAGCAAGAGCAACATTGAGTGAGAACCTGTTGGAATGGATAGAAAGCAGTAAAGAGCTTATATTCCAAGAAATAAGGAAAGAGTGTTCGCTTGACATTGAAGATGATGGTTCATTGATATCTCTAGTTGGAAGTCTAAAACAGCTTTTGAATGCTGAGTACAAACTGTTGCAACATTTACCAAGCATAAGTCATAATGTCATAAAAACAAGCTGTCGTGATGCTGCTTGTCAAACGGATAAAGTTTACACTGAAAGCAGGTCTGTGGATTGTTCTATTCTTCGACCGCAGTATTCTAGAGCTGGCCGAGAGGTGAAGAAGAAGTATTTTGACCTGCCAGACGATTACAGAATGTTTGATGTTAAAACTGCATCAGACAAGCCCAAGTCTCGTCTCATTAAGAAAACTAATAACGCCAAAATAAAACCAAAGAGGTCTACTAAAGCTGTGGAGCAAAAACAAACCTCACCAATAAAACTGCCGGACAATGCTGTAGAAAGCATAGAGACAGTAGCACAATCTGACGAAGACCATCAACAAGATCAAGGCTCTCGTGAAGATGAATTGGTGAAAGATATGCAACCACCACCCCAACTTATTGAAAAGGAGATTACACACATTGATCCAATAACTGAAGAAGATGCTGAGAAAAACCTAGAAAGTGAAAGAGATCCTGAAACGACCATGGAGCAAGTTACGGTTGCTAGCGAAGTGGTTGAAGATGAACTACAGCGAGCCATGGTCGAAGGCTTCTTGACGATGTACACCATGAAGTCCAATGGAGAAATGCTGGTGCCAGTCGGGGAGAGGGATATTGATATTTTACAGGAAGCCACTAATAATGGTGAGTGCTATGTTTATTGTTTTGCATTAATGAATTACAGGATATTTTAAGTGCATCTTACTAAACTGTGTGACACATCTTAGAATAATGTTTGAAAATTTTACTGAGGGACAAGTCAGACAGCGCTTGTACAACATTTCTGATTGTTTAGTCATATGAGGTGACAATGCCGATGTCAAGCAGTAAATTTTAAGTTCTGTGTGTATGAAGTAGAAGTTCATATTGGATCCCGGTTATAATGTAGTGTCCCAATCCAGTTGATGGTAAGATGAATAATGGTGTGTTCATTGTAACTGTTTTATTTTTCTTTAATGTTTCAGACACTACAGAACAGAATGTTGCACCAACACCCAAAAAGAAGAAAGATTATGAGAAACTAGCTCCATACAAGTACTTCTGTCAGAAATGTTCGTTCAAAACAAAAAGAGAGAGCCATTTTTTGAAACACGTTGAACTACATAACAAACACCCTGTGTACAGATGTGACAAGTGCGATTTTGCTACTTTGACATTCACTCACTTGAGAAAGCATGAGGTCGTGCACAGTAGCAAGTTATTTCGGTGTAATCTTTGTCCTTACACTACTGTCAATAACAAACTCCTACTTAAACATCACAGATATAAGCATTCTGAGAAGGCGTCATCCAACAAGAAAGTGCCCAACAAGGTTTACCAATGTTCTCATTGTGATTACAAAACGACATTGCAGCTTAGGTTTACACGACACTTTCGGAGACACGCTGTAGTCACAGAGACTGGAAATGAGTCATCAACGACTGTTTATAAATGTGACAAGTGCACCTACAAAACACGCCGCAAAGAGCATTACAGACGACATGTAGATAATGTGCACAGCAACAAACGACCCCATTTATGTGATTTTTGTGGTAAATCTTTCAACAGGACAGACAACCTACAAACTCACAAACAAATCCATATGGATAAAAGCAATCGAGCCTATCCTTACTACTGTAACATCTGTGATAGAACTTTCAGAACTAAGGTAAGTTGGAAGGAGTGAAAAAAATGTATTTGGTTGTACTTCATAGTGTATATTAATGACGAAGTTTTAATCGCTGTTGAAGATATCTCAGTATGTAACTGTAGGTCCATAAACCGTCCATTGTCTGCCAATTAAATATTCTAACCTTGGCATCATATATGCCTGCACTTAAATTTTCTAGATTATCTTATTTATTATGAATGCTAAAAATACATTAGACTTCAATATTGTATTTCCAGGGTCATTTGAAAGAACATGCAGTGAAACACAGCATTGAGAGGCAGTACCTTTGTGAGATATGTGGAGCATCATTCAAGACCAGAGCAGTGCAACGAAAGCACGTACAGACTATCCACTTGAATGCAGGAGCATTTTCTTGTTCGCAGTGTTCTAAGGTTTTTAGCACAAAACATGCAATGAAACGTCACATGAAAACCCACGATACCCCTGGCATGCAAGCTTTGCAAAACGGCATGACCGAAGTGTTGACCGCAGCCAGTACGCAAGTTATACATGATCTAGGAGATTTCACAGGGCAAACGGTGACTGTAATTGCTCCTTCGACAGATCACATTGCAGCTGACACAATTGACGCTACTGCCAAAATTGAGACATTTGAACAGTCGGAGACATTTGAACAGGCGCCAGAAGGAGCCACTAGTTACGTTGCACAAGGTACTGATGGGACAACCACAATACTTTATCTTGCACCAATTCAATAAACAATCCAATCAGACTTGTGATTTTTTTTCCACATGACATTAAATATATATATTGTGATAATGTGCTATCATCAGCGATCTTTGCTGGATGTTATATATTATAAATGATATTCATTTGTCGGTCTGAGTTTTTTCTTTATGATAGTGTAATATATATATGTCTTATTGACATTTTAAATATCATCATTGATACATATGTTGTGATGTTATAAGAGTACAATTATGAAGTGTGCATATTTAGACAAAATACAATTTGTAGTCTACAATCTGAAAGCTAGAAGTGTCCCAGCGCCATAGACCTATGTTACTCACTAGCACCAATCAGTCGTTGTCTAGTTGCTATAGCACATTTCGTACATTAAAGAAAGAAATATAAAAATAGTAAAGAAAAAAGCATATCTAATATAATGTCGACAAGATGAAAACGAATTAAATACGCACAGGACCAAACCTTTACTGAGTGAGATATAGCATTTGTTCAGTGGCATTAAGTGCTGTGGAATGAATTCAAGTGGTCACTTAGAACGAATTCGATATAGAAAATCTTGTGACGGTGTAACTTGGCGCACGCGTCCCAAGGCAGGATACACTTGCAGCTCCTTGCTCTATACTATATATTATTGATTGGCACTAATAGCTCGTTAAACTAATTAGTCCAAATACGGGATCTTACATTAGGCGACCGAAGTCTTATCAAAAGTATGACAATTCTGAACACGGCCAAAAGCCTAATCTGTCAGAAATTCTTTCTTTTATTTATCTGTCTATATATACTGCTGATTTGGCATCAAATTCAATTTAGATATGTTTCAACTCAGTATGTAATTGTTGAGTCTGGTTTAATCTTTTGTGTTTTTCAGAAATTTTTCTAGTCTTTCCATTATAGGTCACTAGATTCTGATTGCAGTAATTAACTAGAATACTAGGAGAAATAAATTTCAAACCTTTAATCTATTTAAAATTCACACAATTGTCAAACATAGCATAAAAAGACATATGATTACACATACTAAACAAAAAGCAAATTCACATACCTTAACCAAATGTGCACATCATTCCTTGGTCATACACTTGTCGTATAACCTGACAAATCTATTCTAATGATTTAACTTCTATATCTACTATAATCTCTCTCTTCCAACTTGATAGCACAGCTCCTTCCAGCTGGCTGCTCTATGCTCAATCTCTCTTTGGATCCCTCTCAATGCTCTCTCTCTCTCTCTCTTCTCTCTCTGTCTGACTAACCCCAGCCCCTTACCTTGATTATATACCCACTACCTGTTCCCCCCCCCCCCCCTCTCAACTTCGTGCTAGAGGTAGGCCTGCAGGAGATATGCTTTCTCAATGTAGCTGCAGTTATGTAGGTTTGGGTCTGTTCTAAGTTTTACCCTCTGTGAATTACTGACCAAAGAATGTGTGCTTATACTCCAACAAGTTAACTAGTAATTCTACAACAATCAATTCAAATTTGTTATAGATTATCAGGTGTACATTAGTAAATCATCAAAAATCATTTTTCCCTGCATATGGGAGATATACATTAATATTACAGCAAAGCCCCTACAGTGGATGTGTACAATAATACATATATTAAGACAATAAAATACATTAATAAATGGGAGATGTCTGATATCTCATAAATCCTCACAAGTGTCATCTTCATCAAACTTCAAACATTAGGTACTATTACATATCTTATAATCCTCCTACTAATTATTACATAACTAATACATTCACATATATTACATACAAAAAGGACTATATACTACTGTATTTGCATTAATGAACTTTAAGACGAATCACTCAAACATTAAAATAAGTGGCATAGTTGGGTCAATGGCAAGATGTCAATTAAATTCTAGATATTATTAGGTTCTGGAGGTCGTAGGATGCACTTCCTGTCATCATACGATAATATGTTATACATGATGCAATTTAATTTCAGTGTCAGATGGTTAATTATTTGCTGTTATATTATACTATAACATGTAATTTGATATTTTAAGAGGTTGTATGAACTACATGAAAATTATGTTACAAAATGAATTGTTTTTTATTTATGGTCATGTGCAGGACCACGCATTAAATGAACATCAATACTGAATTAATTGTTGATTAATGTCATTGAGATGAAAACAAGTAGAATTGAATGCGCACAGGATCAAACCTTTTCTCAGTGAGATATAGCATTTGATCAGAAGCATTCAGTGGAAGGAATTTTAAGCGGTCATCCCAAGGCAGGATCCACTTACAGCTTGCCCTTAAAGAATGTGAGGAGTGTCAAGTAATAAACGCTAGGGGGCCTGGGGAGCTATTAAATTAAAGTGGTTGTACTCTTTTCCGTTTACTCCAGCAAGTGGAAAGAATGGGGCTGAGTAAATTGCTCTTGTCACTCAAGTAACCCATGTAACAATCGAATATGCTCTTGGTACCATAATGAAACCCCCCAACTCAGTGCAAGTCAGAATATGGAGGAGTGGAGGCCCTGCATGCAGCTAAAACTCCTTTTCTGAACCAGTCATAACAAAACAAGAAAAAAGTTGCAAAGTAGCCGTCCAGCTAGCATGCTATACATTTCAACACATAATAGTTATTTCTCTTGAATATAGATCCTGCTGGAGGGCGCCTGTGGTGCATTTCTGAAACTAGTGGCGACATCTTGTGTTTTTATTCATGTGCGTAATCATTCAACACAGAACGGCTAGAATTGATGCATTATCGCTCACCAGATGATGGGAGTTGTGATTTAGTTTTATGTAAGTATAGGCCTACTTGCAGACTGCAGGTGCATGATCATGCTACTTATTAAATTATTCATTCAGCGCTCAATTTCGTACGTCGTTTTATCATGCCTAATATTGCATGATCGATCAAACTTGACGAAAGTCATTGTTGCCAATATTGCCGCTTCATGCTTCACAGACTGTTTAGAAGTTTGACAATTTCTTCTAATATTTTTTAGCTACACTACAGCTGTTAATGTTAGTGTTCATGGTGTTGCTCAAGAGTACTATACATTGAATACCTGTTTATTTGCAAAATATGTTGTGCAAGATTTCAATAAAAAAATAGTTGAAAAAGAAAAGTCATAACATATTTTTAAAGATCATGTATGTATATTGGTCAGTATAGCGCAAACATGCATATAATTGAAAGTAATTCATCATAAACCACAGGTGTTAGCCGGCAAATTTAATTGCTCACGCATTCGCGGTTGGACTCACGCTAAACCTTTTGTGTCACTCGATCTCCATCCTTTATTTTCTTGACAATTTATTTTTCTCGCGCAAATAGAGTCAGAATAAATCTTTGATGTTTCAGTGTAAACTGGGCCAAATCTTGCACATTCACTTCTCCAGAAGTTGGCGATTCTATAATTGATCATTGACATCTGCAGTATATATATATGCCTAATCTGATTTGCATGAAAAAGCAAGTCTCTACTCTCTACTACTAACATCCAGTAGTGTTGCCTTTTACTACCACTTGAAAGCCCACTATAATACATGCATTTGAATTTACCAACCCCACAAGCCGTAGCACAAAATTTAAAACATTTTTGCATCCGTCACAGCCTGCATTAAGATTTATTGGATTAAAAATTTTGTATTAATTATTTCAAATGGTTGCTATGGTGCCACAGAACCTCCATCCATTCAGCCTCTTTCTGAAAGTGATGGGGCCATATTGGTAGCAAGCATGTGTTCACTTCGAGGGAAAGTAGAGGTGGAATAGAGTGTGATTAGAAAGTTGTAATGGTGACAGTTAGTTAGAATGGGAGAACATAGAAAGAATGAGTTAGTCCAAGGCACGGTCAAGGCCCAAACCGCGGAGTGCATAGACGCACAAATTCGGATTACTCAATTATATATATATATTTCTGTGTTTAGCCTTCTCCTGGGCATCTGAGCTTTCCCAAATCGGATTAGAAATCCTTGTGGAGTAAGCAATCTATCAACGGTTAAATACTTTTACCAGCTGATGCCTGTGTATAAACCTAACTAGAAGATACTCACACATTTCTCAATGAGCTTTTTCTTTTGTTAGTTTTTTTTTTAACCCCTATAAAATGCATGAAAACTCACAATTTGTGGATCGCGTACCAATACAGCGTGCTGTTAAACTCATTTGTACAATATCCTGGTTACAAATTGTTATTTAAATGTAATGGTTGTGGTGACATTTGATGACTAGTGAATTTTCGGTGATACTGAGTGTAAAGTTATCAATGCTCGTTATTTAACGTTTATAATGTGTGTAACTCAATATCTTTCAGAAGCGGTAACCAATCAAAACGATGGACTTCACAGGGATGACGGCTGGGATGATGGGTCCGGAGGGATTGGTGGGAGACAATGGAAATATGCTCGGCTATGATGAAAACCTGTTTCCTGAAGCGCACCTGGAGGGAGAATATCAGGAGCTTCACAGTTTAATGATAGACGGTGGAAATCGCTTTGGAGCCAGCACAGTGGCCTTTGACGGTCAAGAAGAGCTGCTATGGGTTGGAAATTTAGGAGTAAGTCATTTTCCTCCCCCCCCCCCCACCCCCCCACCCTGAAAAACAATAAGTTAAGAAAAAGATAAGTTTTTGTGCACGCACAGACACAATTATTTGCCATTATTCATGTAACTTCATCTGAATGTGCTCATCATTTATACATCTCTCAATCAATAACAATGTCGCTTCAAAAGTATGTTTGGTCTACATTGTACAACTGACTTTTGCAAGAATAGAAATCATTGGTGTGGAACTTGGTATGCCTATACCATGTATACTGCAGGATTCACCTATACAGTAACTTTATATTTTTATTTATAGGGTCATGTAACATCTTACTATGGACTGGGAATGCAGAAATATACATCTTTTCAAGTGCACCCCTCAAAAGAGGTCAGACAGATTTTGACAGTTGATGACAAAGTTTTGTCTCTCACCAGTGAATCTCTCCGCTGCAACACCAAGTTTGGAAGGAGTGTGTTTACATTCATGTGAGTGATATTAACATTGAATATGTCTCAGAACTAATTGTTTAAGGCTTGGCGTATCATGTTGTAGGTAGCTAGTTATACACATACTGCATGTGTACATTTTTAACCACCAATTTAACACCTCCTACAAACATTGCCATTTTAGATCTAGTTCGTGCGTTCAGTTTCAATCAATCTGTTTTGACAGGGGAGAGAGTATGCAGGACACTCAGTGCATGCTGCAGACCAGTCCTAATGCAATACTCATTGGTGGCCATCAGCCGAAAGTGGTTGAACTTGATATAAGCACTCAGCAAGAAATACGACAGGTGAGGTTTTTGTACTAGTGGTTAGAATGAAGAACTATGATCTAAATTAGAGATGTGGTGTGTAGTGTAGTGTATTCCAACTTCAGGGCCATTGTCATTTGTGCATTTCTGTATATGCCTATGTTTAATTGGCAACATGCTTAATGGGAACAGAAAATATGTATTTCCTGTTGTACAACTAAATGGGCAGATTATGTCTAAATTCAGGAAGATTAAAGGGAAAGCGGTTTGTTTTTGTCTTTCAGTGATAAAGTTACCAGTTTGTTTTTGTCTTTCAGTGATAAAGTTACCAAATAAGTCTATGTCGTCAATCTGACTCATGTATTAATTTGATATCTTGCGGTCAATAAAAGTCTATTTTCCTGTTTGTTTTGCAAGGTTGAAGTGAATGACCCCGGATGTGCCATTCTCAAATATTCAAACAAGTTCATTTGTGCGGGTGACACCAGTGGCAAGGTGACCTTGAGAGACCCAAACTCACTTCGTAAAGAACATGTCCTCGAGGCCCACAGTGGGACACTCTCTGATTTTGATGTCCATGGCAACCAGTTGATAACATGTGGATTCTCCAACAGGTGTGATGTTTAGATAATATTTCAGTATTAATTAGGGCTGTACACCGGTTCTCGATATACCGTTTGTACCGGTACACGGTTAACGATACGGGTATTGATAACCATTATGATTACTAACGATACACTTGAACGGTATGCAGAACGGCGTTTTTGAGCAAATAGGACACCTGCTACCCAGATGTTTCAGTGTTTGTGAAGAAACATATCAGCGATTCTTAATACAATTAATAGTTTGCAGTTATTCAATGAAGATTTGTTCATTAAATTTGATAGTATCTTTTGATTATTTTAGGTTTATAATATACTTTTATATATATGTACTAAATTCTTACTTGATAAAATTTAACAATACGTATCATGATACGTATCGTATCGGTTTTACTGTATCGTGATACGTATCGTATCGTTTTAAAGATTAAGGTGTACAGCCCTAGTATTAATAGTAAAGCTTGCATACATGTCTACATGTCTACACTACCAATTTTGCCAGTAGGTTACGGATATTTAGGCCTTCCTGGTCGTTATAAGTTTTATTAAACTTCGTAACCTCCCCTACCCCAGAAAAAGACAAGCCCTTTTTTGGGCAAACCTCGCTACCTGGTCTTTACCAGAAATCTACTGTTGCATCACAATATATTGGCAAATATGAGACTAAAATATGAGTGTCTGAGTTAATATCAATTGCTAAGGAGTCTTGTATTTTTCCTAGAATGGGAAACCTTCAAGTGGACCGATACCTAATGATGTATGACCTAAGAGTGATGAGAGCAATGACCCCAATGCAAGTCATGATGGATCCAATGTTCCTAAGATTTGTGCCTACGTATTCAAACAGAGTCTGTGTGGTGTCTCAGGTTGGTAGTGGGATTTATGTGCTCTCATAAACATTTGTATTTTCAGTAAGATTCAGGTATATATGTGAAGGAAACTGCATGTATTTTAACATCAAATTCAACAAAACATGGCATGTCCACCTAGTTATTTGTAATTCATTCTAGTTTAAAATTTTGTAAATAATTGATACTATTTATAATTTTGTAGTGAAGTCTTCGTTTTGTTTTCCTCATTGTCATTGCTTACTTCGGATTAAATTTAATCTTTTCATACCAGTTCTGATTAATAATATTGTAGTTAGGATGGGATACAATTGTAAGTTGCCTGTTTTTTGTGTGTTTTAGACTGGACAATTTCAACTTTTGGAACAAGGCGCCATGACACCCAGTTCACTGTTGTTGTATCAAGTTCGCACAGAGGGAGCCACTGTCAGTGCATTTGACTTGAGCGCCTCCTGCCAAGCTATGGCTTTTGGAGATCATGGAGGTTAGACATAGCATAAGATGTTATGCTATGAATAAACTAGTTGATTAGGGGATTTCACGATTTCTGGCCATATTTCTTCATCTTTCCTCAGTGGTTGTGGCGTGGCCAGAAAGTGTAAATCTCCTGAAGGAAAATTCATTGAATCTGGAGATTGAGAATCTACATTCTAGAATAAATTCTTTGCATTTATGCATTTATTGAGATGATGATATGTGAGTATTGTTTATTTATTTTAGGATATTTGCACTTGTTCACCTCGGGAGATCAAACTATATTCAATCTGTTCTCAGGTGCAACTGAACTGCCAACTGTAAGTAACTTGAAAATATATATGCAATACACATTGTTTTAAAGGATTAGGACAAGGGCAGAATACAATATTTTTATTTGTCGCAGGTGGAGCCTGTTCCACCAATGAGCGTATCCGATGAACTGGCACCTTTATCAATCATCCCAATGCAGTATCCAACGACTGGCAAGCTGCTTTCCGACTGGCCGTCTGAGCTGTACTGTCAACGCGTTTACAGGTACAATTACTGATGGATTAAATTTTTTTTTAAATGTATTAACTCTTTGGGAATGAAGCTTGGTCGGCTCATGTAACCACCACATGAGGTAGGCGTAACGAGAGATGATGAGACTTTGAAGTCCTCTAGATTTTTACAAATCTATCCATGGGTGGGGTATTTACTTGCCTAAGAGTAGACACCTTGTTCTAGAAATCACCAATTTTGAATTTCAATGTCACAAAATAAATTTACTAAATTAGGTCTTTATAAGTGCGCTGTTAAGACCACTCCAGAGAGATATCCACATTATTAGGCTGATGATTTTTTGTGACGTATCTCTGAAATTTGCAGGAAGGCATTCAGTGTGGAGAGTGATGTCCTCCGAAGCATGAAAGTCGTTCAGAACGTGGGCTATGCACCAAATCCTGGAACACGTCGCAGAAACCAGTGTCCGTACAAACTGAACAGATCTAGCAATGGCCGAGAAAACCAGTCTAGTGTGCCGGACTCACCTATTGGCCGAGGTAGGCTATATCTGCGCTGAATTTTTGCATGAATACCCCAGCGTGCAAGTTGTGGAATTCCCTTGACTCTCAACCACTTTTCTTGGTGAACTCCCGATCCATGCACCTCAAGATTCTGTCACCTTCTTTTGACCTCGATAAGATTTCCAGTGACCTTGAAATTACCTTGAGTCCTTGGTGTGACCTTGTCCTTAATCCTTGTCAATTTATCAGTATTATAACTGCAAGTATTACTTGTAACTCGACACCACATTGTCTTGTTCATAGTTTACACATTTTTTACATGTGCCAAGTTCCCTTGGAGGTTTTTGTATGCAGTATTGTACTTGACTTGTTGCCGTCCGTTAGTGTTAGATATTGTTAGGATCCTGGTTAAGGGTTTTCTGTTGATGGTTCTCTTATGCTGTCATTGTTTATTTTAGGGATTCAGCTAGCTTACAAAGGTAAGGTGTGGCATCACTCTGTGTGTGCTTTATCGATCCTTGTGTTTTGATTTCAGTGGTATGCTTTTCTCAAGTATAAGTTCTATTTCAGGATTAAATAGCATTGTACTTTTTCCGCTTTGTATCTCCTTGTTTGAAATGAGATTGAAAGGTTAATTAATTGCGACGATTAATATTGGTTGAAATACTAATCAATTACACTGTGTTGTATGTTATATTGATTTCATGCAGAGCTAAATATCATGATGCTGTGTTTCTTCTTTGTTTCTCATTGAAAGATGGATACTGAATGCTTTTTGTAAGCTACCGTGTCACTAATATGACTTTGATTGCAGTATTTCATTATTATTATTATTAAGCTAATTTTGTTTGTTTGTTAATGCTTGTTTTTGGCCTTTCCCTTCTTAATGTTTGTTAAATAAAAACATTTCCCTAATGCATGCTGCCTTTGTCTTAATTCTAGGATTAAGACATTCTGGCAAATATGTTGCCATGGATACTAGATCGGTGTTTGTTTGATGCAGGAGATGACCCGTTTGTTGCCGTACCAAAACGTTACCGAAAAGTGGAAATCAAATACAGTAAGCTAGGAGTGGAGGATTTTGATTTCCGACACTATAACAAAACCAACTTTGCTGGTCTGGAGACACACATTCCAAATGCGTATTGCAATGCCATGCTGCAGGTTTGTTAGAAGATTTTTACCTTATTTCTGCATTTACAATTATGTTGATTTATGAAAATATATCCCCAAGATTTCAAAGAAATAAGCGAAGGCATCCAACCCTCGTCTACGGGGAACTAGGGATGCTGAATCTTTAGTAGTCGTAGTAGCAGTGCATATTTTCTTGATCTGTTTAATCATCACAGTAACCTGCACAATTCAGGGATACATTGGATAGACAGATTATAGTTACAGAGCTTAAATGTTTTATTGACAGAAGAGACAACCACTCTTTTATTGTGTATAAGATTTGCGCTATTTTATGACAGACACACATGTTTTATTTATTCATGTAATATATCCACGGAGTTTTTGCCTCTTTAGATGCTGTATTTCATTGAACCGCTGCGAATCCGACTTCTGAGCCATCTGTGTGAGAAGGAATTTTGTCTTGCATGTGAACTTGGCTTCTTGTTTCACATGCTTGATCTGCAGAAAGGAGGGACTTGCCAGGTAATAATATCATTACATAATCACCCTCATCCCATTTCCTCCATTTCATATCACTCATCTCATCTCCCATTTCATTGGTGGCCCCTCATAAGCGCTAGCTCTGATGGCTTGAGGGGTCTCCATCATAATTGCATCTTCTCATTTCATTTATATATTCTAAAATGTACTATTTATAAATTATGAAAATAAATTGATCTAAATCTAAATCTAATCTAATCTTATGCAGTGATGCAATGTTTCAAGGTTGTTCAGCTATAGAAACTGACATCACTGAATTTGGGAATCCAGTATCAGAATAGTTGTTGTAAGACCTGTTCGATGAAGTTAAAAAAACTTTCACTGCTTTCTTAATTATTCCCGATTTCAGGAGGGGCCAGAAAATCTGTTGTGTTTGCAGATCTGAACTGTATTTTCACAACAATATTGAGAGAAATAACACTATAACCTATGTACATAAATACCCTTTATTCAAAACTATTACCACATAAGTTTAATGACTAAAATAAATCTTCTACATAATACAGTTATGAAGTTATTTTTTTAGCAACCTTGCCTGATCATGTGTTGTGTTGGCCAAATTGTGTGTCACATTTAGTGTAATTAAATGTATGTGTATATTTTACATATTTGTCAGTCACTACTTAATGTATGCATTTGATGAGTAGCTGGTTAAAAATAATTTAATAAATTTCTAGATATATAAATATTTTCATTGCCATATGAATACATGATGTGTAATTGTGTATGAAATATATAAACCTGACTGTTTGTTTGAAATTCTTTATACGCAATATTAAAAATTATTGCGCAGTAGAAACAAAAGTATATACTAAAAACAAAAGTATACTGGTAAAATGAAAAATTGATACTGCACCAATGCTTTAAAACCCAGCAATAGTGACATCACATGGTGCATAAGAACAAGATGATATCTTTACATTCTCTGTGACTTCATATTTTATCATTGGTACAACTGTCTCTTATAGAGCATAATTATTTAACCCTGCTCAGCAGTTCTTGGAAGGTCATCATTGTACATATCACTCCATCTTTTCTTTACGTTACTTATACAAAAACCAAACTGTTATGTAACATGCAACTTTTTCAGGCGAGTAACTTCTTGCGAGCATTTAGGACTATCCCGGAGGCATCTGCCCTCGGTCTCATTCTCGGAGAAGCTGAAGAATCTACAGGAAAGGTCAACTTGGCCAGGCTCATCCAGAACTGGAATCGTTTCATTCTGCAACAAGTTCACTCTGTGAGTATATATATATATATATGTATTGTGCATTCTCTGAAGCATATTCAAAATCAGACTCAGATGCTGTTTATTCAATTGAATGTTTTTGGTATTTTAACTCAAATTATTTATGCCTCTATTATGTTTATGTAAAGTGAGTTTTGGATAAAATTATCAGATTGGTTCAAGCTCACTTTATTCCTGCAGAGTAGGGTGTGGAGTATCAGAACTCAGAAATTGTTTATTATCCAAGCTGACTTTGCCTAAACATCAATAGAAAAATTTTAATGCTCGTAATCAAAGCTTGAGAATGTCTTGTGTGTGTTGTTCGAGAAAAATCCAAATGAATATGGCTTAAAAATTACAGGAAATCGTCGAATCAGAAAAGGAAAGGTTACGACAAAAGTGGAAAACAGACAAAGAAACGGCTGCCATGAAAGCAATAGAACAGGCACACAGTAATGCGACTCAAGGAAGTGCTGAAAACAAATCCGAGAATGAAAATGGCAAATCTAATGGACAGTCTCAAAGTGATAGGTGAATGTTTTGTCATTTTAGCCTTTTGATTTTGGTCTCAGACCTAAAATTAATTGGTAAGACTTGCTGCCTGAGGCAGAAGTGATGATGAGGTGTTTAGCCATGGAGTTTTAATTTATGATCTGGTATAAAGTTACTATTATTTCCCAGATTATGGTAAAAGTTTCTCAATGTCACTAGTCTGTAGCTGTGTCAGCTTATATGAGCACCGGAGACAAGGTGTGGGTCCCTAACATCTCACAAATTGCCCCATTGGCAGAAACTCTTACTTGTATAGAGCTGTTCCATTTAAAAAAGAGAGAATATTTTTTGAAAAAGCGGGGGGTTCTCCAAAACAGAAAAAGAGAGGATGGGGGGTGGTTGACCAGTACTTTCTTAATATCCTAAAGTAGGAAATAGCAGGGGTGGGGGGGGGGGGGGGGGGGGTTCTGTCAGAAAAAAACAGCGCTTAATGTTTTATGTTACATATTCAAGATGGGATTTTCCACTTCTGTAAAGTTTGCTATGAATCTGGCTAATTGGGATATTTAAGAAAAAGTATAAGGCAAGGCTATTTAGGAAATATTGATCAGCTTTAATAATTGTTCCTTTCAGCAAAACAGGAGCAGATGGCAGTCCTTATGATTCGGAGGGATCCAAGATGGTCTCCGCTGTCTTGGAACAGTTGAGTTTAGAGCAACAGACTGCAGATGCTTTGGAGGAAGACTTGACAAAAGCTGTCCCAAAAGAGTCTATAATTTCAAAGCTGTTCGGAACCGACCTCGTAAATAAATTCAAGTGTCGCTGTGGGGAAGAAATGACCAGAGATCATAAATCATCAGTTTTTGACCTCATCTACCCTGATATAACGCAGTCTTCGAATGGTAAGATCGTTACTCGGATATTGCAATAAATGGAATGGGCACTCTATAACAGTTCTATTCAAGTCAACCTCGCACGCCAAGCCTTGGCAACCCTCCTCACTGGCTTCACTATGTGGTTCAACTCCTGCATATTTATGAGAATGACCTTGGTGAGATGGCCTACTTTGTCTTAGCCAATAGCAAGTTAACCCTAGAGAGGATTGATGCACTATCTAAGTTAACCCCTTCGCTGGCCCTCAGTAATGTGTGTCATAACATGTGGTTTGCAAAACAATTTGAGCACTGTTGCACAGTTGGTCATCTCACTAGATCAGGGCTAATAAAAATTCCAGTCTTATCATTCAACATTTCCAAAAAAAAAGAAGATAAAGTACTATTTATGCATGTTGCATGCTATACGAGATAATTAAATAAGTTGTTAAATCAATAATCGCAAAGGTGATAACATGGAGCCACCATGGTAATAATGAAATTGCTTCAGGAAACAAAAACAATATATATGCAAAATAAAATACAATTGAATATTCAAAGACCATCTGGGGAAGAAAAATTTTGATTAATATGGTTTGGTTTGTGTCACCACCCCAGTTTTTTTCTGTGTGAAGTTACATGTGCTCTGTCAAGTTAGAGAAGGACATATAACTGAGTTGACATTGTCTGTACTTGTTGCTCCCATTTTCAAACAGTGCCAGGCCACAGCTGATTGGCTACCCTAACTGGGCTCAAAGAAAAGGTCACATAAATTGGCGCTTAGACCTCCTCTAAGCAAGCAGTATGATTGGCTGAGCAGTTAACTAGGTCAAGAGGGAAATTGTGAAACTTCAGGCGTAGATTACCAGGGTACTAGGACCGAGGATGTATTCAAATAAATTTTATATTTGATCAAGTCAAATAAATCAAAACTATTCTTGTTTCAAATTGTAACTGTGTGAAAATATCAGGGAAACACAACATTTAATGACGACTGTTTATATGTAATTTAACTAAGAGGATCTGAATTAGAGAATTTTCAAATTTTTGTTTTCATTATTTTAGCAGCCAAACCGCCAGAGTCAGTTGCATTCTCACAAGTTGTTCAACAAAGTATGTGTTTGGAACAACCAACACAAGCGTGGTGCAACAAATGTGATCGATACCAACCTCATGTAAGTGTTATTTGGAGAAGAAACATTTCTAAGTCAATTTGCACTTAAATGTTGTTCAGTGAAATTGTTATACCTGAATGATATTGTCCATAGTGTAGGCCTATATCTAAACTAAAGTATTAAACTCAATTCTCTTTAATCAAAATATTGAAACAGGTACAAACAAAGAATCTGCAAGGTCTTCCAGACACACTTGTCTTCAACTGCCATCTTGAAAATGGTCGAGACTTTGAGTTTTGGAAACTACAAGAAGAGGTAATTATCTAAGCGATGAATAGTAGTGGTAAAACTGCAATACATGCTGTTCAGTTGTTATCTATGATTGTTGCAAAATGGAATACAGAAGTACAAGTTACCCACATGGGCTTACATGCGTTAAATTTATATTGATACCTAAATCTTTACACTGGCAATTTGTAAGCTTTCTTGGTTGTAAATGTTTCTGTCGCTTTTATATTTCAGATTGTAAAGAAAGTACGACAGGAGTCAGCGGCGAGAAAGTCTCCCACCAGACCGTACTCTCCAAATGTTAAAACTTGTCGCTATGGAAACAAGTGCACGAGGAAAGACTGCCATTTTAAACACGAGAATGATGCGGAAAGAAAGTGGGTGGATTTTCTTTTGTAAACATAGATAGATATGTAGATATATAGATACATGCAAGTGCAGCCCTCAAAGGGTGTTAACTAGTTAATATTAATGTGCACAAGATGCTGAGTGATATGAGACAATGTGATGTGAGACTGCAAACAACACCAGGTGGTGTTAAGTGTCGCCTCCTTGTGGAATGTGTTGTCTTCAATTAAAAATAGCATAGTTAGCTTATAATGGTTATCATGTTAATGTCTTGTTCATAGTTATGTGGCTAAATGATCATCCTAGCATAGTACTGTGAAAACTAGTTAAAATACAATGTAAAGTTAATCACTTATGAAGAATTCACCGAGTGGCTTTGTGTTGATTAAGATCTGTGAAATGTATAGGGTATGAAATATTTACAGTATAAGTTTATGACGCTGCAAGAGCAGCCATGTCCTGTGTATTAATATCCATGTTCTTATAGACTAATTATAAGTGTGGCGCTGTCAATTAATCCAAATTAGGTGGATTATGTGATAAAGGGGGAGAATAATGACACCCTGAGGGGTAAATTATTATGCTCAGGGGGCTTTGATATAAGCTTCAATGGCCTGTCATAGATGTGAGGTTAATGTCATTTGGAGATTAATCAGGACATGAATGAAGAAATATGTGTCATGAAGTTCATTATATTTGTAAGTAATGTGCTGGCCTACATAGAAGCTACATTAGCTGACCATTGAGGAAAAAACACCATGACAGAAACTGCAATAGCTGTAAGATGTTAGAGATCATCAGTCTGTGTGACAATGACACAGTTTTTAGTCACTCAACTTGCAACATGGTCACCCAACTTGCAACATGGTAAATTCAAATAGCTTCACATTATGTTTGTGATATGATAAGAGATCCAGGAATTATTCCTAATTTGAGTTAAATGACGTCATTTGTGTGGTGTATGTGGGTCACTTAATTGATGATCAAGGCAAGTAAAGATGACCGTTTGGAGTGCAAGGTAGAGTTGTAAAACAATGAAAATATGGCTGAGGAGTTGGAATCGGCTGATTTTAGCAGGTGACCATACTAAACAGGTGGCTGTTAGGGTAGGTTTGACCTGATAGATAGATAGATGGTATAGATAGATATATATCTTGTAAGTGGAGCCCTCGAAGGCAAGTTCTTGCCGCTCCCCGGAATGTTGTATGTTTAAGCGATGTCCTAGCAACTGAATAATGGTTGTGAGTTTCTTTTCTTAGCAGTACACCAGAGAGTGAATCCAAACGAGCTGAGATTGGAACTGAACCAGGTTGGGTTCCTTTAGGTCTGAAACTCAAGCTGGACACTGAATCTAACAGCCTCACAGTGGAGAATATCGAAGATGATGTAAGTGTAGAAATATTTATTAAAATCAACAATGGATTCTGAAGATTCTGGGCACCGGCTTCTGCTAGCGAATTTTATCATTGAGCTTTCTACACCGCATAAAAATAATAAGATCGTGCACTCCACCAAAAACCAACAAACGCTCAGCCGCCAAGGATGAATTGACCCCGGTTTGCATGAAAAAGTGAGGGTCTCCTTTAACGTCCACCGGTGTCTCCTCTATCATCCACGACTGTTTCTAGCTAATGAGAGACCTTCTCCTGGGCATGTGAGTGGTCCCAGTTTCTGAGGAGTACATGTGCAGTATTCTTGTTATTTTTATTCTGTGTACCTCAATGATTAAATTTGCTGCCTGACGCATGTGTTATGGGCCAGTCTTAAATTGTTGTTGTTGCAGGCGAAGTCTGTCTTGAGTAAATTTTATTTTATTCAAGAAAACCGATGCATTGATTTGATTTTCATAGGCAATGGGGAACTAGACTAGCAGACTAAGCAGAGGGCCCTGCAACTAAAACATAAAATACAAAATTTGGAAGATGTCAACTTCCATTGTTATGAAATAGACATTACTAGAATTATAACATCATTGAATATTGCAAATCCAGTCTGGTATCAGCAACCTCTGATTGTGCTGTCAATCTACTGTTATGTAAGCTGTTACACAATTAAGGAGTAGAAACTTCAGAAAGATCATTCAAACCAAATAAACTGAACATCAGAATTAAAGGTTAAAAAGAACATTTCAAATGCTAACTCCCCCCTCAAAAAAGAAAGAAAGAAAAGACTATCATCTTATTCTGCTGTGGAAATGTGGGGTACCATATAAGTTTAAAACTGGCTCTTGAAAGATGTAAAATGTTTAATAATAACAGCAATAATGTCAACGATTCATGCAATAAATCAATTTCCTTTACAGACACCACTGGCAGGAAAAGAACACATGTATTATGAGCTTCTTGGGTCTGTTGCCCACATCAAAGATTTCAAAACAGGCGGGAACTTGGTCAGCCATATCAAAGTAGCCGAGCGCTACCACCAGCGGAAGGAACATGTGACGTGCACTCAGTGGTATCTGCTGAATGATTTCTCAATCACTCCTGTTGAAAAGGTAAGAGTGTTGCTTGTCTGTCCCTAAATATATGTAGACTAACTGAATTATCTTATTGATAAAAACTATTTGTTCTTTTATCAAATTCCATGTATTTTGGCTGGCAATAAAATATATTTTTATCTCATCTCTTATCTTATCTCATATTTGATTTGAAGCTCTCTTTAATAAAAAAAAAGTCTTTATGTTTTGTGAAATACTAAAATTATTATCTTTATCTTATCTTATCTCCATCTCATCTCATCATCTTATCTTATATTTGATTTGAAGCTCTCTTTAATAAAAAAAAAAGTCTTTATGTTTTGTGAAATACTAAAATGATTATCTTTATCTTATCTTTATCTTATCTTATCTCCATCTCATCTCATCATCTTATCTCATATTTGATTTGAAGCTCTCTTTAATAAAAAAAAAAAGTCTTTATGTTTTGTGAAATACTAAAATTATTATCTTTATCTTATCTTATCTCCATCTCATCATCTTATCTTATTTTATCTTCGAAGCATTCTTTAATAATTGTGTTGCAATCCATCCATATAAGTACAACTATAGCATCTAAATCAACTGTCTTTTAGTCCTATTGTCTAGGATTTTTTTATAAATGTTTTTACTCTTGACTTTTTAATGTACGATGTATATGAGTGCATTTTTGTAATTTTGCTTTACTGTAGGTTTTTCATGGTAGTATTCCTGCTTTTTTTTTGTTTTATTAATTTTGATGTATTATTTTGAAAATTATCAAATTTATTATCTTGTTTTTGGGTTATGAAGTTGTATTGATTATCTGAAATTTTCTTGTATATTCAGGAAAAGGGCCATTATGGGTTTTATGAGTAATTGTGTGATTAAGGTTCATATTATGTTATCTGTTCTTTAAAATGATGAAGTTTTGTGTTATATGACAACGCGCAAATATTTCCAATGCATTTGAACAGACTCAAATATCCAAAAGCCAAAAAGATTGGACAAAGCAATTAATCAAATTTTCAATCAGTTCAACTCAGAATTTTGATACTTTCGGATAATGTTAACATTTTTTATCGCTGCTTGAAACACACTCTGTGCAGGGAAACATTAAAATTTGTAGTTGACATTTGAAAGATTGATTGTCTGAGAAGGCTAACTGGGGGTCTACGCTAACTTGCCAAAAAGATATTCTCATGAATTTTTGAAAACATCTCTTACATAACATAGGGGAGTAAAAAAAAGGTTTTCGTACTAAAAAAATGAGGGATAATTAGGAATCAAATTAGGCTCCGCTTTGCCCGCAAGTGACCGGCCCTGAATATGAGATATTTCTATTCGTACTAAAGAGATGCTTGAAATATCTTATTACGATCTGTCATTAATTATAAAAAACCGCTCTTGTCTCTGTTCTGTTCTCAATATGAATCGCTGTTTTTTGTTGATAAAATAAGTTTCGTTTATTATTCATATATGTATCTGCATTTAACAATCTGATGGATGCATTGGGTACTTTTGGAGTTTCACTTTTGCTTAAGTTGCAAAGACAGAATGATGCGTCACTTTCTTTTTTGGGTCTAATCAGTAAATTGGGTGATTAAATTTCTTTCATGTCTGATGTTGTCTGTTGTAGAGAAGGACACGTCTACCAAAGACCTGATTAATGCCACAACTTCAAAAGAAAGTAATTTGCGGACCTGATAAAATATGCCCTGGTGTTGTTTGCACTGATTCATCCATCTCTGTTTCTGCTATCTTCTTTTATTTCATTCTTTTTCATAGTACGAGGCGGTGTACTTTGACCTGGAGTGGAAGGTGCCATGTGTGCTCTACTTCGTTAGAAGGAGTCTGGAATCACATTATGATCTCAAAAGTAAGTCGTATGTCTATCTTGTACTGGCAAAATGAATGTCCTACTTTTAGCAGATGGTCATTCTTTTTGATTTCACAATTTCAATAATTTAGTTCTACTTTAATCGTTGATGTTAATAACTTAATTAAGTTCAGTTGAGATCAATTGAAATATTCAGCAATAATTCTGCTGTCTTGCTGACTAGTCCGTTAATAAAATGTTATTACATAATTAGAATCGAGTGATGGAAGTCTAAAATATTTGGTTATTGCCATCTAAAATAAACCGAGACTTTCTCATTAGTCCAAACGTGGCATTGTCTTTAGAACATGTTGATGTTCTTTCAGTTGAAAATCCTATTACATCGGAAGCGCTGTTCCAAAATGCTTCATTGGTAACGCCTCGCAGACGAATGGTGACGTTCACCCCTCTTGACGACGGAGAATTGCCGAAAGAAGATGACATTGTCGGGCTGGATGCTGAATTTGTGACTTTAAATCAGGTATTTTTCTATCATTTATTGCTTCGTTGGATTACTACATGGCCAACCTGCATGTTATTTTCAATGAACATGTCACGATTTAACGTTAGACCAGTCTTTACGAGAGGGAATTCAGTTCCGGTATGAATGGTTTGACAAATGTGGCATCAATTAAATTGTTTTGTTTGCTTGAGGTTTCTTCTTTATTTGAGTCTTTAATCGCCTTGATGTGCAGCAGATCAAGGTTCATCTGCGCATGAGTTATGTTGGTCATTAGAATTGGGTTTCTTGCTTAGGTCGATTTGTATTAGAGGAGTGAATGATGGCTACAATTACCTGCATTAGCATATAACCTGGGTTCGAACCTTGCTTAAACTTGATTTGTTCAAGTATCGGATCATGCCTAATGTGTCTTGTTATTTGGTCATATGGCATCAGATTCGAAGTTACATATAGATAGATAGATAGATAGAGTGCAGCCCTCTAAGACAAGTTCTTGCCTCTAGGATTGATTGATGAGGTGAGAGGAGGAGTTCACCCATGTTACACATTTACCCCATAGGTGGGATCTGTTACTTGCCTCAGCATAGACACGGAGAACTAGGGACCACCTCATCCTAACAACATCCAGCTGGGATGGAGCTCATAAATAGTGTCTGGGCGGGGGATAGACCCGGGACCTTCAGCAGAGCTGGCCGATGTGGAATTGGCGGATATGGAAAAGCCATTCTTTTTCTAAGACCCTTAAATACCAGGTCGTGTTTTTGTGGCATGATCTACAATCACAAAAATAAATTGTGCTAAAGAATTTTGCCACTATGAAATGTTTGGATAAATAGATAGATGTGGAAAGTGCAGCCTTTTAAGGCAAGTTCTTGCCACTATCGAGGGTTGTTTGATGAGGCGAGAGAGAGAGGAGGAGTCCTCCTAGGTTACACATTTATGCCACAGGTGGTGGGTCTTTTACTTGCCTCAGCATAGACACCGAGTACAATGGACCGCCAATTTAACGTGTCATCCGATAAACATCCAGCTGGGATGTTGCTCATGAAGGGTGCCCAAGCCTGGGAGTGAACCCGGGTCATTCAGAGGAGCAGGCGAACGTCTTACCACTAGACCACCCAGCTTTTTGGTGAAGCAGCTTTAATGAAATAGTATCCTGATAAGTACTGTATTGTACTGTATTGTATTGTCTCAGTGCCGGTGTTCTGAAGCTTAGTCTGCTTATATGAAGTTAGCTGCAATAGCTACAAAAATGCAAAGCTTTGTGTGATCAACTTCTCATTATATCTTGAAAGCATTTCATTCTTCTGAGGCCTCAACATTCTCTTCACTTGTTTCTCTGTCATGAGAGCCGTCAGGTCTATTTCTTATTTCAGTCACAACACTACAAATGCTCTTTTTCATTTTCTTTGAAGAAGAAATGTTTTGTTGGATTAAACAATGACGTGTTTGTATATTTGTCCATTATCGTGATGCAATATTTGGATCGTCAGGATGATATTGTCTCAGTAAATTTGGAATTTTTGTTGGGTGCTTTTATGGTGGCAAATATTTGCAGTGTTTCGTGGCATTGTGTTTTAAAGTATTTTTCCATGGCATGGCAGATTTGCGGCTAAAGCACTACTTCTCTGCTCCTCTAGATTTTGGGTTTGACTTTCTAACTGAGCACTCTTTGTGATCTTACTATCAGTTGGAAATCATTCACATTAGATTTTATAATGGCATGCCTTGTACTTATGCCTATGGTGGGGCAGTTGAATGACACCACCCGTAGGGTAAATGCATCATATGGTGTGGACTCCAAACCTTAACATCTCACCATTGTATCTTACACTAGTAGCTACACTCAAGGTCATCGAGATTCGCCAGGTCATCGAAATTGGCCACTTTAGATAAACCATCACAAACACTTTCAAACAAGTTTCTCAAAGTGTTAGAACATTGTCAATGACAAGAACAGTTAGTTTATGAACAAATTACAAAATTACAAGGTGTGTGATTGTGTTTGTAGGGGGTGGCGAATTTCGATGACACCGAGTGTAGTCATGGTGGTGGTGAATTAGGGCTTTACGTCCTGTATTTCTGCACCTGATGGGCTAATTAGGACAGGTAGGGACCATGGTAATGAGACAAAGGATGAAACAGCCATCCAACATAGGCCTGACTGGGAATTGAACCCGGGACCCTGTGGTTGGAAGCCCAGCACACTACCACTGAGCTAGGCCCCCACCCCCCGGGTGTAGTCAGCTCAGACAGGTTCTGCTGAGACAATCAAATACAATAAAGAAATAGAAATATTTTTGTCTTTGCGCACCATCACCCTCAGCAGCCAAACCTGTCACATCCTCCACAATTCAGTTACTGTGGTCAGTTACTGTGGGCAGTGACCAATACAGCATTGATTATATGTCATTCCTTGGTTTACTCACGGTCAAAACAACTTTGCTCTTTGCCGCCTGTGGACATAGCCACATTAAACTGTTATTTACACTGGATTCTGCCTAGCATTGACAAGCAAGTGGGTGGCATGTGTAAACTTATCAGCAGGCGAAATCTTGGAAAATATTGTCATGGATACCATGATGCAAGGTAAACATTTGCAGACAAATCGTGGGCAGCAATGTACACCCAGCTGCATTTCTATGCTATAGTGTGTGTTTAGGCATTTTGGCAGTGAATTATTATTGACAATATGTGACTTGGCTGCACAGGATAGCATACAAGTAAAATTTCTTAAGGTGGCAAAAAATAAATAAAAAATAAAAAATTGAAATTTCAGAACAATGACCAGCCAATGACCATCCAAACAAAACAAAGGAAACGGACAAAAATCTAATTGACCTACAACAAACTGAAATAACGAAACGCTCTTTGATATATGAAAAGTAGTCAGTCTGACAGAAATTGATATTTCTTTTTCTTCAGCACTATGTGTAGTTAAATTGGAAACATTTTCCACAACTGTCTCAGACACAATCTATGAACATAGTGAACCACAGTAATCCTCCTTCAGTAAAATGCTGTGCACTGACTCCTATTAACCTATTTAGTGGACTCTTTCTTGTCGTACTAAAAAAAACTGTGATTCATGACTGCTGTACCTAATTAGCATTAGTGTCAATTAGAGCAACAGGTGACTGAGATGTTTACTAATTGCCCCCACCTTGCTTTTGAAGTGGTAAGACTTAGTGAGAAGCTGCAGAATTTATGTTGTGGACTTCATGAAAACTGTTAAATGTCTTTTTCCCTTACATAAATCTTCTACGTATAATGTATGTATTTATTTTACAGGAAGAGGCAGAACTTCGAAGCGATGGTACTCGGTCGACGATCAAACCATCCCAGATGTCGGTTGCCCGGGTGACTTGCGTTCGAGGGTAAAGTTTCTTATTCACTAATTGAATTTTATTTAAAGATTTATTTTAACAGTTGCTGCAAATTAAGAGAGTTTATGCCTGTGTGTTTCTAGCTCTGGCAGCTGCTATTATTGACCAGTACTAAACGACTCGATCAGTTATCCTGTTTTAGGCGTGCGCTGCTGGAATTAATATCCTCTGTAATCCCTAGAACTTGTAATTAAGTTCTGGGTGTTGACAATAAATCTCAACAGATGTCTAGATGCTGAGTGCCCATGGTAACAAATGGTGAATTTACTAGACTCGTATGCCCTCTGTTGGCAATCAGAGAACTACATTTGAGAGTGTTGTACTAATCATTGTTGCTACATGTAGTTACTTATTGTTGCTGATATAAGTTGCAGGAATAAGAACACATTTTAGATATTGAACCTCTTAATGTATTGATTTGCTGTATTTGTTTGAGAAATTACGTATTTGTACATGTAATGTATATCAGCCTCTAGATGAAGCTATATCTGATAGATAGATATGGAAAGTGCAGCCCTCTAGGGCAAGTTCTTGCCGCTATCGAGGGTTGATTGATGCGATGAGAGGGATGAGGAGTCCTGCGTATCTGCGTTGTGTAGACTGTTAGCATGGCCCAACGTGTGACTGATCACAAATTTGTTGAAAGCTCTGCATTAAAGTATAATGTCAGTATGTCACAGCCTTTTTGATGTCATAACTTTAGATAATCTGCAGTAATGTTATTTTGAATGAACATTTGAATTGGCTGGATCATTGAAGTATTTCCAAGAGAACTTGATTTGAGTCCCAATGCTTATCCATCAGGGATTTTTCATGTACCACAGTGAAACTCTCTATTGGCCATATTGGTCTATCACTAATTTAGTAAAGGAAATAACTAAATCGTATGTCAGCCAATCTGCATGAGGTCCACACCATTATTTCTATACCCCCTCTAATTGCTGTGGTTGCTGACAAATTTGATCAAATGAATATGCTAATGTAGGACAGGGAAAAATAGGAACATAGAAGAACTTCACCTTTGTACAACCTCTCTAATAAGGTCACTTCCAAATTAAAATTGCAGAATATAGGATCAATATATGAAACCTTCTTTATTAAGACCATTTTACGGGTACAAAGGTGCACCTGTGTTTAATAGAGAACTTTAAGAATATTTGTAACTGCATTCATAAGCTAACTAATGTTGATTCTGTGTTTTTATTGTGTAACAGCTTTTGATACATGTTATATATTTCATGCCGTGATTTCAAAAGTGTACTTACAAGATCAGAATCAATCTGAATTTATTGATTCCGCTCTTTTTGCAGGAAGGGACATCTTGAAGGGGAGCCTTTCATCGATGACTACATTTCCACGCAAGAACAGGTTAGTGATATGGCATAATGTTCTTGAGGAATGAGTAGGATCTAAGCAAGAGCAATAAGCAAAGGGATTGTAATGACTTCCATTAGCCAAAAAGGGAACTATTAGTTGCTAGTGGGACTCGCTAGACGATCGAAGGTGAATAGAGTAGTCGGGAGAGTTTGGCTCAGTGGCTTTGTTTGGTTGCGAAGGGTAGAGTGATGAAGATTGACCCTATCGTTATTCTTCTACTGTCCAGTGGTCAAGCTGACCTCTTTCTCCGGAGTTACTGACCATCTTAAACATCAGCCACAGACAAATTTGGACCATGAATGAGATGGTTTTAGCCATTGTCGTACATTATTTCTTTCGGTAGGTTGCTTGGTTAAGCTCATGAATGATGATCCAAACTTTTCAGTGGACCTTTTATTGATTTTAAAGAAGGCCAATCCTCTCTACTTGGTGGGCCTAATGAAGCTTGCACCTTGAGGTAATTAATAAAGCAAGTGGATGACTCCCTCTTGATTCCGTGACCTGAAGTTCGACTGGCCAGTGTCCGATCAAGTTCCTAGTTAGCCTATAAATGGCCACAGCAGTAGCAGCAAAGAATTGTAGCCTAACAGTTTTTCTGTAGCGGTGTTCTCCCACATCTGAAATATTTATACTTCCATTAGTCTGTTTCCGCATATGTTAAATCTAAAGATAAAGTTTTTCTTTTCTTTTTAATACAAGTATGGTGAACATAATGAATGTAACCAGGCCTTGGATAAAAGTGAAGATTGAATGAATTGCACACCACCTCAAAATAAAGATCATCTTGCCATTAACACCATTAAATTATGTTTTCATTATTCATGATAATGCCTTTTTAACTTCTAAAAGATTTTGAAAAAGACAAAATGAAATGTTTGAATTCGTTTAAGAAATCCACTTGCTCATATGCTGCTGATTAAAAATAAATGTTGTAATGGAAATCAAGAATGATTCGAATTGCACAAATTATCAACATACTGAAGTGTTTATATACTTGACTTTACAAAGATAAATAGAGTGCAGCCCTCGAAGGCAAGTTCTTGCTCCTAAAGAGGGTTGATTGATGAGGTGAGAGAGATGATTCCACCTATGTTTTACATTTACCGCATGGGTGGGGCCTTTTTACTTGTCTCAGCAAAGACACCGAATGCAAGGGACCACCAGTTTAACATCTAATCCAAATGATATCCTGCTGGGATATTGCTCATGAACGGTGTCCAGGCCTGGAATTAAACCTGAGTCCTTCAGAGGAGCAGGCGAGTGTCTCACCATTAGACCACCCAGCTGTACAGTAAAAGGGTCCAACTATTTCACCCTTGAGTGATTCAGATTTTCTTAACAGATAGGTTTTATTGTATGCTATTGTGATAGTGGACAGTTGCGTAATACACAAAAATGGAAGACCACTGATAAAATGGGTGATATAAGTGAATCGCCTCGTAAAAGAACATAGTGGAATAAATGCGATTCGAGAACTTCTGCTGGAGATTTGGATGATAGAGATGCATCGTTTTTAAGATGGTCAGATGCTTGGAATGCAATCGCGCCTTTAATCACCTTGAGACAATGACCTTAATTGGTGTTTGGCACAGCTTGATTTTCACGCCTTGTTTGTCATTGCTTCCGAGTGACCTGCATGTGGCATGCATGAGCCTTGGGGTGTCGTTTAAACGAACAAGTGGCAAGGACATTTCCCATTGTCTTTATTGGCATCTCACTGCAATAAACAATCAGTTGCTGTTATTTGGTTTTTGTGAATTGCTTCTCGATTTACCGAACCATGCGCTGTTCTTCGGCATCTTGACGATCGCTTCTAAGTGAATGAGAAGCCAGCTGGTGCTCAGTGGCACAAACAAATTACAACTTATTTACAACAGATGTTTGCCTTAGCTCATTTCATTTATTAACCACATTCATTAGCCTGAATGCAATGAACATTATGAGGCAGATTATTTCATGATGCATTCTTCAGGAAACATTTGCAAAGCGCGGCGGATGACATTCGACAGACAGGACTCATTAGTATTCATCAGGCTGGGTGCTTTCAATTCCAAGCTTTAAGAAATAAACTCATTAATTTGATTTGATGTGCTATAGGTTGCCGCTCCTGTTACGGCAAACTTATAAACGATATCTTGTCGTGTGGAATTAATGAGGGTCGAAATTCAAAAGAGTTTATGTAAAAGCAAATGTCCATTATGTCTGAGATAAAAATATTCTTGCATTTAGAGTTTCTTAGAATTTTTATCATGTCCTCATTGTCTGAAACATTGTTTTGGATTTTTTTAGGTTAAGTGAGATCAGATTTATACTTTATTCAGCCATTCTATTGGCCAAAATATGTTGGGCTGAGATACAGAATTCATTTCTAAAATCGCAAATGTACCCAAGTAAATGATTGATTATTCTTCCCTTTTTCTTTAAAAGAACAAAGATAATTCACCTCAAACTTTGCATATTTTCCTTCTCATGACCATGTTTTCATTATTCATGATAATGCCTCCTTAACTTCTAAGAGATTTGAAATAGATAATGTTGGAATTCAAGAAATCCATTTCCTCATATGCTGCTGATTAAAAATAAAGATTGTTGTGGAAAGGTCTGTCAGACTCTGTCTTAATGCATCTTGCAGGTTCAAATCATCGAATTAGCATTTCAAGGTATTTCCAATTAATTAATCACGTTTGATCATTATTAAGTGAAGTATGCATTCTTCTCATTCCAGGTTGTCGATTATCTGACCCAGTTTTCTGGTATCAAACCGGGTGATTTAGACGCCAGCTTGTCTTCCAAACATCTAACGACCTTGAAGTCAACATACGTTAAACTTCGGTACTTGGTTGACACCGGGTGTATCTTTGTCGGCCATGGCCTCAAGAAGGATTTCAGAGTCATCAACCTTGTGGTAAATTCACTTAAATGTTTTATTTCTATGAATTTTGATGAGTTTTGCTGATTGTTGTGTACTCGCTCATCATCTCACACTTTTTGCGATGTATTTCTTAATTTTATAATTAATGATATTTATAATTTAAATTTTATAATTGTACATACTTGTCAATATTATACCATTAAATATGATAATGTGTATGAAATAAAGATATATATACATATATATATATACTAATGGACTTTAAAAACGCATTATCTCGGGTTTGTACAACATCTTTTACCTATGCGTTTTTAAAGTCCGTTAGTGTATATATGTCTAATGAAATAATAAAAATTGGGCAATTGATTAAATAACTTATTCAGCATTTGCCAACCTATTCTTATAGCAATCATTTCATTTAGCTTGTTTTATTTATGCCACTGCTCGCAATGATTGCGAAAAATAATGCTTCGGCTAAATTATTGTCAAAAAGAATGAACTTATTACATCTGTGGGGCATTTTAGATGCCAGTACAGCTGTATCAATATAATTATACCTATTTATTTGTCAACTGAATTACACATATTTAAGCAACTGATATTTCCCTGTCATATCCTGATAAATTCATTACCTTTAGTGGGATGTCTGCTTTCTGTGATATAATTAATTCAATTTTATCATAATATTAATTAGTGAGAATTTCCGGAGAGACGTAGATCCAAATTAATTTCCTTTGTGCGCTGCTCATGTTGTCGTTGGTCATAGAAACATGTGATTATAAATGGATTACTAGGAATGTATGATGAGTTGATGTGAAAGAACAGGTAATATAAGCATTGCATGCTATAAAGTAATCTTATATGGATGAAAGGACTACATTAAAATCCATGAGATTTTTGGACATATTGTGTCTGGAAGTGCGGCATAACTCATTTCAGTTCTACAGATTAGATATCTACGTGATGTTTCGTGATAGCGCCAGTGATGTGTTTTCAGTGCAAAAAAGGTGAGGTGAAATGCCTAGATAGTATATTAAGGCAAGATAAATATCACAGCTGATACAGTCTACACACATACTCGGACCACCTTTTATGTATCTTATGGTTTTGCTATACAATGGTGAAAAAGCTTTCGGCACAGCTATTGACCTTGAATTTGTGACATAGTCCCTACTTTCTACTACACTAAGGACTCACAGGGCAGGGCTAGCTCAGAGGTAGCGCTCTGGGCTTCCAATCGCTGGGTCCCGGGTTCGATTCCCGGTCGAGCCTAAGTTGGATGGCTGTTTCCTCCTTCGTCTCATTGCCATGGTCTCTGCCTGTCCTAATTAGCCCATCAGGTGCAGAAATACAGGACGTAAAGCCCTAATCGCGCACACACACTAAGGACTCACAATCAGTTGATTTGACACTAGGAATATAAGGAAAGATATTATGGCTAAGTTTAAGTTGAGGGTGAGAGCGAGAATCCTCTTTGGAAATTTAATTTTCGCTATCCAGGAGCTGCCATGAAAACATTGATAATCATTTCGCTTAGAATAGTAATGGCCACCAGAAAGACCTGACTTGGACTTCGCTTAAATGAAAACCTTCATGCCTTTGCAAATTAGTATCCCTTCTGAGTACAATATTATTATGAACTGCAATGAAAAGATGACTTCACCATGGCAGTCACCTCAGACTTAAACCAGTGGTTGCCGTGAAGAAAAAAGGACAAAATATATTTGTATAATCATAATAATAATCACATTTTATTTCATACACTCATAAATGAGGTATAGCATTACATAAAGAAAACAATTGTGAGTAAAATTAGAAAATGAAAAATGTGATGGTTATATTATTGTCATAAAGTGCAAAAGAAATATAGCAAACAGTTCATCTTTTGGTTTGAAAAAAACACTGATGTCATTGTCCCATTACATTTCTGATGGCTTCTATTCTGCAGTGGTCCTCTGTACTGTAAGAAAAGTAGTTAAACTTCTGGAAAGTAAAACAGTTGTCACACGATAGAGCATAGCAGCGTTTGATGTATTGCATATTGTCTGAAATAATTGTCCTTTGATCATAAAATGCTCTTGTGCATGGCAATAAATTTGACAGTGTCATTTTCACTCTCTATCATTGTCTTTAACATTTCCATAAATATCTCACAGATCTGATCATGGGAGTAGGTAATCCCAGACAACTGTGGAAGCAGCTCTCGCGATGTGTCGTATTAGGCAAGTTCGATAACCTCCGAACGCATTTATTCCACAATGTAATTTTTTCCACATTGCATTGTGATGTATCACAGCTTGTGAAAGCTGCCAAGTTTGACAGCCATAATTATGGCAACATTTGCTACCAAAAACTTTGATCATAGTTTTTTTGGACAGGCATATCTGGTTACATTCTATGGCTCTTCCTTAACAGGGATGCATTAATAAGTCTTTTGGTGACATCTACAAAGTTAACTGAAATTGTTGTCAGCTTGATTACTCTATTTGAATTGAAATCTAGCCATATTCTGATACAGTAAATATATATCAGTTACATGATGTTATCGTTTAGCTTATGGTCAGCTGCATACCCAGAGTACATGAAAAGAAACGCATTGATATCAGAAAGCAATAAAAGAGAAAAATGACATGTTTCAGCATATAACTATTGTCATAATGCACATGTATGTCTCATCATTAGGGATGTTGCTCCTATTAGCTTTGATTAGTTTATTAGGGTTACCCTTGAAGGCATGTGGAAAGCAACAGGCTTGCGGCAATGTTCCTCTAGGTATCTTTCCAATCAAGTCTCTCATTAAACATAGTAATTAGGAACGACAAGGTTGGCGTTTATTAGCCATGTAAGGCTTGCTTGCAAGTCACTCGTTTATCTCTGCGAGTCCACAATGAAAAATTAAATGACTGCGAAAGGTTGCAATTGCAATACAAAAGCCTGATTACGAAGGATAATCTTCCATGACTTATTGTCTTGCTGCGAGTAATTACATTGTGTGATTTGCAATGGTGATTGATTGTAGAATGAATGCTGTATGACTTTCTATATATTTTGCACTCATCTGTGCTCTTATTACTGCGAAATCTTAAATGCAGCTCTTCGATTTGATCACCTCCTACAGAAATACTCATTTCAAAACTTAGATGCATAAAATGTTCCAAAGCTGCTGGTCCGAAGTAGCCTGGGATGGTTAAGCTGCTGCGGCAGGCAGATGTAATGATCAGATGATAAATTACAGTCCACATCATGTTACTCGTTATATGGTTTCTGCAGATATTTTCCTTTAGATACTCTGCTTAATTCGATGCGAAGTGCCCTATGATTGCGAATAACCCAAATTTCTATAGAGCCAGTCAAATTATAATATTGCAGTTAGAATTTATTTCTATATCAAACATGAAGGTAGAACCACTTCCAAAACCCACTTATTACAAAACCCAACTCTGACAGGTTTAGATCATGCCAAGCATTTATTAACAGTTTTGCTGTACGTTAATTACCTATGTCAAAGCCATATGAAACAGAACAGTCAAGTCATGGTCTGGAGCTAGTCTTCTCAGAAGTGCATGTCGAGTTCCAGATGATGAGATTATACATTGTACAATACACTGCAGAAAGGGTCCGCTGAAGTACGATGTGTATTGTGCAACAAGGTTATTGCTTCTGCTTCTGCTGCTATATAATATTATATATATCAAGTTGACTATATACTACAAAGTGTTGTCACGCCTGGGTGTCACTTGCATCTTCTCGAGAGTATAAGTATTCAGCGGTTGGGTGCACCCCCGGGGTTCGGGAGGGCTGTTTTCTTGGTAAATACCAAAGTGAGTGACAAAGCTTGTGCTTTTTTATTTGCAGGTGCCCAAGGATCAAGTCATTGACACTGTGGAACTCTTTCACCTGCCTCGACAAAGGATGATCTCGCTCAAGTTCCTCGCTCGATATTTCTTGGGTAAGTACACCACCTGCTCGGCTTTGAGAGGTGATGGAGATCTTAAGCATCACACCATCTTGTTCGCTCGCTGTCAGAAGTTTTTAGTTTTACTTATTTTACCTCATCGTTGAAGGTATTTGGCTTTTAGGAGAATGTACCCGCCGGCTGGATCGTGTTTAGCGGTGTTTAGTCTGAGATCTTTGTCATCTTTGGCAGATGTTGTGTTTTTTTGTCACTAAGATTTGGTCAAACGGTTTATTGATTACTGATGTAACAATTCACCACTAGAAGAACTGAATCAGTTCATTTTATCTGATTTTATATGTTTAAATATTTAGTGTTGAATGTAATCTATGCGATTATGATGACTGAGGTACATGAAATGAGGATAGCTGCGCCGAGAAAGTTCATAAAACACAGTTCACTGATAGGTATGATGTGTGCATCCTGTGAGTTAGGCATCTTAGTTTGTAATGGAAACCTATGTGGATGAGGATACCTTTCTTTTTATAGCTTTTACAGTCTAGATACCTATATGTACCACCCATTATGGTTTTTCTGTACAGTGATGAACATTTTTTCTGCACAACTATTGAATGAGGAAAAATTTGGTGTAAAAATGATTTTGTAATTTGGCTCCAAATGTCATTTTTGGCATAGGCCTATTACATTGATGTGTGAAGAACAGATACTTAATGAACATGCTGATGCAGAAAAAAAAAATTATATATATATATGTTGAGAAAGACACCCTCGAATGCGTAACACTCATTAGGCCATGTTCATTCAATATACTACTACCTAATTAGCTGAAAGATTATTTCTCATTAGGTATGGCTCTTTGTGGATTTTGGGTTTAGAACTTTGAATTTTTGTTTAGCTTTTGACGCCGTATATGTCTGATGCATAAGCAGAAAAGTACGAACAGATGCCGATCAATAAGAATGCCGTGGCGTCCTTATATAGCCAAGAAATCAGAATCACATTCGAAGCGGCATGACTTAAAATTCAGGTCTAAAAAGTACGAGCGTCTAGTTTTACTTAGTTTCGTTGTTTTCTCGCTTTGTCGAGTAGATTTTAAGGATGAAATCTCTGGAGCTTTGAAATGTGATCATCTATTCTAAAATCTTTCTATGTAGAACTCCGAAGAGCTTTGTATTGTATGATTTTAATCTGGATTAATGAGTTTGGGGATGATTTGTATGCTAGTGAGTTCTGATGTTGAATCTTGATGATGAATCTTGATGCTGAGTCTGGATGTTGAATCGCAATGTTTACCGATTGAATGGACTTCTTCGGTAGGTTGTGGATGATCGCAGTTAACTAAGCTCATATCATGGCGAAGATCAAAATTGAAGAAAAAGAAAATATTGAAGGATAAAGGAAAACACGGTCATGTTGGCAAAGTTTGGTGTTTTGGTAGATTTTTGCAGTTCACTCTATGTACAAAAAAAAAAGGCAAAAAAAAAAGAAGGGGAGAAAGGGGGTTTCTGTGAGAAGGATTTCTCAATATATGAAAAAGAAATGCGACAAAAGCTTGAAGCAGAAAAGCAATATGTCGGCTGTTGAAGGCTGGCTTAGTGGTGTTGCCCTGCCCAACCAAGACTGCACAAATATTACATGAATAATGCATAGGACCAGTTTCTTTCCTACAAAGTCATTAATCTTGTTTGACAAATAATGATGATTTAATTTCTGCTTCTTGTTGTCCTAATCTATTGGTCCGTTGTGAGAAGAAATAGCATTATTTGTACGTCAAGGCAGTTGTGGTCGTGCATAAGTCCTGAGTCCTGCAAAGTCCTAATCTGGAATGCTATCACTCCAGAATGTTATGGTATTGTTTAGACGGTGAAATTGGAAGGATTTAAACTTTCGACATGTGCAGCCACTTAAACTTTGTGAACTGTTTGGAGCGAAATTGGCTCAACACATGCAAGCTTGTCTTAAGGAGGGAAATTGCCCTTGATTCTTAATGCCTCATGTGAAATCTCTTAGAGAATGGTGGTGTGTCTAACCTGAATCAAACCCTGGACCTTTGGCACAGCAAGTCATAAGTGTGATCTTAAACACTAGCAACAGGACAGCATTGGTCTGTGAACACATAAGTACAGTTAAATTAAATCTAAACAAAGCTAGACCACTTTTGCTATTCGATGCTGCCTGATACTAAACGGAACTGCCCGGCTATAGCTGGCTACTCAAAGCCGGATTTAAAAGCACATATTATGATATAATAGATAAATTTCTTACATTTGCCAAGGTTTAGATTTTTTCAGTAAGCCGACTATAAGCTAGGAGTAGACAGAAGGGCTGCTGATCTTCAAGGTCCCAGATTCGATACCCAGCCCACATGAGACATTTAATTGAAGGTGCCTTCTACTCAGTAGCTATGCGGGGGCAAGTAAAAGATCCCACCTATAAAAAAATGTTATTTAACTCCCTCCTACTCGGGATATAACTATTACCTCATTTTCTAGTCTAGAAACTAAACTTACAACCACATGAGTTGTTACTTATTATAATCAATTGCTGCTTGTGAGATGTTGTTAACAAGAAATCCATTTTCAAAATACAATGGATTTTGGAAATGAACTATTTTTTGTTGCAACATTGAAAATGCTGAGATAAAACAAACAGCCACCTTTCGTCTTTCTACAAAGAGTCGAGATTGGATTTTTTTTATCTACTGCATTGTGAGTTTGCAGAAAGGACTGCAGACAAAACAGTTTTGTGGGGTGAAAAATATCAGCTAAGTTCTCATTTTAGATCTGTTTACTTTAGGTTCCTGAATAAATCGAAGTTTAGCATGTTTTGTTGAAATATGGCAGCGGAGATGGGGCTTCTCAAACAGCTAATGCAGCAGTTTTATCAAACTTAGAATTAGATCATTTGATAAAGTTGATGGCTGATGCTTGCATTTGGACCACTAATCCTTTTCTTTAATGTTTTGGAGTAATGTAATTATAGCTACTTTTGTTGTAACGTCGACATGGAATTGTAGGCTTATTTGTTAATGACAGATAATGTTATTTCATAAGACCAACATGTATTCCGCTATATTTTGTCAACTCTGTCAACTGAAGGTTTGTTTCTAAAAGTTATATACAACTGGTTCTCATTGTGAAAATCACATCTTTTGCTAAGTTATGGTCTTGATTGTGAGGTGGTCTTTTTATAGAGATAAATAGCAATTTTATGACTCCAAATTATGAAATATTGCGTATATATGTGCCATTATACTCATGTCATTGAGAAATGGGGTTGTTTCTACCAACACAATTTGCCAATTTTCTGGTAGAATATATTTATTTGTGGCTTTTAAACTTTACAAAAATGCATGCACTATAGGCCTACAGTCGATTCCTAAACTTTAAGACCCTGCTTAAAAATTAAGCAAATCTCGTATGGACAACATCTGGTGTTTACGTTCCTCCAGTAGATTAATCACATTTTTTAGTGGTTGAGCAATGTTGAGTAAGATGTCTGCGGTCCATTAATGTTGCAGTAGCCAGTGTCTGGGGGCTGGAGATCTAACAATTCACCATCTGTGAATTCTTAAAGGATATTTTTGTATTGTTAGAAATAAACTCTAGGGGCAGCTGTGTGGTCTAGTGGTTAGACGCTCGCTTGCTCTTCTGAATGACCCGGGTTCAATCCCGGGTATCGGACACCTTTCATGAGCAACATCCCAACTGGATGTCATTCGGATGAGATGTTAAATTGGCGGTTTGTACTCAGTGTCTATGCCGAGGCAAGTAAAAGAGACCACCCATGCAGTAAATTAATCACATGGGTGGACTCTCTCTCTCACCTCATCAATCAGGGCGGGGGCCTAGCTCAGAGGTAGCGCTCTGGGCTTCCAACCGCTGGGTCCTGGGTTCGATTCGCGGTGGAGCCTAAGTTGGATGGCTGTTTCCTCCTTCGTCTCATTGCCATGGTCTCTGCCTGTCCTAATTAGCCCAACTGGTGCAGAAATACAGGACATAAAGCCGTAATCACCCACCCAATCACCTCATCAATCAACCCTCGTTAGCAGCAAGAACTTGCCTTAAAGGGCTGCACTTTCCATATCTATCTAACTATCTATCTGTCTAATGAAAAAAAATTGTGAAGAAGCCAAAAGGAGTATCACAAAATCATAATACAGTAATGGCCATAAAGTTTTGGATCACCCACACACATATATTTATTAATTACATGTTTTAGTGTTACTTCTAAAAGCGCAATATGACTTGAAGTTCTTGCTCAGACCAATACAATTTGGAGTTTTGTCATTCAAAGACAATTATAGGTGCTAAATTTACTGGTCTTAATGGCAAGGTTTTCCTAATAATGAGTGAAATTGTAATGGTAAGAACATAGTAGGGGCCAAATGTGTGGTGTAATTAGTCTTAAAACGTAATTTAAAATTATTGATGGAATGCCGAATTGGTGTCATGCAATGCTTATGGACAGGACCTTTATTATTAGTGAGATATTATCCCCATAGGAGTTTTCTTTTGTGTTTTTTTTTTTATTAATGGCTGTGTTTCTTTAGTTATCACCTTAAGAGTGTGATAAACCATTGAGACAAGAGTAGACTTGTCTCCATGGATAAACAAACTGAATGTTACTATATATGCACCTCTAAGCCCAGTTTCTATTTTGACTGGACAGTGGTCATTAGTGGAGCCAACTGACCACTTGTCTTCATCAATCATTGCTCGAGTGGTCAGCGAAATGTCACGCCTAAAAATCAGCTGGACACCAGAAGTCGATTTGACCAGTGGTCACCACCTGTCTTGACCCTTGGTCATCTTCGAGACAGGTGTGGTGTGATACTCTTGTTTTATTGAGATTTTTTTGTGTAAAATGTAGTTTTTTTGGATATTAGTGTAGAAATGCATAGTATTACTTTCTGTAAATTCTCTTGTTGGTTTGATGTCATATTTGGTTCATGCATCTTAAGGACTTGTACAGATATAATTGAGTACTTATACAATGTAGAAACTACATACAATTATTGCAATGAACCTATGTTGATAAATACAGCATTAGTTTTTTGATAGTTAATAACTGTGATAAGACTACAATATAAGTTGACACTATCACATGATTATTTGTTCTCACAAGAATAAATAATGCAGTATTATCCCTGTTCCTTTCTTAATTTATTTCAGAATTGACTTTCTAATTTATTAAGATGTGAAAACCCATAAAAATTATAATCAATAATACTCAGTAACGTAGTTCCCTAGAATATTTTACGTCATAATGGAACCTGTGACGTCACAATATATATAAAAACCACAAAAGTAGTCATGACATGACGTCACATCAGTGAAAGAATACTTTTAATTGGCACTGCAATGTAGAGTGTAAACATGTATCCTTATCATCTCATCACTACGTCTGCCTCTAGAAGCTAACAAGCAGTCTTGATGGAGATCTATTTTTAGCCTCATGTGATGCTTGGTCCTTCCATTTCATAAATGCAAAGAGCTCACATATCTGTTCATTACCACCAACTGAGATATACCCTACCAACCAATTAACCAATAGATAGCGATCCAATGCCAACCGACCAAATACCCAATTAACCAACCAAATCCATTGGAGGTGGGCACATGTGCAGTGTTGTGTGAATCTTGGGGGGTCAGATGAAGGTTAGGAATGTCAATTACTTTGGTATAATGATGGATGACTTTGATGCTGAAATTAGCTGCTTCTGAAACAGGTGAAGATGAAAGTCACCTTCACCTAAGAACTCTGTGATGATGCAGTCCAAAGTGACCATCATTAATTTGATCCATGAAGTGGGATCCAACTGATACGCTGTGTCACATTTCTGGTACAACAGGTATTGTATTGCAGTGTATTGTATTGTATTGTGTTGTATTGTGTTGTATTGTGTTGTATTGTGTTGTATTGTGTTGTATTGCATTGCATGTCACTGTTGAAGCTTACATAATGTGACACATTTTTGGTGTTGAGGCAGACATAATGATGAGACGATGAGGCTTCGACATCCCGCTATCAATTTTTACCCCATTGGTGTCTGTTGCTTGTCCCTGCATAGACACTCAGTACTGTGGTACAGGACACTACAAAGTTGACGCCTCATACGAATGACATTGAGCTGACACGTATCTCTTAAAGAACGCCTAGGCTAGGAATGAGGCAGATGCAATGATGAGATGGCAAGGTTTCAATGTCTCCTTACCTTATGGATGAGGTCTTTCGCTTGCCCCAACATAGACACAGAGAATAAGACACCACAAAGTTGATGCCTTGTATGAAACAGATTTAGCTGAGATGTATTTCTTAAGAAATGCCCAGGCTAATGAGCGAACCCTGGACCTCCAGATGAGCTGTCTACCATTACAATAGCATGGCAATCTGGCTGTAGTTCATTGTTGCCAACACAATTTGGTCACTAGTCCATCCTGTGGTCATTTTAGCATAAACTGTGATGGGAGATTAATTAGAAGCTGCTCTATGTCCTCATGCCTCTTTTATCTACTTTGAGCACAGTTCATCCGAGTGCATTGCCTGTTCTAACTACAAAAGAGCTACACGTTGCCTAAGAGTTGGTTTGGCCTAATTTACTTTTGAATTAGGTGGCTGAAGTGCCCTGGTTTGGTCTAGTTTGTTAGCATGTGAAACTTGAGTAATATTAAACACGTGTTAATTTTGAAGGCTGGATCATCAGTTTTTTTTCCATCTTTTATTCTTTGGAGGTTTGTGAGTGGTGATTCAGTGGTGGCTGATACAATTGGTCGGAAATGTCTGTGTAGCAATTAGTACTTGACATCACTATTATGTCAACATTTGGTAGTCTATAGAAGTGGGGGGGGGGGGGGGGGGGGAGTCTCAACGACTAGACGTTTTTACGTTTACTTATTTTGCACCTGATTTGTAATGTAAAACTTCAAAAATATCAATGTGAAATCGTGACTTTAAAATGACAAATATCTGAATGCAGCGTCAACCTTTTTTAATGAGCATACTTATAACAGAAGTCCGTTCTAGCGGTTGTATTTTATATGTAAAAGGAGTGAGACTATAAAAAAAAACTCTATCTATCCATGACGCAGTCATCATCCGCGAACATATTGATTTCTGATCTTTTTAGCCAAACGTTCATTTTAAGAAAACCCTGGTATAATGAGCACTGTTTGACTGCTCTAAATGGTTCGTATAATGTAATTCTTCGTTATAATATAAATATAAATGATATGTATGGTATATTACACTTGAGAAACCTCCAAACCTTCATAGGCGGTGACATTTTGGCCGAGTTTGACATTGGCTTGCTTTGATTGATGTGATTGCTTGGCAGTTTTAAGATTTCCATAGGCTCTTGTTGGACTTTAGTTGTGGTTGCTGAGTTTGAAATTATTGGTTTATGGGGAGTGTGATGCACCCCCTGTCCAGCCAATCATTTACCTTTCATCATGGTCCAGGGAGGGAGCAATGGCCTCTGATGGCTTTGTTGTCATGGCAACCAAAACTGCATCTCTGACGTCACAGAGACAGCTGGAGGACGTCATGTTGGCATGTCTTCCATATTTGGGAGTTGGTTTGAATGGTGGGTTTTGTGGTGGTGGCCACCAGAATCTGAACGTAATAATGGTTTTTCTCTGATATTAACCTGTCATTAGGACCATTAATTTCTTGCTGGGCTGACACACCAACAAGCTGGTGGATATTTCATGAGGAATCTGTCTCCATTAATCTCAGGATCGTGCCTAGCCACACAATTAGCATTTGCTTCCATCAATAGATCCCCTCTTGTCTGCTCCCAACAGTTTATCCAGCTTGCGGATTAATTAGAATTCTAAACCCAAACAGCGACGAACGATCCAAGTCTTCTAGCTGCTGACATGTCCATTGCCAGAACAGCTCCTTGAGGTAACCCTCAGTAATATGACTACCTTTTAATTTAAAAAGCCATAGATATGGAGGGCTTAACTGTATTTGTCTTCTACCTCTTGAATGGCTGCTGTTATGTATAAATACTGTGGCAGGATTCAAAATGAAGGTCCACATTGTCATGGTTTTTGGTAACATATTTACATACCAAATTGCAAGCAATGTGCAGCACCAAATAGAAATGTTTGCAATAAGTCAAACCCCTTCTTTCTGAATGATTACAGACACCTCTGTGTTACTTTTTTTTATTGAGTTAGCTACCTTTCCAATGATAACTTTTTGCATTATTGTTATTACATAGAAATGTCCATGTTCACGAAGAAAGAAAACTAACAAGTTACAAAAGTTTCATTCTTATCAGTAGGCTTACTTACTTACTTATTTACTTTCTCTCTCCCTTTCTTTTTCTTTCTTCACAGTCTCCTGCCTGTTTGTTTTTGCTGTGTTCTTTAATTCCCCAGTTTTGTTTTTCCTCATTCCTTTGCCTTAAGCAATACCAGTTTCCTCCATTTGGGATTATGTCTAGACTTGGTCTCCCTTAAATCTTGGCCCTTGCAGGATTGTGTCTGGAGACTTACCTTAGCCTCTAAGATCGTTTCACCTTTGATATACAGTGTATACAAGTGTATTCCATTAAGTAGATATTTAACAAATTGAAATTTGGGAGACAGAAATACACTCTACAATAGAATGCAAGGGAGTGGTCATAATTGAATATAATTGAATATCTTCCGTGTGCAATTTAAAGGATAGACCTTTTCTCAATTATTTCATGGACCTTTTAGTGTTTTACACGCAATATCTGGCTTGTCATACTCACAATGGTTTTATATTATTCAAGATTTTATTGACCATGTCAGATAAAAATACAAAAATAAATCTACAAAATAACCACCATTTAGTTTTTTAACAAACTGGCGGCCTGACGCCAAAATGACATGTACGTCCTTTACCAATACATAAACAAAAAGCATAAAAAGTGTGGATTTAAAAAATAATATTTTCCTGAACATATCAATTGTGCCACGTGCGTTTTCCATGCGTTTGGATAAACGCATGGTTTTTGCCTCATTATAATTAGCTAAAAACCATGCGTTTTCCATGCATTTATCCTTCTCATGGAAAACGCACGTGGCACATTTGGCCATGTACCAGTAAATCTACAGATAGATGCTGTATATAGATATAGAGATAATCGTGGTTATATTGCAAGTTTTTTCTTTCTTTATACTTCTCGAAATATGCATTATCTGCACATTTTATCACTCCTTTTTACCACATTTTCCTGCGTTCTTCGTGAACCCTAGTTCTTTTCTCTTGCCTGGGAGCATGCTGGGAGCCACCTTTGAGGTCTGGTCCGCAGATGTTTTTCTTATTGTCTTCTCAAATGTAAAGTTTATACCAGAAGTGAAAGGAGGACAACTGCAAAATGCACTGAAGTCTTGGTGTCATTTTGATGCCTACAAAAGAAGTTTATGGCTGGTTTACCTTACATTTATAATGCTAAGATAACAGCAGGATTTTCAAATGTTATAATGGCTTGGTCTGGAAGTAGGAGTCACTTTGAATTTCCTTACAGATGTACATGTGTAGTCCATTTTAGATTTCAGATTTTGTAGCGTTGTCTAAGACTAAAACTAAAATTACAGGAATGTATACTAGTGTATCATTTAGCTCAGATTGCATTAGACGAAAAGGACTTTAGATAAACAAGATGTTATTATTCCATCATTTATGTGGTCCTTTTTTTTCTTTTCTTTTCTTTTTGGTTTTATTTTAAACTTGAAGTGCAGAGTCAATGGCTTTCTGGTGATTTTGCCATAACCAGTTCAAAAAGTTCGTTTATTTGCTGCATTGCTTGTTTGCTCACCGAATTGCTTGCATATTCAATTGCATAATGATGGGCCATTGTGTTCAGCAATTTCTTCATCATTCAATCCGGGTACTTCTCATTTAATATAATCATGATAATATACTCTGTATACTCTGTATACTCTGTATATGTTATTGGTGGTGCTGTTTCTATGCTGGGGCAAGTAAAATACCCCACCCATTAGGTTGGATGTGTAACTTGTTTACTTCTATATATTTCCTACTTTAAAGGTGCACTGTCTGTCAAATTTGCGCATTAAAATAATGATATAAATCAGTACTGCCTTCTTGTCTCATATTTTTCACATTACATAGCCACTTTTGCACAACAATTTAGTTTTAATTTACAATAAATAATATAAATATTAGTTTTTCATGCCATCAAAAATTCAATATGTAAACAAACCCAGTGATGACGTCACAATACTAAACAATGGTGATGATGTCATTTCCATTGTGTTACCAATGTTTTGGTCTGGATTTGCTCTCAATGTATAATCTATTTTTAAGTAATTAATGTCTTATAAAATCATTAATTCACACAAATTTAGTGTGCCTTGATTAATAAAGGTAATTTTCAACAGTTTGATAGCATCTTAAAAAATTGCAAATTTGACAGACAGTGTAACTTTAAGCTTCATCTAATAAATGTGTCTGTCTCTGGCGAAGGTCATCTGAGGTGAGTTTGAAAGCTTTAGACCAGAGCAGTAAGCCAATGGAATATTCAATCCAAGGTCATCTAACTGAAAGGACCCCTTTATTTTTCCAAAGACCAAAGATGGTCATAGTAGATAAAATCCTATGTCTATAAGGTTATTTTCTCAAATTTTAGTCAATTTCTGTTGTTTGGTTTTAAAATATACAGTTAGTTTCATAAAAAACGATTGACTCTAGAGGGCTGTAGCTACCTATACCTGACTGTGGTCTAAACATGCTAAAGCCAGCTGCTTCAGTCCACTTCTATAGCTAATAGTCGGCTTACATTTATAACCAGGAAAGTGTAAACATTGGCAAATGTAAGAACTTAATGTAATATATCATAAATATGTACTTTTAGATCCGGTTTTGAGTAGCCAGCTATGAAAGGTACAATTTTTTTAATGAAACTTAACTGTAGCTTCCTTGGGTTTATTTATAATTTCGTTAATTATCAAAGGAAAATTTCCCTTTAGGTCTGTAGTTCTCATAATTTTCCTGACCTGGCAATAATTCAACCATCAGTTGAATCGATTTCCATTACAATCTCTCCTTCTCTTGTCATTTTGGTGAATTTTTTTTTTAAATTCTCCTCCAGATTGAGCTGGCCATGCTGAATGAGTTGCAACATTTTCTTGCGGCCCGTTTCTGCCTGAAAAATTCAGCTCATTGATTGTTATAATTTTGTCTGAAGCTGAAGCGATTCGTTTAGTTTTGAACGTGTTCGGTCCATGTAATTAAGCATGATCTTTGAAGCTGGCGATTCTCGGCTGCTGCTGCGGCCGCCATTTTTCGGTCGACGTTAATTTCTCTAAATCGCGGATCGATAATTGATCATTTTTCAGCCCACCAATCAAATTCTTCGGACAGCTAGCAGAGCACTTCATCTTTCAGTTTCCTGCAATCAATGTAAATTAATCAACAAAACGACAAAATACAATATAGCCTTTAAATAAACGATGGTTTACAGATCCGCTCTGTTTTTTTTCCCTCTAATTTCAACTGTTCGCAGGTTAGCAAGGCTTTCGTGTTGGTTTTTCCCAATTGTGTTGTGAATTACTATAGCTCTTTCTTGGGTAGCCTTGGTACTGAATTTTTGTAAAGAAATCAGCGCAATATTTACGACAAAAAATCATATGGCTGAAGTAACTCTGTAATATGAAGGGTTGTGGGTTCGTTCCCCACTGAAAATTCTGATGATTAGAAAGTTAGTAATGAAGGGTAACTTTCTTCTACGATATTTTGACTGGTCCCAGAATGACTACCAACAATCCCCTCATGGCCAAAAGGTTTGGCCTACAAAGTTAGACATGAATGTACTCGTAACTAACAACTTTTAGGCAGCAATGAAGCTTTTTGAAATGTACTTCCACCTGTGAGATTTTCAGTGTTCTTTAATTCTTTAGCAAGCCAAACAATCTGTGTTAAAAGTGTCAAATGCCCAGGGAGTTAGTTGTGGAGACCCATGCTAGATCAGGTCAGGACAATTAATTGGTGCCAACCAGCTACCCAATTTGTACATGGTGTCTTTAGCGTGTGTGTCTTTAGCACGTCGTGTATTCAGCACGTGGTGTCTTTGGCACATGGTGTCTTTAGCGCAAGGTGTATTCAGCACATGGTGTCTTTAGCGCAAGGTGTATTCAGCACATGGTGTTTTCAGCACGGTGTATTTAGCACTTGGTGTATTTAGCGCAGGGGTGTATTTAGTACAAGGTGTCTGTCGCACATGGTGTCTTTAGCACACAGTGTATTTAGCACATGGTGTATTTATCATGTAGCGCATGGTGTCTTCAGCACATGGTGCCTTCAGCACATGGTGCCTTCAGCACATGGTGCCTTCAGCACATGGCGCATGGTGCCTTCAGCACATGGTGCCTTCAGCACATGGTGCCTTCAGCACATGGTGCCTTCAGCACATGGTGCCTTCAGCACATGGTGCCTTCAGCACATGGTGCCTCACTGGTACACTTTATATTTATTTTATTTATCTTTTATATTTATTGTTAAGCGCATCTGATAATGTATTATTCTAAGACAGCGCTATATAAATAAAGTATTTGTATTTTGTATTTGTAATTTATAGTGTTTATGTGCTTACCTAGAGTAAATTTTGCTGACTGTGACACACTGAGCACAAACATGGCACCAAAAACCACTACATTCTGCATTTTCGTACTATGGGAATGCCGCTCATAAACACACGGAGACTTTTCTGTGTCTGAAGAGAACTTTCTCATGCCAAACCCAACCAAATCATGCTAACTTCAAATGAGAAACCTCAGGAATTTAATCAGACATGAAACAGCAAAATTTAATTCTGCATCAGGGAAAATAAATTTGTTAAGTCTGAATAATGATGAAGCGCAGCCGGAATGAGTTTCTAGCTCTAGTCTGAAAGTATAGTTTTTTATAATTCATCTTGAAAGGCTGAATTAGATTAACGCTGGATATTGGATAAGTCTGCTTTGTAAATTATATTTCTGATGGAACACATGTCACATTCGCAGCATGGGAAGTTGTGGAAACTGAAAATTATTTTTGTGAAGTTTATGTATAGTTGATGATGATGAAGGCTTGAAATATGAAATCTCATACACCAGACAAGACCACTAGTTTGCTAATAAAGCCACCTCTGCATTTGAGTCACCAAAATCTGGCTGCAGATGTTTACATGACATGTCATAATGAATGTTATCACTAATTAGGCCTACTTACTATAATATCCATAGGGACATTTTTTTTTTCAGTCTCATTCTATAGCAACTACAAAAAAACCTGTTCAGAAACAAATCACCTCACATTCACATTGCTCATTCAGTAGTTGTATAGTGGTGGCCTGGAAATTACTATTGGTTTAAAATGATTAAATTTTTCCTTACTTTAGATTATTTACAATTATGATATCCAAGAGGCTATGGCCCCCTACAATAAAAAAAAGTGTTTTCAGATCCATTTTTGTTACATACCATATAGGAATAATCCATTTGTGCGCTTAAAAGAGATTCAATTACATTCCGATTAATTTATTTAGCCCACTATTATTGAAAAACTTGATACAAATTCAGTGATTTTTTAAAAAAACAACACGTTGAGCCGGGTGACCCCTCTAAAATAATAATGTCAGCGCAGCCAGGGGCCACCCACAAACCAACACTTAATGTAGAAATTTACAATAATGAATGTCAGCGCCTGTAGTCCATGCTCACAATGAAGTATATGGAGTGCTATAACAGAAAATTATAGCTTTTTTCAGGTAACTCACAAGTATAATTATTCGAATAGGTCATTACAAGTTATGACACAAAACAGTCTGAAATATTACATTGGTTTAAATAACTATCAATAATATATTTTTTTAATGTAAATTTTGAAACTACATTTGGAGTGAGTATAAAGTTTGTCCTGAAATTATGCAATTTAGCTTGATTCTTGTAGAAATACAAAGTCAAGGTTCCTCTAAGTCGTAATGTTGGAAGAGGCAGTGTCTGAGATGTTGCATTCAGTGTTGGATTCTGCTGACTCAGTCTTTCGAATGTGTTGGACTAGATGCACGAAATACTTCCATTGCAACTCGAGCCTCCTCACACAATGTTGACACTTATGCAGGTGAACTTTGGTGTCTGCCTGTGTTGTTTAAGTACAAAGCATTGTGTGACTGGCATCCCAGAATCCTTTGCGAGCCTTAACAAAGGTCATTGTTTCCCATAACAGCTGCCTTATGCATATGTAGCATTGCAAAAGGCAGCATCTTCTTGCACTTCATAGCAATGTTTTTCCTCTACAGCAAATGTAAAGCGTACTGCTTATTGCTCCTATTGTTCATATTGCTCCTATCGCTCCTATGGCTCCTATTGATCATATTGCTTCTATTACTCCTATCGCTCATATTGCTCATATTACTCCTATTGCTTCTATTGCTCCTATTGTTCATATTGCTCCTATTGCTCATATTACTCCTACCACTCCTATTGCTTCTATTACTCCTGTTGCTCATGTTGCTCCTATTACTCCTATTGTTCATATTGCTCTTATTACTCCTATTGATCATATTGCTACTATTGCTACTATTGCTCCGATTTCTCTTATTGCTCCTATTACTCCTATGCAAAAATGCAGGATGTATATCTCCCACTCTTCATGTTCGCTGCAGAAATTCAGAGCATGCTGCACGACAGCGGATTGTACATCTTAATGCGGAAATGATCCTCCGCTGTCCTAAGATCTTGCTTTCACCTTAATTTCTGCTGAGTATTATTACACGGTTCACCTGGGTCATGAGGATTATCATAACATCATAGAATGTGCAGCTGCTTTGCACTACCAGTTATTATGTATTTATGACGTATGATAGATATGATGGATGATGATACTGTTCCTGGTTCTCGTCAGATATGTGGTTTGGTAGTGATGCTTTGTAAACACCTTCAGGATCATATTACTCTATTTCCTACAGAAGAATAAGAATATTATATTGAAACACTACCACCTTTTCTTTCTTAGTATACTCAATTGGCATGTAAACAGATTGCTGTTAGCCCTAAGTGAGTGGTGGTATGCAGCGTCCTAGTGCAAAGATGTAATGCCATGGTAAAAATGTCTGCTCTGCTGAGGCATCGTAGGATAGGGCATATGCTCTTGCCTTTTTAACCATCCTTTATGTCAATGGTATACGGCTGTACGCTTGAATATGGTGCAATATACCCACAAAAATAAAGTGGTGTTTGATGTAAAACAGACATGTTGAATCGTTGAAAGTATGAATGAACTTTACCGACCGAGTTAGCAAAAGATCTATATGTACTTGGTAGTAAAAACTGGGCATTTTATCAAGAAATAACAGTATGCAGTCATTGCGATAAATATGCATTTAATGAATGATTTTGTTATTTTTGTCATTCCAGGTATGAAAATTCAGTCAGCGACCCACGATTCTATAGAAGACGCCCGGGCTGCACTTAAGCTCTACAACAATTTCCAAGAGATGTGTAAAGAAGGGATGGACGTCGTGCGGACCAAACTGAGGGAGATGTATTCGAAGGGCCGCGAAATGCAGTGGAAGGTTCCTTTGGATGAAGAGAGTAAAGATGCGAATGCTGGGGAAGGAAGTCTGCAAGATGCCCTGCAGCCGCAGCTCTACATCAAGTGAAAGCCTCCGCATCACTGTACATTTGGAAAGCGACGCGGGCCATGACCCCTCGCGAAATGCTGTGACTTATTGCGTGTAGCATATGTTGTGTATGATTGTATGTGCACTTAGTATGGGATTGTATAGCATTGTATGGAAGATATTGTGGGCCATTATTCACTTTAAACCACACATTGTGTTCTTAAAGTTGTTCACTGTAAAATTAAGCATCTGTGAATCAGTTTAATGTTCACTTCATGCAGATTATTTTGAGATGTTTTCAGTGCATGGAGATTTTATAATGTTTGATGTCTACTGCGTCTGGTATGAGATTTTTGAGTGATTGTGTATTAAAATTGCATCAGTCCATTTTGCAGGATTAATTAAGACTCAACTCCCAAAAGCACGGTGTGAGTATAATTGCATTACATGCTCCTAGCCATTATGTAGATATACTGCCTCGATCCTGCTATGCAGTGGCTGTGAGTGGCTGTGACTTGGACTACAATTTAATGCAGAGTTTCAAAGCTGGTGTTGACAAGAGGAGCTGTTTTCTTGTAATTCTTCCTCTGTGTTGCAGAAAAAAGGACTGAATATATGAGAGCGTTTCATCAAGGCTGTTGCATAATGAATATGGGCATTGCAGTGTTGAAAGACATATGCAAAGACAGGCGAGCAAAGAACGGCTACAAGCTGAGCTGAATACTATTTACCTCGCAAACACAGCATTCGGTTTATCCTTAGGATTTTCCGTCATCGGACTGTTAGACATGCAATAGGGCAGGAAAAAGGCCCCACTCTGCAGTGTATGTAATGTAATCTGTCGTGCCCTTAGTGATCTACTTGAGAAACAGAATCTGTCTGGAGTACACTTTATTTTTAAAATAATCACCATTTTCAACTATCTACAAATCGGTCGGTCTCAGCTAACCCTGTAAATACATGTCTCTGTGCTTACTAGTATTATCAATTTCAATCTCTCAGTATACCATGTAATATAAATTAATAGGTAGAGAGATATAATGCTCTTTGTACAATAATTTACCAAGGCAGCAGTGGTATATCCAAGAATATTTACGGAATGGAATTTGGTTTTTTTTAGAGAATGTGAAAGGTATAGATACTAAAGTGACAGAATTGTAAATAGTTCTTAATTATCCACAAAAATGTCAGTTGTTTCTTTATTGGATATATTATGTGGTATCCTGAAAATGACTGATATGTGTGGATGGGTACAACATTACATCGTTGTGTTTAGAATTACACTGAAATGTTGGCAATCAGTTCAAAAGTCTAATGTATTTAAATTGTCAATTTCAAGAGTCTGATACACTGTAAATAGTTAATGACTTCATTCTATTTATTTTAATGCATGTTGTGATAATGCAATCTTATGAGCAACAGTTATGACTGATAATGTTTTGTACCAGAAATGCCAAGTTTTTTTGTGAATTTGTGAGTATGAAAGAGTCATAAACATATTTTAATATTAACTTAATTGCATGGAAACTGAAAAATCATGTAAAAATGAAAAACAAAGTATCAATAAAGAGTATATTTATAAGAAACCTGGCTTTATCATATGTAAGTAAAGTTTTAAAATGTGCTTCATTTTCAGCAAGCGTCATCCCTGGATCACAGCTTGACAGCATATTCATGATATTTCAATGATTTACATTGATTTATCCAACATCATAATTAATGCTTGGTCTGATTAAAAACTCCAATAGCACAGATTAAATGAAGGTCATATTTTTCTCTGCTTATCTCAGCCAGTGGCAAGTGATTATAACTTAATTATTGATGGACATTGTCAAGGATTTTCATTGCAGTACTTGGGGCTTATGAGGATTAATATCATAGAGTATGTAAATTGCTTAGCGCTTCAGTCTGATTTGTGTTAAAATAGTTAGAATATGACATTGAATTAAGTATGCGGTTGAAGCCCAGTGGGTAAACCTTTGAAATGTTTCTCTAGTTATCCCAGGTTCGATTCATGGGCCACTTAGCTTAGTGGAGTGATTTGTCTTGGAAATATGGTGATATTACCTGGATGACCCATTGCCTTATACATTACTGTGCAAAAGTCTTGAGCCATCCTCAAATTGATGCTACAGCAAGGAAATACATTTTATACGTGATTACTGTGTTGCCTGCAGGGTTGAACATACTTACCCTGAATGAATTACAGACATAGTAAAACAGGAAAACAATAATAGAAGAAAGTTTGTTTATGCCGGTTCATTTTTGTTATTTGGTATGGTCCCTATTTTACATAAAAAGTGCATGACCTACTCTTTGAGCCTGCCCAGTAATTTGACTGAAATTCTGTCCTAACATCATTAAGGGGTGCCTTAAATACAAATACAAGTTGTCAAACTTTTATTACAAGCATAGTGCAGGATCAGATGAAGATCTGCATGAGCAAATAACTCATAATGCATTAAGGTGGCTCACTACTCATAATGCATTAAGGTGGCTCAAGACTTTTACACAGTACTGTAATCATTTGTTTCTGATGTTGGGCGTCATGAGTTAAAAAAACCTAAAGTACATGTGATTGTGATTAAAAAAGTAAGTTTGTTCTTCCTGCAGTCCTTTTTTTTATATCCATAATAGACACTGATAATGATCTGAAACTGACTAAAATAGCTTATACAATTTATGAAAATTTCACAATTCTGAAGTGCTTTTCTCAGCAGTGCTATATTGGTTCAATGTGAAAACCGGTAGAGACTTTTAAATAATTGTGGTTGATCTAAAAATTATCTAAGAAGTAATTTGCAAAAAAAATAACATATAGCAACGTATGGCATACATTATAAGTGATGTCATTTCATCTTTATTTCTGTCTGGTAGCTAACCAGTCTAAGTGTTTAACAGACTGTTTAACAGACTGTAGCAACTAATTAACGTTTGAGATATGCTGGTTACTTAACCTAATGACTCAGTCACACTTTATAGTGAAGCTTGTTGAACCCCAACTTTGATAGTTAGTTTCATTACGGCATGTCAAATTAAACTCAGAGAAGTATTTGAGCTAGACGAGTTGATACATTGCTACCTGCCACTAAACTGACCTGTTTGGCTATAGCTGGCTAATCCAAGCCGGATCTTAAAGTACATTCAAATACATATTTATGATATATTAGATAAATTTCTTACATTTACCAAGGTTGATATTTTTTCAATGATGGTAGGTGTAAGCCGACTATTAGCTAGAGGTAGACAGAAGCAGCTGGCTTAGGCCAGTTATAGCTACAGCCAGGAATAGGTTGCTACAGCTGTCTACAGTCGACCATATTTTATTTTTTTTAAACTGTATCTTATAAATTCTGTCATTTGCCTTTTATGTTATTAAGATTTAACCCCTGAAAAGAAATGTAGCTTGAGAAATTGGCCCTTAATAACAATTAAATGTTGACCTTTAGACCGAATCGTTATAGTGGATATATCGAAATAAATCATTTGATTTATTTTATACATAAGCTGCATGATTCCAATATAAGTGTTTAAAATGTCAAGTATCACTCAAAATATCCACTTCAGTATTCTTGCTCATTTATCCGCTTTACACATTAAGTTACTAGATTAGTGAAGTATTACCCGATTACAGCAGGTGGAGATTTGTGTACTTAGTAATTTCCTAGATTGGCATGCAATGTAGGAAGTATCCTATCCTTGGTTTAGTATTCAATTGTCGTGCCTCTTTTTCAAGGCAAATTTCTGAATGGTTTGCCTCTATGAAATATTTAAACCCAGCAAGGTTGATTGATGGCCAAACATGGCCAGGGAGACAGCAAACATGTTTAATTCTGTATTACTGATCAGTGAAATATTTGATAACTTTACCCACCCCACCTGAGCCTTGCAAATTTGATAGGTTAAGTTCACAATCGTGACGTGAAATATGAGATACAGCAGCTTTGGTATCATGTTAATGCAATTTGTGGCATCATGCACATATTCTATGTTATTTAATGTTATTTTCCACAGCACTAGCTGATAAATATGGTTTACCACACCTATATTTGAATTTGCCTTTATCTACTAATTTGCTAAGAATAGCTGATAAAATGCAATATTTGAATCACTAATTTTAGAGCTTATCAATGTGTTCGAAATATCGGGATGTTTAAAAAAAAACATTATTAATGAAATACCCCACAACCTCGCTATAAGACTGCCTTTCAAAAACGTACAAGGGCCAGCTGTATATCCACATTAAAATAACCTCACTAATAAGTCACTATCAGGACTACTTATGTTAAATAGACTCAAGACTCAAGACACTTTATTTCCTGCACAATACATATTTCATAAACAATTAATATTATTCAGCAAACGTATTGATCTATTATTTAAAAACAAATTCACAAATGTACATATTATGTATGGGCAGATCAGGAGAGCACTCTAAGAAACCGGAGGGTAACGCTAGCGAGTGCCCACCTGGGTTCCCAAGAGACCTCAGCAAATGATTATGTGATCATGGAAATGATAAGTTATTTTAGGTATGATAAACCCTTTCTAGTGAACCATTGAAGACAATGATGATAGTTATAATGCCTCAGCAACATTTGCATTGTTATTTTAAGGTAAGAATATAAAGAATTTAAGTATGAAAGTCACATGATAGGCATAATATGTATACTAAGCATTTTCCTGGCAAAAAATTGGAAAAACATTTAGAATAAGATCACCAAGAACTGTAGTATGAAAGTCACATGCTATATATACCAAGCATTTTCCTGCAAAGAACTTAGACAGCATATTCCATCACAGAAATTGAACAGTTGCACATTAACTCTTGTATGAAATTCACATGCCATGTATACCAAGCACTTTCCTGCAAAGATGTACAAAATGTCCGATTAGTCATACATATGAAAAGTAATAATTACTGCATTCCAGACATAAAAATTTTGAATTAAACATTAGGTATCATAATTGTTTAGAATATGTTTCTTTATGTATTTACTGTATCCTGGGTAACTATGCGTAGAAATTTTGCTTTTTATGCTATGTGGTCAGCTATTGTATACCAGAGGTAGTCTCACACTATTTACAATAAATTGATGTTTACTCTGAGGATTTCTTAATTCATTAGAATATCTGGTATCATAGTTATGTATATCTGACTGTCTGGTAAACATGCCTGTCAAAAAGTATATGGGTAAATTATGATTTTCCATTTTATATAAAAATTTCCACTCTTGTGATTTCAGTATATCATTTATGTTTAGAATTTCTAAATTTTTAAATAATGGCTCAGTATGGGCATTATCTTTTGCATTTGAAATTATTCGTATTGCCTTTTTTTGTAATTTTAACAAGCGTGTAGCACTCATTCCCCATACCATGATACCATACTTCAAATAAGGATCAATAAGAGAATTATAAAGAGTCTTTAATATAGCACCCGGTAAAAAATGCTTAAGTCTGTCCAAGACACCAATTGACCTGGAAATTTTGTTGGATACTTTATTCAAATGAGGTTTCCAAGTCATATTTGAATCAAAAATGATGCCTAAATACAGTGCATGGACTCCACTTTGAGACCACCTCACCATTAAGACCACCCTGCCCTTTAAAATAAGTAAAACTTGCACCAAGTTCGGTCTTAATGGCAAGGATCCAATGTATATATATGCTAAATATATTTTATGTTATTTGTTTTGTTTATAACATTGTTCACCTTTAGAGGAAGTACAAGCTAATACATGTTATAGGCATGTTATTCAAAACGTCAACAATAAACTCTTGACTTATGAGGTTTCTTTCCTTGACCCTACACAATGCACTGATGCACATTTCTGACCATAAATTGACCACTCCAATTTTGTCAATAATGCTTGACCATAGAAGCCTGAAGTGGAAATGTTTATGGAACAATGGGCCAATAATGTCTGATTTAAGGGAATGCTGACTTCATATGCTCTGCAAAAATATGATATATTTGGCCTTTTATCTCAGGAATATGCAGAATGCATTCTTTTGTAAATATGAACAATTGTGTTATGTGGCCATATATAGTTATAAATTAAATTTCCCTTGGTCCTGGAGCTATTTACATGGGCATTTGTGCCACGTGCGTTTTCCGTGTGTTTGGATAAACGCATGGCAAATGCATGGTTTTTGCCTCATTATAATTAGCTAAAAACCATGCGTTTTCCATGCGTTTATCCTTCTCATTGAAAACGCACGTGGCACATTTGGCCATGTATACATAAGACAAAGTTTAATATCCAGCAGATCCAGTAGATCACAAAAGAGTAAAATATAGGCCTATATCATATTCGTAATTTTCGTCATCAGTTTTATGTCCTCTACTCCTTTTTACTGAGATATCAGAACTTTATATCATTTAATTTCCCCTAATTTCTAAAAAAAATGATCTATTAGCATTTTGTAAACTAACATTTCTATCTGCAATGGAATTCTCTTCAGAAAGAGTGTTTCCTTTATTTGTTCGCAGTTTACCGATTTTTTGTGCTCTTCTTTAAGTGTCAGCTGCCTGAAGCAATCAAGTGCAAAAACCCCTTCCAAACGGACCACGTGGCCCTGACACCAGATGCGCGCGCACAAAATGGCTGCCATAAATTCAATGACAAGTTCAAGGGGATTCCTTTATGAACTCCTACAAGTTCTTGCAATTTCGACCTGTGTTTAATCTGAAATACACTTGTTATGCAAACAGATATGATTAAAATAAAAAACTAAAAAACTCAGGATCAAAGATACGCCGCCTTCTCCTCTCCTCCTCCTCCTCCTCCTCTCCTCCTCCTCTCCTCCTCCTCCTCCTTCTCTCCTCCTCCATAGTAAAGACAGTGTTTAAATTACTTGGGTTATTAAACATTTATGACAGAAAGTGGCCTGGCTTTAATTGTTGCCCAATTAAGGTGTTACGCAACACTTCGTCCTGTGTCTGGGTCATGTCTGGCAGACGAAACCTTCTCTGAATGCATAATTTCGGCGCTCAAAATAATTCATTGTCTGTCTGTATTGCCACAAGCAAGTCTAGTTGTGTCAGTCTGTTCATTTTGTAGCTGTTTGAGTCGACTTGGTAATGAACCAAAATTTCTTAGAAAAAATATGACATAATATATAAAAAAAAAATTATACTGTAGAAATACATTGTGGCAATGAAGGTGCATACCTAGTAAAAATGAGATAGCCTAATCATTCAAGCAAGTACGTGCAATAAGCACAAAAACAAAATACGTTTATCCATGCAACAACAATTTATGTGTCTTTAGAAAACCCGCGCAAGCAAATCTTATTATCGATCAACGACATTTATCTTAATTATTTTGTCTGGTGTGTGGATTCTTGGGGTGAAAAATAATTAATAAATCTGAGAAAGCTCTAGAATTTAGTTCTTCAAATATTTAAAGGGACGAGTGATTCTAGAGCTGTCTGTTTAAAAGCAAGCTAACTCAGGGGAGTTCCAACAGTGCTGACTGCTTGATAGAGCACGTGTGTGGGTAATATTTCTCTCAGCAAGATTCCTGATTTCCATTACTGAAATGTCAAGGACATTCTGAAGTGTCAAGATACGATAAGTTTCAATTATTTTGCTCTCTGGTGCAGATTTTGGATTTTTTTTAATATAACTGTTTTAGAGTTTGTCAATGTCAATTTGTCAGTGCTACTGGGTCTGAAACTTAGTCAGCTTATATGACCAGCTGTAAGAGGCAGATGTAACGGTGAGATGATAAGGCTTGGAGTCCACACCATGTTACACATTTACCCCGTGGGTGGGGTCTTTCACTTGCCTCAGCATTAAAAATGGCTGACAGAAATAACAACTTAAAAAGAAATCCCTAGATTTTTCAGAGCACTATAACTTGCAAAACAACAGAAATACTGTTACAATTACGTTGAGGCTATTTGATAAACACCCATGAGTTACTATATATACAGTTTATAATGAAAACTAAAATAAATCCATGAAGGTTCTCTTGTCCCTGGAGATCCATCGTATTAAGAATTCATTTCGCTGGAACTTACAATTGTTTTAAGAAGCTTTCGACCATTTAACATGGTCATCGTCAGCCTTCTGCTGGGCAAAACAAAAATAGTCAGACTGACTATTCAATGATGCCATAAAAGACTACAATTAGTCACTTTTCTGACTCTTTGTCTATAGTGTATCATCAATCCCCTTATATCCCTTTGTAGGTATTGATTATAATTTTCTCCTGAGTCTAACAACTCTTGTAAGGAACTTTGGAGGCATTGAAGCGTGTCCTGCAGTGGTGGCCTCATCATTTACATTTCCTCTGCAGCAGCAGCAGCAACTATCAGCATCCCCTGTGCACATCATGATCACAGTAAATGCTCCTGCAGCTGATAAGAGCCTGCAGCTGTCAGGGGCTTTCAGAAACTGCAGTATCCTGCAGTGGGACCTGCGCTTCATTTGGCTTGTCTAGTCAAAAATACTCCCTAGAGCAACTTTCTTGTATTATCTATGTTGTATATGTTTGGTTTTGTTTGGGATAAATGTGTCTGTAGATGGTAGACATGTTTTTTTCTGGTAAATGCCAGTTTTGTTATGTCAATAACATTACTCAAATGGCGCCAAAGATAATAAATTTCATACATTTACCAAGGTTTATAATTTTAAGTGGTGGTAGGTGTAAGCCGACTTTAAGCTAGGAGTAGACAGAAGTAGCCAGGAATTGGTTGCTACAGCTGTCTACAGAAGAAATAATATGTGATTGTACAATTCACGTTTTAATACCCCATAAGTCACATCAATGGAGATATCATATTATTTATTATTATGCACACAATTTAGCATTTTATTATTCTTTCCTATCATAGAGCGCATGCACTTTTATTTCGTAATAGCCAAATTGCTGTTGTGGTCAAATAACTCCCAAAACTTTTTAAAATTTGAAAATTGCTGACTCCTCAAGATTTGTACTGGAATCGTTTAAACTGAATCATCAAGAAATTCTGTGATCACATTTGATAGATACTTTTCTCCTCATGGATTTCTCAGCTCTCTTAAGGGCCTATGTACAGCCTACTTAAGGTACAAAGTGACAATTCTCTTGTATTTTTCGTGTTTTGAATTCAATCTGAAGACAATGTCATTAGGTGATGTCATTAGGAGGTTTCATTCATATTTGATTCCTCCCACGACTTAGCCAACACTCCTAGGAATTCAATCAGTGCATTTCGTCAGCTCTGGATACAAAAATCAATACGCGGACTGCACGTCGAAACATGAGTGATAGCCCTGTGGTCATCCATCTTAACAAGCATGTATAGTGCTAGACCGGAATTCAAACTGGTATCCTATCCTGTAGATTTGGATGTAAAAAGTGCAGGTATAGGACCTATGTTATGGACTCAGTAAAAGATTAATGAAATATCCAAAGCTGTGTACATTTATTTATAAATTCAAAGCTTATATTCGTAGTGATTTGAGTCCTTCATTTTATTTCTTCAATCTAATCAGGAAATATTTCATGAAATATCCAAAATTTTGTACTTTTATTTACAAAAGCTTTTAGTTATATCAGTCCATTTTAGTGATTTGTCAATGTCTCAATGCTACCCTGGTCTGAAGATTATATGACCGGCTGCCAGAGGCAGACGTAATGATGAGATGATAAGGCTTGGAGTCCACACCATGTTACACTTTTACTCTCATGTGTGGGGTCTTTTATTTGCCTCAGCATAGACACCGAGTACATGGCACCTCCAATTTAACGTCTCATGCCATGCAGTCATTTATTCTATTTCTTAAATCTATTTATCACATTTTATGTCTACATAAAAATAAGTTCTTTTATTCCTTGCCTACAAAATCATGACAAATAAGTTTAAATCCTGATTAGGAATGTAGATGTGCCTTAACTCCGGGACATGGCTTCTTACTTAAATGGCCTTAAGGCAAGATTTCATAGATAGATACATACATAGATCGATAGAAACATACGTGCGGGTAGCTTAAATTCTGACATGGGCTAGAACTAGTAGAAGTTTATTTAGGGTCAATCAGTCCCTCTTTTTGAAATGGTCACAAAAAAGCTGGCCCTTCTCGTCAAATACTATAGTACCTACTCACTCGCTCATTTACTTAGAGAAGGCAAAAAAGAACCAAAAAAAAGAAAGAAAACGCTCGATTTCTTCTTTAAGGCTTGCTCCAGGGAAATCTGCAGAGGGCGTGACCCATTACGCTACAAAAGGAACGTTTTACGTTGTTGAAGACGTAGCGTCGTGGAGCGCGTGGGAGCTTGATTGACAACCTTAAGGTGGATGTAAATTAGCAATGTGCGTCATTGGAAACACGACGTTTTCTTGTCTCCAACGTACAATGCATAATATAGAGCCACCCGAAGGCTATCAAAGAATGTGTCGAGACGTATATCTGCTTTTGCAGACAATTTCAAAAAGCTGTATGTACAGAATTGCTCCTCAAATTACTTTGTTCTAGACAGGCACTACAGTTATCCTAGGTAGACATCTTCATTTTACATTTCAACTGTACTGCCTGTCGTTTTTTATCCTCAAAAAATTAATTATAGTTTTTCCTGAGGATTATACACAAATTGACATGCTATTGTCTTTGTTCATAATGACATTGCATTGTACTGTATTGTACTGTACTGCGTTGTTTTTATTGTATTGTATTGTATTGTATTGTATTGCATTGTATTGCACTCTATTGCACTGTATTGCATTGTATTTCACTGTATTGCACTGTATTGCACTATATGGTACTGTATTGTAATGTATTGTACTTTATTTTATTTTATTGTTTTTTTTTTGTATTGGTCTGAAGCTTAGTCAGCTTAGGGTTAACCATGGAGTCACTAGTGACTCCATGGGTTAACCACCAACTGTCAGGCAGATATAATGATGAAATGGTATTTTACTTGCCTCGGCATAGACACCAATGTTTGATCATGGACGTCCGTGGTTTGATCTTGGACAACTTCCTAGTTCTTCACGATTTATAAAATGTAACTCTCTTTGTTTCACCAATTTGGCTTTATAAAATGTAACTCTCTTTGTTTCACCAATATGGCTTTATAAAATGTAACTCTTTGTTTCACCAATATGGCTTTATAAAATGTAACTATTTGTTTCACCAATATGGCTTTATAAAATGTAACTCTTTGTTTCACCAATATGGCTTTATAAAATGTAACTATTTGTTTCACCAATATGGCTTTATAAAATGTAACTCTCTTTGTTTCACCAATATGGCTTTATAAAATGTAACTCTCTTTGTTTCACCAATATGGCTTTATAAAATGTAACTCTTTGTTTCACCAATATGGCTTTATAAAATGTAACTCTCTTTGTTTCACCAATATGGCTTTATAAAATGTAACTCTTTGTTTCACCAATATGGCTTTATAAAATGTAACTCTCTTTGTTTCACCAATATGGCTTTATAAAATGTAACTCTCTTTGTTTCACCAATATGGCTTTATAAAATGTAACTCTTTGTTTCACCAATATGGCTTTATAAAATGTAACTATTTGTTTCACCAATATGGCTTTATAAAATGTAACTCTTTGTTTCACCAATATGGCTTTATAAAATGTAACTCTCTTTGTTTCACCAATATGGCTTTATAAAATGTAACTCTTTGTTTCACCAATATGGCTTTATAAAATGTAACTCTCTTTGTTTCACCAATATGGCTTTCCGTATTTTGATGCATGGAAGTAATTGTGCATCGCCTGCTTTGTTTATGCTTGTTGTTGAGCTAGTTTTTGGCAAGTTCTTGCTTCAGCACTAGACTTCTATTTATAACCCTTAACTCTCTACTTAAGCACTTTTCTGCACCATATGAAGTGAAGAATTTGCATGACCTAATTACACTCTGTTTGCACTTTATTTACCCCCAGAAGATCTGTGAGCAGCGAATGGGGCGTGTAAGCACCCCCAAGCACCCCCTGCAGGAAAGAGCAGTCTCGTAAAAGCATTGCTTGTTTGTTTTGTCATCAATTACATTATTGAACTTCGTTGTTACTTTCCTCTGTATTTTCTCCTTGCTAAAGCCGCCTTCAAAGTTGTATATATACTGGTGTCCCACAGGAGCTTTTTATGCCCATCCTGGACCCAACATATTCACTCCTACAGTAAACAGTATACAACTGTGTGTATTGATCTTCACAGATATAAAGAATTCATAGTTGTTGTTTGTCATACATTGTACTATTTTTTTGTTATGTAAATTGACAAGACCATAAATCGAAATAAATTTACTATGCCTATGGAGTAATAAAGTCAACAGGCTGGGCCAATGGTTAGCAATATGAAAATCGCAATTTTACTCAATCTAAACACCCAATGGAGGAAAAGCATTAGAAAACTATGGGGTCTACCGTTGACAACAAGGTCTAATCTCCCACCCCATTTGATTGCAAAAGAACCATTTCTGGATTAAATTTCAGATGAATAATCAGTTGATCAGCTCCTTTAATTGTTGTGGGTTCGATTCCATGCTTTTGCATGCAATCTTTGAACTATACATTACATCAATTTTTGGCACCTTCAGTCTGTGTCTATTGCAGTTACAGCCAATTTCATAGGGTCGGAAACAAATCTCAGACTTCTAAACTAAACTTCAGAGGACGTCATGTGAATCCAGGACTCCCATTGGTTAAGGCAGTACCTCAACCAATAAGAGTCCTGAAGACTCACGTGACGTCATCTGCTGGTGTTTATATTTGTTTCCAACTCTATGAAATTGGCTGTAGCATATTGTGGATCCCAACTTATCAGCTCATCATGCCTGTGACAAGGGGCAACATAAATGAGCTAAGCTTCAACCAGTTAAATTTTTTTTATCATATTTCTTATTTTTAAAAAGATGATGCTCATTTGAAAAACGGAGAATTTTCTACACTTTTTTTTTTTTATTTCTTATTGAAAATTGGGCAGATTATGATGATTTGAATCGATTAGAATTTCATCAAAACTGTAACAAATAAGTCTTGGTTTTATAATGGAGAACGGCAAACAAAACATTCATTAACATTTATCTAATGGTTTAACAAATGCATTGACGCAACTATAGAAAGAAATAACGCAAAATAGCGTCAATAATGAGCTGTTTGGCTGAATCTAAAACTGGAATCGTGTTACCCACATTCGTGTCACTGGTTAAGTTGGTTAAAGAGTGGCTCAAAATAAATGTAGACGGTCTATAATTCATTATTCCAAGAACGAGTAGGCTTTTCTTTGTGTTTTTTTTTCAATGTGTTTTGTTCTTTTTGTGTTGAACATTGCAATGGGTGCGTAAAGGTCAGATTAAATATGGATGTGACAAAATTTTGACCAGGGACATTAAGTAAGGTTGTGCCTGGCTCTTGGTGCTTTTAATGTAATGGGGTAATTCTTTTAACCCTCCTTGTTACGTCCCCCTTTTATGACCAAATCAGGAACATTTCTTCCTATAATCTTGCACTGGACATGGTTTAATTGTCAAGTAGAGGAACTTCTCGAAAGGAAAAGACTAAAAAGGTTTTTTGAAGATTAACCTTGGACACACAGAGGTTGCTTAATGACATCGAACCTGCATTAGAAGCAGGGTACGAAATTCGCGTCGGTCCGTCGGTCCAAACCGATTAGAAATCCAAATGACCGATTAGAAGTGTCAAAATGCGAAGTTTATCGGTCACAGTGGACCGGTTAGCCAAATCCCATAGATGCCCCAACCTTCCCCCAGAGCCCCCTAGGGGGCCTCTAGTACTGGGTGACTCCGTGACGTCACATGTCTTAAAGGGATTTCTGAGAGCTATTTTTAGCATCAGCTGTGTGCACATGGCGTGAAGTGCCGCGAACATCTTTGATTTTGTTGAGACATGGATAAATACTTGATCTTCGGTAAAAAAAGGGAAAAAAATATTGAAGGACAGGTACCAGAGTGTTCAAGGACACTTTCAGAGAAGAGAAAAACCGATGATAATTTGTCAGCTGAACAGAATCAGCTGAAGAAGAGGGAACGTTGTTGGGATGAGAAGTGGAAAGAAGGCAGGCCATGGTTGGACTTGAACAGTGACAATTTCATGATTTGCACCTGGTGTAGAAAATATACAAGCACTCATGAAAAAGCACATAAAAGTGCATTTATTCGAGGTTAGTAAATTATTTATTGTGTCATATTTAATTCTGAAATACAAAATTAAATTTAAATTTTAAATTTTTTAATTATTAATTGGACAATATTGGTGAATAATTTTCATGTGTCATATTTAATTCTGAAGTACAAAATTAAATTATTTTTTAAATTATTTATTGGACAATACTGGTTAATTATAATTTTTTCATTATTTTTTGGACAATATTTCATTCTGAATTACAAAAATAAATTTTATGAAATTTCCTCCTTAGGAACTGACAACTGGAGAGCATCTTCACTTAATGACCATGCAAAATCAACAATTCATCTGAGGGCAGTGAAAATCCATGAGGCCCAGAAGTCAGTGAATAAATCTGAATCACACAGTCAGAGGGCGCTGCACATGCTTCATGAAGAGGCAAGATGCCACTTGGAGAAGTTGTTCCGAGCTGTACATGCCATTGGAAAACATGACCGTCCATATTCAGATTTTGAATGGCAAATCAATTTACTAGAAGCAAGTGGAGTAAATGTCGGTAATCGATACAGGTAATAAATCAATTAATTCTTTTGTTGTTCAATTATCAAGTGATAGTAAATCGGTCATGCAAATGGAATTATTTCATGTATTTCAGGAATGAAAAGCAAGGCGCTGAATTTATGAAGTACATAGCAGAATCAACAAGGAAACCTGTGAAGAAATTACTGCAAGATGTGCCATTTATTGCAGTGCTATGTGATGGATCAACCGATACTAGCACCAAAGAGCAAGAAGCCTGCTATATCCGCACTTGTCACCGAGGTGAGATCACTGTGAGATTACTAAGCTTTCAGGAAGTAGAGAGACCTACAGCAGCAAACATAGTTTTCTGCTATTGAAGAGTCAGTTACTCGGTATGGAGGTCTCAGTATGGAGCAGTTTCACTCCAAACTGGTTGGTTTTGGGTCTGATGGGGCAGCTGTAATGGTGGGTAGGAATGCTGGAGTTGCCACTCTACTTAAGTTAAAGAATGAGGAAATACAGTCTGTTCACTGCTACGCTCATCGCCTGGAACTAGCCTACAAACAGTCTATTGCCAAAGTTACGCTGTATCAGAAAGTGGAGACATTGCTGTCAAGCCTATACACACTGTATCACAAATCTGCCCCAATGAGAAGTGAACTCGAAGCAGTCTACAAATCAGAAGGAATTCCTTGTCAAGTCCCAACAAGAATCGGTGGAACAAGATGGTTACCCTTTGTTAACAAAGCTCTAGGTATTTGCTTCAAGAATTATGGTGTCTTCACTACACATCTGACTAAGGTACATGTACCTGAAATTAATTTGATATCTTTAGTGGTTTTCTCACAGTGACTTTTTTTTAACTTTTCATGTCATTGTTTTCAGGTCCAGGAAAACAGATTTAACAAGGAACAGAAACTCAAAGCCCATGGTCTACTGAACCTTTACACATGTCCGAATGTACTGAAATTTGCTCACCTTCTCTGGGATGGGTTACTTATATTACAGAAACTGTCGCTGAAAATTCAAGAGACAGCAGTGACCATATGTGAGGTTCACACTTCATACAGCAATGCTCTTGACCAGCTTGATAAGTTCCGCAGAAGGTATATATGATATCCATTTAGAAATTTTAGATATAATCTGGTTTTTATAAAAATTTCAACAATTGCGTTTTGGGATATTTCATCGAAGATTATATATCTGCAGTTCAGGTCCAAAACTGAAGGAGGTTGAGGATCTCAAGCCAGGAGATGAGTATCAAGGCCAAGCTTTGAAGGCTTCAGGGACAGAGAGGAAACGTTTCTTTGATGTCAAAGAAGAATTCCTTTTGAAGATCAAGGAATGTCTGATTGCTCGCCTTATAGATTCGGATGAGGCAGTAATCGAAGCTTCTGGAATCATTCATCTTAACTCCTGGCCAAGGGATGACAATTCGAAAGGTATGATTTTAAAATGTGTATTTTAATCTTAATCTTATCATATACATCACTGGAAGTTGGAACTCAACATGTTTTTATTCTCCTGCTGCAGACTTTGGCCATGACATGGTACAGATGTTAGCAAACCAGTTCAAGAAAACCCTACAATCAAGTGAAGTTGATGTGGACCAACTTGACAATGAATGGTTTAGTCTAAAACAAGCAGTGTCCTCAGAGTAAGTTTAGAGTATATTTCATTGATCAGTGTTCACATGACAGCATCTGGTACAATAACCTGTCTTTTTTTCCTAAACTCCTTTTTTTTTTTTGGCAGTTCTGGTCACCTGACATGGAATTTAATCAACAAGAAATATGGCAAGGACCACAGCAATATCCTGCCCTTGATTGACCTCTGCCATGTCATTCCAGCTTCATCTGCAGAATGTGAAAGAGGGTTCAGCGCAATGAAAAGAACCAAAACAGACTGGCGGTCTAAACTTTCTGCTGAATCTCTTACAGACCTGATAACTGTCTCTCTTTACTCTCCAGACATTAGCAGCTATAATCCCACAGAAGCAGTTGATCTGTGGTGGAAAGGAAGCACTCTCAGGAGGAGACCTGAACAAAATTCATATCAAAGGATCCAGACTGAGAGTGACACAGATGATCATGTTGATAGTCAAGAATGTGAAGATAGGTTAATCAGTTTCAGCTCTGAATATAGTGACAATTAAATGTATTCAGAGTATTTAGTCAACTAGATTTACATATCCAGGACATCAGTATTATGAAGTATTTAGTATTGGTAATTTTATATTAATGTCATGTGGTGCTCATATATTATAGCTATCCTGTTTACGTTCTTTTTCTCTGTATTCTAGTCAGTCAGGTGCAGAGAGCTTTTACTTTAATGTTGTATTATCAGTATTTGAAATAATGCTCATTTTTGATGATTTCAGATTGTTTTAATTAAAGGTTCTGCGCTAAATCAATGTGTATTGATTTGATTGATTAATTCACTTATATAACATGTATAACATGATGTATAATTGGCGGAAAATTTGGACCAGTTAGACCTGAAATGGACCAGTTAGATACTTGAGTGGACCAGTTAGCTCCCAGAACGTGGACCAGTTAGCTAATTTGCGAATTTCGTACCCTGATTAGAAGTCCATAGCTCAGAGAATTTGGCTCAGGAATCCCCAAGTCCATTTGCTCCAATAAAGCTAAGCCTCCGCAGTACTACGTTGGAGTTTGTAAGTCCTGAAGTCACTGAGTTAAGTATATATTTGAGCTAGACGTTTAAATTCAGATTTAGTGTCCGCCAGTGTATACTTTTTCTCTTTTTTTTTTTTTTGGGTCTCATTCTGTATGGTTTTTTCATGTATTGTATTATATTGTATTATATTGTAATATATTATATTGTATTTTATTGTATTGCACTATGGTGTTTTATGGTGTATTGTGGTGTATTGTATTGTATTATGATGTATTGTATTATATTGTATTATGGTGTATTATGGCGTATTGTATTGTATTGTATTATGGTGTATTGTATTATATTGTACTATGTATTATGAATTATATTGTATTGTATTGTATTATGGTGTATTGTATTGTGGTGTATTATGGTGTATTATGGCGTATTGTATTGTATTGTACTATGTATTATGATGAATTATATTGTATTGTATTGTATTATGGTGTATTGTATTGTGGTGTATTATGGTGAATTATGGCGTATTGTATTGTATTGTACTATGTATTATGGTGAATTATATTGTATTGTATTGTATTATGGTGTATTGTATTGTGGTGTATTATGGTGTATTATGGCGTATTGTATTATATTGTACTATGTATTATGGTGGATTATATTGTATTGTATTGTATTATGGTGTATTGTATTGTGGTGTATTATGGTGTATTATGGCGTATTGTATTGTATTGTACTATGTATTATGGTGAATTATATTTTATTGTATTGTATTATGGTGTATTGTATTGTGGTGTATTATGGTGTATTGTATTATGGTGTATTATGGTGTATTGTATTATGGTGTATTATGGTGTATTGTATTGTATTGTATTGTACTACTGTCTGAAACTAAGTAAGAGTATATGATCTGCCGCCAGAGGGAGACGTTATGATGAGATGATAAGGCTCGAGTTTGCAGACTCCACACCTTACCTAACACCCATTTACCCCTTGGGTGGGGCATTGTTTGAAATAAAATCATGCACAGAAGTCTTCCAGTGAAAAGTCTTCCAGTTGGCTGCACCTCACGAAGTGCTTGGGAATTGAACCCAGGACCTTCAGATGAGATGAAAAAGCCTTTATCCACTGGATCACTCTTTTCCTGATTCTTCTAAGGATTTCTCTTTGAAGATTGTGATTTGCTGCAAGAGTTTTGCCCCTTGTTCATTAGTATTCTTTCTTCTCTTTATTTCTTTCTTCTTTGAAATTATCTTTATTCGCCAGAAATTAATTGTCTTTTCCTGCTTTTCAATACAGAGAGCAAAACAGCAACATATCAATAAAATGGCAAAATTGCTGCATGGAACTCTTTTTAACTTTCCATTTATCAATGACATCCCATTAGTTTTCCCCAAGCAAGGCAATTCATGCTTAGATGGGAATCATTGAAATCAACGCATGACAACTGGTGTTCATTCTTGTAGAAAACTTCGAGGTTGCTGATTATCTATTGTTTGAGATAAAAAAAATGTAAAGAACAGCAATTAAAGCTGACTTTTATAAAATCGATATTTTACCAAAAATCCTGAAATCTGTTAAATTAAAGGGTGTGGACTATGGACTTAGGGTGAAAAATATCTTTAGATGTGACCCTTGCATGATGGCACCCTTTCCAATAAGATTGCTAGGGGGTTTTTACCAGCTCAAACTACCCCAGGAAGAGTAGGATTAAGTCATATAAAAAGTTAGGGGAGGTTTTTATGCCTATCTTTCATGAGGCAGTGTTGTTAAGCTTGTCCCAAAGATTGAGTGGTGTCCCCTGGGAAAAACGGATGCAGGGAACTTTCCTCTGACATGGATGCTGAATGTGGTCTTCAGATAGCCACTGGTCAGTTGATACAATGCATGATTAAACTGGGAGGGAATCCTCTGTGCTTTAATCATACTGGAGAGCTTGCTAGCTGTCTCGATTATTGCCAGTCCTAAAATTGTTCGAAGGGCTTTCCTGAAATTCTGAGTTAGTATGCATAGTGACAGTAGTAACATTTAATGCTAGTATACCCAGTTATTCCATTGATGCATAACAGATAGGCCCTGGCAAATATACTTTTTTAATGGAAATATAAAGACCACCCAATATGAAGACAACCTCGATTTTGAGATCAATTTCTTATTTGACTTTTACAAGAAAATGTCCATCTATTCACACAAACATTTGATTTCGACTTAGACTACTAAAACTTAGAAAATAAATGACCTTTTAAAAATATCATCTGAAAGGAGTGATTGTTTTACCCTTGAAACTTCCGCAGCCTTTATTTTCTTTTTCTGGGAGTAACTGACACGTAGTATCTTCCTGCCAACTTCAAAAGTGTTGATACAGACTACTTTGTTTTTATTGGGGAAGCCATCAAGAAGTTTCACTAGTCTAGTTGTCAACGAATGAAAACAAGTTGTAGAAAATATGTTGAAAATTATCTGAGCAGGTGAAGAGATTTGAACTTCTATTTTGACTATTTTCTGCGGTCCTGACATTTGCTGACTTGGCAAATACAAGATGGCCTCCCACTCTGACAAGAGTATCTTTAATGAGATGAGTAAGACAACTGTGTACTGAGTAAACATCTTTAGATAAGCCAAGTCAAGTGTCAAAAAAGGGTTTCAGGAAAAAGTTTCTCTATTCAGCTACAAGCAGTTAGTTGGTTCATTTCATTCTGTTTATTTGTCTACATCACAGCCAAACCCCACAGCCTTTGTATAAATAAGAAATCCATGTCAAAGGTCACCAAAACATTTAATTACCTCCTTAATAAACCCCACTTCAATGTTGAACCCATGCATGTAATTGAATTTTCATCCATTGTAATTATATATAATAATTATGTCATTACGTCATTACCATAAAACATCAATTGTTGTTGAAAACTTGTGCTTCATTGTTTCTTAAGGCAGCACTACTCAGAATGCCTTGACTTGTAACCTTAAGTATGTTACTTTCATGATTAATTTACTGCCCTTAAACAGGTCATTTCAGTTCACATGCTGTGACTACAATTACTTATTGCTCACATGGGAATCCTCAGTCTTAATGAGGTCAAATTTCTGATCCGATTTCAGAATGTATTGATTGACCTTATTACAAGGCAACCTTGACCATGCCAATATATGAAGGCATTTGGTGTCAGTAAATGGTATCATATAGCAGAGAATTCCCTGGGTACAGAATTGAATCAAGGTCAGCTGCGGGGGTGAGGGAGACATCTTGGCGTGCAACTAATGAAGCAGCTCACATCGTTTGGATGAGAAACTATAGCAACAAAACGAATGCCCTTTATGCATTGAATCAGTGACCTTGACCTCTGTGTCCTTGTAAATGACAAACTGTTACCATGGTTTGCTCTAGTAGCACCAGCTATGTCTCCAGTGAATGTATAGTGATAATGCTAATAGATGAAGATGAGAAATGGCCACTCTATGTGCCCTATACCTAAGTGGCCTCGGTTTATCTCGAACAAGTTAGAAGTACCCACTGAAGCAGTGAGCTGTGATAACTGCACCACATGTCAAATAAGTGAGCTCATTTACTATGTATCTATTGCTTATAAGCCTACAAGTAAATTAATGAAACATTGAGAAACCAGTATGATTGGATTCCGAGCTTTATCATCTCATCATGACATCTTCCACTGGTAGCTGATTATATAAGCTGACAAATGACAGTGTAGCTGATAATGTTATAATTTACATTTCTGTGCAACGTATCGATCACTGTTATAGGATATTTCCAAAGCTCTAAAAGACACATTACCCACCTCTGTCTTATGTACTCCTTTTAATGCTGACAAAGTTCTTTTGTAGAAAATTTTATTGAACAAAATGTTAGAACAACTTTAGCAACAACGTCTAACATGACTGCAGCTTTTCTTATGTTTTATTGTAACAGATGATAAGATGAGTCAACATCTCTTAGACTTGTGTGTAGTGGTTTAGCAAATAGCTGCATATGATTTCTTTCGTGTAGGCTGCTGGAGTCTATTGGTGGTTGTCTTTGATAAGATATCATTTGTGTGGGGAGTGGCGAGACGTTTAGGAGAAGCTGCAGGTTATTGATAAAGACAACAGAAGCAAGAAACGGAATAATCAGAACCATTGAGGCAAGTGTCTGTGGGTCTGACAGCCAGCCCATATTGTTATGGACAGTTGGCGCAGCTAGGCAAGCATAGGAGATGGTGTCAGTCAGGGGGCTCCAGTCTCCCCTAGTCTTTTCCTTATTCCTGTCATGCCCTCAACTCACGTATCCATCGCCCCAGTTCCCTCACTGCCTCAGCTTTCATTGAATTTCCTTTGAGCAGTCTCAGGAATTCCCTTATTAGTTTTCCCTATAAGCTCTATTATACAAGACATAACAAGCCCTGTGTCACTCATGTCTTAAGCCAATTTGCAATACTTCCCATACACCTCATGTCTTTTTCATTTTTCATTCTAGTCTCATTCCCAATGACATTTGCATCTGATTCGATCAATGCCTGACCTGCCTATCCTAGCAAGGTGAGGCTGGATTCAAGCTGTCTCAGCAATAATTTATGACAAGTCTCTTGCTTCAGTGCCTTCACATAATTTGTCACATAAAATAAAATAACATAATCTTTATTGGACACCCTCAAACAAGAGACAAGTGAAATTCTGGCGCATGTGACACGCATCTGATTATTCATTGGTTTATCCAACAAGAGTCTCCATGGTTTATCAATATTTCCCAAGTCGAAGAGGCATGTTCTGGATTTAGGGTCGTTATTATTTTGGTTTTTAAACACCAACTTTAAAAGTTTAAATATAGTTTAACAGTTTAAATACACTATAGTTAAGTATTATCTTTCTTATTAAGACCTATGTATGACGATGGATGGAATTTTTGTTTTACTCTTGCTCATCCTTGGCCATACGTGATTCACTCGCCGAACCATTTACGTATACTCGCGCTAATTCGTAGATCACTCCTGGTTGCGCTTGACCACTCATTAACATACGTGGAGAGGGCAACATTTTTTAAACAGGTTTAAAACTTCGGCGGACATTCTAGAAGTGATTGTTTATATTAGTTACGTAACTTGCTCGGGAGTCCGTTGGCGAGCGTCCTACGTACGTTCTTGGCCATAAGTAGCCATAAGTAGCCATACGTAGCCACTGTCCAGTATATACTTGCTATCCACTCGTGTTCACTTGTAGAACGATCTTAAATGCCCGCCTGTCATCTTCCATGCGAGCGATCTACGAACGGTCTACGAGTGCCTCACGTAAGCCTCACAAGTTGCTTGGCAACAGACGTCCGGCGAGCATTTTACGGACATCTGGCAAGCATTTTAAGGACGTCATGCCAGCGATCGCCCCGTGTATGCTCGTAGAAAGAAGTTATACGTGATTAACAGAGCCGCGAGTGAGCACGCATGGCCAATTTTTGACGTACGTGGTCATACGTAGGTCTTATACGTGATAGTGTGAATTTCACCCACAGACAATTTCACTAATGAGGCCACCTTTCAATATTTAAAGCTGAAAAATGTAAATTGACCTAAATACAGAAGCTGAAATGCACTTTACTTGGCCTGAATAGTAAGGTAACCTTAATTGTGAGTTGACCAATTAAGCAGGGCTTGACTGCATCAAGCCTGTGTGCCAAAATTGTGTGGGCATGGAAATATCGAAAGAGCAACATTAGGGAATGTTTGGTACCATTTTGAAAATGGGTTTGCCATACCGTGACATTTGGGGAAGAGCAATTGTAACATGTGTTAATCCTGCTATTTGTGCAATAACATTCGAGAATCATGTACACCTCTCATTTTGTAGTATCTGCGCTGTTTTAATGGGAGAAGTTTATGGTAAGATAATCCATGTTGTTAAGTAACCATCTGCTTTAAGAGGGTTGTAATTACTGACTTGGGAAACGTCAGCCAACTCCAGTTAGCAATCAGTCCCAGGTCTGTTGGCTTTATTAGGTCTCACAGTGTGATGGGCCTTGCCAGTACCTCATTAGGGTTTGCCCAGCCCAAATGACACTACCCTTAACCGGATCTCGATCCCTTAAGATGAACCATCCAAAGCAAAGTCTGGGTGAGACTTCTGGGTCAAGTGGACAAGGTTTTAGGCTGACCTAGTTTTTTGGGGGTAAATCATTAGAAGAGGCAATTTGTGGTAATGGTCTTGCTTGCAGTGTGGTTATCAGATACGGGTGTAGCCTTTTTGGAAGTAAAAGGTAAACAAGTAGACAATAATGTTCAGATTCAGATTTAGAACATGTATTTTTAGCTCTTTTGTAACATTGGTACTGTACAAAGTCTTGTTAAAGACAAAATGGTGTGGAGCCTGGGGGCTCCTCCATGATGATATCAATGATGTAAAGATTTTGCTGCAGTGCACAGCACAATAATGGAAAAAGTATGGCTATAACTGAATCAGAATGACATACTTTATAAAATGCTTGTAAATACATGTTGAAATTGCAGGCATAATAACGTGGTTTGGAAAATGAACAATGGATGTAATGAGCAATCATTATGGTATCTATGTTAATTAGATTACTTATGATAAAAAGCATTTGTCTGGGAAGACACACTTAGCTTTTACGTTCCATTGTAGCTCATTATCCAGTTACCAGGTCATTTTGGGTTACATGCAGTCAGCAAGCTTTGTTATAGAGTGAAATATTAAGACAATGTTGCATTGTTTACCTTTGTCGTGGACACTCTAAGCTTTTTAGCAGAAATATGAATCCTGATGCTCTAAGCTTTTTAGCAGAAATATGAGTCCTGATGTAGTACACTTCATTTATTTCACACTTTAAAAGCAAGAGCAAAAGAAAGAGCAAAGGAAATTGCAAAAAGCAAGAGCAAAACAAAAAGATAAAAGTAAATGTATGAGAGCTGGGAAGTCATTTGGGACAGGCTGGCTGGTGGCCAAGGCTTTGATACCAGAGGTTGTTGGGAAAGACTTGATTTCATTAGACCAGGAAGGCAAAGGAAGTTGCAGTGGGGTTTGTAAGAAGACGAGACAGGTGGACATGATGAGGAAAAGAGGAAGGGACTCCTATTTCCAGCCTGACATTTCCTCAATTCCAACTTTCGGACACATCAATGGACATTAGGTTCTCCCTGCCAATCTCCTAGCATATTATGTTTTTGTTTGGTAAAGGCCAACCCGGTTTCTGTAATATGCAGGTGCTAGTACATGGGACCCAGGTGCACCTGCATGAAACAGGGATATGCAAGATATGATGTGGGTATCCAAATGGGTATTCACATGGAGTTGATTATAGGCCAAATAAACAGGTGAATGACAGTTGAGTTTCATATTTTTCATATGCCACGAGGCGGTGGATCACCTTTAACTTTCTTCACATGAGTAAGTTTGCAGGATGTTTCCAATGTTTGTCAAAAAGTAGATATAAAGTGGTGAAAGGTCTGTTATGTTCCGTATTGTCTTACTTATACTATATCATTTTTGCCATTCGACATTTTGAGAATACTTGTTGTGAAGCAAGACTACTTATGATTCACATCAAACCAATAAAATCGTTAAGGTAAAGAGATTACATGTATTTTGACTTTTTTATTTTATTTATTTATTTACTGCTTATTGTTGTTCTTTGTAATTTGCTGCTTTTGTTAGTTTTATTTAATTTGGTCAAATAAATAAATTCTCTCTCTTTCTCTCTCTCATGTGATCAGTTCAGGGTGCCAAACCAAAGCATGTGAAATTATTCTGAATCTCCCCAAAGTTGTTGCAGGAGAATTGTATTAATCAGTCTCTATGTGAAGCAGAATGGAGGAGGCTGATGAAGATGCCAGCCACGAAATGGGGTGATTTACACCATGGATTTACACAAGAGCTATAATGATAATTCGATTTATTAGTTGTGAAATTTGAGACAAGCTGTTAGGCATGGTAGGCCACTAATGAAATCAGATACAACTCCCTTGCAAAATAGAAAATTTTGAGGAGCACCTAGACAATGGCTACCCTGATGAGGCAGGAAACCTTATTGGATAATTTTAGATGCTGAGCCAAGTCTAAACATGGATGACGATGTAGGGAACCACAGCAGCAACACTGGTGAATAACAAGAGCTATGCTGGCATAAAGATATACACTATTAGTAGTAAAATACATAAATTTGGATCCAAAAATGGGTGGATTATTTTAATAGTGAGATGATCTTCAAGTGAAACTCAATTGAAGTAACAAATTGCATTTTGGATTGTATTGTTTCAACTCCACGAGTCTGAAACCTGAGCCATGTGTTACGTGTATCGAATTTACAAAGGCAGATGTAATGATTAGATGGCATATATGCACAGGTCACGGTAGACGTATCTGCCCTAACACACAACGTGTTAGGCACCACTGCCGCACCAGCAATTTCATCACCTCATGCTAATGACTGTTTGTGACTAAGTTTCAGCCCATAATCAGTGTCCAAACAGGGAATATTTGAATGTGGAAACCATATATCTAGGTAAATAAGCAAACCACTGTTGACCAAACCTAGGTTCAAGGTGCCAGACAATGTTAAATTATTCTGGAATTGTATTATTCAGTCTCTATGTGAAGCAGACTTATCGGTCCCTTACCAGTTAGGTCAATGCTGCTACTAGTAGAACCACTACCTCCAGTCCTTTGGTAGGCATGAGTTATTAATATCATCTGTTGTTTTCCATTCAAACGTGGTCAACTGAACTTTTTTTAGACAGACAAAAGCTCCACATACAATACATAGAAGCTGGTCTGGCTGTTTTGTCCAACAAGGAGACATGTTATGAACTACATATGGGACTGTGAGGCTCATAAAAGGCATAGGCCAGCAGAAAAGAAGCGGACAAATTTGCTGGATAACCAGGCAACAACAGTCTGTAGCTCTTGCTAGGACGATTTGGGACACTTGTAACAATCAGGATCTAATATCACGTGGGCCCATACATGAGCATGGGAACAATCTTAAGCCACGAGGGTAAAGTGGAGGACACAAGAAAAAGATGGGAGGCATAAGGAGATCAGGGGTGCCAAGATGACAGCAAGGGGATCAAGTGGCATCCTCTTCTTCTACCCCTGCCTTGGACATGCTCCTACTGTTATCTTATAAAGCAGCAGTAATGGATATTCTTGTCAGGGCCCCATGCTTAGGTCCTGCCCTGCCTAAGCTCCTTATTGGCAAACGTAATATGGATTCAATCAGGCGTGATTCGGGTTCTCATCGTATGCAAGTTGGTCTGTGCCCACCGATTGATGGCACTGCTGTTGCGGCCGCTATAAAGCACCCCTTGGTTCGACTGGCACCTTCAGCGTGGACTGACTGAGCATTGCTGTTTGGGGACCCGTCAAACATCCACCAATGACTTTAACGATTTCACTTCCTTGCTCCAGCGATTTCTACTGATGCTTCTTTCCTTGTAAAGCCTTTTCCGAACGACTCGACCTTCTGTCTACATAAGTCCACATAAGTCCCAACGACTCCCTCAGTCTCTCTCAGCATCTGTGTTGCCGCATCTTCCTGCTGCTGATGCTGAGACCTAATTAAAGACAACCATCGCAGATTCTGTTCCAGTGAGTGCTTTTAATGTAAGCCATAAATTGGCTCCTTTTGATGGAGAGAAAGCTGTAATTATAGCACATATATCACTTTGATTTGTTTATTCTCTACGTTCTAAGTAATTCGAGCCAGAAAAACTGGAGTAATTAAAAAAGACTAATGGTGGGATGAATGTCTGTTTTGTGTTCGTAAATTGACTTACTGATGTCCTTTAAATCTTGCGTCACTTAATTTCGGTAAAAAAAAAAACATTTGTTACTTGTTTTCCTACACTTGTATTTTATTATGTAAAACTACATCCATGAAGTGAGGTCTATGACTGAATTTTGCTTATTGTACTCCGATTCATTTTCAGATGACTTCAACAGTCAATGAATCGAAGCCATGGATTGTAGCCTCACAAGATATGTGTAAAGCATCTTGGAAATCTGTGGCATGCAATTAAAGGAGCATCCTAGGGGGCACATGACCTAGTTTTGGGAAGGGGTGTGATATGTGACACACTGGTGGGGTTCATCTTACCCTGGAAAATCTCAACCCTCGTGTAAGTGAACTGATTAATAGTGTTCTCACCCAGGAACTAGTCACACAAGATGATGGCCAGGCCCCAGGGTGTTCCCGAACCCACCAACCCAATAAAGCTGCCTCTCCAGACTTACACAGCTATAATGGATAAATGGATTTTTGCATGTTATCATGTTTGCAAGGGTTTATGTGTTTTATTGATTCGTTTTGTGGTGTTGTTTTTGGCTAAAGGTATTGTGTGGGAGTGCAAATGTGTTACTTCATCTAGTTAATCAAAATGTTATTCAAAGAGAGGTGTTCTTGTTTGACACACACAGTATTATCTAAAACACTGAACACCTTTCTTGGCATATGGTTTAATAAACAAGCATTCATTTTCCAGCAATGGTGTTGAACTCTTAAGATATTACAGTAGAACCTTAATTCAAAGGTTTATCAACACAGTTACTAAAAGCATTAGTAAAATCGAGACAACTATTTTAATAGTAATATTTTCGTGTTAGGTCAATAATATTAAGCACCATAATTTTTCTAGCAAACTGTAATCTATCATTCTGGTTTAAATATGTAATTGCTCAAATCTAGTATCAGGTGTTTGGGCTGGTCATGAGAAGAGCATGGAAGAGTTTATTGTATTGATATTGAGGTACACAATGAATTGAATGGATGAACAGCGAAGCAGCTGCCAGGCACTGCCTGCCAGTCATCTTCGACTTACTTGACAAGTGCATGAAAGACTAGCCGGTCAAGGTCATTTGGCCAGAGGGGTCAGTGCAAGGTCATGGAAAGGTCAGTCTTACACGACCTTGGTCTTACTGATAACCCTGTCCATACAAGTTGCAAGACTGCATATCGACTACTCGCTGTTCTTAACGATTTTCTCTGATTTATGCAAGACTTGTCGAAACAGAAATACTGGAAGGTCTCAGCACAGGATATCCACTTTTGCCTGATGTATATAAGGTATATGGTGTGTCATTCCCATGGGATGCAACACAAATATATGATTTAGTGTGGGGAAATTTTAAGGAAAAACCCCATGATTACTTGATTTTATTTTCTACTTACTTGTGATTTGAAAATTTCCCATGATTTTTTTGCCCAACACTTATCAATTTACATTCAATATCAAGAAATGAAAAAACAGTCATTCCACTTTAATTACAGATTTTTCCAGAACCTTATATAAATTCCCAATATAAATTTAAAAATACTCTCCAGCAACATCGGTTTAATAGCAAAGTGGTTTTGTTTTAGCGAGTTTCGGTTACAACGCTGACATTTAAAACTAAATTACATTTTGGGGCCTCATCGCAGGTAAGTCAAGTTTCTTGTGCAGTTACTGGCTGATTAGCTAGCAGTACTTTTTGTATAACCACTTCTAAAGCAGTCTTCACTCATCAATGTCTGACACAAAATTCTTAACTGACTCCAGACTGCACATTTCCAAGGCAATGAGGAAGATCTGAAGTGCTAGATGTTAGAACCCTCCCAGGATATCAAAGGAACCCTTGCTTTCTGCATTGCTACCATTTCTCTGTAACTCAAGTCTGGAATGCCCCACATATCAAGACTATTACAGATGATGGTGACTTACGTCTGTTTCGTATTGGCCATTAATTATGCTTCCCAGTTCTTTTTGATGAATTGCCACTTTCTATGGCATTCACTACCAATTAATTAAAATATGATGGCAGTAAAAAGCCATCAGGCCACAATGATTAATGGCCCTTAGAGTGTCAAGGCTGAATATATGTACCACTTTACATCATGCTTACATGAAGTTACATGATATGCTCGGCCATAACATTCCTCAAATTACATGCAATCATCATCATTTCTACTTGTCTTGGTATAAAAGAGATGAAACTGGTACTCTGATAGGCATTATTGAATATAAAATTAACTTGTTTCACTCCATTTCCATTGTTTCCATTGTTATACAGCCTGAAAACAATGGTTTTGAACCTGGCCAAGTATCAAGAAACTAGTTGCCAGTAAATTTTTGAACTGCAAGAAGTAATTTTTTTATCTCCATTGAGAATCATCATACCAATCAAAAACACCAATTAAACTGTTCCATATTTATTTAGACATAACAAATGAATATATAAGAACATCACAGCTTATTATTAACAGGAAATAGAAACTAAATAGGAGAAAATCAAATTGGAAAATTGCAGAGGCCCGCCTGGCGTTAGTTCAATAGACCTAATTTACACCTTAAATGATAAATATTCCAAATTTGATTAATAAAAGAACCATCCTAAAATTGATACTATAAAAAAGGAACAGAAAGGTTTGAGTAATTAGTGTTGACCTCAGCTTCTCTAATATATGACAATGATATATTAATATTAATGCGTTATCTGATCTAAAAATAACCTATGACGTCACTGACCTAAAATGACCAGTTTTCACACAGCGAAGGCAATGTTAAGTTTGGTTCATTTATTGCATTGATTCTTAATATCAATAGAAAATGAAAATGAGTCATTATTATCCATAATTAATAATTATGTAAGTCTTTAGGTATATACTGCATACAGACAGGTTTAACTGTTGACTGTGGCACTGAATTATGACATACTAACATAACATACAGCATTGGGAAATGTTTATAGTAGCAATTGGGTTTTTGGAGTTGTCTATAGCATTTAATCGGCAATAGGGTTATTGTCAGCTGCTCATTGGTCTTACGTAATCATATCATTTATAATCATATTGATAATAATTTAATAATCTATTAACATCCCGTACTTGATCACTGAAAACTAGAATGATTGACAGATATGACATTATGTACATTGATGATCATAAAAATATGCAATATTCTACAATGATGAGAGAATGCCAATGTTTGTAGAATGTCGGTGAAGAGATATGAGTAGTGATTGGTATGTATACATATTTAAGGCTACCATTGTTTATATATATTATATAAATTGGTGCCATGCATTGTCAGCTTAAGTATAGAATTGTTGGGTCCCTTTGTTTTTCTCACTCTTGCCATCTTAATTCATTCCACTTGTATGATTCATCCACGATTATGTAATCTTCAGCTACTTAAGGGCAATCACATTAAGGACACCTTCCTGTCATTCCCACGTGCGTCACGTGCCATTACGCAGCGACATAGGACACATGCTGTGACGTCATGACGCAAAACTGGCTGTATCCAAGATGGCGACTAACTGATGATGCCCATGTATCTTGGGTAGAGTAAAATGAGGGCTGCTGAGACAGTCATTGCAATTAAGAGGATCCAAAAAAATAGTCTGTCTAGTACGTGCGCCAGGTCATGCCAGTCACGTGAATAGTTTGGTTCCTCATCATCTAGACCGTTCTGGTCTGGAGAGTTCGTCTGCCTAATGGCATTGTTGGACATGGTGAGTGAGCGAGGGCCATTGGATGTGTTGGAATTGACAGTCAAGCTCAACAACTCCATTTCATCCACGACCCCATTCGATTTGCTCTCGCCCTGCACTTTTTTCACTGAGCGTTTTGCGTAAATCTTTTCTCGGACGCTTTGCGAACGTCTCCGATTCGCGCACACCAGGTAAGCGAGGTAGCAGAGCGCCAACTTCTTCAACCAAGCAGGCACTGGGCTGCGAGCGCCCCTGTGGTGGACATTCAGAACTACAACGGTCAGACAGATGGAAATTGTCCCCAACGTCATGGTGGCTGTCAGGTAGATCACTGCAATAAATAATAGAAACAACGTGGTTAGAATTGGCTGGCTTCTTGCTCTATTCTTCTCCAGGCCTCTCACTCTATGTTGGGCATATATAGGAAATTCCCATTGACTACAGTTAACCCCCATGTGCAATAAAGCGAATTCAGTAAGCACCGGTGCCTTAATATAGAGATGGTCAAATTCTGGATGTTTAGCACACTGCTATCAGTTTTACAATTTGATTTATCACCAATTTGTTTCATAAAATGGTAGCCTCCATAATGCAATGCCGAAGTTAGGACTGCATACTCTGATACAAATGATACCCTAGTTATTTCCTGATAAATATTCCCCATTTCCTAAGCAGCGAAATACACTGGGCCTGGAAATTATTTGTAAACAGACTCTATATATATGACTACTTCTTCATATTCCTGCATGGGTCCTCTATAATTTGTCATAATATGATACCTCATGCATTTAGCATAATACAGTTTTTATAGTGCCTTCTGAAGTCTGATCCCTCATAATAATGCTGTATCGAAAGGTCAAAAGCTTTCCCTGATATGATGGCTGTGTTTTGACTGGGGTTGACAGGGAAGGTGTTTCCACTAGATAACTCATTGCCAAACTCAACATGACTTCATGGGTCCAGGGGGTAAAAAAGGTGAAGTTCATAGTTCTGGCTGATGAGGCAAAGACAGGGAATATTACTTTTTTCAATTATGTTTATATTATAGCAAGCTTTACCCTATGTATGATGGAATAATTACATCTGTAACCTACCCGAAACACACACTTTTACCAAACCAAACATTCCAGATAAACTACTTCTGGTGAACTGTAAACTTGCTTCCTTTCGAAATATATGTTTTCCAAATATTTAATATTGTTATTTTCTATCTTTACCTTACGACCAATGACATTTAGATTACTCTGCCTTGTTTATGACATTGTTCCCGTTTTATCACACCTTGGAGAAAGTTGGAACCAGTTTATCACACTTTCCACAACTATAGCACGATACTATGATGAATTTATCACACCATTTAGCAGATTTTTGCCCTTGCATAATTCATGGCACACCCATTTATAACGAAGTCTGAGATCATCAATCAGGTATATACATAAATTAAAAACAGGTACGGTACCTTATATCATACAAGTGAAATGACCACAGTATTATGGGGAAAATGTTTATTATAAGAATGACTTACCCATAAGTGGAATGGCGAGTGATGTACGTGGAATATTATCAGCAATCATAAGCAGGAACACGGTGAAGGCAAGTAGTACGGAGATGCCCAAGGAAATTTTCTCCCCTGCATCCGGAGGAAGAAAGAATCCGATCATGATGAGAACGGATAACATTACGCAGGGCAGAACAATGTTCATCATGTAAAATTTATCCCTCCTTCGCAGGTGTAATGTAAAGACTACGTGGGGGTAACCTTTATCCTGGCAACAATCCAGAACAGTAATGTTCCAAGCAGCGGAAGTTCCGTAAACGTGCCATTCTCCGTTCAACCGGAAGTCGTGCGTCGAGATGTCATCAGACCGGTTAGTGATGTTCATTTTGGTGCTGTAGTAAGAATAGGCTCCGATTAAAAGCGGACAGTGCTGGACATCGAAGGGGAAGTAAGTTATGTCGATGTCGCAAGTTGTGCGGAAGATTCCTCCGGGTTCCCAATGAAGAAGTCCGTCATGCGCCAGGAGTACGCGTATCCGCTCGAAGTCTGGGATCAGCTCATCCGCTCTGGAATACACGTGTCAAATTCTTAGTAAAACAAACAATATCAATCTGTAAACACATTACCAATCATGTAGAAAGAGACCATGAAAATGTCAACATAATTTTTAGAGAATTGTTCACTTCACAGACGAATGATGATCTATAGATGCTTCCACAATAATGTTGATGCTATTAAAAAATGTGTCCCGCAGTGTTAAACCTAAATTATGATCCGAATGTAATCAGATACTACATAAATATCACTCACATTACAAGGCCTTACTAGAAGGGTTAACAGTTAAACTAGCAGCAATTGAAGATTTAAATTTTAAGTAAAATTTACTTGGATCAGTACGTATTTCGATGAAAAGATGTAACGCTTTAACTGAGATTATTCTTGCCATGACGTAATTTCTAAGTATGTGGATTTATTGTACACGAAGGTCACAGTTGTGAAAAACATGGTTTTCTCATTATGAAAGACTAAGTAATGGTGTTGCTGGGTGGGTACAAAAGTTTCTTTCAGTGTTAAGTCTCCTTTGAGTGCCATTGAAGTCTTCTCAGCATTTAGTCTGCCTTTTAGAGACTTTCTGGCAGAATAGTATGGCTTGTAAGAGTTAGTGTTTGGTGTCTACTGGACACTGGTCAGTCTATGGGGCAGTCCATACAGTACAGTCCACGAAAAAGGACAACTACACTCAGTGGAACCACTCAATAAGGCTACCTCTCTACTAAGACCACCTAATTCGCCTCTGAGACCACAAATATTTTGACCTAACAATATTATTGGTATTGTATGTGACCTCGCTGCTAGGTCACCAAACCTCACCAATAAAGCCAGTAGCTTTTGCATGAAAGGTGTTCTTAACATTGGTGTTCCGCTGCACTTCACTGAAAAGTCCAGGAACTCCAAATAGACTCCCAATAGACTACTACAGTGAGACTTGGAAAAATAGTAACACGACTGATCTGATGGAAGTCCGAATGAGAAAAAAGCTACAAGAGGACAGAGGCTGACACACTACAAAGAGCCTGATGAAAGTGCCCAGGTCTCCCTGGACTACTCCTGGGTCTCTAAGAGGGATTTTATAGGCTGTGAGCAGGGTGAAAATAGCCCCTTGTAGCAAACCTATTTGCTCCCTGTATCTTGTGTCATTGTATCGGACAATACCTTATCAATCGGTAGGATTTGGTATACAATGTCTGTGATCTAAGTTAATGGGAGTATACCTCCAAAATACAGAACAGAATGTGACACATTGAAGAGTAAAAGTAGCATTTTGAGCCCAAAAGTACATTTTGAGCCCAATTCCTCTTTCGAATTTGCCTTAATAAATAACGTTCTCGATGTTACTTAATGAGGCCTGTAATAACCAAGCAAACATTTGAATTAGGAAGCTCAAGTGTGGTCTTTTTTTTCAAGCCTTTTAACACATTTAACCCCTTCTGTGGAGCGGAACTACGTCACAGGAAACCAAAGACGGTCATGCGTAATTCGTTCCATACTAGAGCAGCGAGGCTAAGTGGTCATGAATGGAACTAATCAGGCTCATTGTACCTACAGTGGTTGGTGGGATTGAAGCAATGCAAACTCACAGGGTTACAAGATTCTCTTCTCTCAAGTTGCTCAAAAGTGACTAATTGGATATGTGTAAAAAGGCTTTGTGTGACTTGATCCCTATGTACTTCAAGCAATCAAATTATTGAAAATAAAGCACAAAAAGCATAAAAAGATGTAATAAGTGGACACTTGTTGATGGGATGGTCCTCAGGGAAACAGAAAAGTAGCACAATGACACTCCACTATAAGAACACATCTTTACTAAGATTATTCAGCAGCTAGGTGGTGTAGTGATTTTCACACTGGCCAGCTCTGCTGAATGTCCCAGGTTTGAACACCGGTACGGGAACTTTTAATGAAAGTGGAGCTGACTTGTACTCGGTGTCTATGCTGAGGCAAGTAAAGGACCCCACACATGGTAAATGTGTACCGTGGTTTGGAATGTGGATTCCGAGCCTTATTATATCATCATTACGTCTGCCTCTGGCTGCTGGTGGTATAAGAAGAGTAGCATTGAGACATTGAAGACCTTCTCACTATTAAGACCACTAATTATCTAGTTCATTAATGCAACTACCTCTTCAGTAAGTTCAGTAATAACACAGGTATTGCACCATGGGGTGTAAGAAGTGCTCAGTTGTCACTTCTGGAGTTATAAATACATGAATACAGAGACTACAAGAAAAGATTTATGACAAGCCAAATATAATTGTAATGAATTTCCTTCCTTAGGATGATGAAAAAATCATGGAGGAAATTCACTTGTCCAATCAGAAAGAAATGACATCTTGATAGGAACAGTTGACCCCCATATTGTATTGGTATGACTTGGAAGCCACAGTTTACTACACATCATGCACACATCATACATATATCATACAATGATGTCCAGATTATATTCTTTTCTGTATGAAGAAAAAGTAAAAGAGTTAGGAAGTCTCCTTGGAGGCCACCGTCAGTCATTCAATAACTGTTTCCCCTACTTAATGCAGGGCTGTGGCAGGACTAAAGCCCCGTTCCCACATAGCCGAGTTACTCGTAGTCAACTCGTAGTAATAACAAAAATTACGTAACACCCAAAATTCGAGGAGTTGGCGACGAATTTTTGCGGAAAAAATGACCAGGAGTGACTCGCCGAGTTACTCGCCGAATTACTCGCCGAGTTACTCGGCGGGTTCAGCGAGCGACTCGCCGAGTACCAGGAGTGACTCGCCGAGTACCAGGAGTAACTCGCCGAGTACCAGGAGTAACTCGCCGAGTACCAGGAGTAACTCGCCGAGTACCAGGAGTAACTCGCCGGGTGAAGCAAGGTGTCTACGACAGCGACGAGTCACCCATCGAATGATAGGCCGACGCCAGCCTACCTGCATTCTCAGATGAATATCTCGCTTAATATTTGGTCTATTTTCGATCCGAAAAAACCTATGGAGTCACTATGAATTATACTACAAAACAATCTTTATTTGACGAAAATCGGACTAATATTAAGGGAGCAGTAGCTTTTTAAAGAAGCGCTCAGCTTTCTGCATTAATACAGTCTGGGCGCGGACGCTTCAGGGAGCACCAGTATAAGTAAATTAAATATAGCAAATAAAATCACAGATCAAATCACAAATACTAATTACAATATCAATATTAGATTTAAATTTTACAAAATATACACAAATTTATACTGATCATAATATCACAATAATATTCAAATTAACACAAAAAGATAAGAAAGTTATACAAATATAATCATTGCCTGGTAATTACAATTAAATATATTGCTTTTAATTAATGAAAGCAATTACATATTTTTGTAATTGTGAATGACAATCAAGACAATGTCATATTACTGTGTCATCTTTGAACAAACCATGAAATGACAGGTCAAAGAACCCCAATTTAGGCAATTAGGCAATTGACACATGTATTGAATTTGCTGTATGCTCTACACCAATTCTTTGTATCATTCAAAATGCTAATAGCAATTACTGTGTCATCTTTGAACAAACCATGAAATGACAGGTCAAAGAACCCCAATTTAGGCAATTAGGCAATTGACACATGTATTGAATTTGCTGTATGCTCTACACCCATTCTTTGTATCATTCAAAATGCTAATAGCAATTGACATAACAGTCATGGCAGTTGGCAGAATGAGTAGAAATGAATTGCAATAAAGCTCATCCAAACAATGTATATAAAATGGTCAAAAATATTGACCACACCATTCATGTCAGGGCCATACACAGAGCACCTTGCCGCCGCCAGACTACCTGCCTTCTCAGACAAATATCTCGCTTAATATTTGGTCTATTTTCAATCTGAAAATCTGTGTGGAATAAGTATGAACTCGACTATAATTCAATATTTATTTGACGAAAATCGGACTAATATTAGGGGAGCAGCAGCCTTTTAAAGTAGCGCTCAGCCTTACCTGCATTGATACAGTCCGGGCGCGGACGTCTGCGAGAGCACCACTGTTTCCGCCAACTTAGCTGCTTTCTCAGACGAATATCTCGCTTAATATTTGGTCTATTTTCAATCCGAAAACGCGTATGGAATCAGTATGATTTATACTACAATTCAGTCCTAATTTGACGAAAATCGGATTAATATAAATGGAGCAGCAGCCACCGCAAGACAACTGCCTTCTCAGACAAATATCTCGCTTAATATTCGGGTTTTTTTAAATCCGAAAATACGTATGGAATCACTATGAATTATACTACAAAACAATCTTTATTTGACGAAAATCGGACTGATATTAGAGGAGCAGCGGCCTTTTATATTATATACGACCCCCTACGCTGATGATGCATGTACTAAAGGTAGAACTCGACGAGTTACTCGGCGAGTTACTCCTACAACTCGGTGAGTTACTCCTACAACTCGCCGAGTTACTCCTCGCACTCCTGAACATCCCCCCCGAGTGTAATACGAGCGAAAATAGCGCCGAGTAACTCGCCGAGTTCGAGGAGTAACTCGGCGAGTTCGAGGAGTAACTCGGCGAGTTCGAGGAGTAACTCGGCGAGTTCGAGGAGTAACTCGGCGAGTCATGGCCGAGTTTTTGGACTCCTGGATAATTCGCCGAGTGTGCCGTGCAGCACGGCATACTCGGGAGACTCGGCAAACTCGGCTCCAAATCTCACGAGTTCGCTACGAGACTCAGGAGTTACTCGCCGAGCATCTCTCGAGTGCGAGGAGTAATCGCCGAGTTTAGTAAGAGTTGGGCCCGAGAGGCGTGTTACGTAATACTACGAGTTGACTACGAGTAACTCGGCTATGTGGGAACGGGGCTTAACACTGGCTTATTCTAGCGTTCATTTTGTGCCGAAACTACTGACTTCTACCACTGTATTCAGCTGCCATAGTCTGCACTTCCACTGCTGAGCAAGCACAATAGGGTGGAAGAATGTAGTTCCCCCGAAGTCTTATGCATTATCGTACAATGGACCTCACGTGGCGGGTAAACTTGATATTCTCATAATTCCAGAGCAATATGAAGTAACCAGGGTTTGCCTTTCTTTTTGTTAATTTTTCTCCTTGCTGGACATGTATTTAGACAACATAGGACCTGTTATTATCTGTGTCGTTGTGATTTACTGACGCCCAGGGAGGTGCTGGCCGCCATGTTGTGGTGGAGAAATCGATCTAAGGAAATTCATTCATCGGAACTTAGGGAAATCAGAGACGCCAACGTGGACTTTATATGCAGCTGAGACACGCAAAGTCCAACTATTCACAACTATTCATAACTGTCAAAGCCACCTCCTCCACCCACCACTACTTTTAATAATCATTAAAGACAGTCACTGCCCTCACCCATTCAGTGACTGTTCAGGGCCTTTTTTCATCTACAACTTAGAAGCGAGAAAACATTACTGCTGCAAGGGTCCATATCTTATGCTACTGTGAATTTCAGATTGGAATGAGTGGTGACAGGAATAGCCACAAAGACAGAACTGCCATTTACATAGACCTCACTTCATATCAATTGACCACTGACCCATCTAGTGTATAACCCTGGGGCTTGATTGCTGCAAGAAACAACCAAGCAACCATCCAGGCAACCAGGCAAGTAGACCCAACCAAGCCACATCTAATCAACTACCTCATAACTGTAGCGCACCCGACTTTAGCTGTTGCCACTTGAACATCGAGTAACTACGCTACATTAGTTCACAGATTTACGAACTTCAATAAGGCAGCTGTTCACATGTTGTTGAAATATTCCACTTAGTCTAGTTGGGCAGTTAACATGGCTGGCCCAGCAGACGGATGCCTGTTTTATGCAAGGAGATTGGAAAAAGTTAATGATAAATGATACGATATAAGGGTTGTTGCCAGTCGTTCTGGGACTCAGAGCTTTTCATGGATCCTAGTGAAGTATTTTGGCAGACAGCTCACGTATTGACCGAAGAGAAAACGGCTTTGAAACTTGTGTAATCTCCAAGGAATGAACTCAAAAAAGCAACTATCAACCCTGCATCTGGCCTCCTACCAAAAGCCTGGGTGTCCATCAGGAAAAAATGCTGTGTTTGGCCTTTGACTTTCAGATAGATCAGCTCAAAGAGGGCAGGACTTTAACAGTATGAAGACAAGCATGAATACAAGTCCACAGAATTTTTCAGTATAGCAGTTTTAGTTCACTTATTCTGCGGATGATAGTAATATTTTGACTTTAGCTGCAGAACAGGGATGATACATAATCACTTTAGCAAAACAGGGATGATACATAATCATTTTTGCAAAACAGGGATGATACATAGTCATAAAATTCTGCACTCACCCATTCATAACTGCTAATTCTGGCAACCAAAGCTTGTCAGCTCTGATTATTATATCTGATAGATTCCCAAAATCTGCAGGATCCCATAATAATCGTTCATCTACCCATTCCTGTAAAGAGAAAAAGTACATCACTAAATAGCAAGACTATCTGCAATTCTAACTCAAGGTTAATGCTCTTGGCATGTTAACATTAACCTTTCTGTTAAAAACACTTATCATGAGAGGCTATGTTGTCTTTACATTAATGCGACTCTAGATATTGTATGGTTTATTATAGTGACTCTAGATATATCATGATTTCTTATAATGATGTTGATGTGTGTTTTATAGGAGGACAGTAAGACGATTTTCTGCTGTATGTAGTATAAGTCTGCGTCATTACAATATGGCTGGTATTTACATCAGTAATGCATTAATACGTCCACAGCCAATGTTTATTCCAGCAAGGGCATTGACCTTACAGTTGAACAAAAACTTCTGCAAAGACGTCCGAGGATTTTGGCTGCAAAACAGGGATAGACAATGTTACTGAATTGGGCTTAAGAAACCAACTGGAAGAGGCTCGCGTGATATGGTGGAATTTTGAAAAATGACGTAATTGCCTCTTTGCCTGAAGAGTAGATTAGGAAAAGCCAAGGAGCCTACATCCTGTCCTAAAATGAGGCCGTTTGTCTGCACCCCTTCCATATTGGGGCCACCTCGCGCTCTTACAATTAACTTTTTGACAGGTCCCCAAATAGCCTGGCTAGTGGGCTATCGACAGATCAGTCGGGCAGATTATCAACTCAGGTTATTTCATGCGCCATACTACGATCCTAATTTCATTAAGAGGGCTCTTTAATTGAACAAATGAGAAATGAGGGCGTCTGGATTTAAGGGAGTGACCAAGAGTCTGGGTCACTAGGGCATCTGAGGTCGTTCACCCCGAAGTATTTAATTAAACCTACATCAAGCTTTTGATTGAGATGTATTGGTATGACCCTTTAGGTTGGGTGCTGAGCACCTCCAATTACAGCTGCAATCGAAGTCTCTAGTACACATAGGTTACAGGAAACTGAATCCCATAAAAGCTGGGTCCACTCTCTTTATTCCTGTAAGATAGATAAGAACGAATTGTTGAATAATTTTTTGTTGCATAATACTGCACTGCGTGTGACATTGGTTCATGCTTCCTTACCTTGCAAAAAAAATATCAATTATCACTACCTTTTCGGTCCAGAACACTCCTCAGATATAATTGTGGTGTAATAGTGAAATATATCTGCCCTGAATGTCACAATCTTGTCACAAATTGACCTACGATCAATCTTTTGCCTCTTGAACTTGAAGTAAAGCAATGAGCCGAGGACTACTGAGGTGGTATGCAAGCAGTACAGCAAAGTTCAAAGCGTAGACTATTCCACTCTTTCCTTTGATGTTATGTAATTTGCTGCATGTTGCCATGGTTTTTTATTATAGTAAGTACCCCAAAACCTTCCAATCATGCTGGAATGGTCACTCCCTGTCTTTCTGTAGCTCCAGTTGGCCCAATTGCCAGTAGGTTTTTCCATAACCTTGGTGGCCATTTATCATGTGACACCTGATGCTGGCAATAAAACAGACCCGGAGTACTATCTTGGCAGTCAAGGGGACACGTTTATAAGGAGTTTGGACCAGATGATCTTGAGGCAATCTTGGTTGATTTAGCAGCTTGTTCGGTTAGGGCATGGCAGGGTAAGCCAACCGGAGTCCCCTTGTCTTTGCAAAACGTCAGATCTAATGGCATTACGGCTTTTCTCGCTCTATCAACCCGTCTACATAAAGATCCTTTTATGGCACCCTAAAGTGTGATTTATGGCACATATAGCAAGCTTTTCTCTGGATCCACTTCCTCCCTATACCTCCACGCATAAGCTGGTAACCATGGATAACCACCATATTGCAGCAGGCAACAGCTAACTGCTCAGCAGCAACCTTTTGTACTCCTCAACAGGAGAGCAAAAACAACGCTTCCGGTTCCGATTGTTCGAATTATCGCTCAATTGTGAGATAACATTTTCCGCGGCGAGCGGGTCCATTTCACTTTACTCTGATTGGTTTCATGAAAGGCTTGGGGTTGTTTTAACGAGGCTTATTTGCTTCTCAAGGCAGTTGCTGAGACAGCTGCAGACGCACTGCAAACATCACGGTCAACTGACAAACAACTACGACCCCAGCAATAAAGACAATGGCATCTGTTAGTGCGAAAAGTTAAAGAACAGCAATCACTGATTAAAGGCTTCTCTGAAGAAATTCATGTCCTGTGTTATTAACTCAAAATATCATGTAACATTTAGGAAATGGGGACTTCTGTTAACTTAACATTTCATTATGATTGAAATTCCAATTTTCAGATACTGATTCACTATTAATTTCTGACATTTGAAGAAATTTGTAGTGACAGATAATTTATCTGTCCTTTCTGACCATATCATTTGTCCCTACATAGAGTCATTGACTTCTTTCATGCCAAACATTATTGGCCGGAGTGTACATGCAAGCTGAGATGTGATTACTTTGCAATCAAGGGTATCGTCATGTTGAAATTATACTCCTCAGGAAAATAGTGGTCAATTTGTGTCATGCTGATCTGCCAGCTGTCACCCAGGGTAACGTAGGCCAACTGCAAGAATCTCCCAGCTGTATGCACGCAGCTGTGGGTGTCACGACAGCTACTTCCACCCATATTGTACACATTCAAATGTGGCAGAGCTTCTTCTCTTAAGTTTACAAACCATCAATATTTATGGGGCTTGAGCAGCTCTTAAAAAGTGTCAGAAGACTTATACGATATTACGTGTTTAAAGTGTTTGTCATGCATTGAAATTGCTAGTTTAAGAAGCCGCAGCAGCACTTAAATGAAGATGTAGACTGTTTATTTTTGTTTTATTTATTTTTTACTTTATTCATTTCTTTGATTTATATACTATATAGCATCTAGGAGATTGTTAACCATTTGGCAATAAAGGTGATTATATACTTACTGCTATTACTAAACCTGTTGTTGTCAACACTTGACTTCGTTCATCCTGAAATGAATAAAGATACACCATTATTACACTGAGAAGGTCTTTATACTTTTAACAATTGATACCTGGCAGGTGAGGAACTTTTAAGAAATGATGAATTAAGGTCACAGTTAAGGATGGTGACTCAGTTACTTAACTTAAGAAACCAAGGGAACTATCCAAGTGGCTATATTGGGATCAAACTGTCAAATTTAGTCCAGTCAGTACTGAGTTAGTCTATGAGTCAGTGAGTCAGTGAGTCAGTGAGTCTAGGATTCATCTAGTGAGTCAGTGAGTCCATTAAAAAAATTTTCTTTCGCAACTACTGTGAAACTTTGCCCCATCACGATGACTAAGAATCCTGCACCAAATTTTCTCGTAAGTCATTCCACTAGAAATCCCTTATGGAACACTTTTGTCATGCATTGAACCTCTCTGTAAAGGCAATCGTTGTTTCCAGGCCACAGAGAAGTAATTTTGTTGATACTAAACCGTGTTACTTCAGAACTTAATACCGAAGACATTTTAATTTTCAGAACTTGATACCGAAGTAATATTAGTTTTCATAACTTTATATCGAAGTAATTTCAATTTTCAGAACTTGATATTGAAGTAATTTTTGTTGATCTGTGTCGTGTCCTTTGCCCTACAAGCGGACAGACATTTGACCAATTTCTCAGAAAATGCTACTGCGGTGATACACCGAATTTTGTGTTGTGGAGGCCTGCTAATTGGGAATTTTGTGGTAGTCCAGAACAAAATCCCCATGACAGGATGAGCGCAGTGAGTAAAATCAAGTTTTCTACAAAAAGCTTCAATGATCTATCTACCAAACTCCAACATTAAAAATTACATTTACTGCAGTCTATTTACATTGTGACATCAATAAGGCTGCTATGCAGTTTCCCTACAATTATCACAGACCATTAAAATCAAATATAAACATTAGGACGAACAATAATGAGGTTTATATTCTGGCAAATATTTAGATTAGGCCATCATATTGCAGTCTGAAAAGAGGAATGATTTCACTCATGAAGTGTTCGCAAGTTGGGGTTGCACTGTGTCCTGTGTTTTGTGGATGTTTCTTGGTTGCCTTGGTTACTTTTTGTCTCAGAAAATATGAGTTTCTTAAACAAAAGAATCAATTTTTGCCCAAGTCAAAGAGTATAAGAATGCACAAAATGTATACAGAAGTAAACCATGGAGTCGTCTATGCGTAAAATAGTAAACAAACCCTGTACTGTTTTGTATCTTAGAACTTTGAAGCACTCAAACAGTAAACATGCCTGTACATAATGTATACAATGGTGTAATACATTCAGTCTGGCTTAAACATTACTTTGTATTTGCACCAATAGAAGTAGCATGGGGATGTTGATATCCAGATGGGGTAGACTTGTTTTCCCTAACTAGGGATTGTACTGAGTAGATTTGCTAGAACTGCTTTAGTATGAAACTATTCTAGAAACATGGCCTTCGTCACAATGTTTTGGAATATATAATAAAACAATAAATGTCATAGTGATTTTTAAGTTATTGGGAATGCCAACACTTCTTTACAGTCTAACAAAACATAAGTTAAAATAATTTATTGGAAACATAAAACAAGTTGAATAAAGCAAAACAGGGCAGACCTTCGGAGGGAAACATTGTATTTGCTATACTTAAGCATTTTCCATCAAAATATCACCTATATTTTAAAACAAGTAGATTGCATATTTCAAAACACTTTGGTACACTATTCAGTCAGGAGCTGTACTGTTCTTTATCCAATAATCTCAGTAGGAAGCTATGTCTGTATGGCCACATGAATGCAATTTTAGTCACAGCCTAGTCGCAGAAGCCTCCAATAAATTGCAATCGAATCCAAGCAGTATTCCTTAACATGGCTTGGAATGTGCAACTTCATTACAGGAGCCGTGGCAATGGGCTTTTTGGGTTCCCCAGGGTCTCACATGTGCAGAGATTCGGTCATTGACACACTGAAGAGATGGAATGATAATAAGTGCTGGGGCCACATGCGGCTTGTGATATGAAATCCTTGAGAGACTGACTTGCAGGCACTTTCACACAGCAGTGTCAAATAGATACTCTGCCAAATGCAGAGTGAAGTGAAAATCGATAGAAAAACCCCACTGGCCAAGTCACCCTAGGTCCTCCTAATGAGTGTCTCTGTAGTATGGAAGATTGTAATACTCTCAATCTTTGCTTTCTGCCACAATACAATCTCCAAGTATTTGTCACTAAGTCTTCTTACAGGCCACTAAGTCACAACATCATTTGGACACACATTTGGACACAGCACCACTCAGTGTACATTTATGACCCACATCAATTCGAGACTTAAAAGGGTCCTCATGATAACCAGCAATTGACAGCTCAGCAAACGAAGCCTTAATTCGCCATGGCGTCCAGAACAAATGTTGGCTCTAGCAATTGTGAGTCTGGGTTAACTAACCACATTGTCACCTAGGAGCTGTACAATACAATTGTACTAAAATTTGATTTAGACAATCTAGGAGCTGTACAATACAATTGTACTAAAATATGATTCAGACAACTAGAGTTCCTGATGCTATACACAATTACTTTATATCCGATTAAGGCCACGAAATTTGAACATACAACTTAATTATTTAATTTGCTGCTCAATCAAGGCCACTTTGCCGTAAAGACCACAGTAACTTAATCAGTGCTGATCATCAGTTGCAAAATAGAAGCAGCATTTGAGATTCTCTCTCAAATAAAATATATTCGCTCTCTCTCTCTCCTTCTCTCTGTCTGTCTGTCTGTCTGTTTGTGTGTCTGTCTCTCTCTCTTTCATTTGGCGACAGGGAGACATTACAAAACACAAAATTATCCTCTCAAACGCCTGATGAAACTTGACAAAGAACATATGACAGAACAACTTGGCAAGTGACATAAGTTAGGTGTCCAAGAATCAGAAGTCTGTGCCAATCGTTAATGGCCATATAGAAAATGACATCTTGTGTCCTCAAATCAGCCTAAATCTGTTGGGTGCAATGGAGTAATAACGTGGAATTCTTCAACTCAGACAAGCATAAATGATGGACTCTCTGGACTTTGAAGCCACCAGAGACAGATAGTGCAGCAAATATGGGTTGCAGTGATGGGTGTAGGTCAGATGAGTGAGAATGCAAGATCAGTGACCACATGAAATGGGCTTCAGAGACCAGATGAAGCTCAATACCATATTGGTAGCTGGCCTGATCACTCATCTGTGAGGCTGACACAAAATGCCTAATGCAGCTTGGAGTGCAAGAGACCTTTCTGCAATCAGTGACTAAGAAACAGCCCTCCAACAAGTCATGGGGAATTACTGCTATTGGCTGAAGGAAGTAGGGTTCAGCCACTCTTTATTTCTATCTGTGTGGGTCCAATTCTATGTTCAACCTTAAAAGTCTCGCAAAAGAAATGCATTCTGAGCGCAACTGAAGCATGTTTTGATCAATTTTTCCTTAACCCCATAATCATTTTTGCCTTTGTGAAATAGCACTCTTATATTGACGATGAAGTGAAATAGCAGGGTACAATAGCAAGTAGCGCAATGCAGGTACAAATTAGGTTATTCGTTTGAAGTTTCTTCAAGTAAGTTAGATAGATAGATAGATATATATATAGTTAGATAGATAGAAAGATAGATAATACAAATTAAAATTATCTGAAAGGTTCACCAAGTTATGACAGGCCACATTGGCAATGCTGGATCTATAGTTCCAGATCTACAGCATGCCATTCACTGTTCATGCGGTCCAGTATTTTAAAGTTGGACTTCCCATGGGACACTCCATGTCGGCTCAATGTCAACTTAATGTCACTTCTGATCTTACTGCAGATGATTGAATTGGATTTATTATATTTACATATATATAGCGCATCTAATTTCAAGTATACATTAAAAAAAAATAGATATAGATAAATCAATATAATACATAAAATTCACGTAAAAGTAAAAGGAGAGTCTGTACAAAAAGGCTATAAATGTTTAATTAAAATGATGTTTTTATAAATAAATTAAAATTTTTATATAAAGGAAAGTCTTATTTTTCTTTCTAAAGAGATCTGCAGAATTTGGTGTTTGCAAGTAAAGCATTCCAGAGTCTAGGGCCTGCCACTGAGAAAATTCTTGCTGGGAATGTAGCTCGTCTTGTGTATTGCACTATTAGATCATTGGTGTTGTTAACTGCTGTTCGTGTAGATCGAGTGATGGGTTCTTGATCAGTAGATCTTGCAGTTACTCAGGAGCCTCATTGTTAAGGCTTTTATGGACTGTAACGAGCAGCCAAAATTTACGCCTCTGGAGAACAGGAAGCCAATGAAGTTGTTTAAGAGCTGCTGTAAAGCTGATGTCAATCGGTTGTCATATTCATGGCTATTGTTGTATCTGGCTTAGATGTTGAGTAACGAATAGGACCAATGATGGGTCACAACGTGGTTGAGTTCATACATGAGTGGACAAGTGTTAAGGAGCCATTTGCTGACAAACAGCAAGTAACACTGGAATTCACACATGAGCTATCACAACTGCTCTTCCATATGCTGCTGGTGTGTTTGAGGCATTCTCCTCCTCGAAGGGCCCAGAAATAAAGCTTTGTTGCAGATTCAAGTCCTAGTGTCATCCTACGGACAAGTTCAAGGTTGATGCTCTTGGCAGTGATGAGGCTATAGTGCTGATTTGTTAATTTCATCATACTGTTGTTGCTAAAAACCGTTAACAACACCTGAAGAATTCCAATCGTATGGGGATAACCACGGATTTGCTGGAATCACACTTAAAAAAAAAAGATACAAACATGGGATTTTTTGCTCTTGGTGCTTTTCACCCTGTATGGTCATTTATTTTCTTGAGAAACATTTGGAACTTACTATCAATTCTACATTAGCAAAAGTGAGATGGACATTATGACATTGTCACCACAGTCTGTTGCAGCACCTCCTAGTGGCAGTTGCCCCTCCAAATGACTTACTAATGTTGGAACTGATTGAAGATGACAAATAAGTTGACAACAAAAATGCCAGAGAAGCAGAATTTATAATGCAGATTCACTAGCCAATGTGGACATGGCAAAAATGAAGTATGTAGGGGTCATTTAATGCATTTTGTATATTTTATTAATAGTTTAATGCATTATTTTTATCATAGATCTTTAAAGTAGGCAAAATTCATTCAAGTTACACAATAACATAATGTCGAAATTTCCTGTCACCTGATGTTTAACTTGACCTCAATGGTGCTTATTGGGCCCATTGGGCGTCAGTGAGCATTATTCTATTTCAAATAAGGAAGGACTAACTATTAGTCCACCTTGAAGCAAGTGCACTTATTAAAATAATTGGGCCGAGAGCCAAAAATAAAAAATAAAAATAAAAATTGCGGTCATGTCTTGGGAGATCACTTGCACTTGCCATTATTACACTGCATTAATTAGCATTAATCGAAGATACTTGGTGTGGTTTTTCAATAAAGCAACGTTTAAGGCAGGTTACTTTAGAAGCCTTCTTGATGTGAGAAGTTGTGGTAGCAGCAGAAGGCATGCATGGCAGATGATGTAGATTAAGGAGCTGGCAGAAGCTGATGCTATGGAGCTGGCCTGGGATGCTGCATTCATTAGCGGTTGGAGAAAGAGACAGCACGGCCTGTCGCCCTTACACAATCACCGCCATGATTTACCGTTAGTTTGTCTCGGTTTCAGGCCTCGCTTGATTTACCTCCTGATTGCCAATGCAGAAATCAGGCAAGGCCTGCATCATAGCCAATGCACCATCATCGAATCTACGCCACCAAATTGAAGCATCATTGCAGCATACAATCATGGGCTACTACTGCAGACAGTGCAACACAATCTGCTGCCCATCCAGTCAACTTGCTGCCCCAGACAATACACTAGACGTCTCATTAGCTCCAGAGCCTGTTCTCACCCCTCTCCTCCAAGGAGCTGATTTATTAAAGCACCCGCAAGGGCCATCTGCCTACATGTACCACTAATCAAGAAAGTACTCGAGGAAAGTACTCAAGTACTTCCCCCAGTACTTTCTCAAAACTCAACTTGGCTCTCATCTGGTAGGCTGCATGTTAATTGAAGCTGATAAACTGTGTCTGAGTCGTTATCAATATCATGTGCTGCTCATCTCAGATATCTTGTTGCAGCTATTGTCCAATGTATTGATCGGTCATGTAAATGTTTCTAGACCTTTAAGACGGTCAAATCCACATAAAAAAAAAAAACTCTCCCAAACTAAAATTATGAATGTAAAAATCACGGTCACCTCAAATTAAATATTTCCTTTTTTTCCAGGTCGTATAATATATCATACAATTATTACAACACTCAGTGGTAACCAAACCCATGTCAATCCCAAACATTTATCAACACAGATAATGGAGTGGCAGATGCCATTCGGTCTCATACGGACATCTACACCTCATTTAGCACATTAGGGGAAACGTGAAATGCCACAATTATACTAGGAGTCAACGTCCCTCCCTGTTTAACTCCCTTATTACGGTCATCTATTCCTGTCGGTGCCATTCTTTCTGGCAGCACTTTGCCTCGAATCATTGCGTGACTTTTTATGGGTCATTTTATCATGTGACCCAGGTCGTAAATATGTCCGTCACATGACCCTCACGTGACCATTTTGAATGTGACCTGGAACAGCAAGTGGCAGTTGTCAACAAGAGGGAGAAAGAGGTCAGTTTATTATTAGGCCTAACATCCACCACCTTCAGTCATTATGAAGGGTTTATGGTGGCCAAAATGAGCCCAAGGCAACAACACCCTTTAATAGAGGGTGGCAGCTTTGCCTTTTTGTCCATTGAAAATCTTTTTGTTCAGTGTTATTCCTTGTAATCAGCTTAAATATTTGGCTTGGGAAAGACAAAATCTGGCCCCGTTTGTGGCAAACATTTTTTAAGTAAAATAATAATAAAATCTAGGTATTATTTTTAGTGATCCATTTTCATCCTTGCTGTTTTTACAGAAAATGGAATTTATCAAATATGCATTTAGAAATATGAGTATGTGCAATATCTTTTCAATGCAGAACCATCTCATGTTGCATGTTCTAGGGGAACTGTAGAAACTGAAGATTCTGAAATGAATTGTGTGTTAAAACTATACATCAATTAGTCTGATAACTTTCCCAAAATGTGGCAATTCAAGCCACCTAATCTCTGAATTTCTTACAGGAACAACTCAAGCAAAAGTAATGCAGCAGCTTTCCCTTGTTATAGAAAAAAAAGTCGAGTATGTAGTGCTCACTTAGTCCTGTGTTGAAGTAAATATTGATACGGATCGATGGTGAAGGATTAGAGTAATCCCTTTTCGATTACCCTGTATCCCCTACATGATTATTATGCATCACATCCTGGGGATCCAAATCCCTTGTACATCAAGGAGATCCAGACAGATGCGAAATGTACACGGCCAACAATTACAGTATATAAGAGATTAAACTAATTGCCCCCAGGGTCAGTAAGGCTTCAGAAGGGTGCGGACATATTCATACTTTAAGCTCTTCAGAGTAGGCCCAGATTAGATACAGATTAAAGGTAAGGGAAATTGCACCTCCTTGCAAAATTCCCATGCAAGAGCAAGAGGATTCAGTAGCCTAAATTGAGGGTAAAATCCATAGCTTGCACAAGTTTGAACCAAGATGCATTAACTGTAGATAAATTTCAGCAACCAGGTAATAATAAATTAGGAATTAAACGATTATCCGCTGATAATTTGAACATTGAAAAGTGTGTAACTCCGGTACAATGGAATCCCGGGATTTCAAAATGAATCAAACGAGTCTGATCACCTTGTTTTGTATTAAGTTTATTCTTACCTTAACATTTTATACCTTCTTTTAAACACAACTCGCCAATAACTTATAAAGGCCAGTAAATTCTACACCTTTAATGGCGACCATATTAACTCCTAAGTGATCCATTTGGTGCAAATATTTGCATGGTATGTTTTTGCAAGTTAAGACTCTCATAGTGGAGCCAAAACCTTAAGTTCTAATAGATTTCTCTTTCACACACACACACCATCTAAGCCATACAAATAACAGTTCGGTTGCAGGTGACAAACGGTGAACAGCATGGCATCTCTCAAGACAGGCAATGAAAGGCCATTCACTCTGAAGAATCGACAGGATAAAAGCAAATAGGGCATACAGCAACAAAAAGGTACACATTATAAAGTATTCATGAAAGAAAAATCTATAACAATAGTTAAACCAACGGATGAACTTATTCAATGACAAACCTGAACATTTTCCACTAATTCGGCCAATCTAGAGCTAAGAATTAAAGAGTATAAGCGAAGAGGAGCTCATGATGATCTATATTGCTAACTCCAGCTAGTTGGCTCCTGTTGGATTTTTTTGCAGGCAGGGTGTGGAGGGGGCACAGTTATTCCTATTTGCACGTTAAAGTGACTAATCATGACAGGGCCGCCTCCCCTTTTGCTTTTTTTCACCCTGTTTGATATATCGCTGGAGCAGATCACCATCCAAATCTTCCATCAATGTTTGGTCAACGCCCATTTGAGTCCTGTAGCCAATGCTTGATGGTTCTGCATCTAACCCACGGTGCAAGGTCCAGGAGAATTTCTCTATTGGCTTGGAGGTCACTAGGGCCACCAAAAGGAAGATGGATTACCCATCCAGATCGCTGAATTGAAGAAAATCCAATATTTCTGTTTTTCATGCGGAGTTGTTTCTACATTTCTTGGGCCTGCCTCTTCCCCTCCACAACATATCGAGGTTTATCCGTCCAGACATTACAAGGTGATCTGGAAATGAATCCGATTTTTTCCGCAAGAAGACCAGACCAGTAATTTGAATTAGACCAAACCGAACAATCTGATTTCTCCAGATATTTTTCCTTCTCCATAGTTAATGGAGTTCTAGTCTAAACGGCAGATAGCAGAGAAAATCCCAATTTACTGAAAATGTGCATTACACCCAGATACGTTTTTCGAAGGAAGGTGATAGAAAATTGGTATATCTTGTGCAAAGCCACTTTCTTCATTTTGCAGATATATTTTTCACAATGCCAGGAACATGATTTAGGTAACCCTTTAAAACTCAGAAGAATTACCATCTGTAAGACTTGCATTAATGCGTATATGTACCATTAGTAATTTGTTTGTTGATTAACTTTTCCCACTGACTTAAGCCCCTTTCACACTTAGCCGGTTTTGCCGTAGTGAACCCGTAGTATAACATAACGGTGATGTAACGCCCTTCCCGGCTCCAACCCGACGGGTACCTGTGGACACCCGGCGATACCCGCCGCATGACTCCTGGGACCCGTGGCCAAGCCGGGAAACCCGGGCCCGGTAGCCGGAAGAGCCATGCTTGCTCTCATCCAAAGAGTCTATGACATCTGACCAAGATAAATGGAGCGGCTAAAAAAGTTCCCTGTGATGACTTGTGCGTGCTTGATAGCAGGTAGAGGAAATTATGACAAGTGTTCTGCAATGACCAGATACCCTATCTTGCCTAATCTTTGGGAAGGAAGGGCTGGGTCGGGTGATGTGCCTCAGGATAACCACAGTACAAAACCTCAGGGATAACTGTATGATTATGGCACGAAGTATTTTATGCTACATTATGTCTGTAGTCGTGGTCTGTTGTCCTCTGAGGAAATATAAATATTGTGCAGGAGAAACGAAATAATGCAATATAAGACTTTCATAAGGCTCCATCTTAGTACAATTATTAAGACCACTTTACCATTAACGACATATATACACCCTCAAGGAACTGCTTTTGGTGAGGGACAGAGAGATGCATTGCATATTGACAATTGATGAAGTGAATGGACTCGTATATCAAATTTCTGCTTTTTTTCCAATTTTATGTGTGCCACTGGGTATGAAATAAAGATGATATATATATTAAGACCATCACACTAGGCACCCATTATTATACTGGATTCACATGACTTTCATTGTAATTTATCTCACATTTGAGACCTTACTAGTAAGGGCACTCTCAATGACGATGTTTTACTGTATTGTCTCAGCCCTACTTCCTTGAAGATGCTGCTTATACGAACAGGTACCACAGGCAGACGTAATCACGATATGATAATACTTACTAGTATATTTTTGCACCCTCGTATACAGTTACCTAGTGGTTGGCATCTTTACTTGAACAAGGAGTGCTTCAAGGAACTGATCTGTGCCTCAACCATTGGATCACAGAGTACTGTGAAGCTTTTACAGCAATCGCATAGACTTGGAAACTCAATCAAAGAGGACGTCATGTAAATCCAGGACTCCCATTGGTTAAGGCAGTTACCCAGCCAATCAGAGTCCAAGATTCTTATGACGTCCTCTGGAGTTCAGTTTCCAAGTCTATGAAATCCACTGGAAATGGCACAGTACATCAACTACAACAAAGTCAACAGCTCCGATCTACAGATCAAAAGATGCACTCAAAGAAAGTTTCATGCTTTAGACTTGATACATTTAGTCATAAAATCAGAGATAATTACTGTACAGTGTAGCCTGTGGAGCTTTAAGAAATCTCGTAAGCCTGGCATCATGTGTTATTATCAGACTAAGGTTTCACGTCTGCTGAGAATTAGCCCAGCTTTGTGTCAAATTACTGCCTAAAGCACTAGGCTGCTACACCTGAATTTAGGCGGAAAAAAGCCTAGAAATAAAGCACAACAAGTACATCATAAGTAAAGGTAAAATATGCTATTACATTGTGCAAATATTCTGTCACAGGATGTGTGGAAGAACTGTGTACTTTGCCATAATAATGGTCACTTGAAATCCCAATGTCACATGAGCTGTCAGTGTATGTCATCCTAGTGAATTTAGCCCTAGCATTATTCTATTGATCATGCTTAAGTAAATGTTTACTGAGTGCAAATTTCTACCACTGATCATCATCTGGTCATTGTCCTCAGCCGCAGCAGCAGCAGTAGTAGCAGTAGCAGCAGCAGGAATTCACTTGATGATGATGGGCAGCAGCAGGTCACTTCTAGCAAGTAGGGGCACGAAGTAACGGGCAGGTTAGTGGGTGAGGTAATTATTTACCTGTCATGGGCCATAGGACATGTAAGCCAAGTGACAGCCCCGCGACTGGCGAAACATCTTTCTGGCGAAATGTCTTATTGGCGAAATGTCTAGCAGCCCGGCTGTCCCTGGGGAACAATAATACCCACGCTGTCTTGCTACACAGCTATTTATTGTAGAAAAGAACACCAGAACACAAGAAAGCTGGCTGTGTCACCGTTTACTGCTGGAGTATGCCCATACAGATGTCTGAGATGTCATTCTCTGGTTTCAAGACTTCATTGCTGCTGAGGAGAGTGCTGAATGGAAAATTCTCTGTGCTGTCTTTAGTATATATTGACATATCTATTATGACATAAACGAAGCCAATTACATATATTCTTCCCGTCCTTGTACCCTTCGCTGAAATTACAGCATACTTAGAAATATCGGAGTGGCATTCAGAAAGAACACAATTCACGTATGCAGTAAACTGATACAATATATGGCACACCTGGCTAATGTCACTTCGGTTTTCAATTCATAAAGTTATCTACAATCCAGATAAGACCAGAGCAGTTTATTGTGGTATTAAAATACTGTGATAAACATGAAAACAAAGCTAGTTTTAAGGGCTCAGATTACTTTTAAAAAGACTACAGATGTACTCAAATGACTTAGAAACAGAGTGCACATGTAGGACTCTAGCTTTTGGGCTGGAACTGCAAATCACCAAAGACGTCGGCTAGCACGCAAATGGGTAATTACGTCTCAGACGTTTCTTTTATGTCCTGGCCGACCTTCCCACCCACCCCAAACGTCATCTATAATGCAAGCCAATGCAACTGGCTGGAGTAAGGCTAGAGCCATGGGTCACAAAGAGGACAGTCCAATTGTGCACAGTCCAGTTGCGGAAGGTCCAGTTGTGGCATTGTAAAAAGTCCAATGTGAACAGTCCATCCGTGAACAGCCCAGTGGTGGACAGTCTAGTTGTTGATATTAGTCCATTTATGAACAATCCAAAAGTCTAGATATGAACAGAACAATTATGAACCGTCCATTTGTGCACAGTTCAGTTGTGAACAATCCACTTACAAGGTATGAATAGTCCAGTTATTGACACTCAATTTGCAAACAGTTCAATTGTGGACACTCAATTTGCAAACAGTGCAAACGTGACCAGTCCAGTTGTAAAGAGTCCAATTGTGAACAGTCCAATTGTCCTGCTGATGCAGTTGCTGCAGTTTTCTTCCTGTCAGGGTGTGGTAAATGTACACCATGTCTAGCGGGTGATGTTACTTGGTCTCTCAGCAAGAAGAAATGTTATAACAACAAGCAAAGTCTTGCGAAGAACCCAAACACTAGTTGAGGCCTAGGGTTCTTTGCTGCCAGACTCCCGCACACAATGCATGGTTTTGTAGCCCCACTGATGCCATGAAAATATGTTGCTAAGAAATGTTAACAGATTCGGGTTACCACTTCCAGGACACCATATCCGCACACTTTCTTTCTCAACACAGTGACATCCTGCCCAAATGTTTATCACTCAGCATAGGAAACAAAGCATTGTTGGGGTCTCTGTTCATTCTGCTGTGCATTCTCAAGCCTCTACTGAACATTTCTGTGCTAAAGTTGCACCAAAAGTACTTCACTCGGTGCCATACAGCCGTATGTACTTAGCAGCAATGCATGGCATACAAAGTGCAGAAAAGTATACGTCGGAATTTTTGCCCCTTAACAGATGCTGTAGACGTCTAGTGGCTCCTTTATTAGGCAAGAGCAGACTTCTGTTATTTTAAATGTCTGTTCTTACAGAATGTGAACAGTCCAGTTGTCCAGGCTTCTAGACATCTCGAGTTACCGCATTCCCAATTCTTACTGACCATTCATTGAAATACGAGAGTAGTCTGACAGTTAAAAATTTCTAGATGTACAGACAGTCTGCATTTCTTTACAATTCCAGCATGCTGGATTTGCGACATTTATGATTCTTGTAGACCATTTATAGATGTCTGTGTGCATGTATATTCGATTAAATACCTTTCAGCATGCTTCTGACACTGTCTGTAAGAGCTTGTCTTGGACTAAAAACAAACAGTCTATTGAGCGCACCTTTCAGTATGATACTGTTTGAAAAAGAGCTAGTCCAGGACAACATTGCGTCACTGAGACAAAAGTTGATGACACAAATCATCAGCATTAGCATTATTACGCATATTTGACATTTCTGAAAGATCAGATTAAAACTAATAAAGCTTCTAGATGGGAATTTGGGTGGTCGAGTGGTTTGAGCAGATGAACAGCTTGTACGGCTGGGTGCATAGGTTCAAAACCCTGTTCTCAAAGTGTTTGTGACCACATCTCAGTTCATGTCCCATCACAATTCTACCCTTCACCCTGATGCAAACAAATTTACCCAATGTTTCCTGTGGTTATCACAGGGTCTGTGAGGGGTTAGATGAACCAATATCCAATAACCATACCGATACCCATGGACCATGAAGCATCTGGGTGAATTTCGAGTGCACTCCAAAAGTGTTGTTTACTCTTAACTCCATGGTGGACTTAAATTCTTGCATGTGCAATACATCTTATCGGTACTATTGACCACGTGCATGTGTATGAATACAGACACCCACATAAAGTAGTCCCCGGTTACTCCAAACTTTCCCAGAATTCCTGGAATTCAAGGACACGGCCTATCAAGGCTGCCAGGAAATTGCTCAAAGAAAATGTAAAAAAATTAAAGTGCTTTTTGACAAGGTTCTTTGTGCAGTACATTTCTCGTCTTTGTCGCATGTAATGTGATTGCTTCAGGGCTATACTAATATATGCCCTTCCATTGTGGCTAGTTCTATTGAACCGTTAAGACAGACAGAATCGATGTAAAGGTCTTATCACACCCCTTCCATGGTGCAAAAACAATATTCATCCGAAATGCCATATATTTCTATTTGATTGCCAAGAATATTGACATAACTCTTTACATTTTGTATGGTCCAGTAATATAACATACTCCATCACGTGTATATAATTGTAAATACACGAATTAAGTTTCTATCATAAACATTAAATTGTTTTGATAATAGTTATATTACTGTTTTTGTGAGGTTATATATTGTGGCATATACACAAGACTCTTGCTGTAAGATAACTCTCACAGTACAGTTTGTTGGTCTTAATTTCGAGGTATAGTACCTGAATAGTGATATTATATAACATTTGGCAAAATAAACAATAGACTGTAAAACAGGGAACTTAAAAGAGATGTTCTTAATAGTGAGGTCATCTATAAAGGGGTCTCACTGGATATATTTAACAGTGTACAATGAGCTACGATTTTATGGTTTTTAATTGAGAAACAACTGAAGTAGTCCTGATAATAATTATGTAGCTCTATTAATCTTGTATTTCATAAAACATGACTTTAAATCATTTTCTATCAAAACTAAATGCTGTAGAAAAATAATCCAATGCACTAGTTCACAATTAAGAAGAGCAAATGGAGTAACTAATCACTGTTTTGTTCAAATCAAGGTTGATCAAGGAGAGGCCAATAAATTGTACTTGTGGCCTTGCTATGTGACTGCAGCTCATTATGACAACGGATTCTCAATTGCACCATGGAGGAAATGAATCATACATTTATTCCTAAGAACAAACTGATGAATATTTCAACAACAAAAAATAAATGAATAGATAAGAACTATGTATATATGAAAATTCAGTGTGCAGCATGAGTTATTATTGCCAAAATTAGCTGTTGATATATATTTTACATCATATACATTCCATTATACAAACATTAACGTCGGCACGACAAAGGACATTAAGAAAATTTCAATTGAAATAAACATTCAAACTTAAATGGTCGTATGTTTCACAGAATGGTACTAAAAACTCTTATAAAAAAAACCATCTCATCACATCACACTTTTAGACCAAGATCACACACATAGCGGTCAGTGCAGGCAGCAAAAGGCTCCCACTGCCCATTAAATCCTTTCTGGTGCTGTACCCTTTGATGCAGAACAAAAATCCTAGAGGTCTTACTCAGCATCATTACTGCTGGACGTGTGTAGAAACCAGGTTGGATTCTATCCACATTTACCGAAAGGTGTATCTCAGGGCGCTACGCTGACCACTGTAACTATTTAGCCATATGGCAAACACACGAGTTCTGCAATGATAAAGCACTAAACGCCATATGCTAAAGAATGTCTGTGATGATCTTGGAGGGTGGAATTGGTTAAAGTGTCAGAATTTTGTTGCCAAAGACTAAAAGAAGAACATTTAGGAAGTGACAGAAATGTTGTTTTTCAGGTTTTTTCATGTTTGCCGCGGAGGCTTGTTTGTAAAAAATACAGTATCTCACTATTCGAAGGTTGCTTGAGTAAAGGTTAATGAACCTATATATGTAGCTATTTACCAGTAGGAAATGTAATGATGACCTAAAACGTCGTGCATAATAAAATATAAATGTATTACAAGTTAACGCCATGCATGCACGTGAGGGGTCTTTCACTTGCCTCTACGTGGAATGATAGGTAGATAGATAGTTAGTTAGATAGATAGATAGATAGATAAATAGATAGATAGAGAGAGATAGACAGATAGACAGAGAGAGAGAGAGAGAGAGAGAGAGAGAGAGAGAGAGAGAGAGAGAGAGAGAGAGAGAGAGAGAGGGAGAGACATGGATATATATATATATATATATATATATATATATATATATATATATATATATATATATAAAGATAGAGAGATATATGGAAAAACCATTGTTTGGAAACAACATGGATGTCTTATACATCCATGGAAATAAGCACCTTGAAAGCAAACATTATTTTGCTCCAGATTGACATGCAAATTACAAGCACAGTCACACTTCTGGAGGCGGATTGTAATTCTGACAGCCATGACAGACTCTTTTATGGAAATGTGTTTTTGAGACCAAAGGGTGGTTTTTAAGACAGACATTTCATGGAAATCTAGCAGTGGGGACAACACTCGTCTCGAAGGCACCAGAAACTTCTAGGAATCCAAGACTACTTGGGCAAGACAATGATAGCTGTGAGTCAGGAGTGACAAATTGGACATTTGCAGAAATGAAGCACCAGAAATGCTGGGAAATCTAATGGAGGGAAATGTATGGTTCGATTACATGTTCCAGTTGGACTTCTAAAAACAGTTCGGTTGCCGTGAGATAAATTTTAGAGATTCGTTTAACCATGTTGTGGCTCATAAGTAGTGGTAGTAGTAGGGTACCCTCTCACCAGAGAGTGACTCTTTGGTGTAATGGTCAACGCTATTGCTTCCTGTGTGTGAGGTCCCAGGTTTGAATCCTGGATGGGGCGCTCTCCTCTCAGACACATTACAGCAGTAGTAGTAGAAGTAGTAGTAGAAAAAACAGTAATAAGTATTGGTAATAAGTGGTAGTTATAAGTAGTAGTAGTAAGTAGTACAGCAGCTGTACAGTCATCTGTTTTTCTGTATTAATCTCATAAGTTCAGTCTTTCAGTAGCTGTCATAACATTACTTTCACAAGGGTTAAACAGTCCAATCTTAGCCGGGACAATATCACATGCACTATTTCATATTACACAATGGAATATACCAAAAAAGTACCAAAGAATCTTCATAGTAAGAAGAGAAAAGACAACAACTCACGAGTCCATGGATTCTGAGCAGGACAAACTCGATGCTGACAAAGACTGGCTTGGAGGTGTCCATCACAGCTCTGGCCACGGGGTCATAATCCCGGAACAAGTATGCCAAAAGACGTTCCTCGTTGGAAGCATTGCGGTGAGCATAACGACCTGAAAAAGCATGATAATGGGGTTCATTAGCAGCACCAGTATGGTGGGTTAAGATCTGGAGTTTAGAGTTGGGGTAGTTTGCAACCTTGTGATGCTAAGGCAGGTTCTTGAGGGTAAAAAGGTTGTTTCTTTTTGATAATATGGGATTTGTCTAAAGTATTTTGGGCGGGTATACCATGTTTAAAATGTTCATTTGCACCAATACGATTTCAGTTCAGATTTATTACATCTGCTGTGTATTTTTACATTGTATGATTTGCATATGTGTCAGCTTCATGCCTAGCCCGAGAAACTCTGACTGACAAAACGCCACTGTCAGCTCGTATTCATATTGTGACATTAATTGTGAGCCGCCATTGGCTAGCGCTCACAAAATATCAGATAGTAAATAATAGCTAAGCGAACATCGGATTTCTCGGTCTACTTCATGCCATACTGTGGCGAGCTCAGCTAGAATAAATAAATAAATGTATATAAAAAAAACTTCGTATAATTTTAAACATGCACGTCATTTAATCTATTCGTGACACGGAAATATGGAAACTTTTAATGTCCCTTTTGATTTGATTTCTACAGACAGCTTCATTGTATCCTTGACAAGAAAGAAAACTTGACAAGACAGTTCTATTTCATTTGGCTAGGCAGATCCGTTTTATTTTATTCCGCTTATACTCTTTATGGCCTTTTGGTTTAACCCCTATTTAACAGCTCTGAAAAGTCGTTCAGCAATGATTGAAGTTCGACTCAGCTTCTTCCTAAGGCCAGAAAGGGCAAGAAAGATGGCTGGGGAATCAATCTTTTTATAAGTGTAAATATTCCAAAACATTTGAGGTCTCTCGCCCCAGAACGTCAGTGGCATCTGGTCTTGCAATCAGGCACCTATTTGGTATTCATTGCCAGGCAAAGTTACTTTCAAAAGACCAGGGCCTTAAGAGTTTAAGTCAAGGATCAGTGCTGGGCCTTATTACAATTACACAACTGCTCAGTCTGTCTGGAATGAAGAATATGACAGCTTTGAGAATGCTGTTAGAAATCAAATAAACCAAATATGATTTATATTTTTAACATTGAATTTATTTAATATGTTAGAGCGCCCTTTAAGGTTTTAAATTAATAAGGAAATGTGATAAAATGAAATAAGATATTTTCATAAACAGGAAATTTAAATTTTGGCTGAATATAATATTTTCCATTTATTAATATATTTATCCTTTATTTTGTGCTTTCTGAAGATTGAAGCTCTCAAAGCATTTCCTTGCCTTTGTCTATCCCCAACAGGATGAATAATAGTTTATTTATAGCATGGGGGAATTTGACAAACGTGGAGCATATTGGCAGTAATATTTATTTCCCTTTTTTCTTTTACTCATACCTTGTTTATTACAAAAGTCAGTGGCACTTGCTCAGCTAATTAAAACCACAACATTGTGTTTAAAGAATAGAAAAACATAGAAAACATGTTTCAAATAAATCAGCCAAGCACCAGCTTAAAATACTGCTTTTTTAAATATTGTAGTCCTCATCACAAAGTAGAATTGAGTGCAAAGCTGTTGAGATTTTTCCTTACTCAGATTGTCAATACCAAAAAGCTCATTGGGGTGTTTCATACTGCAATATCAATTGCTGCATGCTTAACCAAGCATTAACCTGATTGATGGAATGAGACCACGTGATTTCCGTCCTTGCTGCGCATGCTCAGTTGTCTTGGTGCGATCCTGTTTTTTGGTTTTAATAACAGCACTGCAGGACCGCACTGGCGCTATAAAATTAATCATAAACAAAGCTGCATGGAACGGGATCTTGCAGACATGGTAATTCGTGTGTATTCATCATATCCTTCACTTAAAAAGACATCACAGGTTCATATACCAGAATCCCCCTTCCATTAAACATATACAGCCTTGTCGTAAAATGCTCCAAGCTCATAGAATTACACATTTAAGAGATTCCAGGATTTACACATTTGGATTACTTTCCATGGAATTATGTGCGAAATAAGACCCACAGCTAATTGCATTAACACAGTCATGCACAGCACATATCTTGGCCTGCTTTGAAAATCACATTTTATGTTTAAAATGGCTCATGTTGGATCTACACTTCATTAAAAAGCCATAACTCAAAATTAAATTAAGAAAAAAGAGGATCCCAGATATAAAAAAACATCAACCGAGTGTAGTCGGTTTTCCCAGCTTAGGTTTTAATTAAAATGGAACAACTTTAATATAAACGCAGTTTACTTTATAAAATATGAATTATGCTCTGGAATGTGCGTCTCATTGTGTGTGTTTCTGTTAAATATTACAGTGCTGTGATCAAATGCTTTCCTATAGGCCTTTACTATAATAGAGTTGCAATGCTCAAAACAAATAACAATACCAATTCTGCTAAAAAAAAAAAAAATGCTGCCGAAAGTTTCCTTGCTAGGAAGGAAATCCCAAGAGCAACTCAAATTAAAAGAAAATAAATTTGCCGCAGTCAACCTGTATCATGCTATAGTGCAATCAAATAAATACTTAACAAAACCCACAATTTAACCCAGAATTAATCATTTTCTCTATCTATGACATGTAACATATAACTGTACAATACTTGACATTTCTGTTCGATACACTACCACGAAAACATTTTTATATCTCTCATACTATAAGACTCACAGTCTCGTGACATAGCTTAACTCTACTATAATGGTGCAGAGTGCAATTTTTCCTGCGTAGCCTGTGTGGGTTTTTGGTTGCAGGGGAACCCATCAAAGCAGCAAATGGCAGGCTCCTGATTGCCACGAAGCCCCTGGATTGATTGAGATATATTGCTCATCTATTCCTCTAAAAAAGTCTGCAAAAAGTTACAAATCGCCCTAGTTCTTGCCATGAATGAAGACTTCCGTTACAAGGCAGTGCAGGGATATTGGATATTCTAGTACAAGTAGCTCCCAGTAGGATACATTTCTCTTTAAAGATGTAGACTTCTTGCTACATAAATGTCAATATACGATTATTACAAGAAGGTAAATAGGCAATGATAATATGCAATGTTAATATATTGCTTTCATATATACATATTTACAAGAACAAGGCTGATAAAGCAAGTGTACATGGACATTTAAAGTTGGATGACATACCATCACATAGAAAGTACAAAATACAAATAGACATACCAAAGCATGCAAATAAGAAAAGGAATTTAACACAGAAATCACTATAATTTTCCCCGACTGTTAATCACATAAGTGCATCTTCATTATGGCCACCCTTCTACCAAATGGTCTTACAAGTGAAGGTTTGCATGACAGAGGTTATATAAGATGGAAAATCCCAGATAGCATTCCAAATCGTATCGACATCGGCACGATGTCAGCACGATGTCGGTACGACGTCGGCACGATGTCGGCACGATGTCGGCATTGTCAAAACGATGTCGTACCGACGGCAGCCGATATAGAAACGACGCTGGTCCGATTTGGAATGCTATCTGGGATATATTGAGTACGATGAAATACTGAGGTGTATTACGGTGGCCATAATAGTGAGGTGATGCTCTGTTGAGTTTTTAGAGTAGAAAGGTAAACATGCGTTTCTGTGGATATGTGGAATTTTCACATAATCCTTCAATTTATTATGTCCATCAATACTTGGCTTAATATGTTCATACGTAACACAAGAACAAACACAGACTAGACATTTTGCATATTATGCGTTGTGGTCTTCATTCCAGGAACTGGTCAATAAGGCAAAAGAAAGTCCCATAGATTGTGCAAAGAGTCGACTCAATGTGCAAACACAGAATATGAGCAGACTTGAATGAGAAATGAAAAGCACACAAAAGGCAATGAAAGTACAAACATATAGGAAGATAAAACCACAGAGACAGCATATACCGCACAGGCATTTCAACATCAAGATCAAAAGGTCAAATGAGTTCGAAATAGTTATGGAACTGAGATATACCAAGATTCAACATGCATAAAGAACAAGCTATATGACAGCAACAAATGAACTGCATCTGTTTGTTTTAACTCAGATGTACAGTTCTGAGATGGAAACAAGATGAAACTTAGATGATACACAAACTGAGATTTACCAAGATTAAACATGCATTGAAAACAAAAGACATCAACTGAATTTGCTGAACTCAGATATACAGTTCTGAAATGTGACCAAGATAGAACCAAGATGGTAGACAAAACTCAATCTGAAAACAACGTGACAACATTGAGATAAGGAGTTATTTTTTACCAAAGAAACTGGAATCTGTGGGGTCTCCATAACTGCCACTAGATCCGGATTCCCCTGGCATTCGTCCGTCTTGTTTGCCTGGAAGTCTCAGTTTTGGCCGGACCTTAGCAGATCCTGAAACAATGGCATGTTAGATTGTTAGTAGGAAGAAGCATTTGTCAACAAAGCAGCTATTTGTTAAAAAAGCAGGGCTACAGAGCGCAACCTTGAGGTACAACTTTGTACAAGACTTAACAATATATACAGCGTATGTACATACATATTTAATTGAGTGATTGTTAAAACTGGTATCAACAAAGTGTAATACTATTGTACAGCTTTTTCCTTGGGAGAATTTTGATTTTAATGGCACCTTATCTGAACTGCGGTGGGTGCCTTGGCTTCCCTTACACTATAGTTTTGAATGATGTGTAGGACTAAACTTAAGACTAAACTCAGATTGTGACAGTTTTCATAGAGCAGGATCTCTCCATTTCGCAATAATGAATTCAATTTACTATTAGTAAGGCAGAACATAAGCATAAGAAAGAGAGGGTGGTTTTCTCCATTACGTCTCATGGGCAATTTGTTTTCTTGGAGAGAAGTTTTAAATATGCTGTTTAAAATCGTGACAAGCATAAAGGTTCAAAAAGGGCACACAATAATTCAGTCAGACACTATCATAAACACACATTGTTCTTTACACGAAAATCACAATTTATCAAATTTTACATAATCATTGTATTTGAGTTTCTGAGACAACATGTCTGTAGGACAATTAACAGACCCTCAGGACAAGTCTTGTTCAAGCACGAAAATTCACGCTAGATTTGTCCTTAATGGCTACTTTAATGTAAGACATGCAATCATCATATTGTAATGACAAAGTTCTGAAGATCAATATCAGGCTAAATTGCATGGGAAGGAAGTAATTGCCTGGATTGTTAGCTGGTTAAAGCAATGTATTTACAAAGCAAAATCCAAATTTGATCTGTATATATCTGAATGCCCACCACGATGACATTGGATGAGGGAATACAAATTGGTGCATGATCCACAGGATAACTGTTGTCTGATGATAAGATGGAAACTAATTGAATTTCCACCTGATTCGAGAGAATGTGTGATATGAATCAGAGTGATGTATTCTGTATTCCACAAAAATTGAAGGATGAATATGATGTGTAGGACAAAATGACCTTGATAACTAATTATGAAATACCAAGATCTATTAATACATAATGTGGTGTTTAGTGTTTTATTTGTGATAAGGACAGTACATAGTGTAACAAAGTGCATCAAAGTCCATTCTGCATGTACTTCTCGGCACTTAAGATGTATCTATTTATGTCATGCCAATGACCTTCACTAACTTTTGACCCCACTATCTTGCATTGTTCTAGATTCGTGTAACACCACAAACCCCATGTTGGGAACTCCTCTGCTCCATGCAGTTTCTTTTGGTCCATATGAAAGAAATGGAGAGACACTATAGCCAGGCCTATCGACCAGACTTAAAAGCTGCAGTAAACAGAGAAATTATGGACACACGATGCTGACCTGGCGTCCTTCACAGACCCCAGAACACAATTTGGTCCACAGTTGAATTTGCAAGAAGCTGAGTTTGCAGTTCACTATTGATTGTACTCAGCAACTTCTAGGATGATGTTGTTTCTGGCAGTAGGCTTAAAGGCAATGCAAGAGGGCAGTGCAAGTGGGCAGTGCAAGAGAATACTGCATAAGAATACTACAAGAGGCATTGCAAGAGGGCATTGAGTGAGATGCTAAGAAACTGATCCATCATGGCAGGACAGGTGATTCTGGTCACCCCTTCCAGCCCACCCTATTGAGGCCACCCATAGTGGTCACCCTTAGTGGTTCAGCCCTTTTATTCTCGTGCCCTAGTCAAGTAATGGTGACCAAGTTACGTTGCTGTGCAGAGACCATCTTGCTCTCCACTAGTCTAATTAATATTTCACGCAGGTCAGGGCTGCAGACTTTTTATTAGATCCCCTGTATATTTGTTATGGTTGCTATGTGCTGCTTCTATGCTAATGCCCCTGCCTGTGGATTTGCAATGATCACCTCCAACCCATCCATCAATGCAATAATCTGCTCTCTGGAAACATCTGCAACTTCTAATACACCACACACAAAACTACTGTAAAGATATCTAGCACCTCATAAAGAAGGCAAACAGCCCACAAACGACAACATTATGTCCTGCCTCACAGCGAGTGTGATACAAATTCAAACAAAAGCTGTCACGTTTCATTTGGCAATCACACAAGCTGGGCTCTCCTATTTCACATCTGATTTGCACCTTTCCAAACATTTAATTGCACATCACGCATCTTCTGATTGAGGGATGATAACACGGATCATCTTTGCAACTGGCACGTGCAACGTTTTGACCAAATTGCAGATTTATTTGGATGTATCATTACAAATGTAATACGATGCAGCTACATAAGATGTACAATTACACCTGTGTTCTACTTGTTGGAAACAACATTTCCTGTTGTGATACACAAAGAGATATGATAGAATTAAATGGTAAAGGAACACCATTTTTGGGTACTTCTCCCAGACTGAATTCGTCGGAGCTAATCTCACCAATAATGGACAGTAAGCTCACTATCAATATGCATCTTAAACCATATAACATTGAGCCTGATTTGTGATAGTGGTATAAGTAGCAGGAACCTCCATCTTCTAAGAACAGCTTAGGGCACTGACGCTGGCCTCCCAACCAATGATTGCTCTGCACCTGACTTCGTTTGGCCAATAAAATGAAATCGGGTTGTACCACGTGATGATTGACATGGAGCCCAGCCTCGTTGTGATTCTGGGCTGGCCAATCATGCAATTCTGTCATAGACCAGCCCTTAGTGGCATTGCTTACTTCTTTAATCATTTGGGACTACAAACCAACCCAGTATAGCACCACGCACTGCCATTTCCTTAGCCTTTATAGCTGGCTGCCAAAAGACTTCTCAGACAGTGCCTACCCGGGTCGACCAATGAATTATTGAAGTGTTTACTACCATAACACTCCCTGAAGGGGTCACACATATATGGTCACCATTTGTCCAACATTGATTTGTTTACCTTGCAGCAATAAAGATGGGAGCCCACCTAAAAGAAAGGAAATTTGAAGCCGTACCAATATTCACACTCCACATATGCTATGTATATTGTATGATTTATTAGCTGTTTACACAATAACCTTGCCATATTGCCACTTATTACTTGACGAAGGCAATGTGTGTTTTTCAGGGTGTTGACAAATTGACACAAAGCACCTGATAGCCAGAATGATAGATGCGTGGATAGGATGATTACAATATGTGCTCATTTCCACATGACCACACGAACTTAATCAACTTTTGAAGTATTAGCAGTAAAATGTATGGCCATATTACAGGGAACTAGGGGGCCTCTTAGCCACGTCCATAGGGGGTTTATGATGAATTACTGGGCACAGTAGAAGGCTACTATACATAGCTCATGCAACACATGGCTATCCTTTCTACAAAACATGGTCAGCGGATTGTGCCATGCACCCTGTGGTGGGACTATTTTCTTGCTCTTCAAACGAATACTTGCACGCAGTTGATCCTGATCCTGGGGGGAGAAACCTGATGCTGTATTTCACATACTGGGTTGTCTCTGAACTTACTAATAAAAACAAGTTGGTGCAAGTGAGGCAGGGAGACCAGCTGAGCATCAAGCCATCCACAAAGCCCCTGTTTTTGGCTGAGGAGCAAGTGGATCGTAGGTAATGTATTTTTATGTGTCATTGTATGGGTGAGCGAGATAATTGCAAAGGTATGGCTCCTTTGTTGTCGAGTGTTATCACAGACTGTCCTGCTGTGACTCGGATAGAGCAACATAAATATCCTTAGGGTAAAGTGGTGCACCCTGTTCTACCCCATGTGATCTGTACAGGTTAGGCCTAGCAGAGATGCTTTGCATCCCACTGGGTTGCATAGCCAAAGCTCTTTGTATGCTGGTCTAATACTGCACAAGCCAAAGGTCATGATACCGACAGATGGTTTTTTGCATTTCCAGGGGAAATATAAACTAGTGTTTGATTTACACCGACAGGCCAAAAACTTGCTGGGATTCCCGAATTCTGAATAGTTGAGTATAAATGCCAGGGACTCCTGGGGTATCTGTCATGTTTTGCATTTACTTTCAAATCAATTGGGACTGCCATTTGTTTTTCGGTAAGGTACACTGTCTATTATAAACATCTTAATTACACATCGATCTCCTCATGACTTAACAGACTTAACAGACAGATACAAGGAAATTACCACACTTTATATATACCCTGAAAACTGTATTATACAGTTAGTGTCATCAAAAACTGCCTATCAAATTTAAACTAGACAAAGCTTGACAACTTCTGCTACACGTTGCCACTAAATGGACTGTCGGGCTATAGCTGGCTACTTAAAGCCGGATCTGAATTACATGCAGCACCATCTGTTACGGGGTTTTTTCAAATTGTCTGTAGACAACAAATAAGCATTGGGAAGTAAAATGTTTCAGGTGTGCTATGAAATCAGTCTGCTGCATATGTACATGTTCTTCTTTAATAGAGGGCACCATCTTACAGTGGTATGTGAGCCGACTATAAGCTGGGAGTAGACAGAAGCAGCTGGCTTTAGCCAGTTATAGCTACAGCCAGGAATAGGTTGCACTACAGCTGCCTAGAGTCGACCGTATTTTATGAAACTAACTGTATTATGCCTAACACAAACAAATAGACTGGGACTATCTTCATGAATCAGATTTTATGAAACCGGACTTTTAAGATCTAGTTGTGCTATCTGCTAATGTAGCCTTCATACGATCCTCAAATCATAGCACGTTTTCATCTTGACAAGAGATCAAATATTCTGAGTCTGTAAAGTTACTGCAAGTATCCTTTTCATCGCTCTAGTGTTTGCTAATGAAAAAACAAGCTTATATGATCTTAAAATGTAAGTCAAATTTGAAATATACATAAACGCACCCAAAGGATAATTGTGAATGTTGAACTACTTTATAGTATAATGTTTCATATTGCAGTCAACAATAAGAAGGCAAAATGCACTTTTCTGCAGAGAAATCTCGAGCACTTTTGACAAAATTCATAGCACAGTCGTTGGTATGAATATCCTCCCTGACTGACGGACTTGAGGCCTTATTCTTTGAGGGTTGACAGCTTCAGTAAATCAAAGACGGTTGTGTTTGTTAGTAGTGATAATACAAAGTAATATATCATCAGCTGTAATGAATTTTCCTAGCTCTGTACATATGGTTCTTCTCATTCTAGCCTGTCTCAAATTTGCACCCCTCTTATACAACCACTTTTTGCAAAAAACAAAGTAAAGCTTACCCATAATCTTGCTTCTTAGGTACACCTTGCACTTTACACTTCATTAATATTTCGCTTGGAACCAACTCTCGCAAATTACACTAGGTGGACTTATTTATGACGAGTTGTACCAACCACAATTGCAGTATTATTACAATGCACATTTGCAAAGGCCAACACAATGGATGGAAATGGAAATTTGTAGGGCAAAAGACGTTATTTCCAAAGGTCAATCTAGAATTTAGTCTCTACCTTATAGCTACTGCCTAGTTCCAAGACATGAAAAAATGACAGTTTGCCAAGATGACTTTTCATATGTCATACTTCAAAACATATGTATAATAAATGAAGTGAAAGTATCATCTGAGTCATACCAAAGTTGGCTTACATCACTTATATATTTCGATGCAAAAAGTAATATGTGACCTTAGGGTTGTGACCTTCGGCTTACAGAATTACTAAAAATAATTATCATATTCACTTGTCATATTCATTTGGTGTCAAAGTAGACATTCAACACGCCAATGCCTTAGGATACATAATTTAGTGTTCTGTATTTGACAAGAAGTTTTTTTAGATTGAATCTAATAACATAAGTGGGAGTTTTCTTTGAAGATATAAATGGCATAAAGCCTGCAGAATGAACCAGATTAAGTTCCAAGAAGAGATATTTGGACCTGTTTGTTTTGGCTTTTGAAACTGGAGAGCTTTGTTGAATAATTGTAATAATTACGTAGATTTGTAATAATTACTTAGAATCACCTTCAATTGTCTCTTGATTCTAAAAGGATGATGTCACAGTTTTCTCCTGTGTATGCATACATTTCATGCTTCATTTCCTAATAAAAACGAACCAATATTCGAGCCAAACAAGACAGCATTGTAAAAGCATTATGACATAATTAAGACTTAATCAAAACAGTTTAGCAGTTAACAGTTTGTTTGATCAAATCAATTAATATTTGCTGTTTCTGATCAGCAAGAGTCCTCCAGGTGGCCCAAATCAAGCACAAAAGAAAGAATGTTTGGGCTTTTTAGTGTGTTGAATACATGGTAAACGGTGACATCACACCCCAGTCCTACTTGGTGTGGACATGATATCACACCTTCTGCTGAGCATCACAGTTTACAGAATTGACTAATCAGTGGCTGCTAAACCTTCAATGACATGATATCACGGATGAAAATGAAAAAGACTATTCTACATAATTATTACACCAATAATAAAGTCAGACAGACACCTCAGCTGTAATGCATGCGAAGGTCATTCAAGCAGCGATGACCTAGTGATCCTTAAAGTTGTCTTTCTTTGTGATGTTCACAGCATTACAATATTCTCATGAATGCAAAAAGTATGCCATCATTCTGATCTCCGATGAATTGATCATAGTATACATGGATCTTGCTGAAGTACAGAAGAGTACTCAAAGATGATACTAATATGTCTTATAATAGTGTTCGCCTCACATTTCATACATTAAAATATAAATCTTGAAACGTGTTTATATGCATTGTCATTATTTGTCATGAGGCAAAATACTCTTGAAACCTGAGTCTTGAAGCACATACAGTTTTTCAGTTGCATACCATATCTATTTTGTTTTTGCTACTACAATTACATGCACCATACTGTACATTTCCAGACATCTTCTGAGCAAAGCTATGAGAAGTGGAGTTTTGCTTCCCATATAGTTTATGCAGACCTAATATCCTTAGCTCAGCAAAGTAGCCTCCCAAGAGCTTTGCCAATTGCCTAGAACTCAGCTGCGACAAAGAACCACTTCAATATTCCTTCTATTGTCTTTTTGTCACAGCAAGCTGATTGTGGCCAACCAGGGCTCTTGTGAGGATGATAGATTTGTGTCAGTCAACACTCCATATTCCATTATGGGATGTGAGAAGGAGCAATCTCTAGCTTAAGGTATTTCTTCTAGTGATTTGCTCTTGTGTCCATCAAATTGGCCTTCCTCGGAATCTCCTCCAAAGTCGTCAAAAATGCAATGGCTGAAAATTGGGGTCACCAAAATGGCGGAGGTCATGTGACCAGCTTTAAGGATTCCACCCAAAACAGCAAAATAATGGATGATGAATGATGAGAGGTGGCTGAGATGGTAGATGGTTCAGTGTGCTTCAAATTGGCATAGTAACAAACAGCAAATGAGCCAATATGTTGTTTAGAATACAATGGTACTTGTGTTATGACTAACAAATTACTAACATATGACAAATTTCCTGTACTCCACTGCTAATGCTATCCATAATGCAGCAACATCAGGGTAATATGCACCAATATTTCCCAATATTTTTCCTCCTGCTACCAGACATATGGAAACCACACCAAGAGGCATGCATGATGAATTGCACAGACAAAGCATCCTCTTCTTTATTTACATGCTTAACCCAGACCTCTGCATTTTTTTTTGCAGGTGGATGTGCCATCATTGAAAGGATCCCAAGCCAAGTATGTGTCTGGCTACATCACATTTCAGATGTACAGTGCATATATACTTGCAATAAGTGCATGGACATGTTTTACACCAAATTTCTAGCTTCTGCACCCATGCCACCCTGACTGTACATTTGTACGACCACAAGTTATTGGAGTTTTGATCAATCTGAATGATCATGTAGTTACACTTAGATGATTCAACCTATAACAGAATAACTAACAATTAATCTCCTTATTATTGTGCATACAGTGGTGCATCATAGGCCAGCTTCACGATTTATTATAATGCAAATATATGTTATGATAACAAGGTTACAGCTACTGTAAACTGTAAGTCTATAACAAATGTCAGATGAGATGACCCTTGACCTGAATTTGGTCTTTAAAAATGGTAAAGATCAATCATATTACTTATTTGTAAAGAAGATTCCCATCAATATCATGCTAGTAGTCAGATGGACTTTAAATATTTAGTTTTCAGTGGAGGCCTTTTTTTGAGTTGCTTGTCATTCAACCAGGTAGTAAAATGCAAACATGGCTGGCTGAAAAGAGCCTTGCTGTGGATAGTTGGATTCTGTTTGTATAGATAGGCTCTCACTGGCTCCACAGCATCTGGCTTGATTTGTCGCCTTGTTACATTTCCTCTTCCAGCAAATGGAAAGGGCTCGTTACTTGCAGAATGTGTGCAGACCATGCATCAAACAGATGCTACAAGGACCAATCGGGTAAAATCTCAGGAGACGGATAGATTTCAGGCACAAAAATCTGCAGTAAACCTGAGCAAGAATCAATTGTGTGTCCCTAGAATCAATTCGGTGCCTTTAAAGTCAATTATGTTCATCTACAATCAATTCTTTGCCTCTGGAATCAATTGTGTATCAAATATTATACAATTATTGCACAGTGGCGAGTGCAATATCTGTTTTCATGGAAACTCGACAACTGATATTGCACGAGGCCAAAATATCTATTTTTATGGAACCTTGACAACTGATATTGCACGAGGCAAAGGCAAGTGCAATATCAGTTATCGAGGTTCCATAAAAACAGATATTGCACTCGCCACGGTGCAATAATTTTATAATATCATACCTTTTGTGTATCCAAAAGAAATAGTATTGAACAATAGATATTCTGACAGTATAAAGGTACAATACAGTCTTGTGTTACGAAATGTCAACTAGTGACAAATGTTGGGTACACAAAAACCAGTCTCTGTTGAGACAGACAACGAAAGATATATAAACACTGAATGTTTCCGGAGCAGTTATGAAGATGTGAATATGCCATGAGTATCAATGATCTAGATGTCATACATTTTAAAGTTAGGATTGAACATGTAAAATTGAAAGTACTTAATACTTCTGTATTACAAATACACTAATCTGAAAACGTCATCCTCTTAGATCGCAACTTTTACGAAGTTTTAAATAAAGATTAAAGTTAGGTATATCTTGTATTTACTGCAGAATACAAAATGAGCCAGACTAATTTGCCTACAATTTTTTTTAATCATACTCTGGTAATGCGTCCAAATTTGACAATTTCTTATGTTCAAAATCTTTCAACTAAATTGTTACAAACAATTCTGAAACTGCAGTATCAAAGTATTTAACTACAAAAACACGTTTAACTTTCTTTGCAGGCTTGGAGAGAAGCCTATGGCTGACAGAGAAAAAAGATTTTAAATATCCGCAGCTTTTTCATCTTTTCAGAATCTATATGACTTCTGGAATAATGAGAGCCACGTGGATGAGGAATACTCCACGTGTTGTTGTTCTCCATGTTGCCAATTGATATTATGTAATGGCAAACAGGAAATAGCCCAAATAAATACTTTAAAGAACATGTTACTCTTCAGACAGCCAGGTTACAAACTCAGAATACATCCAACATAGATTTTCCCAGTGACCCAAACTTTTTGTAAAATGCTCTTCATTCCTGCACTTTTCAACTAGTGATATTCAAATAGAGGGTATGGAGGAGGAGGAGGAGGAGGAGGAGGAGGAGGAGGAGGAGGAGGAGGAGGAGGAGGAGGAGGAGGAGGAGGAGGAGGAGGAGGAGGAGGAGGAGGAGGAGGAGGAAGAAGAAGAAGAAGAAGAAGAAGAAGAAGAAGAAGAAGAGGAAGAGGAAAAAGAAGAAGAAGAATAAGTAAAAATATCTTTTTAGAGTACATCTCATATAATCATTCTTTTAATGAATGTCCATTATACTAATCTTCTGACAATATCCTACCTGCCTACTTGCCTACTTACCTACCTACATTCAAATTGTTTAACTTGTATCTTTATGACAAACTTGCATGGCACTGGAAGACTGAATATAATTTAAGAGACATTTGAGAGGCACTTAACATATCGTGTAAAATGTGAACAGTACTTAAAACTGGCAAATTGTTTCTTCAGGCAGGATTCACACATTTTCATTTAATTGTTTGCCACATAATCTGAGTATTTCTTTCCCACTCATGTATCATATACCACTTTCTACCCATAATTGTTGTGTGGAGTACCGCAAATTGCAACTGGTGAAGTGGTTTTTCTAGAAAACTAAAAGTTTTATAGCTTGTAAGTCGTTCGCTTGAATGTCATAGCTTCAATCCACTTGCACTAAAGATGTCTCTGACTGCAATTCTTGCAGCATATCTGCAGAGATAAGTTAAGGAACCGAAAGAAGCACCAATGAAATGCAAATGCAATGCTTGCAGTCAAAGGATTATTGAATAAGTGAGTGATATCCAGTGCTCCCAAGAGGCAAAAATGCCACCCTCCTGGAACTTGCGATTGCCGATTCGACCTTCGAGCCACTTGTTATCAGGACATTCACCTGGGAATCGTAGCTTATCACATTGCCTATTCATACAGTTCATGTTGTCCTTCGGGCTGGAGATCAGAATCTGATCTTTGTTGGAGGCGATCTGATGCTACTTTGTTTTCTCAGATGTGAGTGGAGCGACCTGAGCGACTTGTGGGTGGTCCTACGGCGGTGGGGCGGCGGTGGGGTGGCGGAGAGTCAGCGATCCGCTCCAAGAACACAGAGAGTTGTCGATGGCTCTACCTCGGTGTTCTACACATTCTCATATGCCTCAACACCTGCCCTATTAAGCACAGTGCAATTGCCATGGCTTGACGGAATGAAGGAACTTGCCCGACTATCTCAGCGAATGTACTAATGCATAAGGGTTAATACAGGGTCCTCCTGTATGGGCCATTGCTACTGTTGACTAACATAAGACAGGCTCGCATAGTGAAGGTGTACACTTAGTCTAATGTTATTCACCAAAATGACATAACTCTTCTGGACAAGCACTTTCTCAAGGTGAAGCTGCTTTTTCTTCTTCCCATGGTTTCCTGTCATCTATTGCTAAAATAATCCTAGGGAGTAATTTGTCTTCTTGGGGCAGCCAGATGTTCTAAATGTCAAGGCAGATGGAGATGCTAGCACTACTTCTTTTTAAGAAAAGACACAATTTAACTCTCATTTGTCTTAAAAAGTGAATCGTCACAACAGCAATTGATCACTTTAGCCGCCTCCTTATCCACATGACCTTCAGTTTAAACAATAAAGTTGGCCTCCCAATGAAATCAGAAAATGATTGCAAATTGGTCACAGTCAATTTCAGTTTAGAAAATCTAATTTTAACAGACCACCAATCGTGTTTACTTGATATATGCTATTTGCGCAATTCGATAAGAAACAATTTGCAATTTACATAGAAATTAGATATGTTGATTAATCGTTAACAGAAAAACATTAAAGTGATAACAAACCCATTCAACATCATATCCATCAAATAGCAAACTATATCACTGCTCAATTTTACACGGATAATATTTCATAAAATGTCTTAAGCTAATAGAGGGTATTGTCATGTTGTTTGCTTTTCAAGATATAGTGATCATGATATGAATGATCTTTCATTCATTCAAAGCCAAAGTGAAGTTCCCTGCAACAAACCCTTAATGGATGGCTTCGATTCATGTTTACAGTTACTTTCAGATCTTTCCCCAGTCTATGAAAAAGAGGAGCTGTCTGTTGCCCTCGTTATCCAATTTCGTTCTGTAATGCATCATTTAAACAAACTGTCTTCACTTTCAAATTCACAACATTGCTGAAATTTCTACAAAATGTCTGTTTAGTGCCTGTTAATCTCTCGGTTTCATTCTGCTAAAAGTATGACTTACGATGGAGTTCTATGACTACTGAATTAACGCAATGTAGCATGATTTCTGTGGAATATGGGAAAGATCTGGTCTTCACACATTGAAATGAAGATCAAATGCCATGAAATTGTAGTACATTATATTTATTTCTGTTTATATTACATTTATGTTATTTAAATGATACATATTATCTTTATGATTTTTGATCTTGTAAATATTCAAAGGGCACTGCTGAAAATAGGTTTTGCTAACTGAGCATTTACATTCTAAAATATATTTGTAAATAACATAAATAGATAAAAGTTGTACATACATGCACATTGTCAGCAAGGTACACTGCTAATCTGCTAATCTCTGAGAAAAACCTCTCTAAAACCTAGTAATATACTATGTGCTAGATTTGCTGCTCAGCATCATGGCAGTATGTAGCTAATTGATTTATGAAATTGATAACTTAATTCCAGAATTTATTCCCTGACAAGCTGCCAGTATGGGATGATGTTCTGACCTTGGGAATTGACAAGCTCAAAGACCACCAAGGTTCCAAATGACCTGGGATAACTTGGATGCCATTGATCCCATGCCTATGACTAGTGCCTTTTATATAATATCCGTATAATGCAATTTGGCACACTACCCTGTCAAGGTTTTGTACCTGGCCTTGTCAGTATGACACTTCTACCCCCAACGTCATCTTGTAATTTGTGAATTTTCATGCAATCTATATAATAAGACAAGTCCTTGGTAAGACTTGAGGGACAATGTCATTTATCAATCTTGCCCTACTTCACTAAAAACACAATCAGCGAATTAGCATTGTGTCATTTCTTTGTTTCTAGGAGGCTTTCAATTGCAGTCCAACCTTGAAAATGGCCCATTAAAACTGTGTAAAAGGCGCGGAATAGTATTAAGAACCACCGCGAAAAATTGAATTTCATAGAAATTGGAATTCGTGGAAGTGGCTGGGCATTAAATCATAAACAGCAGTACAATGCCACATGTACTTGAGGAATATAAATCAGAACCAGACCATCAGTCAGATTTGTAGGAAATGCCAATATGCATTTTAATTACTTGCAAGGGCTTCCTTTTTTATCCCAGCAATAATTACGAAGAATTCCACTGGAAAATGTGAACCAGTCAGAACTTGAAATCACTAAATCCTATTTTAATCCCTGTTTTGGTGTCACAGATTCAAAGTTTCATGAGAAACTTGGTAAACAACTCAAGGAGTACAAAAGCATTGAAACAAATTTCAAAGGAATAATTATATACAATCAAACAGATAACAACTACACACAATAAAACAACGTAACAAAGCAAATGATTAGTCAAACTCTGTTTTTGTATATTCAGTTCTTTACACCAGAAAGGTTAAGACTGGCTAATCAAATGCCTTTAAATATATGAGTTGCCGACTGGGAGCAAAATGTAACTTCCATACCACGTTATTTTTACAGGGATAACAAGAAAAATTATCGTTCACAAACAAAAACCATCAACAACACAAAATGAATCAGCTGACAGCTCGCTTTAAGACTACACTCAGCAATTAGTAAAACAGTTACGGTAAACTATTTTATATTCAGGCCACCCCACTAAGTTTGGTCGCCTCTGAATTATGGCCATGTAGTCTGAGTAAAATCGAATATACTTGCTTGTGTAGTTAACCATGGTTTTTTCAAAGATACGTTCAAGTTCATAACGGTATGACATTCTATAAAGTGTATCAAAGTGTAGTAATTTAAAAACAACAAAAAAAAAAAATTCCCAAGGAAGCATCCATATAGGGTTTGTTCAAACCTTAATGGGTGTCTCCTGACCATTATCAATTTTTTATGTTTGCCAAGCTGTCTAGCTGTCTAGCTGTTTGTCCCGTTTGTCACTATGTCACCCTGTCACTATGTCACCCTGTCACTATGTCACCCTGTCACCCTGTCACTCTGTCACACTGTCACCCTGTCACCCTGTCACTCTGTCACACTGTCACTCTATCACCCTGTCACCCTGTCACTCTATCACCCTGTCACTCTATCACCCTGTCACCCTGTCACTCTATCACCCTGTCACCCTGTCACTCTATCACCCTGTCACTCTGTCACCCTGTCACTCTGTCACCCTGTCACTCTGTCACCCTGTCACTCTGTCTAAGTATACGTTTCTGTCACACTATCTGCCTGTCTATATATCTGCCTGTGCATCTAACTAAGGTACCACATACGAATCCAGAAACAGCTACAATCTCTGGACTGCTCCCCTCCTGGCAATCAGTACATTGTGATGCAACTGCTGATGCGGGGATGCTGATGGGAGATGCTGCTGCTTCATTCCAGAGGTGCGTGTCGGAAATAGAGGCTGACCTGGCTGCAACTGACAGGGCCTTGTTGAATGCTGGACACTAATGAGAAACAAGTCGCAGGCTGGAGCAACTGACCATCTCTCTTGCCCAACCTGGGCCTGACATGTCCTCTAATTATTCATGCAATCTGTGCTAACCTGATTCTAGCACCATTACCATTCCACTTTGGGAATATAATGACATTATAATGCTAGCTAAATTGCCATTATGGTGTCTTTATAAAGCTAAAATGGCATTATGATGCCATTGTAACGCTGAAATGTATAATATGTAATAATTCCACTACTATTAGTTGTAATAGATTTGGTGTAAATGTGTAACATGGTGTGGACTCAAAGTCTTGACAATTCATTATTACGTCTGCCTCTAGGAGCTAGTCATATAACCTGACAAAGCTTTAGACCCAGTAGTATTGAGACACCGAAACACTGAAACCTCAAGTATCTACTGTACTTCTGCAAATCATATCCAATTTATCATTCCCTGACCTGAAACAGTATTTCTATATAATTAAGAAATATTATTAAAATGTCATATTCGTTTAATTGTATTGACAAATGTTGTACATTTCATGCTGGCCCAACATCAAACAGATAAGGTATTACCACATAATCACACATACAAGGAGTAAGTTTGCAATTTTGGTATCATTTAGTATCGTACAATAGCAAATAATATAAAGTCACATACATTGAACACGGGCATTTATTGGGGACTGGTGGCATTTTATGATGAAACGAGGACCTTTCAGCCTCATATAACAGCAATCTATTGACAGCCCCAAGCACCAAATGGCCATCACTTCCACTAATACCTTAGCTGGCGCTCACCAAGTGTTCTCACATTTCTAGTGTCAGTCCTTCACTATGTGGTTGAACAGGGATTCTCCGGTTACAAAGCTGAAGTGTACAGCAAATGCGAAACATGATCACTCTTTCGTATCACAGTATCTCTGTTTCTGTCTGTGTGTACAATGTGAAGTGTGAAATAAGGCATTTCTGTGTTTTAACTCTTCACCAATATCACAGTGACTTTAGGTAGGCCTACTAGAACCTCGCCTAATTAAGGCCACGTATTTGCCACTATATCAACATCCATTACTTATAAGCCCACCTTGCTAGGATAAAGCCTAGTCACAGGCTGAGAATAAAGATCAACTATTTTACAAAGATAAACGCACTGACATCAACGCTGAGGCTACCCACCGAGTATGAAATATTAATTGCCTTGAATACTATAATCACAATAATCATTATCTCGAAATGAAAAGCATAATCTTCAGATGCCTCACAGTAATTCCAACTGCTCTGTGATTTTGTATGGACCCCATGATGCTGTATGGCAGAGACAAACAGTCGGTGTGAAAGCAAGCGTGTTGGTCCTCAACCAGCCATGCAACAGAGGGACATTGCATTAATGCAGCTCTTCCGTTGATTAACTAATCGAGTGCTGCAGTTGAAATGACCTTGATCAAAGTCATGAGGCAGATAAGGTGACCCGTGAGATCCTGCTGCAGCAGGAGGGTTGGGTGATGGGGATGCGGAGTCTGGACACGTCGAGGACTCTCAAGCAATTACACGTCTGCTTCGGAGGTCTTCCCACCTCCATCATGCCCAACCGAAAGTTTTCGTGTCCAAGGTGTTTAACTCAACCTACTTGGATTCCTCACGACACCTTCATTTCAGAACCTCGGTGGCCAGCAAACAGGATTACCTCACTTGTATTGATCTGACAAAACATTTAATTTCATGTGGGGTCCCCGAGCCACTCCACTTGTACCAGTGAGGCTGCTTTTGTGCCTCCATCAGTGACTTACTACCCCTCTGCTCCGCCACAACCTGCCTCAGACCTGCCTCAGACATCAGCCTTATACGTATTCCTATGCGTCAAAGGCCCATAAGCGAATATCTGTCAGACCCTAGCCATGCTTGGGACGTGTGTACCTCAAGGGCCAATTCATTTACTGCCTCATATTACGCTAAACTCTGGCTGAACCTCCACTAAAGAGGGGGTAGGCATGAGAATAAGTATACTGAAGTATGGAAATGTATTCACAATGGAAGCTGCTCTGTTTTCATTGTGTTGTGTGTGTGCAAGCGAAAAATTGATTTTATAGATCCATCCTTTATTTTTCAGATAAGTGAGGACTACATTTCCAAAAGTTTTAAAGAAAAATAATTAACAGTAAAGATGGGGTTCTATATGGCCATCATGAACGCTCTAAGCACACTGATTTACTTGCAATATATATTGACTCAGAGAGTGAAAAAACAGGTTGAAGACCAGGCCAATGAAAAATGTGATCTTAATTAATGCTTGGCTGGATTTTTCTGCATCATCAACTCATCAGGTGTACCATTACGAGAAACCATCAATCATTGTAACTGGATTGTGATTGGGATACTGCATAGAATGATGCATGGGATGCGGGTTGCCCTCTGCCTCCTAACAATTCCTGCCGTACTATGCCTAGCAGACCTTTGATTGAAGACTGTCGTGATGACGTGTCTTTGGAACACCCAATTGCTGGGCATGAGTACACCTTCTATAAGACACAGATGCTCTTTTCCTGTGTCTTTCTATGCTGGTTACTTTCTCTGTTTTCTGTAAAAATTACTAGTTGATATAGACTCCAAAAAACAGCTATTTTGATCGAGTAAATGTGGATGTTTTTAAGGAGCAGGATCTAAATCAACTCAGGAAACATGAAGCACTAACATTTAGACCACAGCTTGCTACCAAGATTGCAAGATGTTTCTTATGAGAACACGCCCTTTGCTTGGATGATAAGGTCATTAGAATCATCTGGCTCTGCATTTTAGCAGCATGTTAGCCTAATTATCAGTTGCTTGGGGGAGGGGAGGGGGGAAGGGACCCCACATGTGTTGGGCTTCAAAGGGCTTCAGAAGTCACATAACACTCATCCAAGCATAACAAAGGTGATCGTGGGTCATTCACACTTGTCTAGCTTCATCACTGACCTTTGGATGACCACTAATGGCTGCTAATAGCTGATAAGCACTTCATTTTTGGACAAATGACCTGAAAAGTAATAACTGCTACCATACGAGCAACATGCCTTCCACAAAAAACAGCTAAGCTCTAGTGAATCGCTTTATGAAATGACAGACCTTCAGTTTTTTTCCTGCTTCTGATAAGACCTAAAACAGTAAATTGACAATGATAGCTTCTAAAAGAGACATACCTTCAACATTCAATGTCAGACATTCAGTATTATTCAGCATTAATACACATCATCAGAACGCTTGCCAAATCAAATCACTTACACTTCACATTAAAGCCACCTCTAAATTGAGATAACTAATATCATCATAATCCTAATAATAAGACATCCTCGCTAACAAGACCACTTTCATATGGAGCATGACCGTGATAGAAAGCTTCAAGTAAAACAATTGGCACCACGGACCCACAATAAAACTTGATAAAGAATCTCATTTATTTGAAAATTGGCATTTACTGCCTTTACTGGGGGCCTTTGTCCATTCAATGACCTTTTGAGTGGCTCATGGAAATCAAAAAAGCATGCAGATAAGCCTGGGTAAGTCGATTACATCCGAAAAGAGGAGGAGCTGAGCAGTGCCAGGACCGCCATTCCGGTGTGTTGCGCAGGGGCGGCTTGGTGCCAGCGACAAATGTATCCCTTTCTACATCTTGACGATCCGGTGGCACGCGCACTCCCAAGAAAGCACCACGAGCGAAATAATTGATTTTATGTCGCGATGAAAAATGTCCCAGAAGGACCGGCCTGACCTCGGGTAATGGCGGGCATGGACTCTGATAGACGTCATTTCCTGCGCTCCTAAAGCAGCTTCCCTGTCTTTTGACTACACAATGCCAAAGACAAGCCGTTGATGCCCTCTCCCCTTCTCGCCGATTGTTAGAATTAATTCTGAAATAGATGGGCATCATACACAATCCCAAGAAGGTCAGTGAACCCATTGCAGTTTGGGTGGGGCATTCTGCAACCCAAAGTTCGATGTGGTTGGATAGTGGAGTCATTTATCTCTTGGGCACAGTCTTCTTCTCCAAACATATGTATGTAGCTATTGCGAGCTGACAGCCTTCATGTTTGCCTTGGCGTAACTATTGTCTGGGTTCTCTCAATATCTTTCGCCTCTTTCTTGTGTCAACTACTGCTTGCAGACTTTGATGTTATTGCTTTTGAAACAGTGAATACTCTTGTGCTTCAACAGCATTTTGTGCGATCATCACAGGACACAGGATTCTTTGTCCTGTAATCGCCGAGGCTGTTTGCACAGTGTATGGTAGATCAAACACTTGTGTATCAGCAGGGTGGGTATTGTAAGCAAGGGACAGGCCTAATGTGATGTAATTTCCTTTGGCTGTCCAGAATTTCCAAAAAGGTGGGTGCTCCCCACTTTGGAGTCCTGCGATTGAGCCTGGTGGTCAAAGGGGCCATATTTATGTGATCGGTCATGAGTCGAGGGCGGTATCGGTCGTCAATCTTTCTTCGAATCAGTATCATTCGGGTCCTTTTGACTGTGCCAAAGCGACCATACCAAATCTGGAGAAGCCGTTAGAACGCCCACATCAGCTCAATGATCCCAACTTCAGAATCTCTTGCTCCCAGTTATACAATTTGATGACACTCAGGATAACTTTTATCACTGTTGATCAAATGACCCACTTGAGTAATCTTAAATAGCCCCGAGCTGTGGATGAGGAAGGCTGGTCTTCTTGGTCAGTCGGGATTTCCTTAAAGATTTACGACATCTTTTTGTCAATACAGCAAATGTTGGACATAAAACCCCCATATAAACAAGGAAAACCCATTCATATCAATGCTGGGTCATTGATACAATTCACTTACAAGTTATCTTTGTTTAATAAGAACGTTATCAAACTGTTCTGTTGAAATTATGTTTGGTATTATTTTGTCACTTGCAATTCAATTTATTATCAAATTCAATATTTCCGACCATTTTTCCATATATATCTATCAACCAATGATGCCGTATGAGTATAAAGTTTGTGGAATGACTAACACTCCCGCCATGGTGCTCGCTAAAGAGCCACCTCCGGGCTGGAATCTTAGCTTCCACACGTTTTTGCGCAGTTAGCAGAAACAAGTATTCAAGCATTTCCGGTTCCGGTGGCATTTTCCTCTTTCCTGCTTAGAGAGCCATCAGAGGTTCGTTCTGATTGGCTGCCAATCTGCAGCATGCCCGATATCCGCTCACTCCGCTGTTCCGCAATTTATATCTCAGGCATCCATTCTTCCTGTTTTTCCGCAGCAAAGTGGTTTCATTTGCAATTGTGAATTCCAACAAAAAACGACTGAATGGCGTGTGCTTTTGTATGGAACTTGGCCGCTAGAACGTCTGTCTGAGCAGTTGCTCCTCTAGATCTGCATTGCCAAATCATCTTAAAAACATCCCCTGTCCTCCCACAGCCAAAGATGTTGGAACATTTGGGCCGCCAAGCCCGATCAAAATTTCACATGCGATACCTCTCAGACGGAAAATTAGGAAAATACATCCACTCTTGCGTTAAGAGTGAAAAATCTCAACGGCTAAAAATCAGAAGTTGACATGTTATTTTGAATCAATTGCTACAAATACCCATAACTCCATCGATTTGACAGTCAATAAGATGATTCAATTCAGTTGAAAAATCGATGTAACTGAATTTGGCTTCTCTTAAGAGAAGTGCCAATGTGCAACTTGTGCAAACGAAGAGTGATTTCTCAACAAGGGCTTAAAAATAAATGCCTTCAAGAATAGAACTAAAGAGATAGTTTTTATCTGTTAAATGAGTGAACGTATCGATGCATGAATCAATTCCAATTATGGGGGTGTTATTAACTTGACAATGAAACAAGGATGGCTCTTCCCACTCAAGGAAGGCTCTTCCAACTCAAGGTCAATATGATGGAGATTCTGAGCCAGGACCCATCAAATGGTGCTAATCTACTTTATCTACACTGGAATGTCAATTAAATGGCATTAGTGCAGACCAAGGTGCTTACTTAACACTGACCTATCTCTATGTCACTGGATGACCTTACACCTCAGAGAAACCTGAGGCTAAATGCATGTCTGATCTCTCAGGCGTGAATTGCTGTTAGCTAGAAGCCAAAGGAAGATACGGAAAAAGACTTTGCACCAGCCTGGTGGTCTGAGGGAGGTCTGATGGTGGTCTAATGGTATTTGTAGGTGGTCTAATGGCCTCCTTAGAAAGTAGAGGACCAGTGAAGTGTCGCTTGCAGGGGTTTCAGGAGAGTAGGTTTTTTTTCTACAGGATAGCATCAGAGCAACAAGATGCCTCTAATGTCAGACTTGTCCCTGCTTCAGGTGCCTCACTCAGGCAGCATCTTTCTCCCTCCCAGCCATGGGGTGTCAGGTCTCCTCCGCTCACGAAATCACAAGAGTGCTTGGGACACTCCAAGAACGGAGTCGTGCAACACTCTGAAGTCAGAGAGAGGTGTGGTTCAAGACCTTCCGATGAAGCTACAAGTAGTCAAGTACAGGTACAGCTACACTGCATCTACACTAGACTAGTGGACTAGTTAATCAAGTTGCATTGGAGTACATTTCAATGACATGACAGATGAAATTATATACTTTTTTCTACATAAAGTATGCTAGTCTCCAACTAACTAAGTAATTAACTAACTAAGTAATTTACAAATCAATCACACATGGTGACATTTTAAACCAATGTCACCGCTGAAGTCCAGCTGGTGCAAACTCATGCAGTGACATTTGAATGAACATTTGAGCAGCTGGCCGTCAGCTGACCATGTCCTTTAACACCGAACTGACCACAAGTGGACAGTGCTTGGTCATAGCATTGGGCTATTTCCTAAAGTGGTCATATATATTGGTCACTGCCTCACTGGCAATATAGGTTGGTCACCTTATCAGTAATTCCTGCTCATTTCTGAATCTGCAATTCTCTTCCTGACTCCGGCTGGAGTTTCCCATAGCAACCGTTTCTAAGCAACGCACAGATCAACCTATGCTTTTCTAATAGAGCCAATTCTACTCATTTCCTGCCTTTTCTCTTGTCTTTTCTCTTTTACTCAGATTTAGTAGGTTCATTTTTAAAGGTCAAAATAAGTGCCTACCATACTATTCTTGTACAGTGATAGACCCAATGTTTTATCCAATACTAAATCGGCCCTCAAACCTGCCTTAAATGTAAAAAAAAAAAGTTTCCATTAAGACATATTAAGGCGACAGCAGTATACTGTTATGACAGTATTTTGGCCATTAATCTAGAAGGTTTCCTTGTTGTATGGAGAATTCTACCATTGTATATTTTTGTCCTTCCACTTTGTCCGAAAGAGATTTTTCTAAGGAAATTGATCTACCACGAGTTTGCCAAAGAACCTTCGCCTACCTGGGACTTCAGTTACGGCAAACGGAAATTAAAATATCAAGTCTATTATTTGTGTGTCTAGTGCACACCCACATATAATAGAACCTCTCGATAACGCATTTCACTAATACGGCCCTCTCTAAGATGAGACTACTACTGATGAGAGTAATTTCCATATTGTGTTTGATTTAATGTTCACTATGTAATATTAATAGCGATAAAATATATTTATCTTTGTGAGGTCTCCTTGCGAAACAAATGTTTATAAATGAAAATATGAAAATAAATTGTAAATATTTTTTTGTTTGGCAAAATAAAAAGTAACTGAATCTGAATCTAATGAGGATACACCCCCCCCCCCCCTTAAATCTATGTATTTTCATAAGAATATGCCACAAAGATGACACCACCTTGATGACGCACGGCTATCTCACAAAAGTGGATTTTCACGGAAGGTTCTCTATATTTCCACTAGGGGGCTGAGACAGAATACTGCAATTCTATCGGCTGAGAAGTTCCCACCATTGACTGTGATTGGCTGAAGCTAGGTGCATCCTAGCAGCAGTATTTTAGGTGCATTTTAATGTATATTATTTTTGTTATCTTATCATTTAGTTGATTTCTGTAATTTCCCAAAGAAAATGATATTTATGGAGAAGAAAGACGTTTGTTTTGCTGAATTCAGGGCTGTTCGGTGAAAATACTATATTATGTCCAGAAATGGCGTTATAACCTGTATATTACCATCAAAAATAGCCTCATAATGTTATGAAATTGATATGTTTTATTATTACCATAAAAGGCAGTTGCTTCTATAGAATTTGCAAGTCATAACAACCAAGAGCTCACTAGTTCTGCATGAAGAATAATTACATAAGCACTGATCAGTCAACTTATTACTGAAAAACAATGGGAACAATGCCTAAGTAATTAGGCAAAACAATTGGCTTAACCATAAAAAATGACAGATTGGATTGTAGGTTATTAGGTGAAGTCTTTCACAACCATTGTGACGTCACAGTACACAATACCAGGTCTTCTTTTGTCTCTCAATCAATTATCAACATTCATTAGAATGAGATAGTCTGACAGGTTAATTGGATTATGCAGCTAACTGGCTGCAGGTGAGAGATGTCTGAGAAAAGTACAGCCATGTACAGCAAAACATCAACATTAAGGTCACCTCACCAATAAGACCACTAATTTTAGACCCACGTGTGTTCTTAACAGTGTATTATACATTTCTATTAAGACAACCTCTCCATTAAAGTCAGTATATTCTAAAATTTGCACCAAAGGTGGTCGTAATTGTGAGACCACATCGGAGTATGTGAACTAAATTAAGACAAAATTATCATTTTATGATGACACCATAAAATAATGTATAAACTTTTGAGGTATCTTTTGCCGCAAAGAAATCAGTGAGCTTCATAACTGTTATTATAGCCCAATGATCAAGCTACGCTAATTGGTGTAGGACGTAAAATTACAGTTATTACAGTAAAATGTCAGGACGTAAGATTACAGTCATTACAGCAAGATGCCATTACACATCTCAAATCTAGCATTGTGGGAATTACAGAAAGTTCGAAGTTTGATGCAATACTAACATTTTGTACATCATCAGACACTAAGATTAAGCATATCTCAGTTTGACGGAGATAATTTCTTCTGCAACAGTAATTTTTGTAGCATATGCCATCTGATAATTTCTATTCTTTTGCAGTTTTGAATAAATCCGAGATTGAGGATTGGTCCTTGCGGAGTTTTAAATGCTCCTGCCATCACACAAAGGCATTTATCATGCTGCAATTTCATCCGAGTGAAGCGTGACAAAGTTTTAATTTCACCCCATAGTTGCCTAAAAGTTTCAGGTAAATGATGGATATAGTTTGACCAACTAATGTACAAAGAGCCTTTTTTCATTGAAAAATATACACTTTAAACAAAATCCTATGGCATCTTGCTGGCGAAGTTTCGTATAGAATCTAGCTGCAAAAATTAGTTACACAAGTTGGTTTACTGTAAAGAAGAACAAATGGCTGTTTGCTGTAAAATTTTCAGTACATGCATCTGTTAAGTTATGATCATCACTGACCGTGAAATCTTACAAACAGCACCTTACCATAAATTAATGTTATACCCAATCAATGAGCCCCTATTATAAGCTAATGTTGGGCTAATGTTGGGCTAATGTTGGGCTAATGTTGGGCCATCTACAGTAAATTTTACGTTATCATACTATAGTTGATAGTAGACTGTATATTACCATAAACTGCTGCAGTATCATGGTGCAGAGTGGTTTTACGGTATTTTCTCGAAAAATATGCGTTGACATGCTGTTTGGTGGATTTGGTGTATTTTATAGTAATTTACTAAATAAATTACAGTAGACTGCCATTTTCTTTACCTCAGCCATACAATTTATTGTATTATGCCGTAGAATATATTTTGCAGTACCTTGCCATAATGAAATAAAGGTAGCGTGCTGCAACTGTAAAAACTACAGTTAAATTGCAAGACAACTACAGAAACTCGTTATATAAACTTGATACATTTGTTTTCTAATACTTAAAGAGTCCTGTATTCAGTGTATAAATGTCTCAGTGCTGCTGGGTCTGAAGCTTAGTCAGCTTATATGACCAGCTTCCAGAGGCAGATGTAATGATGAGATGATAAGGCTTGGGATCCCACACCTTGTTACACATTTACCCTATGGGTGGGGTCTATTACTTGCCTCAGCATAGACACTGAGTACAAGGTATTTCATTATATGACTAGAAAAGATTTTTTTTTCATTTTTCAGTATACACAATGCGATGCAGAGGCCAGTGGATGGCCCCACCCATGTGGTAAATAAATGCCAAGGTGTGGACACCTTTGGCAGTTTATATTAAAGATTACTAAGTGTCGTACCATCAGTTTGACAACTCAATGAAACTGGGTGGCCCCGGCACTGCGATCGCACGAGACGTTACATTTCAGATACTGTGTCCTCAGTGTCTCTGCTGAGGCAAGTAAAAACCCCACCCACGAAGTCGGCCTAAATGTGTAACATGGTGTGAACACCAGCCTCATCATCTCATCATTTGGCAATGGTCATATAAGTTGACTGACCTTCAGACTCAGTAACAGTAACAGGCAGTGAAGAACATAGTCATGGTAAATATGCCTAAATATATAGTTATCCGGTATATTAGACTGAAGGTTGATTTCTTTCTAAGTAAAGCCTTGGCTAGACTTTAGATAAAAGGAAAGAACCAGAGGAATACCTTGATGACTGATGTCTGGCTCAACTGTGGACTCTGAATAGTTGGTTTAAGACGTTTTGTTTTCACACCTTCAGTCTCCTTCCCACCTTGGGACTCCAGTGGAAGCAACAGTGAACTTTCTATGGTAGGCCGAGTTTTTACTGAACTGACTCAAAGTATTCAGTAAGAATAGCTGAAAAAGAGGCCCACTGTGAAATAATGGTGATTGATCCACAAGTTTTACCCCCCTTGAATTGATGAATGCGACTTAAGTGAACTGCTCATTTGATTAAAAATATCTTAGCGCAGATGATGGAGATGGAATAAAAAGAATATCGAAGAAAATAACAAAGGAAGGGAAAATTTATAGTTTTAATTTCAATCTGGAATACCAAAATAATTTTCAACAGCAAATGCCTGGTCTGGGGGTGGTGCAACAAAAACACTCCCAGTACATTGAGAGTGACTTTAGATTTCTGGCCACAAGAACTAATTCAATTGGTGGAGAATTCATCATGCAGGTCACAATGGTACAATCCAAGATCAGCACCCATCTCTAATGAAGTGAAATTAGTGGAATGCACGCACCAGATGTATCTTAATCAGAGGGGGTGGCCTAACAATAGCCACCTACACACATGTAAACATTAGGCACTTCACAACCCCCTAACTATGCTAATGTGGCTACCCATTTCCTGACAAAGAGACCTTCGTTCTGAATAAGCAGTTTGCTTTGCAAGACTCAGTAGGATTGCAGCTGAAAGTGATGTATAAGTTGGACGGAGCAGGTTTCTCCATCCCCCAGGCCTTCTGCTTTTGTCATCTGAGGTGCATTGTTCATTGGACGTATGTACATGTGGTATGGTGTCTGTGCTCACAAGCTGACTACAGAATGCAGAGCAGATCTCAGATGTTGTTGTGGTAGCATACTGATCTTTCTGAAAATTTTAGACTATTTAATTGGTGTAATGGAGCTAATATTATAAGTGACCACAATGGTTTCTTGTGGTTATAGCAAAGATTAATATGTTAAGCAAACACCATCGATCCTTGCACCATAATGAGTTTCTGTAGTTGTCTTGCAATTTAACCGTAGTTTGTACGGTAACATACTGTTCATTTGGTATGCAGCCTGCTACCATAAATATTTTACCGCAAGATGCAATGAATCCATCCTAAGGCATAATACTATAAAATTTACAGCTAAGGCAAAGAAAATGCTATTTTTACTGTAATTTATCTAGTAAATTTCTGTGAAATACACCAAATCCACCATACAGCATATCGCCGCATATTTTACGGGAATATACCGTAAAACTACTCCACACCATGATACTGTAACATTTCTACGGTAGATGGCCCAACATTAGGTTATTTTAGGGGCTCATCGGTAGGGCCAACATGACAGTACAACAGTAATTTACAGTAAGGTGCTGTTTGTATGACTTAACAGATGCATGTGCTGTAGATTTTACGGTAAACATCTGTTCATTCTATATTACGGTAGACCAACTTGTAACAATAATTTTTGTAGCAAAATACTGTGCAAATATTTGCCAGCAAAATGCCGTTAAAAGTACAGGAAATTTTTTACAGTGTGCCTTTTCTGCACTTTTCTCTTACTTTGATTCCCCGATGAAATATTTTACTATTGTCATACCTGGTTACAACAACATTCGATCCATCTCAGTTGTAAGTCAATCGCATGAGACGTTAAATTGGAGGTGCCTTGTACTCAGTGACTATGCTGAGGTGAGTAAAAATGTGTAACACGATTTGGGCTCAGAGCCTTATCATTGCATCATTACGTCTGCCTCTTGAAGCTGATCGTGTAAGCTGACTAAGCTTCTATCAAGTGGCATTGGTTGCTGACTATAACAGTGCTGTACAGCACTAATAGTAGCCATGCACACTGGTAATTTTTCTTTTGCTATAATTATTATAATCCACTGTAAAACAACTACACAATTCAAGCTGTTGATCTCTTAAACCATACCAACAACCCATGACTTGATTACTATAAGTGCTCACTGCTCAATCATAAATCAAACCAATATTATATTGGTCCTGTTCTTGCTCACCACTACAACTGTACTGCTCCATTACCTACATAACCATTAGACACAGAGCAAATGGGACAAGGCAGGTAGATGAGCCACTATCTTCATTGGTATAACAATAGAGGCAATTTAGACCCATAGATCACATAGTTGGCCACTAATAGGGAAGAACAATGCAATTAGCAAAACAAATGAGACAGACTGAATTAATGCCAGCATCTTCAAAGATGGTGTACACAATATGGAGAGTAAATGTAGCTCAAATGGTCTCTCCTGACCTCAGGCTGGGAATGGGTATCCTAATGGTAGCCATAAATTTCACCCTAACAATGACCTTTCTCAGGTCTCCATTTTCACCTTCTTCTAGTCTCCATTTGCACCTAAAGGCGTCAGTTTATCACACATGCTTAAGGCAACTGCAAGAGAAGTCTGGTATGTTCTGAGAATATTCTCAAGCCATGACTGCAGTTGGTATAACTTGGTAATGGCCCTAGACACGTATATAGTGTAACTTATCGTTGAAACAGAAGTAAAAAAGGTCACTTTTGCATTCAGAAAGCCAAATGATGCACTAGCATCCAAATTGGGACATATACAACTCATTTATAGTTGGAAGCACCCAGCATGGTTTGTCTTTGCTTTTTGCTGCGTAGTAAGACCATAAGCTTGACCTCATTAGGCGAATAACTGAGTCAGTGACCTGGTAGACCCGGACCTATGCCATAACCCTGAGGCAAACCAACCTAATGTTGTGCCCATATCTCATATCCCCAGTGCTTCTTATGTGACCAGATTTGCACAATCAAATTCATCTTTCTTCACTCGGCTTAGGTTCTCCTGATAGAAATATGCCACCTGGGGCTGTCCACTGTCTCCAGTAACACGCTGACCATCAGTGTGTAGTGTTGTGACCACTGGTCAGTCAGCAGTGACTCACCACCACCAACCCACGTATCTTGTCTGTTTTTCAGCCAATGACGTAATTTCACGTGATTCAAGGTAATGGCCCTCACGTCGCAGTAATCTTCCCAAACTTGAGTCCTAAAACTGGCTTTTCTCTTCATTACGTGTCCCAGACACCTTGAAATTTGATACCAACTTGCAGCACGTAGTCCAAGCCCAGGAAGGTCCTTGCAGATTGTAACTGTACTGTAGTTGCATCTGGAAACCTTAAAGCTGCATTATCAGTCGGTTTTTTGTACCACCTAAAAAGCTATCCAAATAAAATAAAATGCTTCTAAATGATGAATTAAACACCTAAAATTGTCTAGATTTGAAATAAATTGTGAAATATCACAGGAATCTACTGGATCGGCTTTGTTTACATTTTAGCTAATTATGCATAGGAACGTACTGGAGAGCATCGCCGATTCGCGACTTCAGAGTCATTTAAAAAGAAAATTAGATCGGGGTTTTTTCAATTCACACCATAAGCGAACAAATAAATTTTTGTACATAAGGAACTTGGAATTTTGAAAATCAAACGAAAATTGAAGGAGCTGTTTTATAAATTGTATCACGAAGAGAGGACGCTAATGACGTTCATTTGTGCCTCGTTTTCATGTCATTGGCCATAAAAGACCATGCAATGTAAACAAACCGGCAATTTTTGATGGCATGAAAAATAAATGCCAGGTGAAGTTTATTTATTTCTTAGAGAAACTGTGAACCCAGCAAAACTCAGATGGTAGGTTTTCAGTATTAAGCAGAATATGAATTGAATGCAATCGATTTTGGCCACTGTCATTTTGACAGACAGTGCTCCTTTAACTATCAATGCCTTTTCTAGATTAATGATCATAATTTGTGCCTGGGTCACAATATTGTTTATAAGATTCCAAGAAAGTTCATATTTTAGCTGTGTGATTATTTTATCGTATGGATAAAATTATGTATGACAAGTTGGAGATAAACATGAAGTTTAAATTCTTGCTAATTTTGAAATTGACTTTCTCCCTCATGTGGTGTATCAGTTTGGTTCACACCTAGTTCATCCATGGTATCACTATAGTCTCTGCTTGGTGCACTGATCTAGCAAGTGAAGAAAGACCCACACAAGATTTAGCCAAAATATCCCAATTCTGCAGAAGTTTCTGAAGACAAGAACTGACCTGTTGTCTTCTTGAATTTAACGAACACTGGGGAGGTTGATTCTGTTAGGTCTCATATACTTTGTGGTGGAAAAGTCCATAATCAAATGTACATCTAATCAGGTTTTGGCCTGTAGGAATTTACCAGTCTTTGGGGCATTGTACCTAGGAATACTGAGTCAGAGAGTTGTGCTGCTTGCCTCAGGGCCCTAGTCAAGGGATGGTCAAGTATGGTCAGTTGATGGCCAGTCTCTGCTGACCAGTGTCTGCTGCCCAGTCTCTGCTGACCAGTCTCCTTGCTCCACTAAGTTTGCGTGCCAGTCTTTCATCAAGTCTTGTCCCAAGTTACTGCATTTGCCTGCAAGTCAGCTAATGGCAATACATCCAACCTTGTCTGATCCTATGCTTGGAGGCCCTAATTAAATTACTGCTGATCCATGGCCCTCACTTCTAGCTGTGCTGTTTGTCTTCAACTGACTTATGAGGCATGTTTCATTCTCACAATCAGCTTTGCTTTCTGTTTGGGTGTCTCAACACAGAATTTGCTCAATATGACAACAAAGATTAAATATTATCTTTATCTCATGGCATCTTATCCCATCTTTAGATTAAAGTTCATTCCACCTCTGCCATTCAGGGAAAGACTCATTCATTTATGTGACAGATCATTTTTACTACATATGAAACATTCACCTTTCCATCATTGCATTGAACAATGACATTTTTCATACTGTCCCAAATAAAATCAAAAGATTAAACATATTAACTTTGCAATTGCACAATATATCAGCTATGAGTCATCCTGACATTATGCAACCTGACTGCAACCTAACTACTATGTGGGCAACATTCAGATAACCAAACCATCTTGTGTATTTCGTCATAATTTGTTTATGTTTACTTGACACACGTGACACACAAAAATCTCACTCTGACCTTCCAAAACAACCTTGGACACACCTGTTGATAGAAAGTGCTTTAAAAAACAAACAGTGAGCTGTCTTGATATAGTTATCGATAGTTGTTCAGCCCTAGGTCATCTCCACATAATGCAATTTTTCCTCTCTTAGTTAATTTATCGCTTGGGTTGGCAATCACAACTACAAAGGCTAGTGATTTTTATTTCCTCTGTTGTCCATTACCAAGGTAATTACAGCAATCATTACTTTCAAATGATAACCTGCTACCTCAATGGCCTGATGACAACTTAATATCACCCATGAAAGGATCCATGGTTGTAATTATAAACATGTAGCATGTTAGCAATTAGCACATGACACACATCCTGCCTATAACCATTACTCAAGTTGTCATAAATAATTTTGTTGATGTCCGTTAGATATAGTTAAAAAAGATAGTAAAATGAGTCTATTTGGTCTATGAAATAAATATTAATTGAAAAAGCTTTTTTTAAATACACTTAGTGGTAGAAAAAGTCCTTAATTGGGTTTTTATTATGATGTAGGACAAATTCTTATTAGTATTGTGTGAACTACATTCATGTCTCATGAAATTCTGCCATAACCTATTCAACAATGCCTTGCCACAGTATTTTCTTGATTTGCTACTGCTATTTAGAGATGATCCTCATTACTATGAAACTCGAATAGCTGGTCAACTACGACTTCCCTTAATTAAACATGAATTTGCAAAACAGAGTATCAAGTATAGATTTATCAAAACCCTTAATAATATGTCCATAACTTACAGAGAAAAACTAGAAAAACATAGTTTAGATGGATTTAAGAAATATGTGAAAAATAGCATTGTAGCATCTTATTCCGCAGACTGCAGTATTGAAAATTGTTTTATATGTACTAATGTTCATCCTACTGCTTCTTCATTATACTTTTCAACATTATATTCTTTAACTTGAGATGAGTAACGTAGATGAGACTACTACTGATGAGAGTAATTTCCATATTGTGTTTGATTTAATGTTCGCTATGTAATATAAATGGATCTCTTCAGGTGGCCTCATGCTAGCGATAAAATATATTTATCTTTGTGAGATCTCCTTGCAAAACAAATGTTTATAAATGAAAATATGAAAATAAATTGTAAATATTTTTGGCAAAATAAAAAGAATCTGAATCTGAATCTGTCTCATACCCAGCTGTGTAAGCTGCTTCATTCAGTACAATGTTTACATCTCAATTTTTGTTTTGTGCTGAACTGTTGTAAATCTAAAACACAATAATAATCGGCTTATGTCTTCTGAATGTCCACAAAATCTGTAACCCCCTTTCATAAACACCTTAACAACACCTGTGAATGACCTATTCATCCTGCTAGCTGACCAGCCTACATATGATATGGTTCTCAGCCTAGTGTATTGCTTCTATTATCACCAACATAGCTCCAGAACTGTTTCGTTGTTTTGCTGGAATATGCTTGGACAGATCAACAAGCTTTGATGCAATGGTTATGTGGAGTGGACTGCAGAATGTAGACTGCAGTTTGCAGAATGTAAGGGGGATTTACAGTCATTCTGGGTATTTGGGGGTGTTTGGTTGACCCCTAGTCCACCCTGTCAGCTAGTGTGGTTTGTTTGGGGACGAACTCTGGCCTACCACGATCATGGCTGCCTCGTTAGAGCAGACTAGAGGTCAAATTGCCCCTTTAACTCCCTTTGACGGGGCCTCGTTTGTGCCACCAAGCTCCCAGTGAAGCCACGCAATGGCAAAACGGATCACCCCACTACCCCGGTGCTTTATTGGCTCCCTCGTAAAGTAGCCATGGTGGTAAAGGGGGCTATGATACCCCAGTTATTCTATTGCAACCAAACCAACATGTAAAGTGTGGGATATTGCATATGGAATGCATATGAAATGGTATAGATTTAACCTTAGAGTTGGATAAATTTTGCATCATCAAAATGAATAAAACTACAGAGGTAGTTAAAAGCATTTTTTGATAAAAAAAATTTCATCCAACTCTACAAGTTTAGGATTTATACCATACCAAGTGACTCGGTAAATGAATCTACACTCCACAATGGATATTGAGTGTTCCAGAAGCAGCTAAATGTATACCCAAAAATATACAGCGGCTATACATGTACTGCAAAATCATAGCAATATATCCTACCCAAATGACACTGTCAGGGACACTTAAGCTATGTAAATCCCCATTTCTAGCACCAAGAGACAAAGTTATCTCCTGATCAACTGTCTTGGCTTCGATGGACCAAATGCGCAGTTCTACAAGAATGTCGTCACTGTTATCCTGTAAGTTTAGTGAATGATTCTGTTTATCCAAGACTAATATTTGTTCAAGGACAACTTTAAAGCTCTTTTGCCAAGACATTGACAAAAATATAGAATACATCACCATGAAAAGTGTTCTCCAAAGTGGTTGTTAAGCTAAAACACTGTCGCTCTAAACATAAAGAACAGGAAAAATTGGGTTCATATGGGATTCCTAGTGGATTTGACTAGAGAATTGGCAGCATTTTTTCCCACTCACCTTTATTCCAAGCTTGTTGAATTGATGACAAAAACAGGACGGTTTCCAGAATCCAAATTGGATTCATATTTCCTAACACATACAGGGAGGCACGTCTGAAACATAATGAGAAAAATGATTGAAAAAATTGAAACAATCTGATCTCCTTCCTGCAAATGGCTTTTCTTTATCGATTCATGGATGATGAAATACCAAGAAACGGCTTTCAATGGCCAGGGTGGCAATTTGAAGATTCATAAAGAGAGAGGAAGCAAGGCACACATGAACAAAAGCCTAATAGGGTGCAATACTCTGGCCAGCCTTTTAATTTCATCCAAGAAGTAATGGAGTCTGTGAGAGTTTCATGCATTGCCTAAGACTTGCAAAAATGTTCCAAAGTGAAAACTTTGTCTGCCAACTTCGCATGGATTTCCCACACAAGCATATCACGTTCAGACAGAGTAGGATCTGGCACGAACTTGGTTTTCAGGTTGCGGTGCTGAGAAATTCCAGTTTATATTTTGTACTGTTCAAATCCAATAATGTATAGATAAAATTGCACACGCAAAAACAATATAATAGGTATTCGAAATTGGGCTCCAAGCCTTATCATCTCATCATTAGGTCTGCCTCTGACAGCTGGTCATACAGCATTGATGCAATGCAATGCAACACATCACAATACAAAAGAAAATAATACATACAATAGATTTATTCACCGTTAGCTATTGATAATCCATATGTAGTGATTTCTGCAATGATACATTCGCTGTATATGTTTCGCAATCCCTTGGACTTATCCAAGGTAATCCCCTTTCTCCCTTATATATCATAATATTATGACAGCATCATAGGCCTAGAGCATACATTCAAAGCATCGATTGCAGTTGGTATATGGTTCAAAATAAAGTGTATGACAGCAATAAAAGCTGCTATGGAAATGAGTAGAGGGTGAGTGGGGATGATAGCCGTTATCATTGGAGACCAAGCGTTTTAGCACTTCTGTTACGGTAGGTCCATTCTGTCAAAAAAAAGGCCATCTCCGGCAGGACATCACCTCTATTCTCTCCAGATGTCGTAAAAATGACGACACACAGCCAAGTCTGGGCAGCATTCCGTTCGTTGACAGTTTTACGACATCCTACCACTCTTGCTTGAGAGTCGGTGGGCTTCAGGCCAGGCCCCCCCTTTTTTTGCTGCATGCTTTTAGTTGGCTGAGGGTGTTCATTCTTACACAAGCCCTAGCATTAACCCTTCAACCTGTTATTTCGTGTGACCCCAAAAGAGAAGCAATGCCCACTTCTACTTAATTTTCTCAAGCTTTTTTTGGTCTAATTGTGTCTGCTATTTTCTTTTTTTCACAACTGAATGATACCACTTACTGCCTTTGCTTTCTTTCTCTCAAAGTAATTAAGATATATTTTTCTAGTTCCTCACTTTTAAGATATCCATATATTTTCTATTTGCTTAAAAATATATAATCTAGTTCCTCACCACCTCAGCAGCATTCAATCCCTACATATCCACAGTCGATACATACACCAGTGAAAAATAACTCAACAGATAAGGCCACCTCAATATAAGGTCCACTCTAACATGATCTTTCTTACCTTAGTCCTGTTACACAAAACCAGATTTTACAATCAAAAGGGAGTATGCCAAGGACCTCCAGTGTATCTGAGGTATATATAGAACCGATTCTTGGAAGGAAATTGTGATTTTGCTGCAGGTGCCAATTAAGGCCACAGGTCAGATGTAGAGCAGGTCAGATGTTGAAGCCCAGGCAGACGAGGGAGCAATCTGACTTGTCCGCTACATTCCTCCAAAGTGATGCTGATAGTTGGTTCTTATAGCCCTGCTGTCTCTTGCTATAACTCCACAGGCTTCTTAGGGCATGAACTCAGGCATATTTCATTACTATCCAATTATAAAGTTTGCCACATGGACTGTCGGCATACCTACCAAGCTTAAGTCACCTGCTAACAGGACTCCTTGAAATACACTACAGTGAGTACTTTAAAAAATATCTTGCTACATGCCTACCTGTCAGTAAAGTGAGCAATTTAAAAGAGGCTGCGGTAGTGATGTAAATGATATTGGTAGCTACATCCATAAACCACAATAGCTGTTACTAGATTAACCAAATTATCTTACATTTTAGCTAATCTCAAGAAATCACTCGCAGCATTCACAGACGTGTGGGCCTATCTAAATAACATTTTCACCAGATAAACAAACTTCATAAAAACAAGTTGTTCTCGATCATAACAAGATTATAAGTGGATAAGGAGTTTAAAACAGCCTTGAAATGTCAGTTGAACCTAGATAACATTCCACGGCAGAAATAAAAATTAGTTTTCTTCACAAAGCTCTACGTTGGTGGCCTTTTAACGCCGCACAACTGGGCACACCTGACCTCGGGTGGTCATCAAATCAGCACTGGTTTTCCACAAAGTGCTTTTCGATGGAGAAGATAATTCATTGTATAATGTACACAGTGCAAAAGTTAAATTCCGACTGAAAACTCATTGTAATTTAACGTATCTTCTTAATTAATTATTAATTGAGAAACAGCCTTTGGGTGACCCGGCGTCTAAACGAGACTGCTTTAAAATAACGCTAAATTCATAGACCCAGCCTTAAATCATAAGCATATGGTACTTAATACTTAATATTTGCAACTTATAGTAAGCTCTGCACTAAAAGAATATATAATCATAAGGAACCAATGAGCAGTACAGAAACAAATGATATTTCTCACATGAATTATTTTCTGACAAAAACAAGTCGAGTATCTTCTTATTGACCACCATGGGTAAGTCACAAAAATGTAGATTAATAAAGCACTGGTCGTTGATGGCAAATAATACATGTACATCATAACGAAATCTTGCAATTGTTCACTTCAGAAGTTCAGAAGAACATAATTGCAGCTGTGCTGAACACTGAACTACACAGTTTGACCAAAAACCAACTCAGTGATCTTAAAAGAACACCCATACGGGGTTTAGCATGTTTAGGGTTGAGTAAGTGGGTTAAACCTGGTCAAACCTTGGAAGAAACATACATGTGTGTTTCTTTCAAGGTCAAACCCTACCCTAACTGATAATCAGGTGTGCTCCAGGTGTAGGGCAACAAGTGGCCTGGGTAATAACCTCATCGTAATTACCCCGAGTCTGGAACCCTCTCTTTTGAAGAGCATTTCAGGTAACGAACCTTCAACAGTTATGTGTATTTTTAGACCGGTGTCATCATACTTTCACCAAGAGGTCATTCACAAATTTCCTGCCTTAGACATCCTGAAGATTACCTAATCTTTAAACGGTCTCAAATACCATAGCATTTTTTATTCAACAGTTGCCTGGTAAAGTTCTTATTTTGTGATTTTCAGCTCTGACTTTTTATTCATTCAAGATACAATTAGTGTAGAAACTGTTTTCATACAGATCCTATTTGAGCAATTTGGTGCAAAATTGGGTAAAACAGACATTGTGACATATGTAGTAAAAGCCATGTAACAAGCAGACAGAAAGCTATGAACTGTATTTTGTTTGCTCATGTTGTTGTCTATTTTATTAATTGTTTTAAAATTACTTTACTATTTATTATGTTTTATTGTATTTTATGGGCCACATGTAAAACAGTCTTGTACTGATGGTGCTACCCATGCAAAATATGTTCAAATAAATAAATACCCACCTGTCCAGCCGGCAGAACTACAGCAATGGCCAAAAATTTTCGGACACTTTAAAACGCTTTAATTTTGGTCTAGTGTTTTGCTTTGTGGCACATTTTCTTGAATTTGTTTCTTTATTGTCTTGAAAACACATTTGCTCTACAATCTTGCCAATATATAAATCAAGTTATTGTCTTGAAAACACATTTGCTCTACAATCTTGCCAATATATAAATCAAGTTACAGATGGTTTGTCAGAGGGAGGAGCCTTGTTTTCCACATGTTTTTCTGGCGCGAGTTGAGTGAAGAGCCAGAAGGTTCTGGATGAGTTTGTTCCTTGTGACATAAAAACACTCAAAGTTGTCAATTTTTTAACTCATTCAATGTCTTCCTCTAAGGTAAATTACCTGAAGTTCAAAGAGCCTAGCATCATATGGACCTGAAATTATCGTGTCTATTAGTGTAGTTGACAGACTAGACAGACAGACAGACACAAGGGAGGGACAAACTGACCGACATGCAGGCCTTCGTAATATCCTAGACCATATACATGGCCATGAGTCATAAAAAGTATGACGTAAGATCAAAAATGTGTCTTTTGCAAGTGTCCGAGAACTTATGGCCACGGCTGTCTGAGGTATGCATCAACAGAGAACACACATTTTCAACCTTTCCCCTACTCACATCCCAACACAAACAGGCAGAATCTCTTGACGAAGTTACAGAATGTGCAAATGCGATCATGCAGTGTCAAGTTGCCAGATGAGTTCACAGCTAAGGGCAGCTTACAAACATTACCTTGCTTCCCACAAGCTCATTAGGAACCCCAGACCTACAATAACAGCTGCAGGGGTATCTGTTTGGGGAGGCAGGTGGTTTAAAATACCCTTTTCCTCCTGCACAAACCACCTGCCTCCTGATTACCCCTATTGTTGCCCTTGACTGCCACAAGGTCAAACCCCTCATGGTTAGTCACCCTAAATCATGCAATTTGGGTGATTTGGGCTATCTGGGGTGCAGTGACTATACCCACTAAGTTATGGTTGTTTTAGCTCAACAGCTGAGACAAGAATATGATGAGATATCATCAGGGTTTTCTGGAGGCCTTCTTTAGGAGGGGGAGGGGCGTCTAAAATCATAACTCCGATATATTATAATCAAGAAAAAGTGTTGGCGGAATCCTGCCCCTTAACGAAAGTCTCTCACGACCAGACAAAATGTCGAGACCTTCAGGATAATCAGGAAACCCTATACCATAGATAAAGCCATTGTGTCCTGTTCTCCACAATAATTTTGACATAATAAAAATTTCCCCTGCACGAATTACTCTAAAACACACAAACTCGTTTCTCTCTTTTCTCAGCTGAGTTTTCACATGCATTAGTAGAAACAACAAATAATACAAATCAGAACTTTTCTATTATTGCCACTGGGCTATGAATGTCGGCCAAAATGGAATTGATAACTAAGTCACTCGCTACTATAGAGCCCATATTGTTTGCTGTCTTGAGAGGATGCTTCATTGTAAAGGCAATAAGATACTAAAGTTGGCATAGCAGGATTGTGATCCATTACTGCAAAATTAACCTTCTACAACGTTACACAATGTACTAATCGACCCAGGCAACGGTTTTACATCACCTGTCACATGTCACATGACCTGTCTCTTCATGACAGACATAGATGGTATCAGACATCCTTGAGGCATGCCCTTCAAATAAACATGTCGTCTTTGATCCTTGACCCACGAGATATGGCTGACCTAAATGTCTTGATTGCCTAGAGATGGAGTACCACAGGGCAATCCTATTGACCCAATCTATATTAACAGTGTATGACCATGGTATGACTATGGTTGGCTGAGACACTAACCAAACGCTGCATGCAAAACTACCACATTACTATTACAAAGCAGGCAATATAGTACTGCACTGTGTAACATTTCAAAAGAAAACCTTTGGCATCAGTATGCACCGAAATTTAATCAAGGTTAATCAGCATTAATGATACTTAAATTTCATTGAACATTAATTATGCTACACATTCGCCCCCCTAGCACAGGCAACAGAAACAACGCAGCGATGCCAGCTGGATTACAGCACCTGTGATATCACTAAGTGATATTGATATCCAAGACCCGGCCTTTAATCGAGTAAATACGGCAAACTGACAAGAGAGCAAAATAACAAGCTCTGGTTGTCCTATTACAGTACTAGTGGTAGTAACAGCTTGTCCATAGACTATTTACTGGTTGGAAAAGAGCAGGTCAAAAAGCAAAAAAAATAAAATAAAAATTATAAGCTTGTAGAATTGCACGTGAACATTGAGCCAGTGAGTGTGGCTGTATTATTATGTCCCCAGAAAACAAGTTTTATGATAACAATGTAGTATTATTTATTGATGCAAATGGATGGTAATAGAAAAAAAAAACTGCATGGTGATGGGCCCTAAGTCTCACTATATGTAAACATTAATTTTTTAAATACTATAATTACTAGTATATCATTTTTGCACACATTGTGTTTGTGTTTGTTACAGCTTAAGCCTTTTGTGTATATGCAGTACACAGCTGAGAATTCGCACCAACAGAAAACAAATGAGAATGTCATTATGGTGTGTGCCTCGTTACAACATGGGAGACAAGTTCCTTCCGGTGAGGGGAATGAAAAACTGAGCCGTAGCCTCCAACACAACTTTGTCAGGCAAGTAAAGGCTTATATTGCTGCAATGTATGACTCAAATAACTCAATGAAATTGCAAATTTTCCCCCTGATATCCATACGAAATACCATTCCTGGGGTTAAGATGAATATAAATTTATTACTTACTTATATCAAACAGATTGTACTTAACTTAAATTAACGCACGTATATTAAGTAAGTAATTCAGTTTGGTGGAAGGAAACTAGTTTTGTCTTGATTGCAATTTTATGTATATTTTACTTTTTTATGACATATATGTCTTGTCTGACATGTTATACTCAAAAGTTTATTTAACATTTTGAATGAAAATGAAGTATGGCATTCACAAGACATACAACAGGTAATGTCACTCAAAGATTATCCAGGTACATTTCTAACTTGTTGATATCATCTATGTATAGCTTTGGTTTACCATTGTTTTGAGCTTTCCTACAAAACTGAACGTGCCCTGGGGAAATATTTCTGAGCTGACCACCTCTCTTTCTTCACACTGAGTCGACAAATTTCAGAATGCAGGTGCTTAACTCTTGTGTACAAATCCTTGGGTGATGTTTACGACGTTTGCTAAAGAATGAAAACCTTGGAGATTTGCCAGGTGCAGATAAGAATGCAGAGAGTAGGGAATATACAGAGCCAATGACAAACTATTCAGAGCATTGGCTTCTGACTTAGAAATACATAACTGCAAATATCTCAATAATATCTTCATTTTTTGTCACTGCTTTTGAAGTCAGCTTCAAGGACAAACTGCCCAGGCAGACGTAATGAAGAGATAAAAGGCTAGGAGTTCACAGCATGCTACACATTAGATAAATCAACCTAGTGTATGGACCCATATATTAACTATAAACATCATTTCTAGGAAAACAATTCTTGCCTCATCATTTCCGCATTTTATTGCGGAGAGTGTTTATATGTTACATCAAAGTCACTAATTTCATCTTCTGGCCGTTGAAATTTAGCTCTGGATAGATACAGTTATACATCATTATATGACTAGTAAATGATGATCATGAATGTATTGTATATCAATTTTGAGGAATATTAATTTGGAATCTAAAACTTATCTTGCAATAGAGTCTTTTCACTGAACAGCCCTGAATTCAACAAGACATAAGTCTTTATTCTCCTCTTATTACTCATTTTGCTTTTCAGACATAGAAGATAATAACTAACCTATTGAATAAATACAACTTTCTCAGGGAAATAAGAGATATCAGTTGAACTATAAGATGTGAAAATCCACTACTGCCGCCTAGTATCTCAATTACCCCACGGTTCTAGGGCTTGGAAGAGCTTAGTTGACTCATATAAACAGAGCTCTATAATAACTTGTTTGTAATGAAGGTAATTCATGATCTCGCACACAAACAAGTGCGATTAAAGATATTTTAGAAGGCACTATATTTATTTCACTGATACGAGTAATGGGATGAGAATTTGCAATTTAATTTTATCTTGTGCTGACGATTTGCAACATTGATATCATGCAATTTCTCAAACATTATCTTGTACAGATTAATGGTCGATTAAAAAATGTGATCCAAAGATGGAATGCACTTATTCTGCGTACATTCTAGGTATACTTCAGGGAGCTGATATACCACCACAGGTTCTTAAGTTGGAATAGCTGTCTCTCTACTCTCTCAGGTCATTGGTGACCTTTTCTAGATTCTTAAATGACCCACATGACCTTCAGAAGGTGCCGCATACAAGTCTGACATTACTGGACTCAGAGCTTATAGTTTCTCCCAAATTACCTGCCAAATCACAGCTTTTGGGGCTATAATTAGGCAAGCTTTTTTGGGCTCTTGCATTTATCACTTTCAACAATTATTCTACATTTGTCTTCTATTCCTGGCATCCTCCAATTAGCATGGCTGGATTGAGAGCTTTAAACTTTTACCCAGACTAATTCTTCACACTCTCTTTAATTGAAACATCAGAATGCCACCTCTCCAGGGAAGCATTCCCCAACACCTTGCCCTTGACACACATCATATTGTGATCAATGGAAAAAGGCACTTTTTGCCAGTTTGTGCTGCTGAACATGTTAAAATATGAATTCTGACCGAAATCAATTAATTTCAAAACATTTACTGGTTGTTTGTTTGCAAAAAAAATAAAATCATTTAAAATTGACGAAGTTCTCTGCCATTTTTTTAAGCTAGTCTAACCTACAAAAACATCTGAATTATAACAGTGATGGCCGCTAAGTGGCTTAGTGGTTAAGGCTTCGGCAAATTCCACACTCAACTGAAGGCCCAGGGTTCAATTTCCGGCCCGTGCACTCTTCATGAGCTACATCTGTACTGGATGTCGATAAAAGATAATATAAGATATAACTTTTTTAAACAGTTGGCGGTGAAAGAAAATACAGTGTAAGCTGCAGTAGCTTTTAATCGAAGGGTGCCTTGCACTTGGGGTCTATGTTGAGGCATGGAGTCACTAGAGACTCCATGGTTGAGGCAAGTAAAAGACTCCATGCACCCATGGGGGTAAATGTGTAACATAGTGTGGACTCCAAGCCTTCTCATCTCATCATTACGTCTGCCTCTGACAGCTGGTCGTATAAGCTGGCTGGCTGGCTAAGCTACAGACCAGTAGCATTGAGAGGCATATTATGATGATGATATACTCCATTTTGTAAAGTGTAAATGCAACATACTAATCCATATAATTGCATGTAACCACTATACATGTATCTCCAACACAATGCCACCACCCACACCCTGTGCATTGTGCATCTTTGAAGGCCATCATGGCATCCATGGCTGAGTACATGTGCTGGCTCCGTCTGGCTGCAGGAATCGGGCGGCGCCTGGGGCATGGCAGTGAGCGGCCATTTATCAGGGGGGAAAGTATGACCTGTCCACCAAGAACCATAAAGAGCAATGTCCGTGTTTAAGAGGGTGCCGGGGGGATTCCTTTAGCCATCTTAAGGGGGGTTATTCCTTCCCGAACGACAACATGCCTACATGGAATCGACCAACCAGCCCCACCTTCCCTCCCACCCTCCCCTGGGAATGACCTCAATTCATTTTGGTCTGGGAGGCGGAAGATTGCTGTTTTTATTCATGGATTACTTTCTTGTCCTCCCCACCCTTCTCCCATATCATACCCTGGCTTTGCATGGCTATAGTTGTTTGTTTATTGCAGCATGGGACACACATTGTAAGTGTGGTCAGTCATGGTCAAACAAACAATCATCCAGCTCAGAAAGATATTGTCCAACGAAAGTACCTAAACATCTCAACCCTCTAGTTCTTTTGCCCTCACTTTACCCCGTGGATGATTTCCAACCGAAATGATTAGAAGGGGCAAGCGACTAGACACACCCCCCGGAGAGGGTTTATTGCCCTTCTTAGATTCAATAGCAGGGTGTTGGCTGGTTGGTACAAGGTAATATGAAGCGGGACAATCTTTTGTGATGATTCGAGAGCGGTTTGGAGTAAACAAAAGGCAACAAATAGACCTTTAGCAAAGCAGTGTGTCAGATTCTATTCTATTTTATTCATGTATCGCATTGGCCTAACATCTAAACGGGATCTCCGATATCGGATTTGCAGACCACTTGGGCCAATATCGGGCCGATGTCTTATTCTATTCTATTCTATTCTATTCTATTTCCCACAGAAATCATGAAATTAGAAGAATTTCCCTGACTTTCTTTCGATAAAAGCTGTTCAACAAAATCAACGATTACAATTTATAACGACCTCCACACACCCCTTACAGCCGTCTTCACCACCCTCTTTTATTGCAGACAATGCTTTTTTTTTGTCTTTCTAAAGTTCCATGACTTTTCCATGATCTTTTAACAATTTCTATAATTGCATGACTTTTCCATGACTTTCCATGAACAACCAATTTTTGTTGTGACGTTTTGTTGTGACGTTATTTGTGGCGTATTCTGTCGCTGGTTTTGACGAGAGTGATACAGGATGAACCGAACAACAGTCACAAGCAGCAGTCACAGAGTTCATAATCAGTAGTCTAAATGGTTGAGTAGCCATGGCCAGAGAGACAGCCAGATAGGTCTCATTGTGGTGCCACCAATCTGATGGAAGCGGCCATTCATTCTTGTCCCGGCCTTTGGTCTCCAGCGCCCCTATTGTGGCTCTGCCAGGCATGAATCACGTGTCATTCACGTGTCATTGTGACGTAGGTGATCATCATGACGCCTTGACACTGCCATACAAAACTCTGGTCGCCTCTTCTTTGGCCTCCGTTCCTATCTTTAGAGCTCTCTGCGTTTTACTCATCATTCTTGCTCCATCCTGAGTTTTCTGCCCATAAATTAGATCACAAACCGCCCTTATGCTGCTGTGCTTGCCTTTAGCTTACAACATACCATCGCGTAATGGTATTATTCACTGAATTGAACACATCACTTGATAGTTATTAAGACATTCGTGTCCTTTTTCAAGCATAAAAGAAAATACTAAAATACATATCACATTTTCTTTTGGCTATGTCTGATTATGGTCAGAGACTGTTGATCAATATCTTGAAAAGGACAAAATAAATCATTTCTTGAATACAGTTGCTTTGTGTGCATGTCTTTGTCTGTATAGTTCACTGATGTGGAATGATACCTTTTGGCCTTTCCAAATCTCCCTTTGATAAGTTTTGGAAACACTTTTTGCAGAACTGCTCAGAGTTGGTAGAATACGCCTACATGCATGCAACGAAGATACTTTACATGCTACATGTATCACTACACTCTGTACTTAAAAGTAAAAACAGTGTGCTTAAAAAGAAGAAAAAACATATTGCAGACACTGAGGTAACTAATTTTTTTTTAATGTTTTCACATGTATACTGTTGACATGGGGTAAATGTGCAACATGGTGTTGACCCAAGCCTTATCATCTCATCATTACGTCACATAAGCTGACTATACTTCAAATCAGTAGCATTTGAGACATTGGACATAGAAAGAACAGGCACGTACCCCAGTGCCTCAGTGCCTCAGTGCAAACCTGGGGGTAAAACCAAATTTCACTGCACCTGCACCATGATGTCAAATCGTGGATCTGATTATAAAATCCGACATTCTCAGCTGAATCCAGTGATGGATATCATAGAATGATACAGCGCTGTTTGATCCGGATATAGGATTATGATTTTGATCACAAGATTCCATCTTGATCTCAAGGTCAGGTGTCCAAGGTGACCAGTGGGATTAACCCCTTGACATCTGCATCTGGCCTTGTCGATCAACTGATCAAATAATTTAATATAATCAGCAAGCGCATGTGTCATACTGATCATGAGGTTTAGCTGTACAGACAGACCTTAAGTATCGGTTCAAGTACTGTGTACATGATACTGGGATATGTAAAATATGCTGTACACTGATATCAGATATGTGATGTATGTATCGGTAAGGACTAAAATTACCCAGACCAGAAATAAGATAAGCTTCAAGATGCTGTACCAAGATCCCATATCAAGACTCCATATCAAGACTCAGTACCAAGATCAGACAGGCTTAATTTCACTTTGAACTATATTAGGAGATACCAAGCTGATGTATGTGGCTTCGAACAAAGTAAGACAATGAAGAGTATATCAAATGAACATCAAGTGTCAATAATATATACAATAAAATCTGCAATGAGCAACATCAAGCACACAATGAGCGTGAAGGTCATTTCTTGAACACTTGATGTAAGATGTCTCTGGATATAGATTAGAGCCCTGCTTTATTATCGTAAATGACATACAGGCAATTTATGTATTGATCTTATAATTAGGATGATCCATAATTATTTTTCACACAATGGCGACTTTACTTCAGTCCACATTAATCTGCAATTTATATTCTAAGTGATTTCTAAGTGATAAAGGTGAAGATGAAATACAAGTTCAAGTCCTGCTTCAGGTTTAACGATGATGAAATGGTAACAGCAACTATGCATTCAACGATAACGACAACTTTATTGTCCTCAATTGAAAAGATTGAAGACATTTGTTTGGCATACAATCATCACAGAATATATTGAACATATTACAGACCATGACCACTGAGTGGTGGTGGTGGTGGATTAGGGCTTTACGTCCTGTATTTCTGCACCTGATGGGCTAATTAGGACAGGTAGGGACCATGGCAATGAGACGAAGGATGAAACAGCCATCCAACACAGGCCTGACCGGGAATTGAACCCGGGACCTAGTGGTTGGAGCATTGCCACTGAGTAATCTCATAGCGGATGGTAGAAAGGATGAGCGAAAGCGACTAGTTCGACAGTACACAGCTCTCCGTCTATTTCCTGATGAAAGTTAACTTAAATATTGACATATAGGGTGTATGGGGTCGCTCCTTACTAGAAGTTGTTCACCAAAAAGTGTGACAAACAAAGAATAATGATCAACAAAGGGTGTCACAAACAAAACCAGCGGATGTTTTCATCTCGGCTATGTCTGGCTACAATACACTTAAGACATCCCAGCGATTGAGTTGAATTGTCACTTAATAAATGATAATTAGCTGCACACATGCACTAATTTGCAAAGCCCAGACAAGATGCTCTACCGATTTATCAGGACCTGCTGCAGGCCCGTTTGGATAAACAGTTTTGCAAGCTTAGAGAAGAGAAACTGCTACACACATACCATGCATTTCTTGAAATTAATAGCTATAAAATAAGTTGATATTTGAAGCATTGACATGAGTGTGCGTTTTCAATGTTTTTAAGCAAATATTACATGGCTACCTTATGAAAATATTGGTTACCCCATATATGATCTATCATAAACAGACTATTACTTTCTCCTGGAACCAGTGTGGATTCAATTTAGAGCTTCTAGGTTACCAGTATTACATTTTCAGTTAGGCATTACAATTACCCAGCTAGCACAGAGGATCATAAGATAACATTAATTTGATATAAAACAAACAATTTATGCCAAAAATAATTCCATTTGTAACACATCTTAAATGTCAACATGGATGTACTTCTAAACTTTTTTTTGTCCATCAAAATATTATCTTTGTATTGTATTAACCCTGGTTCTTCTGCTGACATGAGCAAAGTATATCAGCATCACTTGTACTTTCCATGTTATAACACTATCTCTGTACAGTACAGCCTCTGTATTACGACCATACTTGGTCCAAAAGAAACACATGTACATGTCTTAATGGTAAACTTGAGTCATTATATTATGTTGGTTAGAATATGATTCAGCTTAAAATTATATGATACACATGTTCGCCACCAGAAGGCTTAGTCAGTGGCCTTTGTTATAATAAAACAATAGCTACAAAATAATTTTAAAGCAATTCAGGCAATTCAATTCAAACCATTATGATATACATATTTACTACTTAAATCATAGGTGGTTTTGTTAATTTTGAATTGAGTCTTAATTAAGAAAGCCCACTGTGTATACTTATAGGTTATCACATGGCAAGAGGCTGTATCTCCCTGGTATCATCACCCGAGACCCGAAGGGTCGAGCGATGATACAGGTCGAGTTTTTATCCATTTGATGAGTCTGAAAACTTTGTTACACTAATTTATGTAGAAAATGCCATTTGAACTGATGACGCTCATGACACACTGAAATCCCAAATTTGTCATTGTTTTGAACAAAAACAACTGATAGCAACAGCATTTCATTGGCCAGTTCAGTTTTGGAGGTGTGTCTCTAAAATTGCTCCTGATTGGTGGAAATCAATATCATCCCTGTTATTTGGTTGCTCATTGGTTAAAAATTTAAAAACCTGTATCGTCCCTGCAGTACTTGTCTATGACTGGCTGAATCTCGTATCGTCCCTCGAAAAGCCGTATCGTCTCTCTAAGCCTTTGATATCATCCCTTTGAGATCAATATCACCCAGGGAAAAACACCAGTATCAGGGAAAAAACATGCTCAGTCACATTGGGATAAATCGTGATATTACTCCATACTTAAATACTCAGAAATTTTCTTGGAATCTGAAACAAACATGACGTGCTGCATTTTCTCATCTAGGGAGAGAATTTCAAAGCTGTTTGTGCATCTGCGCTGTCAGGAGCTTTGCAAATATTCTACCTTCGTGGCTTCCAGTATGATCACTGGGGTGAATAATGGTAGTGATATTAAACCATGTGATGCAGACATTGTCAACTGCTGTATGTCCTAAACAAATACCAAGGTTGTTAGAAAATAGAGATATAAAGATGTTTTACCTGGAGCATCATGCATACTGCTGCCTCTGTACATGGCCAAATGTGCCACGTGCGGTTTCCATGAGAAGGATAAATGCATGGAAAACGCATGGTTTTTGCCTGATTATAATGAGGTGAAGATCATGCGTTTTCCATGAAAACGCACGTGGCCACATTTGTCCATATAGCCAGTAATGTACTTCTCCTGTAGGTGTATGCAAATTGTACAGCCTTTGTACAGCAACAACAGAGAAGTCTAGCACTGCATAAGAAATCACAAGGCTACAGCCTTGCCAAGGACAATGTATAATGTAGAAATATATACATTGAATGCATTGTTTACAGTTGTACATAAACGCCAATGAATGAATTATATATCTTCGGGCTTTTCTTGAAAGGGTTATAATACAATAGAACACAGGAAACGTTTAAAAGGTAACTAACATTATTCACCTGAAGGTCAAAGGTAAAATTGTTCACCTAGATTTTTTTGTACTTTTAATTTTCAATCACATTTGTTGAACTTGACGTCATAGGAAACTATCACAAATCACATGTAGAATAATGTATATTACATGTCCTTGGATGGGTATTAATTATGATACAATAGAGCAGTACCAATACATGATAAATAGCTTTAGATGGATAATCTATACATGTCTATACAGCTCTATGAACTGTAGATGCCCACCCATATAGTCATGCTGCTTGTTTATTATCAAAAGCAACATTTTCTTCATCGTTTGAGAGGATGCTGCAGTAACACAAGCAGTGAATGAGATGTGCTGCACAAATTGGCTTTATTTATTTGTTTTCTTTATTTCTGTTGTTAATACTGAGAGAATGGGTGCCCCAGGCTATGTGCTGGCATTGCTGCCTTTTGTATTATTCAAAACACGATTTTTATGCACAAGCATCACATGAGATGCAACTTCATCAGATGAGATGCAACTTTCTGCAGCAGCATATTTCCCTTGCCCAGGGCAGTTGGTGCAGCCAATGACACTTATTTGCATTAATAGCAGGAACGAATCATCTACATGAGATACCCCCAGGCCATACCATCTCTCCATAATGTGCGAAACACGATCTTTGTTGAGCAAGTTCATTCAACACAGCTATTAGATTTCTAGTAGAAGCACATGTAGTTATCTAAGTATATTGCATATTTCAAACAAATGGACGCAATACCTTTATCGATTCATCATTACGTCAGCACCCAACAGCTGCTGGTTACTCATAGTCATTAGTATTCAGTTAGGTAGCCAAATTTAATGCTTCACTTCACTTGGACAAATTAGCATCAACTACAAAATATTAGTTACATTTTTTCAAGTACTAATTAACCATATGACGGATCGACTTTTTTCAAGTGACCATATTGATCTTTTTGGAGATCTATATAACTGAAGCAATGTACATGAAGGTTATTTTACCTTAATTGCCATGTGTTTAAGGTTACATAATATGAACACTTACAAAAGGCAAACATTGAAAATAGACGATTTTTGTGTAATATTCAAAAGATATATTCACCTGACTCCTAGATTAATATCATCTTATTGTCCATTTAGTTGTGCGTGACATATTCATGTTAAAAGGCATTTGATAATTTCTCTTTAAATAAAAGTTCAAAGGAAAATATCTCAATGATTATGCAGACCTAGCAAAAACGTCACTGCAATCTTTTGCAACCATCAATTCAATAGCAATGTTTTGAACTTTTCATGTGGCATTAAGCCAATATTCACCACCAAAAGACATGTCACTAGCCAGTTACTCGTGTCAGTGACATGTCATGATAGTGGCCAATTCAGTAGCATGTCATTTATGTCAGAATTACGAAATAAATGCTATTGATCCAAAGACTTTTTTATCGGATTATGACAGAAGCTAATTGAACGACCAAGCGCAAGAGACAAGACTGCATGAAATGGCGCTGTTGTTATTACAGATAAAAGCATCAATTGAAAGGCCAGGGTCAAATGAAACAACAGAGGGTTAAACAGCGATGATGCCTGGGTGGCCTAATGGTTAAGGCATCCGCCAATTCCATATTGGCCAGCTCTGCTGAAGGTCCCAGGTTCGATCCTCAGCCCGGGCACTTTTCAAGAGCTCAATCCCAGCTGGATGTCGATCGCATGAGACGTTAAGTTGGAGGTGCCTTCTACTCAGTGTCTATGCTGAGGCAAGTAAAAGACCCCACTCATGGGGTAAATGTGTAACAAGCCTTATCATGTCATCATTACGTCAACCTCTGGCAGCTGGTCATATAAGCTGACTAAACTTCAGACCCAGTACCATTGAGAAATAGACAAAGACATAGATGCCAAATAAATCAGCAGCTTCAGGTGCTCAAATAAGGATCAGGCATTCGATTTCCAAGCTAGGAATCTCGAAGTCGTATGCGAAAGACTGAGTTTTGATAGGACTTTGCACCCTGTATCCATGCTGAGGCAAGTAAAAGACACCACTCAAGATATAACTTGACGTGGAAAATATCATTCATCATTGTCACACAAACTGAACACTTAAATCTAGCAAAATTTATTCAGTACTTACCTTCCTGGCAAACACAAGTTTTATATTTAGCCAGAGACTATACATATCATAACTCCATGTCATAAATGGTATAAGCGGGATGAAATGTTAATTCAAATAATCCGTTATAAAGTATATAATACCAGCTTTTCACAGACAAAACACTACATAAAACAAGTTTTTATGGGGTAAAATGGCATAAATATGGTGATTATTGTGTTTTTCATATAAATCTGTGTTACAAAAACAAGAATATTAGATATATTATCAGATATGGTTTGAAGCAGTAGACATTTGCCATCTCCACGTGTTACACACTGGAAATTATCTATACGTTACAGATGTGTATTGGGTTTCATATTTCTCAATTAAAAGCTTCCGCCCAAACACTGGGAATTCATCGGGGCCTGTGGCATATGGGTTGTGAAAATACCAACACAATTGCATCAAAATTTGCAGGTGGCCTGTAATAGCATATTCACAAGTTGTTTCTCTGTTGCAGCTATATACAACACCTCTGAACAAACATTTCATTTTGTGTGACATTTAATCCTACTAACCGATTTAACCAAGTTATCCCACAAAATTCTAGAGCGTGTCCCTGAGAAATAGAATATTTCTAGGCAATAGGATATCTCTCAGCAATTGCCTGTGCACACTGTTATCACTGGCTTTTCTAGGATGTTCCTTCCATCCTTTCTTGAAGATTGGAAAACATGCCAAACCAAAGTTTGTTGTGCTTGGAAGTTTTTAAGGTGATGTAGGACAGCTATTCTGTTGTTTCTATCATGTGAGGAGAGTGGGGTTCAAATGGAATAACAAACAATTGTCTTGAGCCATTGAGACAGACAGGCCCAGTTGTAATACTAGATGCCCAGGTTGCATTTCTCAGCTCTTCTGTTTCAATGGGTCATGGGTTCAAATCATGCTCCGACTGATCCTATAACTACACTCCCCGAGACACGTACGAACTTGAAAAAAGCCATTAGTGAAGGAAGAGGCGTGGCTTTTGTATTTGCCAGGGACTTCTATTCTATTCTATTCTATTCTATTCTATTCTACTCCATTCCATTTTATTCTATTTTATTGTATTATATCCTATCCTGTTCTGTTCTGACCAAGGCAGAAATGATGAAGAGATAACAAATCACCATAATTGATAATCACGACATTCCTAGCTGAATAACCAAGTCTACCATCAATGATCAAAATGGGCAGACGCAATGATGAACTGCAACACTGAGAGTATACCTACAGTTTATCCCACTTCTGTTATTCGTTGTTATGGGCATGTGACAAACAATTGCATAATGGTAAACAGTCTGAACTTCCAAGAAATTAGTGACCTAGTAAGGTCAGTCATGTCCAAACTGTCATCCGTGGCCATAGGCTGGACAGGGGTCAGTGCAAGTGATCGGACAGTGGTCAGTCTTCTTGGCAACTGCCCACTGGGCACTGTCATGCCATCAGCAGCCACTGACCGCTGGTCATTCTGCATCCAAGGGTAATAGCATTTCGTGGTCAGTGTGATGCAATGATAGCAGGATGCAAGGGTTTGACATAGAAACAACATGACAATTGACAAAGATAATGCAGGCCTGTCATTTAGAAGAATAACCAATGTGTATGAATATGAATGTTTACTTTTATCTTCCAAATATACGTATAAATAATTTGTATGAGCTACATCTCAGCTATATCCCAGCTACAGCCCAGCTGGATGTTGTTCGTATGAGACGCTAAATTGATGTGGCTTGAACTCGGTGTCTATGCTGATCGAGGCAGGTAAAAGACCCCACCCATGGTGTAAATGAGTAACATGGTATGGACTCCAAGCCTTATAACCTGACTAACCCTGACTTTACCACCTGCAAAAACAATATGCTGTGGCCACTTCAATCATAAATTAATTTTAATCATTCGTATATTAGAGTCAAATCCACCATTGGAACTAGGATGTATTGTAGGTGTAATCTTTAAGATGAATATTGCCTTTACTTGTAATCTTGCTAGAGATTGTCTTACCTTACAGATGAGCATAAAGATAAATATCCAAAAATATATTTTCTAATTCATAAAATTCACTTCACAAAAGTCTTTTGTCAGTAGCAGGAGATGTGAAGCAGTTTATGACTCCAGAACATGTACTCTCCTCCTTCCTATAGACTGAATTCTGCATCCAAAACACCTCATTTTTGTACATCATTCTGTGTCAAAAATACTGTCACATAAATGACACATAAATGACACAGTCACTTACGCTCTCTTGGAACCTCAGTTAGCCAAGCCTATTATGTGGCATATGTTATTTGCAGACCTGTTTTACCTACTTCTCATATCGCTTTATGATGGCCTCTGGTATTAACAGCAGAAAGGTGGGAGGCTGCATATGAGCCCAGACAATTATTGTGTTTATCGCTTCCCCATCGTTCATACAAGTTGCAGAAATATCACTTTAACAGAAGTCATTTTTCTAAGGTAGATTGAAAGCACGATGACAGATACATTGCATGTCATAATCATAAATTCAAGATGAAAGGTTTTTTTTTAATATTATTATCTTTTCCAGATTACACTAACCGTGTTGCTACCTACAATAAATTCAAATGGGAAGTGGTTGTAAATGTTTACAGCATCACCTTTTTGGTATTGTTCAGTCTGCATTAATCTGACGACAAAATGAGATTGTGAGTCTTCATATAAGCCAAATTGACGGAGTGTAGAAACGATGATCTATATGTATTCATCTATGTATGTTTATCAACGTTTTCTTTTCTATTGGTAAAGGCCATATATACCATTTTGGCATCAGGCCGCCAGTATGTTATATACTTAAATGGAGGTAATTTTGCACATTTATTTCAGATTGTATGTTTATCTAACATGGTCAATACAATCTTGAATCTTCAAGTTTGTCTTTCTGATTCCAAACAGATCGCCATAATCAATGTTCACTGACTGGCTTGTTGGACTGATTAACAATTCAGTCAGTGTGGCTATATAAGGCAGGACAATCATTCCAGGCAGTCAAACTATCTAAGGTTGTAGCCAAAACTATTTTCAGTGCACAACAAAAACATATTTCCTATTAAGAGACTCCTCCGCAAAACATTCTTGAAACTAATAATAAGCAAGACTTTTCTGGTGCAGGTCACACCTTGATATTGGCCACCTGAATCTTGATATAATTATCACCTTGTACTTACTATATTAGATCACATAAGGCACATGGCTCTTCTCTTTGCTGCTGCTGCTACTGCTAAAATTATCAGATGAGGGGGAGGATCCTATGACCCTGACCTGATCCCCAAATATTACTTTTATCACTGAGGATGCTGCTGGTGAGGATGATCAAGGGAGGAGTCCAAGAAGATGAGAGATACATCTGGTAATAAAGCAGCAATCTGTGATGAAGATTTGACAGCAGATATGATATCAAACAACGCAGAAAGACCTGGGAAATTGCAAATTGCCACCAAGGGATACAAACGAGGGAGGTGTGCTATAAACAGATTCAACAAGGAGTTTATCACACCTGGGTGAAAAGGTCAACCAGGAGTGATTATGGATGGTTGGTTAGTGTCTTCATTGGGTAGGTTGGTTGATCCACAGCTGCTGTTTTGATAGGTTTATTGGTTGGTAAATGTTTAGGAGCCACTTTATGTTGATAGTTACCAGATTCCTACTTGAAATTTCCAGATATCAGTACTTATGGTAATTGTACATACTATGTTTAAATATTGCATATCTAGACTATGCATAAACACGTCATATCATATCTATATTTTTAATAAGAATAATGTAATGGTTATGATCGTTAGCACATGGAAATATTTTGTTGTTATCAAGAGTTGTGCAAACCTTACTCGTGTCTCCATGTGCAAACTATCTCTATGATAGAGTTATAACAGAAATGACATAGTAATAGTTGTTTACAATGCTAAATAAACCCATATGCATGTAAATATAGATGTTATATGAGTGTCATAATTATCATTGACAAATTGTATGCCACGACTTGACAGAAATACTTGACAGCAATGCTCATGTTTATCAGCAGGTTAGTTGGGGGTACTACCTGCATCATAACATAGAACTTCCCCAGACACCTGTAAGCTCATAAGTTGCGTTTCTACAACAAGTAGAAACCACACTTGGATAACAAGACAGTATGATGAACTATCCGACGAAAACATACTCTTTCTCTGGGCTGTCATTTACTTGCTGACCGCTATTTTTACTTTCTCCGTCAACGACTTATTCTGCTTCTTCAAGAAACCTCTCAAAGAAAAAATAGAAAGAAAGATTCAGGAGTCTGAGACAGGTGGAGGGGCTACATGTGCAGTTGAAGATGAAAAAAAAAAGCCAAAATTCAAACCAGATGTTGTTTATTGTGAACTTAAGTGCAGTTAATTATTAATGCAAGTCTGTTTCAATGGCTAGCCTAATGATTTATTTCAGACCACGATTAATTTCAGCCCCACTTGTTTCAAAAAGCTGCTGTGAATTTTAATGTCGAAAAAGCAACAATCCCTAGGCCATTTTTTCTCCTACTCCAGACTGCATCTAAATACAATTTGTTGCAGCAAAAATGAAGGTGCCTTCCTGTTTTATTGGTTTCATAAACACTGTTTGGTGGAGTGGAAATCCATAGCATGTGCTAGATGCCCAAGTGGTAATACGTTTCACTTAAATAAGCTGTTAATGTGGGAAAACCAACTGTGTAAAGATACAGGTGGCTCCTTCATCTTGTGAAATATATAGCAATAAAGAGGTGAGAACATTTCTATGAAATAGTGTTATCAGAGTTAGTGTTATCACTTCTTGTGTATCATACATAAAGCTACAGGTTTACATTTTAATTATCAAAACATATCATTACCATTAGTACCTCACTACTAAGACCACATCTATATTATGTCCTTGCAAGGGATGTTAAAATGTATATTGCATATCAATGCAAATTTATTGAAAACTGAAATATAGAAGGGAATACCACTGCCTTTTGATGTCTTAATAATATGTAGTAAATCATTTTCAATGTTTGATTGTTTGGATCACTACATGGTTCTATCCCAGGCCCACTCTTCATGAGCTACATCCCAGCTGGATGTCGATCGCATGAGACGTTAAATTGGAGGTGCCTTGTACTGAGTGTCTATGCTGAGGCAAGTAAAATAACCCACCCATGGGGTAAATGTGTAACATGGTGTAGATTGCAAGCCTTGTCATCTCATCATTACGTCTGCCTCTGGCACTATAAGCTGACTAAGCTTCAGACCCAGTAGCATGGAGAAATTGAGACATTAAACAGAAAACTTGATTGTTTGTCCCCATGCTAATCTCATGTAATTTTCCATGGTCCACAATAGAATTCGCAATATGCAATGCCATCATTATTGCATGGAAATAGTTCAACTCTTTTAGTTGCTGACAAATCCAATCAAATAAAAGTACATAGGCATATATATAATTATCCCTTGCCATAGTATGACGCCACATATAGACAACACAATAGGCTGAAAAGTGCATGACACATAATCATGTCGTCAATATGTATTAATCATTTATTCCGACTGCTACAAATAGTATCATTTACAATTCAGTGCAGTTAGCCAATTTCAATTATTGGATATCAATCAGAGAAAAATACATGCCCTTTCCTCGCCTTAAATCCACGTCACAAATGAATGCTAATGGCGTCAAGTTTTGTTTGGTCATAAATCTATACAAAATTGACAAATGTATATATCTCAGCGCCATTACCTCGTTTATACCTTCACTTTACTATTAAGGAGAGTTTGTTGAGAAGCGAAAAACAGGGTTTATATAGTTCATAAAGTGTAACAGAATTTCATTAAAATGATGATATCAAATCAATGTCACAGAAAAGCAATGCATTTCCAATGTACTGAGAAATCACTACAAAAATATGTAAGGCATTACAATCACTATAGCCATCAATTCCACAGAGAGGGATTACACAATCTATTGTATTGAGCCCATAATAGTATAATACTTCAAACTTGTCACAATTAAGTCACTTATGTAGTGCCATCCTTCTTTTTCTACTGACACTTATACTCTACCAGATGGTTTTTTGTTGGACCTCTGTGCCTTCCAACTACCCACCATCCTTGTGCCTTCCCTTAAATCTAATCAGGATGTCGTGCCCATGTTAAGGGAGCATCAATCGCCTGCCTCAGCAACCATCCAGCAACCATCCATCGTACCTGTTAGAACGATGCTTCCCAAAATGTCAACTTCTATCAGAAAACCTTGTGGAAACACACACAATGCTTACAGTGCAAATCTTCGGTGTCTTTGTCACTCAATACCTTTGTTGGATTTTCCTGAAGCCCTAAGGCTCCTCTTGAGCTTCTTATTAACACCATCCCACTCAAATTTGGCGAGAAAATCTTCTCTCAACTGCCTAAGCCATAAATTGGCAAGTGAAAAATATACAAGCCTTGCAGGGCACTATGAATTGATGATAAATATATGGAAAGGTTGTTGATTTTCAAGCATCCATAAAGTGCAATTATTTATATTAATGTAGGCCTATGCGTGTAAGCCTACAGTTGTTCTCAAAACTAAGTTGAATTCTGACAGCTAAGACTACAAAGTTATTTTTAATTATGTCATGGTAATCATGACTAGAGTATTAGGAAAAAAAAAATAAAAAAGGCACTCAGCCGAAAAAAACATATAAATTAATATTACATTGATTACAGGGCTGTCTTGTTAGTACTAAAACAGCTGAGGGAAGTAATTTTAGACAAATTAGCTCTATAGAGGATCTTATTAAGATAATTTATAAAGGTGCCTGGTCCCACATATTTCTGGATGCAAAATTATCAAGATGTTGATGTAGCGTCATGCATAGATACCTAGTGACTGACTGATTGACTGATTGACTGATTGACCCTTCTCAACAGCAGCTGTTCAAGGACTAGAGATTGAACTCATGACTTCTCTATCAGTCCATCTGTTCACCAGTTATCATCTAGGCCTATACTTCCATGTTACATGCATCATATGACAAACATGACTATATTGTGAACTTCGGTGGTATCGATTCTAAAATTCAATTATTTTTTATTGACACAAATTTAACTCGACTGTTTACAGGTATTGACAGGTTTGTCTAGTGGGTGTCAAAAAGAGGTGAAATATTTATTATCTAACAATTTAACATGCGAGTTTCATATTGCTTACATTAATGCTTTGTAAAAATATGGAAAATATAGCACAAAAAAAGCATAGCATGTTTTATTGGTTTTCATGCTAAGAATCTCATTAATATGGTTTTTACACTACTTCAAATAGATGTGTCATCACTGACATAGGACAGATGGCAAAGAGTAAACTTGGAAGGTTTAGGGCCCACAGCAATTGTGTCAAAGCTTTGTGGAAACAATGGATGACGTCACAATTGACCTTGTAGGTCATCTCAAAAAGGAGGCTGGCCCATCTGGTCTAAATTACATTAAGAAACAAACGGGGAAAAATGGAAAAAGCAAACAAAATTAACTGCTACAAAAAGTATATAACATTTGAATTTGGCAATAAAAGCAGTGAAATCATAAGGATGTCATAAAAGATGCATAAAAAACCTCTGCTTTATATTCCATCATTTTTGTCCATATTCTAAGTACATTTTAAATATATCACCATATTTCACATGCAATCTTTTGTTTTTAGTCTATTTTATGGCACTGTACAGCCATAAATATATCAGAACCTCGCTAAGGACCTCGCAAATAAGACCAACTTTAACCAGCTAAGTGGCTTAGTTGTCAAGGGCCAGGCCAGTTTGAATAAAGGTCCTGATTTCTAATCCTGGCCCAGGAACTCTTCATGATCTACATGTCGGTCACATGAGATTAAACTGGTGGTGCCTTGAAATGAATGACTACGCTGAGGCAAGTGAAAGATCCAAAGCTATAGGGTAAAGGTGTATGGTGTAAACTACTCTCATGTTAACCTCTGCCTCAAACTAAGCTTAGACAAGTACCATTAAGACAATAGACAATGCAATCGGGTGGATTAAGTTTATAACCCAAAGAAATAACATGTCTATATTGTTATAAAAATAAATTCATAGATTTTTGGCTATTCTTTTTCAGCCAGCTTATATGGCGAAACTATATTCTCAGCTCAACGCTTGCTATGTTTTCAATTTTTTTAAAATTATTAATGGCAAAAAGAGCAAATAATTAGTGGAGTGTTGTGGAGAGACTCACCCACCATATAAAGTTGGAAATAATAATTTGGTAAGATTACATGTTCCTGCATGATACATTTATCATGTCACTGGAGTAATGTTGACAATAATATAACCCTTATTAGTTAAAAATTATATCATATTTTCTACTCATTTGCTGCGGGCCAATCAGAATGCTTCATTGTCATACAGCATGGGTGTATGTTGGCTGCTGAGTATATTGAATGGCTGCAGTGTATGTTGGATGGCTGAAGTGTATGTTGTACAATGTGGAGAATGTAAACAATGTTGGACAGCGTGTCGTCCAACCTAAATTTTGTGGGATTTGGAAAAAGTCACCTCAATCCTCAGGCATTATTATTTTCCTCATCCAACACAACTCAATGTCGCACTTCTCACCATCCAATATCGTTATAATATTACTGCGTCAAAGTGCATAAAAATTCTTTGTGGCGTCATATAAAATGGCGTCTATATCTTTGTTCAGTGATTGGATCATGATTTGCAGTATAAAAGGCCTTACTAAATATAGTCTATTGGAAGTGTGGACTCTAGACCACATTCGATGACTTTAAATAAATACTGTCTGAGCAAAAAAATAATAAAAAACATAGAGTTTTAAAAAACAAGAACTATATGTTTTTTTTTTTTATAGTCGCAAAGGATTATGGGAAAAAGCACAAGTCCCGAATGAGAGAAACAGAGTTAGCAGATTGCGATTTACCGTGAAGGCAGCACATCGGTGTATTAATCTGTTGCAATCTGAAGGGCGCATCAAAGAACTACTTTCTGACTGCCCACTCATCACACCCCTGCTGATACTACTCCGCTGCTGGCCAAATCTCACCAAATTCACCAAAAAAGTAGTCCCGAACTAAAGTTCAATTTAAGACCTGATAACCATTTAAAATAATTTCTAATATACAGATTGAAACTACTTTCGGTTTACAAAGCATGTCTATATATATATATATATATATATATATATATATATATATATATATATACATATAGACAGTCAGTAATTTGTATTTACATAATCAATAACAATCAATTTTTAGGGTATATTATGTTGCGACAATTACTGAATTTTTCCGTAGGTCAAATTACAATGCACTTGTCAATAGTCTCATACAATTAGGTTGTCAAAACTATTTTGCAAGCAAGACTATTTAAAGCCAAATGTTTATTGCAACATCTTTACCCCAATGCTCATGGGGATAATTGATACCTTATAGTGGCCTATGTATTATTATGTATTGTACAATATACAACTTTTCGCCTACTACAGATATATATGCTTTTATTGTATGATATTATATGAGGGAAATACTGTACTGCTTTATTCCTAGCTTTTCAGTGGTCCTATGCTGTATGCTGCTGAGCAAATAAATGCCTGTTACACAAGCATTGCTTGAAAGGAAGGGCAATTTTAAAGTATATAGTTATGGGAAATAGAAACATGTAGAGTCTATAGTACAAGGGAATGTAAAATACATATACATAAGAAATATGGTAAAAAATTTACCCACCTGTATTGAAATCCAAGGCTTAGGTAGAAAATAGACGGGCCTTTATGGTATATTGGTGTCCGTCACCTCCGCCCGTTTTGCCAGTGTGTACGTTCCATTGATGACGTACTGACGCTAGGCTACATGTACGTAGCTACCTGATTATATAATCAGACGGTACAGCGTCATTTTACGTTAGTTTTTGCACTTAAATCATTCCTTACTCCATATTATCGTTAACTTGAGCAGATGACTCGCGGTTTGGGTTGAGCTCAGGATGGCAACCGCGCGCGCTACTCGCTGCGTCCCCAACACCTGCAGACGAACACGCCCTCTAGCCACGGCTCGCTAAACTACAATTGTCGTCTGCTCCCTTCAAAGTTCGTCTGCCTTGCGTGTTTTTCTCTCCATTGAGTGATTATTTCATGGGGTAAAGCTTTCCTATATCAGTTTTTATAGTTTACTGTTTTTACTTCATCTGTAACATTGCTACATCGTTCGTGACACTGCCTTTCTTATGTAGACAAAAGCCAAATAAATTGTCATGGATGGTGGTATGTTGTTACATAAAAAACATCTGGACGTTCGATTGCCTTTCGAAAGGTATGCAGGTACCTTTGTTAAGAAACCTTTAGGAATCATACATGGCATGCATTGTAGAAATAGTATAGGACCCTCCAAATATTTTGTTGGTGGGCTGTAATGCTAAAAGTTAACAAAATAAGTATCTACAATAATTGTCATTCTGATGCCTAATATAGATTTATTTATATATAAGCAAAAACGATTAAATCAGCTATGTACACATGAAATATAATGTGTGTGTATCACAGAGAGTTCTTTTGCAGGACGTCCATGTCTAGAGCATCAATTTGGCATGGTGCCGTCAGAGTTCGCTGTAGTAACAACAGCAGCAGCAGCAGCAGCAGCAGTAGCAAATCTCAGTAGGGAAGGAGCAAGTTTATCAGAGGGGGGTTGGGAACTAGTATCATCTGTGATACCATCCCAGTGTGACTGTCTGGAGAGCCTAGTACCAACAAAAACATAAAAACTTAGAAGAAAAATATGTAGAAAGTGAGATACAAAATCGATGCAAAAAAATAGAGTCATTTCTCTTTCAGGGATGTACCAGGAGTATTGGAACACAAGATATACAACCAGACAGACATTCAGACAGCTAGACAGACATTCAGACAGTCAGACAGACATTCAGACAGACATTCAGACAGACAGACAGAGCACATTTGATCAAAAGAAAGGCAAATGTAGACCCAGATCCATCTGACGGCCAAACTGAGCCAGATATAAGTTGAAATATTGGGAAAGCTTTTGATAGTACACCATTTTGGGACCACAAAAAAAAGAGCATAAAATCGTGTACAAGTTCGAAGTTAAAAGCTACGCTATATAAATAAATTATGTACTTAATATATTTATTTAGTAAAAAGCAAATAAACATGGTAGTATCAAGGTACAAAGGATTATAAATTCTACTAGGCGTAGATGTACATATGAAAACAGGTGTTAAATTAATGTCAGCTGTCAATATATTTAAAAAATCTTCTGTTTTTTATTTATGACATTTATGAAACTGTACATGTATATTTAACCTGTACTAATGACAGCAAAATCAATTAATGTAATTAGTCATAATAAACAACATCAAAATGTTCGCATTAGATTTAATGCACATGATGATGATTTCAAATGACGTTTGTTTCATGTTCAGCCAATGTTTGGTAGCATTCTCTAGAATATGCAATGTAGCTGTTCATGTACTATCTCATCATTACGCTTGCCTAAACAGCTGTCTAAATTAGCGTTGTATCACATAATGTTGTTGACTAGGCTTCCTACCACTGGGTCCTGGGTTCAATTCCCAGTCGAGCCTAAGTTGGATGGCTGTTTCATCCATCATTTTGTTGCCATGGTCCCTGCCTGTCCTAATAAGCCCAGCAGGTGCAGAAATACAAGACGTAAAGCCCTTATTCAGCAGAAATACAAGACGTAAAGCCCCTATTTACCCACAACTGATCCTGAGATCATTCCAAATCTAGCCAACATTTGCTTTTATGGACCTTAGCCAGAGGCAGACGTAATGATGAAGTGATTGGGCTGGGAGTCCGCATTTTATTATGTAGAATGTCAGAATGATATAGATCGATGGTCTGCATGTTTTCCAGCTGTTTATTCATATCTCCGCTCCATTTTATGACATAGTCTTCTCCCGTACCACCTATCCACTGCACCTGTCCATGCAGCCTGCAGGCCTATCCCAGTACCAGTTGGCCTCTTCCTGCCTAAATGTGTTGGGAGTAATAGGGAAATCCCCCTGGGTGAGTAGCAAACGTCATAAAGTCGTCTTATTGGCCCGGTCCGTCAAACAACAATTATAGCGCTTGTAACAGCTCTTCCGGGGTGATTATGATGAATGAGGGTTGGGGTTTTTTCCTTATTTGAATTTCCATGCCAACCAGAGCATCATCACACGGCATCAGCACCACCAGCAGCAGCAGCAGTAATAACCAGAAACAGCTAGCCATGGCTACCTCAACGGTTTTAGCTCCAATCAGAAACCAGTAGTAGTAGTAGGAGTATTAGAAGTAGGAGTAGTAGTAGGAGTATTAGAAGTAGGAGTAGTAGGAGGAGTATTAGAAGTAGGAGTAGTAGGAGGAGTATTAGAAGTAGGAGTAGTAGGAGGAGTATTAGAAGTAGGAGTAGTAGTAGTAGTAGTAGTAGTAGTAGTAGTAGTAGTAGTAGTAGTAGTAGTAGTAGTAGTAGTAGTAGTAGGAGTAGTAGTAGTAGAAGTAGTAGTGGGAGTAGTAGTAGGAGTATTAGAAGTAGGAGTAGTAGTAGGAGTATTAGAAGTAGGAGTAGTAGGAGGAGTATTAGGAGTAGGAGTAGTAGTAGGAGTATTAGAAGTAGGAGTAGTAGGAGGAGTATTAGAAGTAGGAGTAGTAGGAGGAGTATTAGAAGTAGGAGTAGTAGTAGTAGTAGGAGTAGTAGTAGTGGAAGTAGTAGTAGGAGTAGTAGTAGTAGAAGTAGTAGTGGGAGTAGTAGTAGTGGAAGTAGTAGTAGGAGTAGTAGTAGTAGAAGTAGTAGTGGGAGTAGTAGTAGTGGAAGTAGTAGTAGGAGTAGTAGTAGTAGAAGTAGAAGTAGTAGTAGTAGTAGGAGTATTAGAAGTAGTAGTAGAAGGAGTAGGGGTAGTAGTGATAGTAGTAATAGTAATAGTAGTAGTATGTAGTAGTAGTAGTGATAGTAGGAGTAGGAGTATTAGAAGTAGGAGTAGGAGTAGTAGTAGTAGGAGTATTAGTAGTAATAGTAGTAGTATGTAGTAGTAGTAGTGATAGTAGGAGTAGGAGTATTAGAAGTAGGAGTAGTAGGAGTAGTAGTAGTAGTAGTAGTAGTAGTAGTGGAAGTAGTAGTAGGAGTAGTAGTAGTAGAAGTAGTAGTGGGAGTAGTAGTAGTGGAAGTAATAGTAGGAGTAGTAGTAGTAGAAGTAGAAGTAGTAGTAGTAGTAGGAGTATTAGAAGTAGTAGTAGAAGGAGTAGGGGTAGTAGTGATAGTAGTAATAGTAATAGTAGTAGTATGTAGTAGTAGTAGTGATAGTAGGAGTAGGAGTATTAGAAGTAGGAGTAGGAGTAGAAGTAGTAGGAGTATTAGTAGTAATAGTAGTAGTATGTAGTAGTAGTGATAGTAGGAGTAGGAGTATTAGAAGTAGGAGTAGTAGGAGTAGTAGTAGTAGTAGTAGTAGAAGTAGTAGTGGAAGTAGTAGTAGGAGTAGTAGTAGTAGAAATAGTAGTGGGAGTAGTAGTAGGAGTATTAGAAGTAGTAGTAGGAGTAGTAGTAGTAGTAGTAGGAGTATTAGTAGTAGTAGTAGTGGAAGTAGTAGTAGGAGTAGGGGTAGTAGTGATAGTAGGAGTAGGAGTATTAGAAGTAGGAGTAGGAGTAGTAGTAGTAGGAGTATTAGTAGTAATAGTAGTAGTATGTAGTAGTAGTAGTGATAGTAGGAGTAGGAGTATTAGAAGTAGGAGTAGTAGGAGTAGTAGGAGTAGTAGTAGTAGAAGTAGTAGTGGAAGTAGTAGTAGGAGTAGTAGTAGTAGAAATAGTAGTGGGAGTAGTAGTAGGAGTATTAGAAGTAGTAGTAGGAGTAGTAGTAGTAGGAGTAGTAGTAGTAGTAGTAGAAGGAGTAGGGGTAGTAGTGATAGTAGGAGTAGGAGTATTAGAAGTAGGAGTAGGAGTAGTAGTAGGAGTGTTAGTAGTAATAGTAGTAGTATGTAGTAGTAGTAGTGATAGTAGGAGTAGGAGTATTAGAAGTAGGAGTAGTAGGAGTAGTAGTAGTAGTAGTAGTAGTAGAAGTAGTAGTGGAAGTAGTAGTAGGAGTAGTAGTAGTCGAAATAGTAGTGGGAGTAGTAGTAGGAGTATTAGAAGGAGTAGTAGTAGTAGTAGTAGTAGTAGTAGTAGTAGTAGTAGTAGTGGAAGTAGTAGTAGGAGTAGTAGTAGTAGAAGTAGTAGTGGGAGTAGTAGTAGTGGAAGTAGTAGTAGGAGTAGTAGTAGTAGAAGTAGAAGTAGAAGTAGTAGTAGTAGTAGGAGTATTAGTAGTAGTAGTAGAAGGAGTAGGGGTAGTAGTAGTATGTAGTAGTAGTAGTAGTATGTAGTAGTAGTAGTGGAAGTAGTAGTAGGAGTAGTAGTAGTAGAAGTAGTAGTGGGAGTAGTAGTAGTGGAAGTAGTAGTAGGAGTAGTAGTAGTAGAAGTAGTAGTGGGAGTAGTAGTAGGAATATTAGAAGTAGTAGTAGGAGTAGGAGTAGTAGTAGTAGTAGTAGTGGAAGTAGTAGTAGGAGTAGTAGTAGTAGAAATAGTAGTGGGAGTAGTAGTAGGAGTATTAGAAGTAGTAGTAGGAGTAGGAGTAGTAGAAGTAGTAGTAATGGAAGTAGTAGTAGGAGTAGTAGTAGTAGTAGAAGTAGTAGTGGGAGTAGTAGTAGTGGAAGTAGTAGTAGGAGTAGTAGTAGTAGAAGTAGTAGTGGGAGTAGTAGTAGGAGTGTTAGAAGTAGTAGTAGGAGTAGGAGTAGTAGTAGTTGTAGTAGTGGAAGTAGTAGTAGGAGTAGTAGTAGTAGTGGGAGTACTAGTAGTGGAAGTAGTAGTAGGAGTAGTAGTAGTAGAAGTAGTAGTGGGAGTAGTAGTAGTGGAAGTAGTAGTAGGAGTAGTAGTAGTAGAAATAGTAGTGGGAGTAGTAGTAGGAGTATTAGAAGTAGTAGTAGGAGTAGGAGTAGTAGTAGTAGTAGTAGTAGTAGTGGAAGTAGTAGTAGGAGTAGTAGTAGTAGAAGTAGTAGTGGAGTAGTAGTAGTGGAAGTAGTAGTAGGAGTAGTAGTAGTAGAAGTAGAAGTAGTAGTGGGAGTAGTAGTAGTGGAAGTAGTAGTAGGAGTAGTAGTAGTAGAAGTAGTAGTGGGAGTAGTAGTAGGAGTATTAGAAGTAGTAGTAGGAGTAGGAGTAGTAGTAGTAGTAGTAGTGGAAGTAGTAGTAGAAGTAGTAGTAGGAGTAGTAGTAGTAGAAGTAGTAGTGGAGTAGTAGTAGTGGAAGTAGTAGTAGGAGTAGTAGTAGTAGAAGTAGAAGTAGTAGTGGGAGTAGTAGTAGTGGAAGTAGTAGTAGGAGTAGTAGTAGTAGAAGTAGTAGTGGGAGTAGTAGTAGGAGTATTAGAAGTAGTAGTAGGAGTAGGAGTAGTAGTAGTAGTAGTAGTGGAAGTAGTAGTAGGAGTAGTAGTAGTAGAAGTAGTAGTGGAGTAGTAGTAGTGGAAGTAGTAGTAGGAGTAGTAGTAGTAGAAGTAGAAGTAGTAGTGGGAGTAGTAGTAGTGGAAGTAGTAGTAGGAGTAGTAGTAGTAGAAGTAGTAGTGGGAGTAGTAGTAGGAGTATTAGAAGTAGTAGTAGGAGTAGGAGTAGTAGTAGTAGTAGTAGTGGAAGTAGTAGTAGGAGTAGTAGTAGTAGTGGGAGTACTAGTAGTGGAAGTAGTAGTAGGAGTAGTAGTAGTAGAAGTAGTAGTGGGAGTAGTAGTAGTGGAAGTAGTAGTAGGAGTAGTAGTAGTAGAAATAGTAGTGGGAGTAGTAGTAGGAGTATTAGAAGTAGTAGTAGGAGTAGGAGTAGTAGTAGTAGTAGTAGTAGTAGTAGTAGTAGCTGGCTGGTGTATGCAGTGCTTGCAGTAGTATCCTTACTTGTAACAATTACCAACAATTGTTAGAATTATAAGGTAGTGCAGGTATATAAGACGATGGTGATGGTGGTGTTGGGCTTTATGTCCCATATTTCTGGACCTGATGGGCTAATTAGGACAGGCAGGGACCATGGCAATGGGATGCTTGATTAAACAGCCATCCAACTTAGGCTCAACCGGGAATTGAACCCGGGACCCAGTGGTTGAACCCGGGACCCAGTGGTTGGAGCCCAGCTCGCTACCACTAAGCTAGGCCCCCACCCTTGATGGTGATAAAAAAGCATGAAATACAAAAAGTATTCAATGTTACTCAAGTTTGTCTTTTAGAAAGTTAATTACAGTATTTATTTGCCTCAAGAAACATTATTTTTTTATTGTTTTGTTTTTATGGGAAACCATAATTTACCACTTCCATTAGGGCTCGTTAGGAAAACTCGAGCAAAAAACATAACGTTTATATAATGGAGTTTTATCAAGCAGCTTTCATGTACAGATGTAAATCTAATTTATTTGGCAGAAATCAATCTTTATGTGTCTCAGTTTACAGTCAGCTGTAACAAAATAGGTGTAAAAAGTGATTATGTACTTTTTGTCTTAATAAAAATAAAAGTTATCAGGTCTTATCTCAAAATGTGCTTCAAAACTGCAACAAATTGAAACTTTCTCAGTACATAATAACACAATAAATTAATAAGAAGCCATTGATCTGATTTACGTCAATAATGATATTGTAACTTTACTAAACCAGACTTCATAAGTACTGTGAAAATTTATCTGACTAGGGTACTTTAGTCAAAACAGCTGATAACTTGATATTAGAATGATTGACTCTCATGGTCATTTGACTTTCAATATAGTCAGCTTTATTAAATAAGTCATTAGTGCCACTGACTCACTTTTTAGTTAGACTAAGAGTGACTAACCTATCAGATAAATCTGACTAAGTTGTTGTCAAAATGGTAATGGTGGTCAGTCATAAGGCTAAAGGTTAGTCAGAAAGATTTCTAGTGTATTTTTAGCAGCTAACTGGTTTGGGGATGATTAATGATAAATTACTGGGGGAAGGCCGCTCTCTTTTCTCCCAGCTTAGCGTGTGGCCTTTGAAACATCTCACAAAAATCGGTTCCTACTTGTTAACAACTTGTCCCTAACTAACTGCTAAAAGAAGAATCCTTCCAAATTTATTATCTGAACGTGGACGGCTGAAAAATGATAGTCCCAAGAGGGAACTTGGTTCCATGGCAAAACAACGTACAGCAACCTAATATTTCTAGCTTTCCTGGAACACAGGCAGTTGTATTTTGAGTGAAATTGAGAGAATGGTACATATGTGCTACAATTGTGTAAGCTATAAGTATACTGCATGGTAGCAGCGGGTCAGGGATGACCCAAAGTATTATACAGAATTACATAACTGTTGATATAGAATATATATTATGCTGATTCACAAATATATTAAATAAACTTACTTGTATGGTTTATCTAAAATCAGCTAAATTGCACTCTTTCGTTGGTATTTTCCTTCAATGTTATAACTGATTCATCTATATATGCGTAAAATGAGCTATGAATAATTCTTATTTGCTACGTTTTGTAAAAATAAAGTGTTTTAGTATTAATGCATAGGCAATACTCCATGGAATTTGATACTGCATGTGATGCAGCTGCTGTACAGAGTTTAAATATTCTGTCAGTAAACGTGCATTTGGTTGTCTGTGCTTAGGCAGGCAACAGACCCCACCCGTGGTCAATTTAAGTGGCAGCCTATTCAATGTATTTTCATTTCATCATTACATCTGCTGTGTTGTGGCGACAATGCTTTGTATTGCATTTAATGTATTTTATTACCTCACTGTTACTGATCTGAAACTTAGATGTATTGACAAGTTGATGAAGTTTAGAAGCTTCACAATGTAACACCTTAACCCCTTGGGTGGAATCTTTTACTTGCCGCAGCATAGACAGGTAGTACAAGGCACGGTCTATCTAAAAGCTCTTGAATACTGCCCTGGCTACGATTCGAACCCGGAGTCTTCAGTGAAAATGACCAAGTTTTAACTGGCCTTTGCCTTGACCACTGGGCCACATTCTTAAGAAAAGTAGTAGTGATAGAATAATACACAAAAACAATTCAGTTGAATTCATGAATTTATAACCAAAGAAATATACAGACCAAAGCCTATAACTAACAAGCATCTTAGTAATTGAATTTATTTTTACTAAAATAAGTATCATCAAATTGCAATCAATATCCGGATTCGCAGTAACAATGGAAAAATGCAAAATAAGGGATGTAATAATGTAATACCACATTCTTTCTTTGTATGGCTTCTCACACCTATATTGTCAAAATCAATTTTCCAGCAGCTTTGTGAGAAAAAAGAGACTTCTTTGATACGGATATTTTTGTATGGCGCCACCCACTACTTCATCTGTTTTCTGATGCCCTGAGGCATTACGTAAGTGTCAGTATGACCCCATCAGGAAGCAGGGGTTACGCAACGTTTCATTTAATGATCATTAAGGATAGCTCTTAAAATGTTACCAACATGTTTTATTCTAAAAGGGATTCATAAAAACGGTATCGTTTCAGATAGGATTTCCTGTTTATTTCTAGAAATGATACAGAAGGATATTCTTTCTCATTCTTTTATTTCTTTCTTTACCTCCTTTTGTCTTTTATTATATTATATTTTTTTTCTTGCGTTCTTTTCCTCCTTTTTTCTTTCATTCTTTTATTATATTTTATTTCTCACTTTCTGTTTTTCTTTCTTCTTTCATTTTTTATAAATTTCTTTCTTTTCCTCCTTTTTTCTTTTATTCTTTCTTTCATTTTTTTCTTCGTCTTCCTTTCTTTCTCCATTCTTTCCTTTTCTTTTCTTTCTTTCCTTCTTGTGCCATCAATCACCACCTCGTTGCAAAATTCGTTATAGGCCTGACGGTTTTCTATTGCATAGAAATATTCCATGTCATTCAAGTAAACCCATGTAGTTTTTCCAGAATAAAACAAACATCCTCAACTTCTAATCTAGAATATCTCCACTCATAGTAGGAATGTCATTAAATGTTTTGCCTTTTCCTGTGGAGATGGGTGTTAATTCATTTGGCCCTTTCTTATTTGCATTGTTATCTGCTTTGAAATTGCTTTTGACGGGAAAGCTCTCTCTTAAAAAAATACTTCTAGTAATTGCTTTCAACTTTTAAATTTAATGCTGGCAAGCTTGAGTGTTAAATGATGTTACTAATTAAATCCAGGTTGCAACTTGGGGTGGTCTAGGATTTGAGCATGGATTTTTGCTGGATCTAATAGTGTTTCCCAAAAGCAAAAATTCACCATTCGATAGATTTCAGTGTTGTTGATATGGTCTATAAATAGCAATTTGTCGACCACAAATATTGTTTTGTAGCAATCACGTTAAATGTGCCAGAAATCGATCGCAACCGATCAAGCGTGACGGGTTTTAGGGTTCATAGCTCATGGGAGCCTGAATGAAATGAAAGGTGATAGATTGATTGAAAACAAGTCTTGATTGATGAATTTATAAAAGCACAGGCCTAAATATGTATTCCATAGGCCTCATAACTAGGCATAAGCCTAAATATGAAAATTTACAAAATGTTTCTAGCAGGATTATGACGCAGCCCTATAGGCAAATCTTTCCTTTCACAAGGATTGATTGATTGATTACAGACACGAGAGGGCGTTGCTACTCTTGCTAGGTCTGAACTTAGGACTCGGGTAGTGAATAGACATTTACCTCAGTGTGTGGGATCTTTCACTTGCCTCAGTTTAGACACTACGATATAGGACCTACTTTTCACTCTTAATTTAACCTCTCATGCTAATATATATATAAAGAATAAGCCCACGCAAGTATGTCCTGAAGTAGAGAAGCTGGAATAGCCCTATACTCTGATAACATGCTATGTCGGCCTAATGTAGGGGTGGGGGCCTGGCTCAGTGGTAGCGCGCTGGGCTTCCAACTACTGGGTCCCGGGTTCTATAGGGTTTGATTCCTGGCCGAGCCTATGTTTGATGGCTGTTTCATCCTTCGTCTCATTGCCATGGCCCCTACCTGTCCTAATTAGCCCATCAGGTGCAGAGATACAGGACGTAAAGCCCTAATACACCACCACCACCATCACATTGGCCTAATGTCGGCCCGATGTCGCCCACATAAGGCCAATGTCAAAACGTTGTCATCTGGGTAGTTCCAGAATATTTTCATTGGCTCCGTTCTGAGCAGCATCTCAGCAGTTCTAATAAGTTTGCTGTCTGCACTGAACAGCAGACAACCTCTGGTTTCGCACGTCATAAAGAACACTTTATTGCACTGACGTCATAATAAAATGACGTCACATGAATGGGATGACCCAGTGGTCACTGTGCATGTCTCCGCTGATGAATTCCGGGGAGGCTGGGAACACATCATAAAGCAGAAAAATGGAGGAATTATGAAGAAATTATTCCTGGCTGTCTGTATTATGGGCCATCCATCAGTCTTGTGCTTAGGGTGCAAGGGAATGAAGAAGAAGAATAAAAAAGACTGCAGGAAGAAATATGAAGGAAATGCTAAATGCTATTTTAGAGATTACTATCAAAAATTTAAATATAAGTAAAGGCCTATGATTGCTTGATAATGGAATTAAATTGTGACCCATGCAAGTATGATTACATAGGCCTACTTCGAAGGAAGGAAAGAAGGAAGGAAGGAAAGAAAGAGAAAAAAAGATAGAAGAAGGACAGATGGAAGAAAAGAAGGAAAATAACTTTATTAATCATTAGGTTTTCATATTAAACTGCACAGAACCTTTTTCTTCAGCAACCGTCCTATACGGAGAAAGTTGCTTTCCATTGGAACCCTAGTTCCAGAAACGACCAATAGATGTCGTGTGTCAGTCCCATAGCCTCGTTTAGGATGTTTTACGACGTCATTTAAGGAAGCCTATATAAAACTCTAAAATATCTTCGGTGAATTTACGATATCCACGAGATATATCTGTAATCTTGCATGTCAGCAGGCCATCCAAGTTTTCTTGCAGATATTGGAAATTTATTGATCTATGGCAAAAGTTGATATCTGCAATGTTAATATGTGACAGATTTTTTTTTTCTTTTTCCATCCATCATCGGGTCATTTGAACGCCTGTTTACGTAAAGTAATTGCTTGCCATGCACCATTTATGTGTAAACAATGCCATTTACGTGACAGGTAATCAAATACTGGTTTCTTAAGGATGCACTGCGTTTAAGGCTGTTATGAAACTTTAATAGAAAGTAATGAGAGCGGACGAAGAAAGAAAGAAAAATAGAAAGATAGAAAGAAAGATAGATAGAAAGAAAGAAAGATAGATAGAAAGAAAGAAAGAAAGATAGAAAGTCAGATGTCCACCTTATATTGTGAAGAAGTAAGAAATACAGCAATATATAAGAAATAGAAAAAAAGACAAGATTATGCTACTACAGCCCTGCTATGTGTTCTTACCATGTAGTCACTATACAGTGACTCCATTCTCACTACTCACCAAGGTATATTGATGGGAGGATTAAGCATCACTAATACTTGAATGCAAGCTTCTTCTTTTTTTTGTGTGTGTCTAATGGAGGCTGGCGTTTATTTCAGACCAAATTTACGTTATAAATAGATAGATAGATATTTATTTTAGCTCTAAAAATTAGCTTTAGCTTTAGGTGTGCTGGACGTAGGTGGTGTTCCTCTGTTCCAGATCCATTTTCTTCTGGGTATTTTCCCTGTATCTTTATATTTTCAAGGTTGCAACAGTCCTAGCAGACCACTGTGCTAGACCCGACTTGTAAACTAGAAAATACGGTAGTGCTAGACCAGGGGTGAAAACCATCAGATTAGCTGTTCAGTGCCTGAGAAGCCATAACAGCAATGCAGAAAAGAAAAGAAAAGAAATTCAGACAAAAAGTCTACAGGAATCCACATTCAACAGTTAGGCTAGTACACAAAAAGGCTGAGTAGCCTGACATCTGACTCCAAGGTTACTGGATGTGGATCATACTTTTATGCAGCAGATATGATTAGATGATCCAATGCAGAGACTCAAGGCCACAGGAGCAGCTACAGAGTGGTTGGAATCCTGTGACCTCCAGCCGACCCAACCTGCTGGTCCCAAGCACTCAGCGTGGTATTCGTGCAGCACAACAGATTACATCTCAAGCTGAGAGATGTCCCCTCTACATCTCTCCCTGCAGCAGCAGCAGCAGCAGCAGCAGCAGCAAGATGCATGAGCTTCCCGCCATTTCCTGCACAACTCCTCTGTTTTATTGCATGAGAAAAACTCGGACATGCATACGCAGAGGCAAAGAAATAAAATGACATATTGGACAATGTTTGATGAAGAAGGTATTCTCATGCTGTTTGACAAAACGGAGGGAATTTATGACATGCTTTTCTTCTTGTAAGCACTAATCATATTTAACCATGTGATGACACTTTGATATTAACACAAAAGTAATATGAAGAAATGCTTTATTGCAATAATCCAGATTACTAAATATTAATTTGGTTCAGTAGCAAACATATGCCTACCCCAGTTGCTGCTATACTGGGGCCCCCTAATGCACAGCACTTATGTATGCCCTAGTGCCTGTAAACATGTTGCTTTTGTAATGCAACATTGTGTTTGTTCTTGGGGTCCTCAGGTACCATGGGACGCACATTGCATACATTCTGATGATGTCCCATTCACAGCAGGGCACCCGGTGTGACAATTCACCAGGTGGCGTCACAAGTCAATGTCCCCTGTCCTCATGTTACAGAACTACTGTCGCAGCTATGTTGATGCTTGGGGACTGGAGCAGACGAACCGTTTGGCTTAATCCCCCGAAGCTGTTTCTTATTCATTTAGCTCCAAATAAGGCTTTTCAGAATTCATTGAATCGTGGAATGCACACATCGCATCATCAAATTTTCCTTTTGTTGTCATATCTTTTTTCAATGCAGAATCATAAAATATGATACACTCCCCTTTGAGCTGTTGTTGCAATATATCCTAAGCATTGTATGCACTCTTGGCTCACTAATGGCAGTTTTGAGTTACACACTGCCTCCATTTTTACAATGAGGTGTTAAGCCACGTGAAAGCTTCCTTTGTAAATATTGATCCGAACCTAGCTAAGCCTCTAGATAGGCTGCCAGTCAGATTTCGTGAAAAGAACTTCAAAGTTTGTTTTCACACCAATTTGGCCACTAGATGACGTCACATTTAAGGGAATACACCCTGGGACTATACAGTAAAAGCAACAGAAAAAAAGACGTTTTCAATGTTATAAATACATACACTTTTATTATTTACATAACTAAGTGTATGTCTAGTCAAATTTTGCTAACAATTCGAGGCAAAAATGGTCTCATATTTACAAATTTACATATCATGTACATTGTCATTTCATGACATGTTATAAATATTTACATAATTATCCTAATTTTCAGAGAGTTAAGGTCTCAGTTACATAATCAGTAATCAACATTGCTGATGTTTTACGAATGTTCAATTATTTAAGTCTACAGGTACTTTCCTATAGTATGATAAGTAATAATGTAATATCCAAGAAAATAATTGCTACTAAATCCCAAACATTATATTTCAAAAACCGATTTAAATCATACCCTATGTCCATGTTAATAAGTACTTTACATGAATCATTTACTTAATCCATTGTGTTCTGATGTCATACATGAAATGAAAATAGTATTACAACTGTATTTATGAAATATGACAATAATATACCTTATTAACCATAGCTGAATGTAATGGTAATAACCATTGATAAGATGAAATTGTCATGTATATATGACGTAATTAAGTCAACAATGAGTCCGTTTCAGTTAGTGAGCGGGTATTGTTCAGTTATACTGTGTGTAATGGAAGTGACAGTCTGTTGTTGTAGGATACGAGCACAGTTGGTCCAAGTTAAACGTTTTAGCATCTTTGAACAGTTTCTGATGCTATGGGGTCCAACTGGCTATTGTTGGCTAGGAGCTTGCGTAATAGGGGGCACACAATGTGAGAGCAGACGACACGAACATTGCCATCAGAACGAGGACGAAGAACATCCGGTCTAGAACACGTGACACGTCCCGCCAATCAGGTTCTTCGAAACTGTAGCTCAGTCTCCTTTCAGAGAGTCTTGGCGGGATGGGGGAGTCAGTTTTTGAATCTCGCCCACTTTCTGCGCAAACTTCGGCCAAACTGGAAGTCTCTTTATCGGCCTCTTTGTCGGCAGCTTCCTTTTCGCGCTTTTCCGCATCCTGCCTTCTCTGCTGATTGCGCATGTGCTGCCTCAGACTTCCGGTTCTCATGCACAAAATTCCCGCCACAAGAGACAAGACGATTACCTGGATCCAGCGGGGCACTCTCTCCTGCCTGTGGCCATGGTGAACGTTCAAAACCATGATGGACATTGACAGGGATGTTGCCCCCAGAAGCATGGTGGTTGTTAGGTAGATAGCTGAAATAAAAACAAAACTTTAATCAATAAATCGGCAATTATCAACTCGGCCGTTGCATATTAAATGAGCGGAATTTCTTGTCAGCCTCTTTCTGGAACACCAATCAAAGACGCTTGTACGATGCAAACATGATCTGAAATTTGATGAGTGGACAGAAATAATTGTTAGAAATAACAAAAAATATAGCAGAATTCGCTAAAGACATGTGTAAGAAAAGCTGAACGGAACAAATAGAAAATTGAGGAAAAAACAGAAATAGCGAAATTTCATAATCTTATGAGGTTAATTAAATTTCACCTTATAAGTCAATGCCGGTATTTGGAAGAAACCAACTTAAATAACCTTATTTAAGATCATGATCTTTATGAAAGGTAATCTAATTTCATCTCATACAAGGCCACAGGGTAAAAACTATCAAATTATAGTTATTTCGTAAATTTGACTAATAATGACAAACGTTGGATCTGTCTCTGATTACATATCATTGGGTGAAGGGGTCTGATGAAACTTACAAAAACTTTAATTACTTTGACTAGGGACTTTAGTGTAGGAATACTTTGATAAAAGTACCATCGATCTAGCAAGGAGGTTTACAAAGTGACAGACTGCAGGCAAATGACTGCAATTTTCTAGAGATAGGCAATCGTCCCCCATCATCAGTTTGTGTCTGCAGGTTGTGGGCGGCTACCACAAGGCTACAGCAAAACTGACCAGTGTTGGTGAGTTTTAAAATAGTTCAGTAACACTCCCCCCTCAAAGCTTTAGGCTACAATTGGGATGCTATGCAATTGTATGTCTAGTGAGAATGTCTGGCCGATGTACTATTTTTGGACTATCATCTTAATGGTAATTTTCTTATAAGTAACTGATGGTACATTGCATATGGTGAATAAAGTTACCATATTTTTTTAACTGTGAGAAAGAGTAGATGCCAGCCATGCACCAAAATATGTAATATGTTGTACTTCGGCCTTATCATCTCATCATAGCGTCTGTGTAACATGGCGTATTCTCATTTCATCATTACGTCTGCCTCTGAACGTTGGTTATAAAATGCTGATATTGCCCTTCAGCAGAACTGAGAAAAATACCAATTTTATTTCTTGTCTTTTCAAGGTTAGCAAGTTTGTTTTGGCGCCATCTGTCACCCAAATGTTTTATCAGGCGAAGAAGTCTACATATTTTGTCAGATGATTAAAATTTCATTAATGTTTATACCAAACTGCTTATAACAAGCGGATGATTAATGCACATCAGTACTTGGTCTGATGTTTAATTATTCCTGAAACTACTCCAAGATGTTGATTAAATAAATGACCTTGTATTTTTCTCAGACAGCAAAATTGCAATAAACCAGCAACTGCTCAGTACTTTCACTTTGTAACACAGAACCATAAGTCTTAATAAAGAAGTCATTTAGGCTAACAATCCTGACACAAAGGTCACAAAAAACTATAACAACTATTCTCTCGTTTTTACAGAAACACTGAATAATTATACAGGAACTGCCAAAATCACCCTCTAAACTACATGGAAAAAAAACCACTGGTTTTTGCAGTCTGACAATGGCTTTGTATGAGTTCTAAATGTAGAAAGAAAAGGCGATTTTCTAGAAGCCATAATACCCCATAGTTGCTGTATTACTTTCAACATTATGTGGCACCCACGAGTTATGATGATTTTTAGGGCGTGACAAATGCGTGATAAATGCAACTAAAATTCATATGCATATTCATGTCATACACAAATGCCAGAATATGTTATGAACGAGTCAAATATGTGCATAAAACTTTCCAGAGAAACTTCTGAACTAACTGTCAAGCCTTTGTGATTGATCTATCTCTGTTCTCTGTTCTCTGTTCTCTGCAAAAGCTGTGTAAATGTTACACACCACACTTTGTAATCTCTTCTTTTACAACATAAAACAGAAAAACAGCAAATACATACTGCAAGCCATGTGTCTATTATATACACTTATGTACTGTGTGTAGAAGAAAGCATCCATAACAGAGTTGCAAATATCAAACAACTTTTTTTCTTCACAAGATGGAATATATTCTTTACAACAGGACAAAAATATAGCACAGAGCTGCAAGACAGAGCCACGCATGATAAGGAATGCTTTTGGAATTGAAATTATCAGAATTAATTTCCTTTCCTTACTGTTTTAATTTAAGGAAGCCTTAACGCCACGAGAAGAGCAAATAAGCGGGTTAGTTTTGAATTAGTGAATCTGATAATCTGTGAATATTCAATGTGTCTAAACATTGTTACTCAAAATGTTGCCATAAATTCTATTCACAAATATAAACTTGTTTGTCATTGTAATATTTCTTGAGTAAGTAAAGGTCAAGTTGACTTTGACCTTGAACGAAGGTCATTGGCTGCAACATTCCAGTCATATGCACCTGAACTTGGGCTAAGCAAAGATCAGAGAAAGGTCAGCCAAGGGTCAGATGTAGCCTGTGGCCAATCTCCAACCTGTTCCTTCCAGCATGGAGTTTAAATTAAAGGAAGGCCTGTGCCGTCAAGGTATGAGCAGAATCATCAGAGTTTGATCAATTACACAGATGAGCGAATTGGAATGAGCAGGGAAAATGATGTTCATGTTGCATGGGGTGTGCATGGTCATTCCTTGAGATTACAGTACTCAAACTATCAGCTTCTTCAAATGATGCAGTTGTCAGGTCTACAGTACTGCTCATATTAAATACCCAAAACAAAGTGGGCAGTGTAAGCAACCAGTTAATGCCATTAGTAACACCTCCTTTCGATTTTCCTACTTCTGCATTTTTGTATCACTAAATCAGTAAGCCACAGCAAATATTTAAACTGAAACATTTTGGATTTACCAGCATGAAACTTTGTCTCTTAAATTAATATGGTAGATTCACAGGTTTCGGTGCAGCTTTATAAGTCAATATTCAAGATACTGAATTGAGCTGCTGTAACACCCTGTTTGTGACTACATCTGTTATCCATTGCTGTCATTTCTTCTTCGCGAAGTCGTAACAGAGCAAATATTAAGTTGTAACATGATCATTCTAACCAAATATGAATCGAATTGAAACGGCCCAAATCAGGCATAGAGAAAACTGATTGAAAGCACAGCAATAAGCATAGCCTTTGCGGCTATACTATTTTAGAACGCGTTCATAGTAAGTTTCCCAAGCCAATTTTCAAAAATCTACAGACTTGGAACATGATGCTAGTTCTAATATTTCAATCTTGCTTCTGCATCTAATTGATAACACACGGGAGATAAATGTTGGTCTACAGAATGTATTAAATGCAGCAGTATTTTCTGGTTAAACTTAGATCTCAAGATCCAGAATAATTCAACTTTATCAGTAAATGGCCTAATGGTTTGAGGCACAGGTGAGATTCGTTAAGCCTTCACATTCGATATGGATACATTGCTGTATCTGTTTTTAAGTAAGGGCATTACTGGAAAACAGTAAATTTGCTGAGTGCACCCTTATAAAATAAATATGCTTATGCGCTAATTCATGTGGAATTACATACGTAAGAAATGCTTATTGACCTTACCAGTGTGTTTGAACTTTTGGTATATATATGCTGAGGTAAATAAAAGACCCCACTCATGGGGTAAATGTGTTACATGGTGTTGACTCCAACGGTGTACAACTGAATGAAATTACCCTGTTAAATAAAGGTATATTTTAATTAACTTTTACTTGTAACATGAACATGTTGACTAACCTCCTGGGCAGTAGTTACACGATAGAAAGTTGTTTACATGACATGGGCAAAGTCACTGACATGGGTACATTGTCGGAAAAGCTATCATAACAATGTAACCTATTTATTATGGTCATACAAACAAACGTAATAACTTCAGGGTGGTGTCGGTTACATAAAAACATAGACATCCTCTTTCACAAGCAATCTGTGAGCATGGACGTAAAAGTGCTGTGAGCTACTAGCAGATGCGGGGATTATTTTCCATCTGTATGAAAACAAATGGCCAGCGTGGTGGGAGGAGACATAATTTGCCAAAATGGACACTTAGCCTTGACTCGCAGCCACCAAATGGTCAGTTTGTGGTCAGCTGGAGATTCTTGCGCAATATTTCACAGGTCAAATGTACTGAGTGTGGGCAGTCAGAGTGTTAATGGTGTCCAGTTCAATATTTGTCTGCCATGTGTTTTGAAGTGTCAGTACAGACATTAGTTTGAAGGCTGTTACTATATATCAGAACCCCACCATTGAGACCACTACTGCAATGGCCGTTATATGGAGGTGGTAGTATTTCTGTAACTCTTATATGAGTTATATTATGGCAAGTACAGTTTTGGTACCAAGTTTATGAATTGTTAAAATTAAATGATCTGAATATTGAATGGTTTTAACATGGAGTCCCACTTCATGGGGTATTACTGTACATCTCTTGATGTATACACTACATCTGGTCAGCATGAAATATAGCCATGAAATGTAAGTTATTATAGACAGCACGCAGCATATGCTGTCAATCAATGGTATAGGTCAAACATGTGAAATGACAGTTTACAGTCCAGTGATGATGGGCCACAGTTTCTTGTAAATTGCAAGTTTAAACCGGACAGGCGTAAGCCAAGGATCCCCCGTCGATAAGCTTGACAAGTTGGCAACTTTCTTTGTCTGAGCACTTAATCACAATGTGTGGATTTTGCCCCCCCCCCCCCCACTGCATCATACAATGATCTTTGTTGTCTTTGTTTGCTACACAGACAGCCTGAGGCAAAGCCCCACAAATCAAAACATTTTCTGAAGGTACATTGGACATGACTACCTGACATGTGGGTGGAGTAAAGGTTATTTTAGAAGCCATTTGATCTATTTATGAAGCACATATTCTTAGCCAAGTCATGATTCACCACTAATTCGTATATAATATGTACTTTCCCACAATAAGTGTTTAAGATAAGTATTTCACATAATTTGATAATTGACCGGTTGAATATTTCATAAAATCCAAATTTAGATACGATTCAGATTGTTATCCAATACATGCACGTAGGCATGAATTATACAAATTTGAATGAGTTAATTGACTAAATTACAGCATCATTTCAGAGCTGTTCAACATTTTCATCATGTTATTATATCTACTGATAATTCTCTGAATTTCTTTGCAATGAATACTGCATATCTATGCACTATAAAAGACATGGGGTAGGCAGGGTATTACGGCTTGAAAATTGCTCCCATGTTTCGTTAAGAATACATATCATTCCATATTTCTTGGGTATCCTGCTTAATGCAATATGCATGCATTGTGGCAGTATTATTTTCACGTACTTAGCATATGAGATTACCAGGGTATCTAAGTTAATGCACTATATATGCATTGTGCCATATACGTCTCATGTGATGGTATTTTGTGAATATATCTCTTTGTGATTAATATATAATGATATCATGTGAACTGTAAACCATTGCCATACGAGCTAGGGTGAAGCTCAGGAAGTGCCACATACATGTGATAAAGGACTTAGGTCAGTATTGCTTGGAATATCCCATATGATGATTGGTTGGTGGAGAAATGCAGATATGAGAATAGATCACATATGGACATATAGTTGTGCAATGAAGTCCAAGTTTATTGCCCATATTCTATATACAATTAAATTCATATAATATATAAACACAGATGGCAGGCAGACATCTAAAAGATGTATATGCCTTTACCAATTACAAATGTTGCAACACGTGGAATGTGAAGGTAAAATGGCCTTATTAATCAGATTGCGATATAGTCTTAAAACCCAACAATAGCCATGTTGCAGTATAAAAACAAGAATATTTTGTCGTACCCGCAGGACTTCAAGAACTGATGCATTTGAGATCAGAGGTTTTCTAGACATACAAAATGCCCAGAGATATAGAATAATGACGAGAAAAGGTTTCTTTGCCTGATAATAATCTGCTAGACATACCAAGCACAAAGAAGACCCCCCACACTTGTACTTTTTTTCCCTTTCTGAATACATAACATATTGCAGGTCTCTGATGAGCTCAGATTTAAATATAAGAAGCTATAGCAGATTACTAGCCAATTTAATCCAAAAGCTTTTACTTCTAAGCTTACAATAGAACTCATATTTACCAAGGTTTTTCTTTATATTAAAAAAAAATTGGTTTATTTTACAATATTCAACAACATGCAATATCCAAGACATGTTATGTGTGCCAAAATTACAACATTTCAAATTGAAATTATTTTTTTATCACGAAAATTTATAATAACATTCCAAATCTAACCTAATTTTTACTACAACAATTCATCTTCAATTAATGAAATACAATATCTTTCAGTCATCATTGCAATATTGATGTAAAATGTCACCAAGGGGAAGCCCTCGACAGGGACTTCTAATTAGTCTTGGAGGGACCCTTCTGAAGAATTGTGTCTTCAATTCTCAGTTCTGAGTTCTATATCCATGGATTTTATGGTTAGAGAAAAGTATCAAAATTTCCCCCAGATTCGTATGCCATGGCGATAATCAGTTCATATGTGAATGAGCAATTTGCATAACGTGTTGCAACCTCATTCTTTCACAAGCCGAAGAACTTCAAATAGCTACTAATGAAACATTACAATACAATCTCTGGGCCCGAAGAAGTCTGTCTTATGGCACAAAAGGCTCCATAGAGAAAGGCTGCACTTAACCAGTTGAGGTCACTGCTTCTAAAGTTGTGTTGAACCACAGACATCCCTGAAGACTGAAAACAACACCAGACTCCTCTCTTTACTTTTCTAAACTTCCCTTTAGCCTTTTTATCCCTTTGACCTTAACAAACATCAACACTGATCAAAGACATTTCTCATCAGCAACAGGATGTTTTGAAACCTTGACACACATGCCCTGGTCATTTATTTGGTTGTTTTCAACTTTGCTAAGGTTCTTATCAAGCTCAAGAGGCATGCAGGAATCTGTTTATGCCGATACCAGAAACAAAATCTTCCCAATCTATCTTTCTCATCCCTCTTTAAATAGTTGAATTCACCCATTCGTTGTCCTGTTGTTTGGGAGTCGTTTAGTTCAGTTTTTAAGAGTGATTTGTTAGCTAAATTGCTAAATGGCTACCTCAGTGACTTCAGGCGCATGGGTTCGAACCATGCTCCATGAGCAGTTTAAGAGACTCATCTGAGCCCTATAGCATGGATGGAATGTACTCTTCATCATTTTATCCTTCACCCTTGTAGATGAATGTGATCCTGATGGTTTTCTATGGTAAAAACTGGGTTTATCCAAGGTTAGTTACTTTACCCTCGTTTATGCTTATACCACTCTAAAGAAATTGCTCTTTTCTATGAAATATACAGCTTTTTTGTGCATTATATGAAATTAAAACACTGCATTATGTCAAACTATTCTCACAGAAACGTGATAACAGATATTTCATAATGTTATGGCATTCTCTTCATTACATGCCACTAGCCCTAGTGTCATGTGATATATTGAACACTGCCTAAAAGCTTTCTGCGAGTGTTAGACATCACGAAACAATGCCTCACACAGCACTCCATTTACTTCACCAGTATTTACTGGTGGTATCTACTGGTTCAGCTGAGATACCAAAAGGAAGAAGTTGTAGACTCTCTTGCATTTGTCTATGTATCGTATATCTTCTGCATTTGTCCTATGTCTCATTTTGGCAACTCTGCAGGAATTGGACCCATTGTATGACAAACCTGAGCAAACACCCCCAACTTTTCTGATATATATGTCAGTTGCTCTTAGCGCCTAAAATGTCTGTCTGGGGTGAGGGGAATGATCTTTTAACCCCACAGAGCAGCAGACCATTTCCTGGCCCACTTATCACAAGAATCTCTCTCTTCCTATGCATTAGTAGCAGCAGGCATCCATGATGCTACTGGCTTCCTGCAGCAGGACCTGAACCAGTGATGGCATCTGTCATAACGGAAGGAGAGCCATACATTGCAATTAAGGTGCAGATGGAGTTGGTCTCACTGCTTGAGGTACACTGGAAAAGTTAGCAAGGTCTTTGAAAACATGCAGTTTACTTTACAACTTGTCAAGCTGCACATATCAGACCAAATGAGCATCTACACAGTTTGTATTTAGAGAACAGTGTAGTTTCTTAACACACACAAAATAAAAAAGCTGGATGGCCTAGTGGTTAAGGCAATAGGCAACTCCATCTGAGAGCACTGAGTTCGAATTCCAAGCATGACTACTCTTTATGAGAATATTTTCCATTATCAGGAGACCATAAAAACATAGTGTCAATTTTAACCATGTCTCGGAGGTGTCCCCTCATATTACATATACAATGAATATAATTATTTCTTGTACAGGGTGCGCCATAAAAACTTGCACCAGCAGCTACTACTATCTCTTTTGTTATTACCTCAAATGACAATGATCGCATGCAGCTGCAATCATACACACGGACGTAATAATAGTCCTAAATTATCTTTATGAATATATTTTCTTGTTTCCTCAAGAATTATAGATAATATGGATCTAAAAATAGCACATGCACACTTATCACACCTTCAGGCCATTTTCCCCTCGGCCTTTGTAATACAAGCATTTGATTATGTCACTGATCATACAGATGTGTTACAGACACCTTTCTTGACGTTTGCCGCCATAAATAGGGCAAATAGATTCATTTTTGATATGGAGGTAGACCATTGAAACCTTTGAGGTGGAAAGTGCCATTTTGGATTCTGATCATATTTCAGTATTTTTTGTCTGATTAACTGGCCTATCCTCTTGAAAATCATGTGATTAATTCCAGATTAATGGTAGATTCAAAAGAACCCTCTTGAATGCCATTATATATCTCTGTTTTAATTTTATGACCTTGCTGGATCAAAACTGGACTCAACCTTCTTATCATCTAATACCATAATATATATATGCATGTATAAAACGCATTGAAGCAGGATTCTATGCAAATATTATATTTTCTGAGGCTTCAGATGTGTAGTAACTAGGAAATCTCTAATTTGTAAATTTTTTTGCAACTATAGACACCATGCAATCAGACTGAAGTCTGACTTCTGTGATATGTGTCTCTCAGGACAAGCCCTGCAGCATGCACCCTCTCAATAATTCAGACACTGATATTGTCTGACATTACAAGATCAAAAAGATCACAATGACCAATTGCTTATACCCCTTACTAACTGTGGCAGAACTTTAAAAGACCTCATAAGCATTTGAGTAACCTAGAGCTATCCCGAAAGAGTAGATGCCCAGTGCAAGTTTTTAGGCCGCACCCTGTATATATGTTATGACAAAATATATTCGATATATGTTATTGGAAGTGCGAAATATACAGAAAGATAACATGGGATTATTAAAAACAATGCCAAATCCAATCAAATTAAAAATATTAGCAAGAATAAACGGTGGTAAGAAATACTGGAAACTGATTCAGACGAGAGAAATATCATATGATTGAGCCTGACTCAAACAAAGCATCACTCTTTAAAAACTCGTGAACGAGACATTCAAATTTCGAATTGATCATGGTCCATGTCCATGTTCGATTCTAGGCCTATGAGAATGGAGAAAGTCAGTTTTTTATTGTATTGTATTGTATTTTATTGTATTCTATTCTATTCTTAGACTATTACATTCCCTCACTGCTGCAACGTAGTCTAATTTCTCCTCAATTAAACGACCAACTGCTAGAGGCAGATGTAATGAACAGAATAAAGGACTGACAAAGAGAAAAATATGACAAAACATATCCTTGAATACTCCTTGAAGTAGACACTGCAGGCACAGAAGATCTGGGCAGACCGGGAGGACCATTAACAAGCAGTCATGTTTGTGTCACTCACTGGAACTTGGCCCACGACCATCACTTTTCTTTTGCTGATTCTTCCTGGAAGCCCACAAAAGGGCGTGTTTGTTTGATGGAGTCACGTGACTCTTGATTGTTCTTTGGGCCCCTGGAGGACGGGACGCCAACAGCCGACACATGTCATGTGATTTGGGTCATTTTGAGGGTGACCCTAATCAAGGGAGCAATGCAGGAGATGCAGGAGCCAGAATAAAGGGCATCGGATGTCTCCACCAATCAGATGCCTGATGGTAGGACACGTGACTATTATGATTGTAGAAGCAGCAACGGAAATACCACACAAAAGAAGAAACTGGGTAAATACATATTTATGTATGGCTAAAACCATCAATTACCGACAGAAAGGAGTTAATGACGGATGCAGAAGAATATTAATTTGTTTCACTGTTAAGAGTGTCCTGAGCAAGCTATAAAATTATAAATTTAGACAATCTGACTGCCAGTCAAGTTTATGTGATGACAAGGCAAGGTTTGATTGATATTGGAATTAATGAGTATGTGGCCAATTGTGCCACGTGCGTTTTTCTATGCATTTGGATAAACGCATGGTTTTTGCCTCATTATAATTAGCAAAAACCATGCGTTTTCCATGTGTTTATCCTTCTCATGGAAAACGCACATGGCACATTTGGCTGTCTCTCTTGTGAAAGATTTCTCCAACTATACTTTGTTAGTGGCTAAACTTGCCTTAGAAGTATATCCCAACCATTAATCCTAACTACAATGTATTCTGAACAGACCTTGGAATCAGAGTTAAGGGAAACGGAAACCATATTTATGCAGACACCTCTTTAAAACTTAATACACTTCATACTTAAGCCTACAAAGCCCTTAATTATAAGAATCAGTTCTAAATTTAGCATTGCACACATTACAATGTCATGATATCCTCTATTGTGAATTACATTTCATGAGAACTTGAAGTGCCTGAAAAAGCCATGAAGGAAATTAATTAATTCCGTTGAAGGCTGAAATGTTAGAATTGAAAAGCATTTGCACTGGCATGTCTGTGAATGCAGCAGAACAGCTCATTGCATTCATTGCAGATTTGGATATGGCTTAAAATATTCTCATATCACATGTAAAGTTAGTTCCATTAAAAACGGCTTGTCAAATTGAACCTAGACAATGCAACACAACTTCTGCTATACGATGCTACCTGTGACTAAATGGAACTGTCTGGCTATAGCTTGCTACTCAAAGCTGGATCTTAAAGTACATGCAGCACCATTTGGCATAAGTTGAGAGTTACGGCATATTTGTCATTTTTGTTGATGAGATGCATGCCGTAAGCCGACTATTAGCTAGAAGTATACAGGAGCAGCTGGCTTAACCAGTTATATCTACAGCCAGGAAGAGGGTTGCTGCAGCTGTCTAGAGTCTACCATATTTTATGAAACGACTGTCCAATTGGCTATTATATTATTATTACGGTACATGTCAACTTTCAAACACAATTTCATTGTATAGAGACATGGTCAAATGTGCCACGCGCGTTTCCATGAGAAGGATAAACGCATGGTTTTAAGCCAATTATTATGAGCAAAAACCATGCGTTTGCCATGCATTTATCCAAACGCATGGAAAACGCATGTGGCACATTTTGGCCATGTATGCTGTGAATGGTACTGGTCTGTCAAGCTGGCAGAGACAGACCTACAGAAGTACAATAAATTTAAGACATGGCCATACCATGTACACATGTACTCCACGGGCGGTATCTTTTTCGTATTACCTGTTTTTATTTATGCATTGAGGTCTCCCCACAACAAATTTCATAAAATAAAATTTTTGTGATAACTTAACAGCTTTTGAATTAACTAATGTGTTGCATATTGGCAGCACAACGATTCTTGAGCCTTGCTTGGGCACAAAATCTAATGGCTGTCTCTGAAATCAGTTGCATGCGAATGTCGCTTTTCATTTAAGTCTTGAAACATCAGACTGACAGGTAATTTAAATATCAAGGAGTATCTCCTCCATCAAAATCACTTTTGATAAACTTAAAAGATGTTTCGGAAAAATATATAATCAAGTTTTTTGGAGAAAAACGAAATCAGAGACTCAGCTAATCCCACTTGCAAGAAAGTCTTTACAGGATATTTGCTTGACATTTATTACATCTCCTTCGACATTTATTGCTAATCTACATGGAAACTAAAAGTGAAAATAAGGAGGAAAGTAATGTAATAAAGTGCAAGAAACAGAAAACCTTTTGATAAAACAAAAATCTTAAGGAAATCTTGGAAAAGGACAAGTACATCGCCGATATTCCAACATGTGCGTATTATATATATTATTTATTCGTACATATATAATAGTACACATGAAATTATATGTCAAGAAAAATTAAAATCAAATTATGGATGGTTCAAATATCATTTGGCGAACCTCTATTGGTTCAAGTACAGTTTCTGACAAATTGTCTCTGACATCACTCAGTTCGTAAATAACTTTGGCATCATGTCTTAGGGCCATCTTGCACTTTTCAGTACATAAGAGTTTTATTGAGGTTTTATTCCTTTCATGAATATCTTCCATGTTGGATAATCCAAGTTCATTGCAGCAAAACTGCAGATTTTTTCTAAATATATTCAATGGAAGAAACATACAGTCAAATTGGTATGGAAAAGTGATTGAGACTGAGAAAACATGTTATTCATAAATTGAATTGTCGATGGGTTTCATGCAGTTATAAAAAGTAAATGAAACTCCTTATAAGTTAACACCATCCTTAGTTATCAATGCAGTGGTATACTGTATATCCACTGATTAGCGCCGACTGAAAATCCTGCGAAAACTAGAAAGTTTGTGAAAACCGCTACTATATTTTAATTTTTTGATACATATTTGACTGGTTCAAGACGGACAACGTGAAATGGATCTAAATTAATTACAGCTGGATTTGCTTTGGGTTTGCTGCTTACGCTTCAAATAATTTGCGAAATGAGTCAGTTACAAGCGGTTCAACTGTATTTGCAGGAATATAAATAAATAAAATAGTATATAAATAAGAGTCCTCACCTATGACTGGCATCTGCAGGGAGGTCTTAGGCACAGACTCGGAGACCATGAGCAGGAAGACGGTGAAGGCGAGGATGACCGAGATTCCGCAGGACACTTTCTCACCGGCTTCCGGCGGAATCCAGAAGACTACCAAGACCAAGACGGACAGCATAAAACAAGGGATCATGACGTTTACAAAATAGTAGTAGATTCTCCTCTTCAAGTACAACGTAGAAGTGACGTAAGCAAAACTGATGTCACGATCCAGGGGCATCACAGTCTCTCCCCATGTGACCAAAGTGTCCTCAATCTCCCACTCCCCATTTTCAGTGAAGTCGTGTAGGGAGATTTTGGATGTAGAGTTTGTCAAGTTCATTCTTTGGCTGTAATAAGCCCATGCTCCAACAATTATATGACAGGACTGCTTGTCAAACGGGAAGTAGGTAATGTCAATGTCACATGTGGTGGAGAATATCCCTCCTGGTTCCCAGTGCACTTTTCCATTGTGTTCTATGTAGACTCCCATTCGGTCAAAGTCGTGGGCCAGCTGCTCCGCCCTGCAATACACCATAGAAATAGACCATCAGTATGAAAGATCCCCTGGGCTAGAGTATTGATATCTCGCATCAGTGACACAGTTATAGGCCTACATCTTCATTTTAGGGTTTACGATTCAAACTCAATATCTACCCGTTTTATTCATTAGAACGTTAATTTGCCATGGAACAAACATTCAAATAATAATGATTGATTTATTGTCATTTCTTTTAAGTTCGTGCTGCTCCACGCTTTGTTTGAAAAAATAAAATAAAAATTAACCACAAAAAAAAAAAATCGACATTCCTACTACAATTACAAAGGTGTCGCCTTGCAGTTAATAAGGCCATTTTCACTAGTCCCAATGTCAAGGTTAGTGAGGTAGAATACAACGGCAAGAATATGATTGGGTCCTAAAGCTAGAATCCACCGTATAATAGGTCATTTATACTGTTATAGCAAATATATGCATGCAGTACTAATATCGTGTTGCCATAATTAAGATTTGTTCATGACTATTTTGTGAAATATTCCAAATAGGTAAATACATTACAAGAACAACAGCGACCTTTTTTGTTTATTAATATCATGTCTTCGTGACGAAAATAATGTCTTTTTACGTCTTAATTCTGGAAACAAATTGGCTTTATTGCATTTTCTTTGATGAGCCCTGATAGGCACACGCCCACATCAATTTCTAAATTAATCCTAACCCAGAAGATAACACATGATTTTGACAATTAGGTTGAGAAGATGAATCAGTTGGATATTTAAAAATACTATCATTTGTTCAGTATGAGATAATAACTATTCAATTTATTTGGCCAACTGATGAAAAGGTAAAAAATTGATTTACACTGACATAAAACCACAATGAATACATGAGATATTTTGATTTTGTAATCAGTGGCACATACATGGTGTATATCGCCATTACCACAAATATAATTTGTATTTACAAAATGAATTCCATGTTGGTCTGAAGTTTTCTCTGGTAGTTCGTGGAGTACTGCAAAATTCAGGAGACACATTGTGTGGGTAATCAAGGCAGACATAAAAGGCTAGCCAAGAGCCCAGGTTGGACATTCTTTACTCAAACAGGAGTTGGTTTCATTCTGCCTCATTCAGACTTCCACTGGACTGCCCAAGGTATTGTAGGAGCTTGTGGAGGCTTCACCAGAGAATCCCGGCCTTTCCACAGCTCTAACTTAGACCACTTTAGCTCTGCCTTCAAATCTGTGGCCCAAATGTCACCTAAACTCGTAAAACGTCAATTGGCAGGCGAACTAAGACACTGTAGAAATAGCCCCACATATCTTGACAGCCATTTTTGAAAGTCAGCCAATCAGCATGCCACAGCGCTTGGGAATTACCCCTATTTGTCAGAATATACGACTTGGCAATCTGATTGCCTTGCAAATTGTCAAAATTAGATTGCCAAGTCTGGCGCTCTTATAATGGCCTGGTGACGGATATAAGTAGGCATCAGAATGGCATTTCCAAACAACTAATTACAAAAGTCTATCCATTGATAAGATCTGTTGAAATGTCGCATAAAGTATTATTCATGACTTTTGCCAATATTTTCTCAGCATATTTGGCTGATTGGCTTGGGCAGTGGTGGTGGTAAATTAGGGCTTTACGTCCTGTATTTCTGCACCTGATGGGCTAATTAGGACAGGTATGGACAATGGCAATTAGTCAAAGGATGAAACAGCCATCCAACATAGGCTTGACCGGGAATTGAACCCAGGACCCAGTGGTTGGAAGTCCAGCGCGCTACCACTGAGCTAGGCCCCCACCTTATGATTGGCTTGGGCTGTTTGATCTTCAAAGCACACTCACTTTAAGACTACCTCACGTATATGAATACCTCTCAATTAAAGCTACTGAATTAAGCCAATTTATACAGATGCTACGGCTGTATTAGAAATTACCTCATTAATGATGTTACTTCCATAATTATTGAGACCATTTTTGCAACACCAAATAATGGTCTGGTTAAAGAGGTTTTAATGTAATTTCACTCTTTTTTGTGTGTTGAGAAATTGAGTAGCAAAGAGGAAATTGACTTGAAAAGATGATCCCAAAGAGCGAAATTTCATTTGGTGTCCCAACCAATGTACAAAGCATATCGAAATGTAATACCAACGTGGGGAAAACATTTGAGATAGAAAAATACCTCACAAGATTATCGATTTACAGAAATAAAATTAAATTTAATGTTGGCTTGTCATGCAATAATTTGAGTGGGTAACTTGGAGATGGATGCACAAATTCCACAAGTTGGATGGATATCTTTTCAAGTGCTAGGCTAACGAAGCTGATATACAATTTCAAACACTTTTAGATTTTTACATAAATATGGAATCTACTTAGTGATGCCTCACTGAAGAGAAAAAGTAGTTATCTGGAGTCATCTATCTTCCTTGGTCCCAAATATGCCATCCCATAAGTTGATATGAAGATTAAAATTCATTCAGAATTTTGTGATAAATGTCAGAAGCTGACACTCCTCGACATTCACTTCAGTTAAAACGAAACATGGCACTCATCAATTCTTGTTAATTTCAGTCAGATCCAGATCTTACAGATCAACGTAGCTGAGACATTATGAAGTTAAATCAGCTACTGTACAGTATGCAGAAATTCGTCTTACAAAGTCAACCAAAAACTGCTAACTTTTTGCATCAGGTGATGCAATTTCAGCCTAATATAACCCATGTGTTAATATTAATATTAATAAAGCTTCATTTAGTTATCAGGGTAAAAAAATTATGGAATAATTTGCCTTATCTACATGAAAGAGTGCACAGTAATTGATGATTTTAAAAGAAAGTCTAAAATGTATTTTTCTATCACTGTAATTAGACAAATGCTTTTATTCTGAATGTTTTATTGATGATTTTATCCTTGTGTGTTATATTTGTATATATTGTATTTTAAGACTACAGGAGCCTGTTGTAAAACAGATAGTAGTCTGAAACATGTTACCCTGTTCAAATATATGAAATAAATAATTAAATAATATAAACAACTTACAGTATCCGGAAAGGTCATTTTATAAACAATTTCTGAGTTGAAATGAAGGGAGGTCTTAATAGAGAGGTTGATCTTTCAAACAAGATGTTTCCTAGACGGACCTACCTTATTGTTATGGATTCTGCGTGGTTTATACATGTACTGTGAATCATCACAAAAGCTTCTAAAACCAACTATAATTCTTTTGGGTCGCAAAATTGAAATCGTGCTTCACTATGCTAAGTTTGTGTGGAATGAAGCTTCAGGAAATCACAGTATTTGAACTGTAGTTCCGGTTGTCATTCAAGATTAAATTGACATATAGCTTGAATTCCAGTATGAGTCAGAAAATCATTTCCCCCTGTAAAACTTTAAATTGATTCTTTTCATGGAGACAATATTTCAATCGAAAGTTTGTGTTTATAACGTAGCAACAGAAAAAAAGATAAGGGAAGTGGGGGCCCTTTTGGACATGGGGTACATTGGACCACTGCCATTTGGAATAATATACAATTTCAGAATTCCAAGACTTTTGGCCTTAAACTGAAGTGGGAGAACACCATCATTTTCTCTATGGAAACCGTCAAGATCAAGTGGAGGATTCAACTGTAGCAGATCATTAATGTTTTTTGAAGTCTAAAGTAAAATTTCCATTCATTCTTTCGAGCCCTGGTGTTCCTGGGATGGTGCACAGCAGTTGTGCCATCCATGTTTCATTTGTGCCTTTCAAAGAGATGTGATTAGGCATAATAATAATTTCATAAAGACTGAATGGAAGAGTGGGTGGGTGGTGCTATAAAAAACCTCGGCTTGGGAACCATTGGGACAGCCAGGGCGGGGTACATTGGGACAGTGTCCTGATGCAGCTAAATGTCAATTCTCTTTTATTTGACAACCGGAAGTGGTGACTGTAATATTGTCCAAAACGAATTTTAACAAAGTATGATAAGAACCAAAAAGATGAAACCTGTAAGGCAAAATTTGCTTTGGATACCAAATTGCACATTCTTGCAATAATGACATTGAAAGAAGGAATACTTGTCAAAACGTCTGAAATCCAAAGTATGGAAGATCGAAACAGCATAATAAGTACAGCTCCAACGCATTGATTTTGCACTAAACTAGATGATATCAATAATTGTAGGTGGTGATTATGGTAACCTCGTCATAGGCTATTGCTGTGTATATTGAATTTGTGACTCGGGTTATTTCGAACTGCCCTTAACTTTGATGACCACACGTCCAGAGGATGCAGTAGAGGCAATCTCAAGACTGAATCAAAGAAGTCTCTTTCTGCAAAACGAGTCTCAGACTCAGAGAGTGACAAAGACACGTCTCAAGGATTCCTGGGATATTGACGTTTGCCCCAATCCATTGGTAGTTGCCTCAACCCCCCACTTTAGGATTGCACCCCAAGGCATAAAACAAAGGATGCAAATATTGGGTAGATTTAGATTACCCCTTCAAGTTAAATCCCATAGGGTACAATCAAGACAAAGAAATTCTTTAAGGGTTACAGCACCACCTCAATGTATTGGTGAATGCAGAGTCATCTTATTATGGCTGTCCTCGAATCAGCAAGGAAACAAGAATATGCCATTAAGCCACTTCTACACGATACAACCTTTCGAACCGAAAAAATTATTATGGTTTCTATTGAAAAGAAAAAGAAAGAAAATAAAACACTAACTTGCCATCGAGGGGGTTGGGGGCCTAGCTCAGTGGTAGCGTGCTGGGCTTCCAACCACTTGGTCCCGGGTTTGATTCCCGGTCAAGCCTAAGTTGAAGGCTGTTTCATCGATCATCTTAGCCCATCAGATGCAGAAATACAGGACGCTAAGCTCTAATCCACAATCACCACCACCATTCCACCAACTCGCCAACTCGACTTCTTAATTATAGTATATCCCACAATGTATTTAGATAAAAATTTATTTTAGATTAGTTATTTAGTGTTTTGGCCACTGTGGACTGTGGGTAATTCTGGTAAAAAATAAAAATTTACCTCATTAATAACTCAATGTATGTTGACCCCTCAGACATCTAAGGAAGTTCTATGTACTGGACCATACATCTCGCTTATTGGCAATTTGCCTCAGGAAATTAAGTTAGTAATTTATTAAGCCCACGAACGGATTCAGGAAGTGGCTGTAGTTGGCTATGGATAAAATTAATCTTAGCTTGAGGGCGCAAGAGCAGACATCGATTCCTATGACTCAAATGCTCTTTGACACATTGACGTCACAGGCCAACACCCTTGACCCGTGGCCCTTGCTTGTGACATTAATAAGATGTAGTGTGGTCATATAAGAGGATGGGTCTCTTGTAGTAGGGACTGGGGTGAAGGTCTAGCCATGGGTGTGCCCTGAACAGTGACCCAAGAATAGTGGACTTCCACAGTTGTTTACCCCTGATAGCTGACCATCCATTGGCTATTCTCTGCCCACAAGCTGTGTTCTACATGCCCCAAGATGTCATACACGGCTCATTCGGTTCCTTTGTGGCATATCTTGGGTTTGACTTGACTCAGTTGGCACAGGGCTCTTATGAGTTCCATCACATCAAGCGAAAGTTTTTGATAACACTTCTGCACAGCCCAAAGCAGGAATACTGCAAGGCCATCCAATGGAACCAGAAATATTCATGGAGGGTGTCGCCAGCAATCAATGCAAGACGCTTCAAAAGAGAAGTTTGTCTAGTGACCACTGGCTATCCCTGGTCAGCTCAGCAGATCAGGTAGTTTTCTTCCCAGCGGACAAACAAGTTTAGCTGCTCAGTGTAAACCTTCTGGGCAATCAGGCTAGAAAGTCCCAGGAAGCTAATTTCAGTGAAAAAAAAACCTAAATCTTAAGGTCAAATGGGATCTCTTGTTTGTCACATTAGGCTGTTTATCTCCAACTTGTGAGTACCATTGATTGCAGTCTACAGCTCCGAAATAAAAATACACCTGGAAAGATTTTAGTCTCTATATATTTGATGGCCACATAATTAACCTTCATAAAGGTGACCCCAATGTCCTTCTTTTTCAAACAAATACAAGAAGAACAGCACAAACTCTTTCCTTTATTGGTGCCATACATGAATTAAAACAGAATAACCAGTGTCCAAGGATTTTAAGTAACCATTTTTAAATACCATTTATTAATTATAAATTTAGTTAACTAATAATTCTCTCATCCGTGTCCGGCGCCACTGTGCATCCAACTACCAATCATAGCCCACCTCATTTTAATCCTTTTCATTCCTAACAAAACCGAGCTGCTTAGGTTTGCTCAGCATTCGTCTTCAGCCTTTCATTTTCCCACCCGTCCATCCCCTTTTCTTTACTTTTCTTTCCATTCAAAATTTTCCTTTGGTTCACCATTTCTAAATTAACATTGTGTATGGTGTTATTTCAGGATGCGCTGTCTAAATTTGAGTACCTTTGCTATGCATTTTTAGCATAAGTATTTCTGTTGCGTTGGTATAAAACCCTAATGTTGTAGGGTAGACCTTTATCTTTAATTATATAAGCATATGGATTAAGCCTAATTTAATCATAAGTATAGTTGCTAATCAAGATGTCTAAATTTACAGAATTTACAAAATACGAATTTTGTCTAATGTACAAATACAAATGTTTCCTAATTTATGTGTAAGATGTTTGCTAAGTTTTGTGCAGGTGTCCACAAGAGCAATATCTTAGTGTATATGTGTCAATGTATGTATGCTGCCAATAAAAGGCATTTTCTATCCACGCTATTATGTGTGTCCGCTTTTATTATTTTGGGTTAACAGATTCAAAAACTGTTTTATCACTTTTTGCATAAATCATCTTTTATGATCGTAACTTATTTTAATAACATGTTTAATTCAATTTCATCATCTTTATATTTTAACGTTTTTAGCCTTAATATTTTCATATATCATATTAATTGTACATTATAAAGCCAATTTTATGTATTTTATTATCATTGGCAAGTCCATTGTAGCAATTTAATCCTTGTCATTACCATGTAATAAAGCAGTATTTATTAATATTTATCAATTATTTATTATTATCCTTGAAATGTCCTTGAAAAAATTCATTGATGTAACATTGAGAGCAGGCAATTGATTTTGCACATGCTTAATGGGCGACAATAACACATGTAAGTGACACTTAATCCTAATAAAACATTAAAAATACCAACAACTTTTAATTGATAATTGCGAATATGAATCATAAAGTTTTTCATGGAATTTCTGTAGTTAATGAGTGCAAAAATCAACAAAGGAACAATAAATAATTCCATACATCAGAGAGCTAAGCTGTTCTAATGAAGATATTAAGTGATAGAATGGAATTCCTAATCAGAAAAAAATAAAGAGGAAAGATTTAATTAAAGAAAATGAAATAGGAATATTATATAACGATCGAATCATAATGCACTAGGTAGTAAACTTTAAAACACATTCCATCATAGAAGGTCCTTTTAAAAATGTAGAGGCTACAATGTACATTATACAATATACTACCAGAGTTGTTCTATTTTATTGTTCACAGTAGGATGAAAAGAAAATTCCTCATTTTCCTATAATATTTTCAATTAAAAATATAAACAATTAAATCCCAACGTCCTAGCAGATAAAATATCTCTATGTGACAGCTAACTTTTGTTTGCTGTATATTCTATTACGATTTCTATAATGAAAAAAACTTCTTTTTTTTTATATTGCTAGAAAGATATGAAGTTATTAGTTACAGAAAGGTATTTTGAAATGTAGGGTTGATTTATTTTTAACATTTCTGTCCATTTCGTGGTGCTCCATGCTCTTGGCATACCAATGCCAAAATATTATCAAAATGGTAAATCCTACCACTTCCTTACTAAGTGCTAACAGCATCACAGGCAGACTCAAAAAGCTGCAGTCCATAATCTGCGGCTTTTTGTCAAAAGAGATGTGAGCAGTCTACTGAAAAATGCCCATCCCAGTGAGTGGCTTTAACACACACTACCTGAAAAATGCCCATTTTCTGCCAGTTGAGCGTAGATCACAGAAACGCACCAAGCTCCCCAACAGGGACCCCCAGATTTATTTTCCTGTGATTTGCGTTTATCGTTTTGTGTGTTGTGCAGTGGATTGGGATTTAGAGCTCTGATGCTTCTGCTAGATCTTTCTGCCTCCCAAAATGCTGGTTTGCACAGTAAACACAGCCCACAAAAAAAGCCCAAAAAGATCTACAGTAACTGTCATTTTATTGTCACTAGCTGTCAAATAAACCCCATGATTCCAACTGAAATATGTTCTTACCATCCAAGTTCAACTTGTGTGTTCTAATTTCTCATAATTAGCCAAATTTCACTCATAATTCTTATTGGTTAATGAGGGTGTGTCAAGAGTTTCTAAAAAATTCGAACAGCGCAGCAATTTCAGTTTGCAGCTAATCAGATCATCATTATCATAACCGCATGGTTGAATTAGGTTCTTCAATTTAGCAATTTTAACGATGGCTTGTAATAGGTTTCTTCAGATTTCTAATTCCCTGGCTTACTTTTCATTCTCATTTCAGTGAAATATTGCTGAGTGTGGTTCGAGAGAGCTAAGAAAAGGCAATAAGAGATTTGGTGGAAAGCATCCATTGGCAGCAGCTTTTATGAAAAGTCATAATTATGTCTGGGATGAATGATGGCACCTCTTGTTATGGTTTCAGAGCAACAAGAAACTGCCCCTTATGCTCCTTTCAGTTATTTGACAAGGCAGTCACATTCAATTGCTTTCAAAACAGCTAGAAAGAATAACATAGTAATTATTGCATCCGTTTGTAACCTGACCTACCAAGGGAGCAAAACAATGCATTCTGTCATTGTGCAGACAGATAGCACACTGCCTGTGGGAACTGGTGTTATAGCATCCCATAATAGTCTATCTTATACCTTACAGTCGGGTCCACCCACATGCTAACGTGGACAAGGCGACAGAGTATGTGTCGTATTGGAGTTCTGGTGCCTCCATAGTATTTACTGCGCCCTCTAGCTTACTAGAAACCATTACCTTTGTATATGTTTGGTTCTTTTTCAACATTGGGATTTAAGGCTCTGATGCATACAGTGGTGAAAACGATTCTGCACATCAATTAAATTAGCATAATTTTGGAGTAAGAATAATGATCTAAATTAAGGTTTTGTTTACTTAAATGATGACTATTATGCCAGTGCACTTGCTGAGGTTATCACTAACTTGCCAATGGTATTCTCTTAATTGTCTCAACTTTGCTTATTTTTGGTCATATATGTAAAACTGATATAATAACTAGGACACAAAAGTATCTGGTGTGCGAAAACTTATATCCAACACAGAGAAATTATTTATCAAACTGAAGCTAATGTGAGTTGAACAATGTTTTAAAACCGATATTCTGAGGTATATCCTGGATTTATATTTGTAATCACTTTAAATGCTGTATCTGTTAATTTTATTGCGCCAAAATATAACACGACCTAGAGAGTTGCTTGTCAAATTTGTGTTCGTATAGTGAACAACCTACCCGTCTTTAGTTCACAATCAATAGAAAAAAAAGTGCAGTGCGTTTTTATCGAATCTCAAATGTGCTCAGCACCTGTTTACTATCGTGACCACAGACCATAGCAAGAGCATTTCTACAGCTACTACTCTTTCATGTAATGAAAGGAGACATGCTTAATGGCCTAGTAAACTCACCCGTTCATTAGAGACAGTTCAGGCAGCCAGATCATGTGAGGGGGTACCACAAGGTCGCTGAGGTTGTTGTAGTCCGCTGGGTTCCACTGCAACCTTAGGTCCGTCCATTCCTGTGTGTACAACCAAAACCAATTAACATCAACCAAACCAATCAAGCCCACAAATCAAGTCAATTACACCAATCCAACTAGCGGGCTTAGCCAAGTCTGGCACCCCAAGAACATATCAGAGGAAAAGAAGGTGAAATGATGAGACAGAAGTGCTTAAATGCTCCTTGAAGGAGACAGGAGATCTAGAGGTCAGCAGAAAAAAGATTTGCAGGTCAAAGAGGACACTTTGAATGTCACAGAGGTCAAATCTGTAATTGGTGCAATTTAAACTAGACTTACGTTTGAAACAAATAGAGATGGTTAATCATTTTAACAATCATATTAATGTCTTATTTTCCAAGAGCATAGTACATATGTCTACAAATCATTGCATATCGTGCAGATGTAAGGAATAAGAGGTTTTTTTTAAATGTCTGTCTCAAATTAAGCGTTCAAGTCCAAGGGAATATAATACATCGTGTGTCTGCACAAACGCTCAACAATGTAAGGAGAGGTTGGAGAGTTTTCTGAACTCCTGGGGAAAATTTGAGGCTGTTTTATGAGCTTTTGTAAATGAAATGAAACACCACTGTTTGTGACAATTTGTAAAATTATGAATTTATATGTCTGCAATTCTACATTTCCTCTTGTACAAACACCAATAATGTTTGTTGTAATATCAGAAAGTTCATAGAAAAACAAACCATACTCAAACAAATCATACTCAAGTGTATTTATCCAAGTGCAATTCACTCTACTGTAAAGAAATAAAGTACTGAAACTGCAAAATTTACATTTGGGGAACGCAATAGTGCTTAATATATATTTCATGTCTGGCTTCACGAAAGCATTGCTGAGCAGAATAGTAATGCCTGTATTTCTTAGAATGGCAGCTAGGATTTTCTGGAGCACACCATTTATCTTGTTTTGATTACAATCATGATTAGGCAGTGATTGGCACAAGCAATGACTTGACCTTTGACCTATTCCATCAGTTGACAATCCATGAGTGACCTTACATTCTGAAGGTCGTGTCCAGAGACAGGTAATTCGTCATCTATTCAGGTGATGTTGACAAAAGACTCCTATTCGCCCTGGACTGCATGACCATTGATGGTCTGAGTTGTCCCTCAGAAATTCTCACACGAACAGAGACCTTTCTGTAACTTCTTGCTTGAGAGGTAGTATTACAGTGGAAAGTCCTATAAGATCACCTCACTATAAGACACTTATTATTCTATGTCGTTATTCTACACTATTCTAAGACCACCTTACCATTAAGGCCAATTAGATCTGTACAAACTTTGCATCGTTCTTATTACTAATATCACATTTTTTCAGTGAACGAAATTTTATTGTTTGCTTGCTTGCTGAAATATTGTTAGTGAAGCTTTTTACATGTTTGTCAACTTTGCGTCAGTTGATTGACTGGTCTGTTCATTATACTAAATAGTGGCATAAAAAGATCTTTTTCACATGCTGTGAATAATGTCCACATATTCATGGAACGGAAGTGTGCAGTTTTACCTTAATTTTCACACTGCAAACAATAATTTACCATGTATAATCATACAAATGTAAGCTCAGACGTACAAAATTTGGATCTACAGCAAGAAATATACAACCATGTTAGTGTGCTGCTTTTAACTATAATATGTAAGGTTATAATTAATGTTTATATAACAGTGATTTTGATATTGCTATTTATCAGTTATAACAACGTATTTAATCCATATATGGCAATGTGATTTTTCCCCTGGTGGAAGTACATGTAAGTTAATGACCACAAGTTAACATCCATTACCAGTGGCAGATGTAATGAGCCAATGAGGATAATAGTTGGCTGTAATAACACAATCAAGTCTCTCACTTTTGAAGAAGATCAAGTTCCACAAAGCTGGAAACATTTTAAAAACCACATGATATATCGTTTTATGACGGATGGGCAGAGTTCTTTTGGGTCTAATTCAAGCTAAAGACTTTAAATCAGACCATGAGTTATAGAAGTTGGCAGATGTATTTTCCTCACATTTCAAAGCATTTGGGAGTCTGCCATAATGAAATAGGTGGCAAAATGAAATGAAATATTTGATATAGGCGTGCCTTGCATTAAATAACTCAAATATCACCCCACGAGCAACAAGTTATGGCATTCAGAAATTCTGCAAGAGTTGAGAAACTTGAAATTTTTAAATCTTTACATTGAACTTCATGGGAGTGGTTTTCAATTCTCTTGTGTGGCTTGCCATTAGAGGTGAAGTTCAAGTTTTGATGGGGCATGCATTGTGTACACAATTACACAAACATTTATTTGAACAGAAGGATCCTGTTGCAATTTAAATTCCTGTTTTTTTTCTGATCGGAAAGGGCTTCAAAAGAAGATATCTGATGAGTACTGAGGTGCTTGCCAAACCTCAGCTCACCATAACCAATAAGGCAGTTTGGTTACTGTTCTATTTACCTAGAACATATCTACTTGTACAGGAGGTAACCAGAGAGGTAACAGTTTATCTTCATGAGAGTAGTTCAGATATTAATTAATTGGGACTCTCACCAACGTCAAGATAGGAATTAAAATGCACCAAAAAGCTAAATAATAATGGAATTTTCCACATTTGACATTAACATTTCTATATGCACCGGGACAAAATGCAACCCCAGACAGTGTCACTACAGGTATTTTTACGTTATAATTTCACCTAACATTTTGATGCACCCTAATACTTGTAGCTCATAAGAAGAATACAGAGCAAGATTTAAACCTAGGCACTCTATTCCACCTTGAGGTATACCTTTTCACTTTTATCAATGCTATAAGTCGTAGATTTGTCAGCTTACTGGCCCAAATCACTCAGCTGATACAATTACTAACCAATTGACACAAAGTTTTCCAACACTTTAGCAATCAAAAGGACCATTTAAATTCAAAAGTCAAATAGGAACCTGTTCAATAAACTGAGGAAGAGAAATCAGATCTTGAGTCAAGGCTCCATGGTAATTACACCTGCCTGTCAGAATAAAGAAATGGTCACTACTTAGTCTGTCATCTTGATAACAAGACTTTTGTGATAACCTAGTGGTTTATTACTAGATTATGCAGTCTCTTCCTTTATTCTTCATCTCATCATCTCTGCTATTACTCCTGACACTGGTTGAAGTTGGTATGTTCAATGTGATAGACCTTCCTTCTATAAGCCCATTACCAGGCAAATAATCTATTGTTAATTAATCCCTGGGCAATTGATAAGTCAGACTAAGGAAATCAGGAATAGAATGCTAAGCATATAAATTGCAATTCGTGATCGATACTGCAGGATATAGCTTAATTTCCATGACAACATAGAAAAGCAGTCTCTGATGAAGGGTCTACGGTAGCTCACTTCCCAATTGGCTGGCTTATCTCAATGACATACTGTTCCAAACTTCCAATAGCTCATTGTATTGTTGGTTTCACTGTCGAAGATTAATCTGCATGGAGAGGAGGTGGAGTGTAATTAACTGTATTGATTTTGTCTCTCCTTCAAGTTTGAAGCTTCCATGCTAGAGATGGGATCTTAATTGTCTGCAGATATGTGGTACTTGATGATGCTGCTTTAGCTCCTGCTGCTGCTGCTGCTGCTGCAAGACTATAGTATAAGCATTGGTATTAAACCTTATACACTAATTTAACCAACAATTAGTGCCACAGGTAAGCTGATAAAATATGATGTGAAGATGAGTACATTCCATGCTATGAGACAAGGACTGAGATGGAGCTCATAAGCAGTACAAAGAACTGGTTTTGAACCCACACCCCGGAGAGTGACTGCCTGAGAAACTGGCCATACCAACCAGTTGGCTATAGTCCAACTGACACTTACACCTAAAGTTCCTCACTTGACTAAGCTCATGAGCAGTACCAGGAGGTGGGTTTGAACCCACACCTTGACGAACCAGCAGAAACTGACCATGCCAACCACTTGGCCACCTAGCAGTGACTTATACCCCAAACTGACACTATTAAACTTGATCACTTGCCCAAAATACTAGATGGTCACCAATTCACATCTCTCACCCTAACACCTTAAAGCATCCATCTAAAGGGCAAAGGCCTTTGATGCTTAATTGTGTTCACACTTGGATGCTGGCCAGAATGGTCATCAGGTCCTATTTTTGGAGCAAAGATCCACTGGTCAGCTAGATTCCTTTATGCATGTGAAGCCTAGTTAATCAGGTTGCAATCACCCAAGATATTTTAGTGACTTAGCACATCTTGTATCTTGAGCCTTCTGAAGTTGGCTTATTGCTGCAGCATTTAATATCCATTCTATGCCTTTTTTGCAGATTTTAATCTACTGAGGCACCTGTGGTTCATACTCCAGCCCACACGAAGATGACTTTTTGGTACAGCCATGGCAAAATGTGATAAAAAGGTAACTTCGAATAATAAAAAAAGGAAAAAAACCACTAAGGTGACACAAACATGCCTTAGTGCAGCACAGTAATACATCTAAACTTGGAAGCAATTCTTATGTATGAGAAAGTACGGCAGACTAACCAGGGTGCACTGATGCTAAATAAGCACAAATAAGGACACAGTGGGTCATTAAGGAATAGAATAGACCAGATTGAATTGCAGCCTGGCAGGGGCATGTCATTTCCGCCGTTTAGCCACTTGATAAAGACGTGGGGAATTTGTGGGTAGTCTGACGCCTTGCTGGGCAGTTGCTGGGCACTGGTCATCAGATGTGTAAGAATTCAGACTGATGCATGGAACAAGTCACCGCATTATGCATGCTCCTTTTGACCTAGTACTTCAGCTTACTCCTGGGGGGTTTGCATCCTCTAATTCATCAGAGATTAGGTTTTTTTAGTTCACTAGAAATTTGTCATTTTATACAACAAAATGTTTAGGAATGCACGAGCTCCTGTGAGAATTCTGTGAGACGCTAATTTCCCAGGAAAGAGAATTTTGTATCAATGATTTTCTTTTACAGCATAGACTCGTTTCACACTCCCTTCAGATCTCAAATAAAAATACCACCAGTCCCTTAGTCCATTTATGTGCATATTTGTCACCCAACAATGATCACCTCATCAATATTAAACACACATTTCCATCGACATAAGAGACACGTTTGCCTGTCATGTTGGCAGTTCCCCATAACAGCCCATAATTTGACCATCCAGTCTGATCAGAAGTCGTATCATCAAATGTAGGACCAATATGGACATGTCTAATTCGCTTTATGTGCAATCAAGACACCACATCTTCAGATGTCAAATAACTGCATTGATGTTTGCCTCAGGCTGTGGACCAGAGAATAAGAGACATCTGTGGGAGTGAGCCTTTGTGCTTCTGTGCTGGTGTGATACACACTGCCAAAGGACCAAGTGGCTAGCATGGCTAGTACGGCCATAGCTTTTGGGATAGTGACTCTGGGTGTATGCATTCAAAGGGGACATATAAATCATGCACTTTTTGTCTTGCATTTTTCTTTGTCGCAACACTTGGGACGTTTAAAGTACAGTCTTACACATCCCCTGGTTTTTCGCCATCATACAGCTATTCAAAACTACCCATGAGGAAGCTTTTTTGATATTTTACGTTTCTTTTTTGATATTCTTCTCGAAGTAAGAAGTTAAAAGACAAGTTTCATAGTTTTAGGCAACATTGAGATTCTGATGGTTACATCCACAGATTTAAGTCCATTATTTTGGGGGAATCTCTAAAGAACTGCTGAACCGCTTGCCAAACGAAACTACACATTGAATCATCAGATTCATTGAAGTGATATACAGGACTGAAAAAAGTCTTAAGAATATTTCAGTGTTAGCTACTGGTGTTAGCTACTGAGATAATGGGGTGGAGAATCAAACTTTTCTTTTTCCTAAATATAACTAATCTAATGGTTATATGTGGTAATATAAGGCCATTTCTGATCTAATCTATACCCCTACACGACACAATTTGTTGTTTGTGGTATTCCACAATGCTTTGTTTGTTACACTCTCTTTGCAGAATATGTACAAGACCTACACATAACCTCTGATGCCAACGAGATCTTGTCGCTAATTCACCCATAAAGTTTCCTGATTACGTGGGCTACTGTGAGATTCATTTGCCTGGTGAAGGATGCATCCCAGCCAAAGAATGGAGCCAATTTAGGGAGGAATAAACAGTTGGGGTCTGATACCAACAATGAATTTGTGAAATCAATGAATGCTGGGTCCCCGCGGAGTGTTAGTGGCGGGCCCGCCCGCAAGGATGGTACAGATAGAATGAAACCGAGGCTAGACAATGACCACTGCCTCGTTAGTTACAATGGTTCTGTTTACCTAAGGGTGAAAATGGTGAAAATCAGATTCGAAGTGAGACTTACCGTAATGACGAGGCCGGTTGTCGTAAGGACCTGAGTCCGTTCGTCCTGAAACATTTCAAGGTCACATTTCAAGGCTAACGAAAGAGGAACAAGCAATTGGCCAGTAGCATCAGACTCCTAGGAGTCCCTAATGCAGCTTAAGATCCTCACAAAGCCAGTAAATGCGAATTAGTGCTGGTTAATGCTGCTGCATCTGCACCCTAAGAGGTGCATTCATTCTATGAAGCTAACTAAAATCTCAGATGCCTAGCTACTAAACTCACTCATCAGTAGAAGCAATCATTACATGGAAGACCTTATGTACATTAAGTTTGTGAACTGTGTTCTATTCTGTTACTGTTAGTAATAGTGAATTGTTCCATAAATGCACATGGTCTTCACAGTCTTAAATTGTTAAGCTACATTGCACACTAATAATTCATAATGTTATGCAGTGAATCGATGGCATATAAGATCATTCTGTTTGCAATACAGTGCTTAATATTCATGGTATGGAACATGTACATACAATGACATGTGATAACTACCATTCAACTACTAAATTACAACACACATTACTAACTGAACCTAATGTAATACTACAAAAGCTACAAACATGTAAGTTAGTGATTAAGCCGCTCTGCAAACTCAACAAACAATTCAAACGAAAATCTTTAGGATGATGGTAAAGCCACCATGCAGTTGACATGCATTTCTAGTCTAGCCCACATGCCGTGCTAGAAATAAGATGAAAATGCCTTTTCCCAATACAGCGCCGCGAGAGTTTAGGAGGTTGATGAGGTAAAATCAGGAATTTCTCTCAGCGGAATGGTGAGGCAACAATGCAGACAGATTTAAGACGGCAACGAATTGACTGGCAAGGCAGAGGACCAACATATGTAAAAGGTCCTGCATGAGCAGTGGGTTTAACCGCTCACATGCCCCAAGGTGTCTGCCATGTCAAACATACACAGAAATGGAGTCGAGAAAAGCAATTTCCGCCCGTGCATGCGCATAACAAAAAGGTATGCAGATGCACTTCTGGTCCTGTACATTTTACGCTTTTACAATGCTCTGGATTTTACACTTCCTTCGTGAGGGACATTCTCTTTATTTTTGTATTTATGACCATCCGGCAGGTATACGGTACATGTGAGATTTATAGGAAGTCACCCAGAGTAGAAATCTTATCTGTTAAATGGCGTGTAAGATGTACAGTAATTATAAACCAGTAGCAGCAGGGGATATGCACATGAAACAACAATAATAGAAAAGTAAGAGAAATGAACTATAAAATAAGAGCAAAAAGACTAATATTAGTGATAGGACATGTAGGTAAGGCAAGAAGTCAGTCAGTCCATTGCCATCTTAGCCATTTGTTGCCTGACCACCTAAGAATAAATTCAAAGTCTTGGAGGTGGATTTTATCTTACCAAGCCCTGAATTCTCAGGAGCGTGTATTGAGTTTCGACCGTGACGGTCATCGCACTGTCAAGGCCTGCTCGGGCATCCGGAGTGTAGAAATGGAAAAGGTCATGGAGGAGGCGTTCTTCAGGAGACTTGAGACGTGGGTTGCCATGAGAGGTTTCCGGGATGTCAGAGTCTGTGTAATTGTAATCTCCATAGTCTAAGGAAGTATCTTGTGTCGAAGCACTGCCTCGTCCACCATTTCCAGCAGATTCCTTATCCCGGCCAATCTGCCGGTTTATTGCTGAAAGAAAAAAACAGACATAAGAAATCAAAATGAACTAGTTTTGAGATTCACCAACATCATGATGTCTGTAATGAGTGTGTGTGTGTGTGATTAGGGCTTTATGTCCTGTATTTCTGCACCAGTTGGGCTAATTAGGACAGGCAGAGACCATGGCAATGAGACGAAGGAGGAAACAGCCATCCAACTTAGGCTCGACCGGGAATCGAGCCCGGGACCCAGCGGTTGAAAGCCCAGAGGGCTACCTCTGAGCTAGGCCCCAGCCCCTGATGTCTGATATGACAAATGCGCGTTGGGTATTGAGGGACCAAATGTCCTGACACTCAGCTCAGGGTGTAGTAATTGGCTACATCTATCATGGTGTCTCAATAATCCAGGACTCAAACTTGTTTTCGTGGCAGTTATTCACTTGAGTTCTTGTAGTATTTGTTATCTTATGAGTATATAAGCTGCAGTTTTGTTCTTATAGATCTTCTTTCATTTTCTTGCAATCAATCAGACTGCCAACACCAAATAGAGAATCCTTCATTGATGTCATTCATTCTGTGTCCTATACATTTTATATCAAGGACAACGTCAGAAAACAATGATAGATCTTAAAGATATAGCACCACCAATTAAGTATTCCTACGCAGTTGATCAAAAAGACAAGACTGACAAAGTACTTTCATTAATCTTCCTTTACACTTTTTCTCTGACCTTGGTGTCTGAATTCACACTGTGGAGCTGAGGAATTTGGAAGCCATTTTCGAGGACCTTCTTCACTCTGTCCTTAACCTAGACAAGTTCCTGTGGACCTGTTACCTGGAGACGTACAATAGCCACTGTCCAGCAAGGACATCCAGGACCCTTTTCCTCCAATAGAACAGAATGTCAGTTGCACTTCACCCCAGCAAAAAATCATGACTCCAACTTTTTATGCAACATTCCTGTGATTAATTTGATTATTTGATCTCCTTAGCTCAGTAGGAATTATTAATGTTCTAAATTTCCCCCTGATGAATAAAAGATTCAAGCAATTTGCCAGGAATGTAGTGGTTTGCCATTTTTCAAGGTAAGGTGAATTTGATGGAGGGTGTCAAAGGATTTAGGCATGTTGGAATGTACTTGATGCCAATGAATTTGGAATTTCAAGAAATAGTATATTACATGGCCTTGTAGAATGTAGAACCACTCATGGTTCTTGCTGAATAAATAAAATCATAATCGATGCACCATTTTGAATTTACAGAGACGATAGCCTCTTTATGGATGATGCAGTAGGCTGAGGCAGCAATATTGAAAATTTGCATTCTATGTCCATTCATCACATGAAATATTAATTTGCTTGGTATCAGGTTGACCCTAATCCTTCACTGTCAGCGAACTTAAATCTTGTTTTTGCACCTGTGGGCTTGTTTATGAGAATTACATCGATCTGTTAATTCATAGAAGCTTGTTCACAGCTTTTGAATAAACTGTCAACCAATATATCTGCATTAATTATATCTACTAATTAATATTCTATGCCTGTTGCAACTTAATAGCCTGAGACAGATCGATAGAAATAATAATGTGTCCCAATTGAACTAATCCACAGATAATCCATTTTGCGTCCATTCAACAAATTGTATAGACCTTAACATCATACATGCATTGAATGCTACTTTTATACAGGTACTTCATATGCAAAGGTTTTTGATGAACCTACTCAGGTCTGCTGTTACCAAAGGAAACGTCAATAATTATCTCGAAGAAGCTGAGACGATGAGGCAATCACAAATGAGAGGGATTGGGATTGGTGGGTAGAATGATGTTTACGTTCTGTATTTCAGCATGATGTGGGCTATTAAGACGGATTTTAGTTTCAGGAGCAGCAAAGGATGGAAGCTACAGTTAGTTTCATAAAATATGGTCGACTCTAGACAGCTGTAGCCACCTATTCCTGGCTGTAGCTATAACTGGCTGAATCCAGCTGCTTACTGAAAAATATAAACCTTGGCAAATGTAAGAAATTTACCTAATATATCATAATATGTACTTTTAGATCCAGCTTTGAGTAGCCAGCTATAGCCAGACTGTTCCGTTTAGTGGCAGATACCATCGTATAGCAAAAGTTGTCTAGCTTTGTCTAGATTCAATTTAACAGGCCGTTTTTAATGAAAATAACTGTGCATTCAACTGAGGCCCTGCATTCGAATCTGGGACCAAGTGGTTGGAAGCCCAATGCAATATTCCCGAGGTAGCCCTGCTCGGATTGGGTTAAAAAGTGCAGGGAGTATGCCTAGAACCCACATACATATAGAGTCTTTAATACAGAAGCTAATTGTGTTAACATCTCGGCCAACCTATCCATAATTAGTTTGAGACATTAATGAAGCTTTTTGTTTGCGTCCTGTTACATCCTACCATCATGTCAAAGCTCATAAAGTATTGCCATCTTATTTCCCAGAGACTTTAAAGGAAACCTAAATGTGCCTTTAAAACTGCCTTTCCCGGCCAACCTATCATGCTAGTGACTTCGGTATTAACACTGTAATTTCCTTGCTCGACAGCTGCCTTAAGTACAGTGGCATGAGTTGAGGGCATTGTTCCTTATTACAACAGACTTTGTGCAGCCTACTGCAAACAACAGAAATGTAAGGGGAAAAAAAAACCAAGGCAAATGCATAGGAAAAAGAGGACGAACTGGCAAAGAACAAAAAGAGGCCATTAGAAGCTGCCATCCACTCTTACACAATCTGCTGCAGCTTCTGTTTTGTCAATCAACGTTTCGTCAGGCAGCTTTTACCAAACACACTAGTTCGTTAAGGTTCCGACTTCCTTGTAACTTGATTAAGACCCAGACAGATGCATGTGCTACTTTTCGTTGCTGCAAAACACCAACATTTCTGTCACAAATAATCTATTTTGATAATATGATGGTTTGAAGGTATGACTACTTGATTTCTATATTACTCGTGATACTTTTTTTTTTTCAATAAATAGAAATGAAACAGAAACAGATTATATACACTCGAATAAATATCCATACTGAAATCCTCATAGAATACCAAAACACCTCTGTCATTATAATTTGTCTGTTTAATGCACACCACGATTACGCTTCCATCCATTCTAATCCTGAAATTTCATCTGCGTGAATCATTCTAGTATACTTCCACAATATATAGGAATCAATGCTGTGCCCAGAAAAAACGATTTTACAACAAGTCTAACAATTACACAGTCTTGGAGAAAGAAGAAGACATACAATGTTTGTCTTCAATTACAACTTTAGAGTTTTGGCCGGTCCCATTTCAGCTCGATACCCATCTTGATACATCTATCAACTGATTCCAATTTGCTTCAACAAAGACTACAGTCCTTGGATGTTTTCGACTGTCTTTTTGTGATAGAATATGCAATACCCTGTAGTGGGATGCCTGTGCCAGTGAATAGAGAAGATCGAAGGCTATGCTTAGAAATTCGTCCCTAGGATTCGCAGGGAGCAAATGAAAGCTTCGTCTAAGTGGCAGTATAACCCTCGTTATACGAGACCTTTACAGCGAAAAGGCATCAATATGTGCTGAGTCTACGACGAGCTTGACGCCTTGCTCATCACACAGGCATAGCCTGTCGTTGGCTAAGTTTATTGACACATAAAACCAAGAGAGGACCAGTGGTCCACTAGGGACATCAGGGCACGAGATATTGGACACCAACAATTGATGCCCCCATTAAGGGTAAAATGTCTTACTAAGTGCCCACGACATCTTAATATGCCAGGCATGCCTCACGGAATGTATGGATGGAAAAACCAAAATATGGCGGAAATCAAGGCACAGCTAAAGCCAAAAGAAATCGAGTAGTACCAGGTTCTCCTTGGGCAGGCTCATGTGTACGTGCCCTGGGTGTAATGTGTCTTTATTGGTGATAATTAGCAGGATCTGAGAAGCTTAAACAAGAGGAAATGGCTAGGCTACCATTAGTCCACCTATAATGGGTTTCTTATGAGAGAACATCTGGCTTAGTTCTCCAGAAAACTACGAATGAGCAGACATAATAAGGTGGCAGTATCTAAACATTGTTAGGCTTTCAAACAAGGCTCTGTCAGTCCATAAACAGGATTACATTTTCCCGGATCAATCCAAAAGACTAGTATCAAATAAGAGTAAATATTCTATTAGTTCACCGCAAGAAAACTCAATAGAGTTCACTGTCTCACTGGTCGTTTGTCTTGAGAAACAATTTGAGCAAATCTTCTTTGGTAGTTGGGTGGAGGATTTTAGTAACAGATTTGTTTCAGGAATTGGAAGCGGTCAAAAGAAATCTACCGAGTGTTTGCGGATGGGCTGAGTAAACGCGTCAAAATGTCTGCGATACTGCTTGTAATGCATCACCCGGAGCTCTTGTGTGGAAACTGAGTAGCTGGTATTTACACTGGTCGATATATGATCTTGAAAGCATTGGCAAAAGTTTCCCTCTCCTGGGTGAATAGGACGGTCAAGCTTATCTGCGCAACGCACGAAAAGAAGTGACTATGTAGCCAGGTCAAACGATTGTGGAACCAGTATCAATGCAGCACAGAATGTAGTGACGTCACGGGCTGACAAGGCACCAGTCAAGGTCCAACATACGTCATTTCCACAACACTGCTCAGACACAGTTATCTATTGTGAAGGTCTATCAAGTCCATCGGGAGCACTGCCCTGCCAGACTTGTTGGCACGACACTGACCTCTGCGCTCCAAGTCACATCAGCGACTTGACTCGGATGACCTCGATTGAAACGATCTTCCACAGAGGATTTCAAAAGAAAGCATATCACGCTCTCCAAAGGGCAAGTGTCCTCTGCTCCAGAATACATCCTGTATATCAAAAGACCCCGAATACCTTAGAAAACAAGACCTGAAGCCCAAAAACATGAAGATGTCCACAAGTTCTCGTTTTTCCCATTGATCACTAAAAGAGAATTAATGTAAACTAGATGCATTGATACAAAGACACATATAAATTCCCCAAAAATATTCATCACTGTCTGACCTTCAGAAATAAAGATACTTTTTCAGGATGTCTAATTGGAAAATATCATAGTTTATTCAGGTGTACAGTATATTTAGTTTCTTTTCACTCCATCAAAAGCAATACCCCTGCAGGACTGAAATTCCCTTCAGGTTGCCAAATGATGCCTGCAGTGCACCTTTCCTGCTATCCCAAATGTGCCCATGAAGGCCAAATCAATGGATATTCAGTTAACTGTCCGTGAATTTTTTCCTAATGGCCAATTTTATCTTAATGCCGCATAAGCCTGGTGTTTGCATGCAAATGAACGAGAGGCTTCTCATGGACAGCAGAATGCCACTAACATCTACAACCACAGGACCAAGCCTGCTCCTCAACCATACTAGGACAAGACAGTAATTCCATAAGTAACCCCACGCAACTGCAAGTATTCATCTGAATAAGCAAGACAGACAATTTTGTCAAGTTCAATCTGACAAAATGACTGGTTTTTATGTGAAAGCCTGTACAGCACGTTTTTCATCATAAAAATGTGCTTTCCATCAATCACAAGATCCTGCATTAGATATTAATACATTTCGTGACATAATATTGCTTTCCTTATTAGTCCATTAAAATGACTTATTTTGCTCCCCCCACCCACAAAGAAAAAGAAAAAAACAGAATTTAATCTAAAGAACGCCTTTACTTTTCACCCCACCAAAGTATCTTATTGCATTATAAAGCCAGTGAGTAACGACATGGAAGCAATACAAGCATAGCCATCGTAGATTTTGAAGCTCTAGAGGTTAACTATAGCACAGGGGAGTCCCAAGAGACCAGCTAAAGGGCCGATAAAGACATCCTTGTCCAGAAAGAATACCTTGATAAGCCCAGGCACAGGAACAGCTCATATGTTAAGGAAATTAGACTCAATGGTATGCAATTTCTAGGGAAATTCAAGGCAATTCCAAAGCTAAATGGCATTAATTGCCTGACAAACCTTCTTAATGAAATAATATGTTCTTGGGAGAGCTCTAGATGCTATAGACAAATGACGTGAGCCTTCAACATCTCATGGTCAAACAATGCTGCTTGTTAATTTGTTTGCAGCCATATTCTACCTGTCTCCACAGTAATTAACTGATTGATTTTGACACATTTCTTTCTGCCATTGGCCTTACAGCCTTTCAACAGCTAATGGTTTCATGGATCATATTGGAAGCAATTTGCAGCCTTGAAAAGATACCAAGGGGCTATAAGCATCATTTACAGTCTCCTGAGGATTTGGGCTGGGGCTTATTAGACTCCATAATGCATCAATACATCGATGATGAAGCCCCGTTGCAGTATATCATTGAGGATGTCACTCTCCTTCACTCGTTTCGTGTTACTTAGATTTAATGCCTTGTCTGGATGATGAATACCCAGTTGCTTTAATGAGGTATGAAATGGTGATGAATATGATGCGGAGTCAGGCAATTTGGGAACTGATTTAAAAATCAAAGCCAAAGCCCAAACTTGAGTGAATTAGTATGGGGTGGACTCACCGATTTACCATCTCATCATTTTATCTGTCAGTGCCGAACATGGCTTTCAAGGCATCAAAGTGCATATGAGAAAAATAAAAAATGATCGACTTAACACTACTTTCTTTCCAAAACTACATGCCCTGTAGAATGATTGATAGTGTGCACATTCAAGTTCTCTAATGGTGTATAATGACCCGCTTTTGTGGTGACCCAAGATTTCATGTGTTACATGCAAGCCACATACTGGGCATGCAACCTCTGATTTAAATTCTCCTGTGAATTTCAGCAGTCACGTCATGAGCGAAACTTTAATTTACATTGACAGATGATCCGCTGGACCTGGTTTCCTGGCTTCACTTGCCAGATATCATTCATTGAGTGGGTGTCAATTACCAATCTAGCAAGCATGCTGTTGAAATTGGCCAGTTCTCCTGCATTTAGATAGTGCGAAAGTGATGCTGAAAGTACTGCACCCTGCTTGATTCCCTCACTACATACACTGGGCTTAGATAGCGAAGAAGTAATACTAAAACTACACGCTTGATGCCCCCACAATATACACTGCATTGAGATGGTAGGTTTAAAGTTAGTGGAGAAAGACTCATGATTCATGATGTAATAATACCAAGACTACACAACCTTGCTTGATGCCCCCACAATATACACTGCATTAAGATATGCTAAAAGTACTGCACCCTGCTTGATTCCCTCACTACAAACACTGCTTTTAGATAGCGAAAAAGTAATGCCAAAACTACACAACCTAGCTGGATGCCCCCACAATTTACACTGCGTTTAGATGGGGGTAAAAGTAAGGCTAAAATTGCCGCATCATGCTTGTTTCCTCACCACCCAAACTTGGGGAAATCTCAACTACTAAATGTGTACAGAAATGGTATTTACTGAGGATAGGAATACTCTGTCTTAGCACATACATATGACACTGAAAACTGTCTTATGTACAAAAGCAAAGATCAAACAAATGGCTGTTGTCAAGTGTCATATTAATATCCAAGCAAGACTAGTACATGACAGGAGTGACGTAACCTCTGATGAAGGTCGTTGTCAAGGAAATGGCCGCAATTTCCCCTATATATATATATAAACAGTCCTTAAGAGCAAAAGCAAGAGTGAAGCCAAACTAGATATATAGCCTTGAACCAAGCAGAAGTAAGACAAAATAAGTTATTAGTTTCGGAAGAAGAGCAGAAAAGGCCAGTGCAGACGTGGATTGCATATGAAAAGCAATATTGTCTGCGTCTGTTGATGCCCTGCTTTGGTTGCTTATTAATATGTCATACGTTGGAATTGGCACAATGGTAAATTTGTACTTAGCACCACTGCCTTGCTCCACTATGGTGCACAACAAATTTGGTCACAGGTCATAGACAGCAACAGTAGACTTTGTTGTTGGAGGTCTTAAAACTATTCATTCAAAATGGTAGGTTTAAGGTTAGTGGAGAAAGACTCATGATTCATGATGTAAATTATGGCATAGATCACATATCAGAGATATTGATCAAATTGAAATCATTATGAGTATGATCGCAAAGCAGTGGCAAATGAGACAAGTTAACACCGGTGCTTATATGGCGCGGACGCGGACGTCTATGGCAGCACCAAAAAGGAATGTGGCCGATCCACAGTCATTGCTTTATTGCCGCCGCCAACATTGCTGCTTTCTCAGACGACTATCTCGCTTAATATTTGGTCAATTATGTACGGAATCAGTTTGAAGTATATATAAATATAAAATTGATAACAAGCTAGTTTTTGACAAACATGTATCAGCAATATGTTAAAAAGCAAGTAGACAAATTAATGCAATTATGAGATTAAGCAATGTGCTAGATACAGAGGTATAGGAAGCAATTTTTTCATCATTTATAAGAAGCACTTTCAGTTAATGTCCAGTGGTATACACTGTAGATGTTTAGTGGTCGAACCAACCATACTTCAGTATCGCTCTGAAATATGTTTACAATGATTTCGAGACATCCTATACTGATTTGTTGAAAAAGGGTAATAACATGCCTGTATCTACTGAAGTTTATAAATGTGTGAATAGATGGCACCCGATTATCTACAGTTAGTTTAAAAAAAAACAGGTTGACTCTATCTGTCAGTACCTGGCTGTGGTCTAAACATGCTAAAGCCAGCTGCTTCTGTCCACTTCTATGGCTAATAATCGGCCTACATCTATCACCAGATAAATATAAACCTTGGTAAATGTAAGATATTAATCTAATATTTCATAAATATGTACTTAGAGATCCGGTTTTGAGTAGCCAGCTTAAGACAGCTATGTCTGATTTCAATTTGAAGGGCCATTTTTAATTAAAATAACTATAGTTTATATTTTTCAAAGCAAAGTTCAAACATATAATTTGAGAGACAATTGTAAAGTCATGCGGAATAGATTTAATATTATTACGTATGGGTTTAATTCATTCTCCTACTATGGTGCAACGTTTTGGAATGAGCTACCATTTCATGCCAAAGGCAGCCAATCACTTACTGCTTTCAAGAATAGCTTAAAGTTCATTTTTTTTTCAAAATTGAGCAAGTTCATGTCATTAAGTGCATTTCATTAGCTTGTTAGCCATGTTAATCGTAACTCTCCTAATATTTGGTTTATTTGTGATCTGAATATTTGTGATAAAAGCTTATTTTTGATGTATGCATCCTCTCTGTTACATAAGATGACTGCAAAGTTGTGAATCGGGTCAATCAACGACGGTCATCATGACGTTTGCCTTGCCGTTCGAGAGTCTCGCGCGAAGAAAAACTGCAATGGAACCCCTTACACATGCGCGAGATTAATTTTCCCAGCTTAACTATTACTAAATATTAGCATAGGGATGGTGGGCGGCCTTAAATAACACTCAGCACAATGTTGTTTATTTATCTTAGCTACTTTGCTCTATGTTGACCTGAACTTGCAATTCATATTGAGATTACTATTTCCAGCAGGTGAGGAGAGTAATAAACAGTCAAACAAAAAGGATTTGGGAAAAGTACAATGGAGCCTCACAATTAAGATCCCTAATGACACAGCAGTTATGATAGAAAGGTGACATACAATGGCATGATATACTCCAAGGTAAGAAAACAAAACAAAGGTTGGTGTTAATGGTGAGATGGTCTTACTGGTGAGGTGGTCATATAATAATGAGTGGTCTTAATTGTGAGGTGGGCTTAAAGCAGGTTTCACTGTATAACCTTATCATTTCCCCACAATAGCCTAAAATCGATTATGTCACCCGAATTATTTTGCCTGAATTTGACGTTTTTTTCCAAATAGCAAACATCCACACGAAACGTCAAAAAATGTTAAGCATGATTTTTACATTTGCTTGACCAAGTAGAAATATCCTGTCAGATATGAATATCAACACATCGACTGATTAGTTAACGAACCAATGAATCAATGAATCAGTCGATCAATCAATCATTTCTGGAGAATTAGCTACAGACAATGAAAACAAGAAATCTAGCAATTGGTCTGGAAATTTCCTCTGAATGGCAGCATTATCCATTACTCGGATGGTTAGCTCTTCTGATGGCATTTAATGATAGATCCAGTCCGGACTTTGCTGATGGTTCTGTTAACGAATCAACGTGACACTTTGACATTGTGATTGGCAAGTCCATTCCCCGTGTCTTCTACGTGATATGCTTACTGCAATCCATTCAAGCAACTTGGTGGAGAATCAGGAAAAGGCCCTTCAATGGTAATTTTTCTAATGGCAACTCAAGTGGATTGGGCTGCAACAAAAACACTTTTAACTGCATCAGTTCAACTCGATTCCAGGCTGGTGGTGCTTTCATTGGGAGATCATTGCTCTCATCTTAAAATGTATTTGGCAGGACATGAATTGAAGTTTGCTGAAGTTTGCTTCCATTAAATCAGGAGGGAAACAAACATATAAGAGACACAGCTTTGGAATCTTATGGCAATTGTGATGAAGATAATCGTTTCGAAAACCTGTGAAAATATAATGTCTATATGCACAATGTATATATTTGCCACAGTATAGTGTTACCGAGATATGTTGTATATTAGAACTGCACATTAAGACAACCTCACTATCAAGACCACTAATGTTGTTACAGAAGTGTCTCTAATGTTGTGTTTCACAACTAACAATTACGACCACATAAAAATGATATTTTGCACCAGCATGGGTTTTTTATTGCATTTTATGAATGATCTATGATATCTTGTATCTCAGAATCTCCCCATAAACATGTCTACTACTTATTCTGTGGTCATCAATCTTCATTTATCGTTCATGTATTCAACACTTTAAAAACTCCTCAATATTGTATTGAATGAAAAATTATTATAGCCCTTTCGTCTATGGATTAATAATTTCTTATTGAATTATTAATCTACTCAGATATGTACATTAGGACCCTAGAGCTAAGCTACCCATAACAGCTTAAGGGAAACCTCACCATTAAGACCACTTCACCATTAAGACCACATGGCTTTTCACATATATGGTCTTCATGGCGAGGTTCCACTACTTGTCTCAAATCAGCTATCTAGACATCAAGGCAGAGCCGTGACGTCAGCTCTTCTGTGTGACGTCAATGATGGCCATCGACCCACGTGAAGCTCTTCTCATCACGGGGGACAAATTAGCCCCTATTTAGGGTTGAATTTCGATTCGAATCTTACATTATCAACCTACCCCAAAAGGGGGTGGATAAGGGGGGTCACCAGCCCCTCCTACTCGGGCCAAATAAGCCAAGATAGGCCACCATTGTAATCGACTTTTAGCCAGGGGTTAAGGGTTCATAATACAAGAGTAATCTCTTGGGTATTATACCTAAATTTATTATTCAGGTCAATATAAGTTATGACGTCAATGCAAACCTGTCATATATAATTGATGACACTCAGAAGAATACTTTTTGTCAGCTATGTGTTACTGGACTAACAGATTGCCTACAATGCCAGCCATTCTGAATTGTATTTTATTCATCAGCAGACACATCCACATTATTATTTACATTATTAACATGACACTCTGTGCTGTCACCTAACAGCCCAGCAACCTAATTATAGGCATTTTTTGCTAGTGTACCTAGTTAAACAAAATGATTGGTTCAACTATGTTGCCGACAGGCTGAGTATAGACTAAAGAAATCTTCTCTTAAAAATACAAGAAAAATGGATTCATAATTTTTAGCTTAGGAAATTTTACGGAATGCCTGCATGTCAGAAGAAGAATTGCGTAAGCTTTGCACATGAACATCTAATTATTCTGTAATTTTAGTAATAGACCTTTAATACCATAAGCCAGCCTATAGACTATTGTAATAAGAGAAATTGGTTAATTTACTTTAGATGAGTTTAGGTTGCTGGGCTGTGAGGTGGCGACACACAGTGATGACTAATGACAAACATGATTTATAACATCGTTTGTGATATAATATGGTTAACTGTAATCCGATTTTAGGCCTATGTCTATATGAGGAGTCAGGACAAGTTGACTTTGACAGCATACATGATTCCATATAATATGGTGTACTAAATGTATATATGATGTATTGGATACACAGAAAGACAACTAAGGCAATTTGATGTTGTAGCAGATTCGTATAATGTCCCCCAGACTTAAATTTCCAATTATAGAAAGTTCTGCTGTAATATACTGCCTAAAGGCAACTTCACTTCTAAAGCCACTCCAGAACAGTTAAAGTAAGACAAGGCAGAAGCTGCTCTCATCTTGTAAGTACACTTCCACAACCTAAGGGGAGTTGTCTTGCAGGTTGCAGATTTTCCTTTCACTTGTTCCTTCCCATTTTTGTCATCCTACTAAGTCTCGTGAAGCACTGACCCAAGTAACCCCGGTCAAACTGGTCAACCGATAGTCAGCCAGTGGTCAGCCAGTAGCCTTCTGGACACATCCAAGAACATTGACCTGGGGGATTTTTTCTCGGTAGCATTTACAAGAATGTGGGCAGCGAGCTGATAGCCAGACAGCTTGGCTAATAGGGCAGGCAGGGTGTTCATTCTAGCCTCCAGCGGATGGTAATCTTAGCAGGAAATAATACGACACATTCATCAATGTCCGATGCTGCGGTTTGAAGGATTTGAAATGACAGAATCATGTTGGGAAAACTTGGAAACAGTTTTTTGATGCTCAATGTTTGATGTTTGCAAACAAAAAAACAGAGAATATGATATCTCACCGACTTGCTATTTGAAGTTAATGCTCACATACATTGATAATAAGTTTCTTTTATTTTTGCGAATAGAAGTTTTATATACATAGCCAAATGTGCCACATGCTTTTTCCATGCGTCTGGATAAATGCATGGAAAATGCATTGATCCGAATCATGGAAAACACACGTGGCACATTTGGGCCATGTATACCATATACTAATTATGAGATCTGACACTCCGCAACTACGAAAGACTGTACAGTTCTCACTGGATTCAAGGCACTTGTTTTATGTTTTCCTTTATCATATTCTGTCTGCAGACTTTATATCAGACTTTACCGAGATATAGCCTTCAAAAACTTAGGTAAATTGACCAGAAAATGTCTGTGAATTTAAGTTAAAGATAATGATACAGTTATGTTCACTTCATTAAATCAAACCTTCTTTATGAGTCTTTGTGCAATAACTCAGAAATAAACATATGCACTGATAAATCAAGGAATTACTAAACTCCACATATATCAATGTCGCAGTGAGTTATTTCCTTTGTACTAAAAAGACACTATTTAAATGAGACCATATCTGACATTTCGGGCACTTTCTTTCGCTTGTCTGATATTCGGATGAAAAGCTCCTTTTATCTCCATTAAGAATGTCTGAATATCGCTGTGACATTTGTCTGGCAGCACTCCTCAATCCTTCTGGGCCTGTGGCTTAGAAAACACTAAATGCCAAAATGGTGTTCTCTGGGATTTTGAGTTAGCTTTTCAACAAAGCTTTGCAGGCCACTTAATGCTGCATAAATATGATACGCCTACCAGAAAATCTGCAAGGTTTGTGCCCTCAGGTCATTCAGATAATGTCTGATCCATGGCTCGCACCTCTGGGTATTACTGATCTGTCATTTACAACAGTGTCATTAGCAAAGATTGATTGTAGTGTTACACCTGTTCATCACAAACAACACATGTTTCCATCCACTCATTCAATAAGACATCAAAATTACATCAGACAACCATGAGAAGGTCACCTTTACAATATTTTCCACTAAGGACATGAAACTACATTGAAATTGATATCCATTTACATGGAGTGCCCAACACGTTGCTTTGTTCATACTCAAGATTGGGCGTAATGAGGAGTGCTAATGCAATGGCTGTATTGCAAATACCCACTACTCTGAATGTTGGCTAAAACTTGTACTGTATCCTCAAATCGTCCTCTATACATCACAGTACAAAAGGTACATTCAATATTTTACTCTGTTAAGTGTGATATCAACGTCAACAGGGACTTATGTACACAAGGCACGTCAAACATTCCTCTATGTCAACATCAAACAAATACCAAGGATATGCTTGCCAGTGTGCATCACTGTTTATGCCCCCACATGCATAATGCATAAGATATTACTTGAAACGCAAACTGACAGCAGTAGTACCCTATATACACCTGCATTATAGAATGAGTTCATGCAGAGGCACATCTTCATGTTAACCACTTGTCAATCACATTGGGAGTATAAGCATTTTCGTATTCTGACAGTGGCCTGGCATCTCATCTGCATGGGGTGCCAATGAAAGTATGCAATAACTTCCAGGATCAACTTTGTTGAAGCGGCCAGCTCGAGCACCCTACTAAATCCTGACCTGACTCCTAATCCCTTTACTCTGGCCATTACGTAACACCAGCACACCCCACGGAAATGCATAATGGTGAACTGATGACCAAATACTATGCCATTGACATCAGAGAATCCCATACCTTTTTATCCCAAGTAGGCACCTCAAGCAGTGGCATTTATCACAAAAAGGTACAAATAGGCGGCATTGGAGATCCTTGCAGTTAACCGGCCGTTGTATTGCATAGAAATGTGTAGGGTACATGGCCAAATGTGCTATGTGCGTTTTCCATGCGTTTGGATAAACGCATGGAAAATGCATGCTTTTCACCTCATATTAATTAGGCAAAAAACATGCGTTTTCCATGCGTTTATCCTTCTCATGGAATACACGCTTGGCACATTTGGTCATGTATTGGCTATTACTAACCAAAGTATATTATGATTCTATTTGACAAGTTATGCAACATATTTATAATTCGTATATTGCGCGTTAATAGGCTGCAGAGCAGATCCTTGCAGTCAAAAAATGTGTACAGCATGCCATCTCCCGAAATCTCTTGTGATTATATCGGACACTCTCAGGTAAATATATGTTTCTTTTGCAACATGACTGAGTATTAATTTATACAAGAAAAAATTGCACTTATATGTATAATGGCCTCAGAACTAAATTGAAGTTGTTCTATTTGAGGCCACTTATGGAACTTATAGAATGTATTTATAATTTACATATTCAACATACTCATTAACTAGCCACAGTGTAGATCCTTGCAGTCCACCTTTTCAGATACCGCTGCACTTGACAGTGACTGTCAACGTGTGTTGTAATTACATCTGACACGTTCACTGTAAAATATTGATGATTCGCCTACCTTACTTCAAAAGAGAAGTGTGTCCTATGATTAAATAATTGGGAAATTTTTTTATCGTGACGTTAACACAGTGTAGACCGTTTAACCCAGTCGTATATTGATCAATTGACATTTGCACTTCCAGTGTTGCAAATAAATCAATTATGTTATGACATGAAAAATGTGTGCTTTTTAACAGGTGCATCACTATATTATATGGGCATTTTATCAATATTATAGTTAACTACATCTTTTTTTGCATTACCTAGGTATATCAGTGCCATGTATTTTCTTAATCCTCTTGGTTTGAAGCAAAGTCAGCTTATATGAGCAGCTGCTAGAAGCAGACGTAATGAGGAGATGACACCATGAAAAGACTTGGAATCCAACCCATGTTACACATTAATCTATTTATTCCATGGGTGGGGGTCTTTTACTTGACCACACTCACACTGAGTACAATTTGTCTTAAACTGTAGTATAGTCCTGTACATGGAAACTTGAAAGAAATTGTCTTAATCTGTGTCTTACGTCTTCAGACAGAGTTCACCAGAGCATTGCAAAATAGGTTGGGAATCGATGAGAACAATGGTCCATTGTCGCCTCGTAACCAAAGGAGATCAATGTTTTGGCCAGTTAATCTCCAGCAAGGACATTTCTATCAGGTTACTAATTGGATCCTCCCAGAACCAATCAGCAAGATAAATATGCATGGATTGAACCTAAATTGGTTTCTGCCAAATAAGCAGATCATCAGCCTAAATAAAGCGGTGGGCAATGGATAGTTTTACACGAAAACGACTACTAATGTCCCAGCAATTTAGATGTAACCACCACAAGTAATTGATGTCCAGAATCTATAAGGATCATAGAGGTGATGAGGTTAATGAAGTTAAATCGTTCCTCGATAATTCAAGGCCAAGTTTGACTTACTTCTCTTTGGGCCAGTCAAGAACTTTAATAATTTAGATGTGGCCAGACGGTTACAAATGTATAGTCTATGTTTACTTGATACTGTTATCATTAAAACATGATACAGCCAATTTACTGGAGTTATACATATCTCATCTACATTCTACAGCTGTTAACTAGCACAGTTGTAAAAATGAAGCCACACAATTTAACTTATACTGTAAAAAAAATAACAACCTAAAAATAACCTGCAATATTCTTGATAACGTTCCTTGACAATATTGCAGAATACTATCCCGAGAAGAAAGTGTGAGCCTTCGAACTATTGAGATATATTCAATAATTTCACTAGAAACAGTTCCAAAATATTTTCCCAATGTAATTACTACCTGATAATATTCAATGTTGTCTCACGATTGTCACTTTATTTGTCATACAGGGAAGACATTGTCACAATTTTCCTGTTTGATTATTGCAGAATAAGATATAAAAATAAATCATTGAATTGAATATATTTGTCATTTGTTGCTTTTTGAATGTAAAATAATATTACAGTTGAAGCTAGCTGAATCTCTGTAAATAGCTCAATGACATCAAAATATAACATAAAGAAAAATCCCATATTCCCCTGACAGGTGAAATACTCGCCTTGGATTGTTAAGGTTTGCTAAGAGCAAATATGCCAGACCTCAGAAAGAACAATAAATCAAAGAAAAGGAAAAGAAAAATATGCATAACAAGGACTAAAAAAGCAAAACACAGTTCTGAAGGCTCGTAAATATTATGGCAGAAGCATCCATTAGATAATGTGGTCTTAACGGCTGAATCTTTTTAAAAGCATCACAAGCTTTAAAAGCAAGTTATTCAGTAAATTGTCATGGTGAAGGCTCTCTGTCGACATGTCTTTTTTTAACTTAGCTAATGAGCTGCTATTTCTAGCTGCATCGTGGATTAATGTTTTGATAATTGCCGGGTTAAATTTTGGCAGTTATTTTGAGATGAAATTTTCCAAAAAGGATTAAAATCACACTGCTTAAAATGAATGCTTTTCATGAGACTGAGTCATTCCATAGAACTTGTTAGTGCACCAGCACACGGACTGGGTTAGTAACCCTCACCCCGGTCAAATCAATAATGGGGGATTCCATGTTTGAGGCATTCAGCATAGACCTGATGCCAACAGTTTTGTTTCGTTTACTTTGTCACTAAAAACAAAGCAATCTAACGTCCCCAAATCAAAACAACAAAGTACTAATCAAGGTGACCATTATGACTTTGTTAAGTCAGTATTTTGTTTGTTTGTTATGCTATAAGTTAGTGTGAAATAATACCTTGAAGTTTTTAATGCAAAGACTGGTAAATGTTTACAATATTGGTCATGGAAATCTGATATACACACAGAACACATACACTACTTTATTAATTGATATCCCATGGTGCCCCTGGGTTGCCATTACCTCCACCACACGTGACATCCGGTGACCTTAACTACAACTTCCGGTTGGCATGGTTACCATTTTCACACCTTTTTGATCATAACAAGTAAAGTAATAACTTAGTAATGTACACTGGTGTCTACTAGGTCCCAGACGTGATATATGTTACCCCAGTTAATACACTTTACACAGCTATAGAAGTATAAAAACACATTATCAAACAATGCTAGCTTGCTGTAATAAGATTAATATGTGTGTTTTTCACGTTAATTCAGTATTCAAAACAACTACTATGAGAAGATACTTTGTTTTACGATTGATTGATATCATTCACTATGTAATAATAAACTGAAAATTGTGTGGAAACACTTAAAAGAACCGTAAAAGTTGCTTACCGATTTTCTTGCCACCACCAGCCTTAGCATAGATCATTTGTAGTGGGACAGCAGCCAGCAGTAGTGCAATGGTTATTGCTAAAGAATTTGTTTCCATGGCACCATAATCACGCTATCATTACGTTTCGAAGGAGATTAAAGTAGAAGCATTGGTAGGGCAGGAGCAAGAACACCGCCATGGCGTACTCCTGCAACAGTGTGTGTGCTACTTGTGGCCTGCTTGCGATTGCAGCGCCACCAACATAGACTCATGAACTGTCCCTTCAAAACATCGCTGGCACCTGCACTCTCCTCCTGCACCTATCATGCGCTGCAGCAGCAGCTGCAGGATGGGTGCATGATTTGCAACTTTTCTCATCCACACCCTTGGGATCTCTTGCAAACTTAGTTCTTTTTATTGTGCCATGGCCATCTGAACCTGAAGTGAAAGCAGAAGTACTCAGAAATAAACTTTAGTATTAATAATGCACTCACCTTGACCTTCAAATCAAGGTGAAATTCAACCACAAAACAAGGTTCACTAAATCACCTGCGATCTTATCTTTTCTTATCTTTTGATTGTGCTATACTGCCATGGCCACCTGAACCTCCAGTGAAAGTAAAAGTACTCAGCATTAAACTTTAGTATTAATGATGCACTCACCTTGACCTTCAAATCAGGTGAAATTCCACCACAAAACAAGGTTCACTAAATCATCTGTGATCTTATCGTCTTAATGAAAAGCACCCACTAAAATTGTAACATTAACACTTAAACAAATTGCTGAACCATTTCCTGATGCTTTCGCATCCCTCCATAACATAATTCTGTGACATGCTGCATGAATCATGCAAAATTTAAAAGAAGGATTTAACATGCAACGTGTTCCCCAAGAAAATCTATGAAAGCAATATTTCTCAGGCTAATACTTGGTGAGATTGATTTTATGTTGAATCGCCCGGTAGAGCGTAATTTCTAGTATTTTTTGTTCATTTGTAAGAAAGACGTTTTTTTTTAGAGGCAGTGTAAATTTTGCACATGTTCGAATATGTCATATACTGGGCACTCCCATCAAGTAAAAATTATGATAGACTTCGAAACTCACAAATTCCAAATCCAGTTGCTATGGCAATGTGGCCTGGTTGCCTGAAAAGTTCATATTTCTGTTACACATCAATATTGAAATGTTGTATTAAAGTTGGAAGTAATCTGAATTTATGTATCATTTTTTATCTTTATAATTAAGAACTGCAAAATCTATTTTTTTTTTGGTGGCAAATATCCTTTAAACCACCACAATGATCTTTTCTGTTTTCTTTTCAGAAGCAGATTATCTGTAACACTAACAAGGTGCAGATCTTTGCTACACTTGTTGTCCTTCATCAGCTGATAAGGCAGTCTATATTTACAGGTTTTTTTTTGTGTTGTAAGCTTAGAATACCACAGTTGAAGGTAGGCAATCTTCTTATGTTGAAATGTGCTCAAATATTCTTGTCATCTATCCACGAGTGATTCCACAGGTGATGTGTCTGGGGGCTAGTGAGATTTCTGTAAGTTTTAATTTATAAAATTGTACACATCATTAACTTATGCCCCTTTTTATCAATACCTGTATCAATCTCTTCTATAGAAGTACTTTATTTATTATGCCTGACATACTGAAGACATTGTTTAGTATAATCCTTCGCAAAATATAAAGTAATAAAGAAAAAAATTAAAAAAAGAAAGAAAAAAAAAAACATGAGATTTTACTGAATCATTAATGCATTAAATCTAACCGTCTGTGTTCGGCTGAATTATATTCACGTATCCTTTACACAAAGAAACTCACATATAAACTTGGTTTTTGAAAATTGGTTTTATCTTTTTTGTTTTTATTATTATAAATAGGATTGGGTCCAGAAAATGGTTGTAATAATTATTATTTCAATAGTGAGGTGGTCTTAAATCAAGCGGTGCATATGATTCTTGTTCCATTCAACAAAAATGAAAATAAAAGACAAAATAAAAACTTATTTTGACATATTAGTCTCCATGGATTCACTTGACTATCTTCATAATACTATCTTATGACACAATGCTACTTTCATCATATTGCATATCATCTCACAGAGACTAATTTTAGACTTTTTTTTCTATAATTCATAACAAAGTGTCACCACAAGGCGTGGGTATATTTCTATACATTTTTGCAGCAAATCTGCCTTTGGCAAAATGCAATTTAAAATGGAAAGAGCATATATGAAAGAACGAGTTGGACACTGCCTCAGAATTACTGAGGAAAAAATACCGCAAGATTTCCCAAGACGCAAGTGGAGCTTTATTGTGGATGAATGTTGTGGCTATTTCAATGACCTCCAACTGACCACCCACAAAGCCAGTAGCCTCTGTCGAACTATTTCGTCTGTTTGGTGTTGAGAATCCTGCCGGAAATGAAGTGCCAGGGAGCTGTTGCAACTAGAACGGCAAAGCAAGATATTTTGAGTATATTGTACATTTTGTATTGTACACCGCCCTCCAATTATGAGGCCACTTTGACAACCGCATAAATGCTTTTAAGACTTAAATATTGGCTTATATTTTTAGAGAGGAATGTACTATATTGTGGAGCCTATTGTAACGCACATGCATTGCATTATTCACTGACAGACACACAATTAAAGTGCTTCAATCCACATTACTCCGTTCAAAAGCGTTGCTTAAAATGTAGACGGTACTCTATATAGTGCAAATGCTGGAGTATTTCTATGAGTTATTTTTCCATTCGTAGTTGTGACAAGACCATATAGAGAAATATGCTCTTTGCATATCCATTTCCTTAAAACGGTTGTCTGAAAGTTGAAGCTATCTATAACTCCTAAGTGAACCAGTGAATCTGATCAATATGAGCCTGAGGGGTAAAGTCTACATTGCGCCTGGGGTTCTTGACCCTTGCACCCCAGAAAATCATTTATAGTCGCCATTTTGACCACTGGGCCCCTCACTTCTATTTAGAGTACCAAGAAGGTCGCTAAAAACCATAATTACCCTCTAGGGCAGGGCTTGAGAGCAGGGGCATAATGTTAGATATGAATTATGATAACTGGGAGGGCATTTCATATTGCATGTAGCTACAACTAAAGATGTTTTGTGATTCCCTTGGTTACCATTGATAATGTTACTGTAGACATCTTATAGCATGGACAGAAATGAAACTAATCTAATCTCACAAGAACACCCGGATTTATGAATTACATATTAAGACAATTTATTGCTTCTTTTCTCCTATTTTCAGCTTTAATATCTTCCACATATGGGACTTTACTACATCATAAGCTTCCATTATATCTTAAGGCACATAGACTCCATGTTTGGAAAGAAAAACCTCTGCAATGAAAGTAGTAGCCGGACCAGAAATGAATGTAAAGCACTCCCTTCAAAGTGAAGCATAACAATATCTCATCTGTCTTGCATTGTAGTTCACATATTTGACTTTGTAATGGCTTCTTCTAACCATAGCCCGTCAGGAGAGAGTGGAATAAGGTGCCGGAGTTAGCAGTCAACTGCGAAAGCAATCAACAATGGTGTTTCCATGGAGTGGCAACTTGAAAGGCAGTTTATGATGTGAAAATGCCTGGAAGTGCACATCATTATCCAAACATAGGATCTATGTAGTCGTGCGGACTAAATCAGGTCAATTTATTTTGAGAAAGTCTATTTATTGTGCTCATGGAATAATTTTCTGCCGTGGCATAGAAAGTAATCTGCTTAGGTCGACAGTTTGCCAATATTTGGTGTCTGTGCCAAGGCAGGTGAAATAACCCACTATTTGAGTGAATGTGTGAAGTGAACTAGGACGTAAACTAACCATTTTGTCATGTAGTGGTTGATACACCACCTTCCAAAAATATAAAGTTTTTGGAGATTGGTGTTTCAACTGAGCAATGCATGTTTTATTATGTAATTAACATCACCTGCTATTACAAAGCAAAGTGCAGTTATGGCATGCAATAATTTTTTGCCACCATCTTGTTTTGCATATTCTCTCATACCATAAAGATTACACCGTGTAATCATAGAGATGATGTACAGCACATAAGTGGAAAATAACAAACACTACAAGGAAAAGTATTTGCAGCAGTTTGTAGGACCAAATACATCTGAGCCACTTGGTGCAGGGTCTTGTGAATAATACATACTGATTTATCACATCTATGATAGCATTATGACTTATCACATCTTGTTAGGCATAAATCTGTTGCTAGCATTAACTGATGCACCGTCTGAGGGTCTTAGTACCAGACAGTGAAAAGGCAAAATGCTAGAACACAGCCAACGATCTTCATACATATCAATTACATTTGACACTAAATGATTCACTATACGTTTAAGGGGGATATGAATTGTGCTGTGTCTGCTGAGGGAGAGGTTACAGAGGAAAATACAAATGATATTGCTGAATTATCTATGATGTCTTTTTAAGACTACATATGTCTGGTTGGAAAGCCAAACAATCAGGAAAGTGGGTTTGAGTTATCAGTGGTGTGGCTCGGCGGGGATGTCGGATTTCTGAGGTGACCATAAGCTTGTCAGTTTGGCCTTAGCTTCGCAGATGTTGGCCAGAAAACGTGATAAGAACATTGAAAGATACCTGGGTGGAGAGGGACTGTGGTGGATAAAAGCCTCAGAGATGTCTGACACGTATTGCCAACATGAAATCGATGCCTTTCTGTTCTAAGTCCTTTATTCCTAATGGCCTGCACGCAGGCTTCTTCAAGGAAAGATTCAATGCACTGCAAAACATAGCTTCAAGTAGATTTCTGCACAGAAAATGTCAATATCTACCGAGGAGACTTCTGTTGTCACAAGGGCTGTAATGATCCAATGGTATACTTCCTCATTAGTTTGAACATGTAATTTGCCACTCATGCACTCGAAGGACATGTGAAACCTTGTTGTGTCAAGTGCATGTCTAGTGGTTCATTATTGATTATCCTGACATCTGATTGGTTGTAGTGACAGTGACGTATGAAGTTCTTATCAAGCAAATATAAATCTCCAGGAATGTATTGATATACAGACACAATCAACTTTATACATGTCAGAGATAGTTCTCAAAATGTCATAATTTCTTATTCTTGCTTAGGACTTTTGATTTCAGCCACGTGTAAGCCAGACATATTTATATCATATAACAATGACATTTGTCTCGTTTAGAATGTTTTACTGTCTTTTATTACTTAATAAAAATACACAAATATCTATTGAACTATCTCCAGACTTGTAAGTTTCTTTTGTGGTACAACGCGTTCATGATATTGTCATTTCTTGTGAGTTACTTTTATGCACATACACAGTGCCATGATATGGAGGAATTCTTGGTGCTCCAAGACAGCCTTCACTCAAGCATCAAATCCATGCCAAACATTTATCCAAGATTTATTATTAATCTGGACAAAGGAGACATCAATCTTGGTTGCAATATAAGACCGTCCATAGGAGCAGTAATCCTGTCCCTTGGGCAAATTAAGCTGTAACAGTGGAACATAAATGTCCTTGTCCCATTCTGGTATTTGATCTATGGTCCTTTCGTGTGATTCGATCAATGGAATGGTAGACAATGGTGGATATGTTATCGACAAGAGAGATTTGTTTGCACTGATTTGTGTGTACAGTTTTATTGCAGTCTTAGTAAGAGAAGATGAGTAGATTTAGTGCATTGGTCTAATGCTTTAATAGTCACTAACTGTAGGCTATGGGTTCGAAACGATGGGTAAAGTTGAAGACTTCTGCTGTGATCATGAATGTATCTAAAGATCTTGTACTGGTTTTCCAGATGTAGTATAAAATGTATTCTAGTTGAATTAGCTTGGTAGATTGAATTTAATTCTGGATTACTCTTGAAAGAACATTTTTGAGTCTGTCTGTCTGTCCAATTTTCTGTCAATGTATGTCTTCCTGCAGTCTCCCTGTGTTTGTATATCTCTGTGGGCCAGTTTGTTTCTGTCTCTCTGTCTGCTCTACCCTGTCTCTCTGAGTGTGTGTTATTCTGTCTGTCTCTACACCGGGTACATTTTCCTTTGACTTCCATGAGATCAGTGTCTTACACTTTTCTATACCTCTGCCTATGCCGCATATGCATACACAGCTTAATACCGAAAGTCAACAACAGAGATTCCGTTGCACAAAAACGTATTTGGCTTTCACCCTCTTTTGGAAGCAAGCTGCCAGCTGCATTTGGAGCAAGCCCTTTTGTGATCATGTTTGAATTCTGTCCGTGGGATGTACCGGAAGTACAACCTTTAGAAGATCCTGCAGCAAACAGCAAATCCTGTCAGATGCTTTTTTTGCTGCAGCATTACGAATGCAGGGGATGGACAGACTCGGATGCAAACACAGGGGTGGAATTGGTTTTAAGAGAGGTGAAGAAAAAAGTTTGGAAAAAATGTGGTTGAGAGCTGGTGTTACATTCTATGCCTAGAATGTTAATTTACTGCACATGATTACTCTTAAATTTATTATTGTAAACTTCTCATCTATCGTCCTATCTGTTTGTATTCAGTTATTTCAATTATCAATGTGTGATTAAGAAATCACAGGAACATTTCCTTGCTCAGCCTAAATCAAAATCATCACAGTTTCATTGTTTGTCTCAGTAGACACCAATTTTTGCACATGTCCAGCTCATGCTCTAGTTGGTTGACCGATTATGAATATTAAATATTTCAAATCATTCATTCAGTTAAGTGTCATTGTTCAGGCAACAATTCACTTATTATTGCCAAGGTTAATCATCCTCATGTCACATGACTTGTGTTTGGCATTCATTGACCTTGGGTACAGAGTGTTAATGTTGTTATTACTGTTGGCTCCAGTAAGAGGACACGGCTATTACTAGCAGTGTGATAAAGCCTACACTCATATTGTCATCTTGTGTCCCCTTTACGTACCGAAGCCCACAGTCCATGACCTTGGCAATCAGAAGTTGCAGCTAATTCACAGACAGCAGTAATTAACAAAGATGATATGTTACTTTATATGGCATTCTATGCCTAGAATGTTACTTTAATGTATGTGCTTACTCTTAAATTATTATTGTAAACTTCTCATGTATTGTCCTATCAATTTGTGGGCAATAGCACTTTCAAAGTCATTCATTCATTCAAATGTCATTCTCAAGGCAACGTCCTAATTAGCCCATCAGGTGCAGTGCAAAAATACAGGACTTAAAGCCCTAATCCACCACAACATTGTCAAGGCAACAATTCATGTTAATTTATTATTGTCAAGGTATGTGTCGTTGTATCATTGTATCATTGTATCATTTAGCAATGGTCAAATAATCAGACATTTGTGTAATTTTCATGTGATCATTATTACTGCATTGACTGTTTGAACAAATCAAAAGAATGGTTGAAACCAGAGAACTGTAAATAGTATTGAATCAGACTTTTTTATATATTTATTTTTTTATTAATATATAAGAGTTTTTCATATGGCCAAGTATAAAAACATGTAAAAACAAGTAAAAAGAAAATGCATCTTAAACATTGGCAGTGCTGTTGGCCCTTAAGAAAGACCTAAGGTCAGACTTGAAACATTCAGTGGTGGTGGCATTATAAACTTCTTCAGGTAAATTATTCCAGACTGTGCATCCTCTATAAATAAAAGACCTTTAAAAAAATTTGTTCTACATGCCGGAACATCAACTTGCATAGTATCACCCCTACGGGTGTTTCTCTCATTAGTATCACATGCCATAACTACTGAATTACATAAATAAGCAGGTGCAGTACCATGGATAAAGTTGTACATTGTTATACTAATGAAGTAATTTATTCTTTCCTCAATAGTTTGCTATCTTAACTGTTTTAAATCTATACCTCGGACATTTACAATATCAAAATTGCCACTAACAATACGAGCGTCTCTGTTTTGTAGTCTTTGAATAGTTTGAATATTTTTGTTGGAACATCCCCAAACTGCACATGCATAATCAAAAAAGTTGCAACTAATTCACAGACTGCAGTTAACAATCGATTGGCTTTGCATGTTGAGCCTCCCTAAGCTAGAGCTGGTGAAATTTGATGGAGATCTTTTACAATATCTCATCGTTTATGGCCACTTTTGATGAGGATGTTGACAGGATGTGTGACAATGGTTAAATCAAGTTAACGCCTCTTGCAGTACACTGTGGGTTATAAGGCCCATGATGCTATAAGGCCATGTTAATGGATGGTGACTCCGGATACAAGCGAGCAAGCAAGAGAGTTACTGCTGCAAAGATTAGGTAACAATCACTTGGTATCGCAAAGGCTTGTCAATGGCTTAAAGAATGGTAAAACCATCAAATCTGCAGAAGAGCTAGTGGGGTTATCGGATGAGCTGTCCAACTGTCAAGCAACTTTACATCAAATGAATCGCAGAGTTCGACAGCTATCCGAATTTTGATGAATTTGTCAAGTCTTTGTCTGAGGAGCAACAAAGGCCTCTGATCCTATATTTGGTTCATTGAATAGTGTCTCATGTGACAATGCAAATGTTGAAAAATTGAAAAGTTCTGCATCTAGTTTTAAAGAAGTACCAAGAAAGTATTTTTTATCCACTGTGTAACAATGAACATCGCCTCTTCTATTGTGATCAGTTTAGGAGCTTGAGACCAAGTGAGAGGTTGAAATTTGTGATTCAAAACGAGATTGCTTATTAGCAAATCATGTTACAGCGAATTGTAGGAACATGTCATTATGTACAGTCCCTGGTTGTGGCTACAAAGTTCATCCATACCAGTGGTTACAGCAATGGTGGTGAAGTTTTAAGTAGTGAAAGTAGTGTTAGATTAGTAATTGCTCATGGAATTGTTGAATGGAAAGCATGATGTTTGTGCATTGTTGGACACTTCATCCAGCCATAGTTTCTGCTCTAAAAATCTTAGCTTGTGTGAGAGGCTCACCAGTTACATAATCAATGAGTATTTTAAGCAGGTCTGAGAATATGTCTTCTGAAACTTTGGATGTGAATTTAACCTCTTTACTCCGGCGTCTTTTAGTGATTCTGGTTTTCAAACTTAAACTATGTTTGGGAAACTTAGTTGTTCGTGACAAGAGAAATTTGACGAAAGGACAAAATCTGAAGGTTGAGCGTTAAAAAAAAGCAAATGAGTTAAAATCCAGCTTTTTGTATGTAAAAAAAAAACTACATTATTAGTCGAGGACAGATAGAAGACAACGAACAAGAAACAAGACTTTCAAGGACAGGCGACACATTTTTTTAGGAGACAATCGGTGAGTTAATAAATAAAGACAAAAGAAACTTCCATGAGCTACATCCCATTTGGATGTCGATCGCATGAGACATTAAATTGTAGGTGCCTTGTACTCAGTGTTTATTCTGAGGAATGTAAACGACCCAGCCCATGTGGTAAATGCAAAAACGTGGCGTGGACTCCGAGAATATCATCTCATCATTACGTCTGCATCTGACAGTAGCTAGTCATATAAGCTGACTAAGCTTCAGACCAAGTACTTGTGTGGCATTGAGACATTAGGAATGTTTGGTGCAAATTTTATTGGCCCTATTTTTTTTAGGACAAAAATGGTCTTAAAAGAGAAGTGAAATACAAGGGCAAGAATACAATTGGATCTGAAAATTGTGGTCTTAGTTGTGAGGTGATCTTATATGTGTTTCCACTGAGCTTTTCTGGTGTGTAATAAGGCTGGTAGGCGTGGTGTTTGGGTGGATTAGGGCTTTACATCCTGTATTTCTGCACCTGATGGGCTAATTAGGACAGGCAGAGACCATGGCAATGAGACGAAGGATGAAACAGCCATCAAACATAGGCTCGACTGAGAATTAAACCCGGGACCCAGTGGTTGGAAGCCCAGCGCGCTACCACTGAGCTAGGCCCCCACCCCCAAAAAGGCTTGAAGGTGGTCACTTGGTCATGTAGTGCATTTCCCACATCATTTACCAAATGCAATCTTCAGTGAAGACATTAAAGCTTATTAGTGCTGCCTATTGACACACTGTGTACAGGGCAATATTGTAATGTCTTAATGTTGAAGAATAACTCAGGTAACACAGAGTGTAGCTTTGCAAGAGAGGGTGGCTTTAATCCAACATATATGTAAATGTCAAGGTAATGTAAAGACAATGTTCAGTACAACATTCAAGCTCAGCTCCAGCTAGTAAACTGATTAAAGTTACTGTTACAACAGTATATGAAAGCCCCTCTTTCCAGGGGTCAGTTTCCTATTGGTTATTTTGCTTCAGTGCACATATACATGGCCTGTGTCTATTGGCTTGTGCCCTGGGGTGGACAATGGTCACAACCCCTTATGTACATTTAAGTTAACATTCTTAAGTAGTGACATTTAAGTGGCCTTTAAGCTGGCTTGCTTAAGTTATATTTCCTGAACTATTAGGTCATAGTTCATTGAAATATACCATTAATATATTGTACTTATTAGATATGATCTTACTATATTTTAAATACATGATATGCCTTTAGTTGATAAGGTAAAAATTAGGTGAATGAAACTAGATACAGCAAGGTAAAATGAACAATATTTTTACCTAATTTTAAGACAATTTATCTCTAACATTTGCTTCTAGAGTTACATATTTGACATTTGTTTTAACATTTGCTTTCAGGGTTACATATTTAACCGTTGTTTTAACATTTGCTCTTATAGTTACATATTTAACATTTGTGTGTGCTTTTGCACAATAGTGTCTCTGTTTACATGTTTTCATCCTGCTGTGGACTTCGTCCAGTACATCCTGTCTTGTGCGCACAATCTTCTTTTTGGCGCTTGCTTGTGTAATGGTGGTTACGCGATGGTGACACGTGCACTGACACGACTTACAACTGAAGATTAGCATTTGGCTGGATCACCAGGGACACGACTTATAATCTTCAGTCAGCGATGGTGATGTTGTGGGGTATTTCCCATCCGATGTACACGTCGCTTACAGGCTTCAGCGGATGCTGGACTGGACACGGCTTACGAAAGAAGATCAGCATTTGGCTGGATCACCAGGGACACGACTTATGATCTTCTTTCAGCGATGGTGTGGTGTTGATGGTCAGCTGCTTGTCGCATGCTTTGTTGATCACTGGCTGATATGGCTGCACTGTTATGTTGTGGTCTTCATTGGTCCGGCTTCTGGAAATTGTTTGCTAAAACTGCATAGTTCATTATTTGTGCACATTTGATCGTTCCTTCAGCTGCAGTCTTATGACTGGACAACTAAACACATGATATGCCTTTAGATGATAATGGCATTTTGGTTGAAGGCCAGCGACGCAAAATCTATAGTGACTCAGTCAGTAGATATAAGTATATGCAGTGGTTCAACAGTGATAAGTGATTGATGTGTGACCTTAAAGAGTGGTACAAACAATTTTGATATTTTATATTTAAGAAACTTTCTATAGCCCAGGTGCATGAGTGTAAAAAAAGTTACACGATAGTAAAAAATATTAATGATATTACTTAATAGATACATTCAGTTTGGATGGTGTATGTTACTCGCAAAGATATGTGACAATGGTAGCTAAGGGAGTCGGAACTCTTGATCAAAATTACCCCTAAAACTAACTCTAAATTTGCTATAAAGAGCGACTGTGGTGCGATGTGCTATTAGAACTATCTTTTTGCTAAGGAGTTGGCGGGTGTCGTCGTCGGTGTGTTGTCTGGGGAGGTCTGTGGTCATCTGTCAATTTATCGGTATTCGATAGTGTGGACGTCTGGGGTCGTGGGGGGTGTCAACGAGGGTGCTCTCGAGGATTCACTCGACTGTTGTTGTTGTAGGCTGGGCGTTGATGTTGCGAGTTGGTCTGTCTGTGTCGTTGCCGATGTAGGTGGTATGGTGGTACCCGGTTGGGCCAGTAATGGTGTCCTGACTGTGTCGTTTGTTGCTGGTGCTGTTGGGGTGCGTCAGTAGGAGGCTGTTGGCGAGTCCCCATAGCGGAGGACTACTGCTTGCTGTTGCTGTTGCTGTTGCTGGCTTACTGTGTCGGCGCGTGACCAGCTGCTGATGACCAGCGAATCCATGCTCTGCATGAGAATGAATTTTACAGTGTGCCTGTTTCTGGCAATTTTACAAAATGCCCTATATTGGCATAGAGGGACACTGACATGCTGTGGTAGGATGATCCTTTTGCTGCCTGCGTATATTTCCAGCTGTGCCCAGTCAAAGGATGCATATGTCCAAAATAAATATGTGGAGAATGTGACGTTGTGCGGGTCAAGGGTCTTAATTACAGACAAGGCAGCTAAATCCTGTGGAATGGTGGCAACTTTTATATGCAGCTGGTGCTGATCACTGTACATGGCACAGTAGAGATCAGTCTCCAAGTGGTTGAGCCGTGTATTGGCTTCGCACTTCTCCAGTAATGGACTTAGCTTCTCGACCAAGATGATCAGCATGTTAATGACCGATAGGACAAAAGAAGCTATAATGATTACCGTGCGCCATGTTGGGAAGCTGGTTGGTGTAGCGGCGGCTATAGTTGGCAATACAGTTGTGGGCAGAAAGAAATCTGCTGCGTTTGTTCCCTGTGCTGTTGCCAATGAGAGTAATACAGTGTTTATTCTGTTGAGTTGTCTGTGGTGATAAAGAAATGCCATAATCCCTAGTACTTGAATGGTGACAATTACAATTGCTCCTGCCGCAAGTATGGTGTCGGCTTCAGGCATGTTGCTCCAATTGTTGAAGGACCAGGATAGGTCGTCATTGGAGTCACTGAAGTGAAAGTTGTCAAGGTCCGTCTGGTCTTCTGTAGATAGTCCGTCGTTTAGTTCTAAGTCGGTAAAGTTCAGTTTGCTGTGGATTAATGCTGGTAACTGAAAATTGTATGGCTCATTTGTGAAGTCATTGATGGTTAGGTTAACTGGCATAGATCCTTGGTATAGTTTAAAATAAACCAAGTAATTGGCGCTGAAGGTGGTGATTGACTTGGAGGTCGCGCAATTATTGGAATCAGCCAAGATTTCTGTGAGATGCGATGTGAGTCTACATCCACATTGCATATTAATTTTAAAGAGACCTTTGTGGAACATTGTTGTGGTGTTTGACTGGTTTTTGTATTGGCACTGCAAGGTCCACACTCGCGCCGGGGTATATACTAAATAGCCTTGGGCGGGGACAGTGTATACAAACTCGAAGCCCATAATAGGCTTATTTACTAATCTGTGACGGCATACAGCTATTATTGCCTTGGAGTCACCCATGAACAAGGAGTACGGACATGATGCATTATGTGCTTTTGTGGGCAAATAATTACGGGTATTCAAGACGTCTTTGATGAGGTATATGTCTTCCTCGGGGATTTCTATGAAATAATCAGATTGGGTGGAAATAGCAAACCACTTGTTAAAACCGTAAAGTTCGGTGTATATATCATTAGTTTGGGAGGTGGGCACTGGCACCGCATCGATTTTATATAAAGAGAACTCAGTGGTGGTGCTTGAAACCGGAATTTTGATTTTCACATATAAGAATTTGCTATCATGCGAGGTGGTGACCATATTGTCGTGCTTATAGAAAATATTGACGTCTGACTTAATATATAAATTCTTAGATTTAGTTTGTAATTCCGTATTGATATCGTTCAAGATAGCTCGGAGATGCTGGGGGTCCACCAGGTTGATAGTTAAGCGCCCCTTGATGAGTTGATTAACATCTGCCAGCTGAGAGGCAGCTGATATTCTCAATTGATTTAGTGTATGAATATTAAGATTATAATGGTGTAGCCAGTTAATGATTGCAATAGTGGAATTAATCTGATGGCCCTGAATATTAACCTGTTTAGCCAGAGATTCAGCAAATCGAGCATACGTCTGTAGCGTCGATATGTCAGTCGATATGTCAATTAAAGTTTGGTCCAGTCTTACCAGATGTTTTTGTAGTCTGTTCATGCGTAGGTCGGCTTTCACTTCGTATGAGTGTAGTTTGCTGACGTCGTGGATACGATCTTTTTTGTCACGGCGAACCATATCCATGAGTTGGGCGATGTGTCCCTGCAGTATCTTTATGTCAGCTTCAGTGGCGACTCCCATGACCTTTTTGGCGATATTTCCCAGTAGGTTAAACCATCCTCTGCGTTGACGATGCGTGCTGTGATCTTTTACGGCCATTACATCCATGATGGACGTATGGGTGGTGTGTATATCGGTGGTCAGCCTACCTTTTAGCTCCATGTACATCACATTGAGCTCTTGAAGGGCATCGCAGGCGATAGAGATGTCGGTGTTGTTCATCATGGTTGACTCACATAAGACCGATGGTGTCGTCATTGGTAGGTCTGGAAAGAAGGGTATGGCGATGGTGTGATGCCATGTCGTTGGAGATAGTGAAATGTCCCTTTCCTTCAGTAAAATTATTCCTAAGTTCGGACGAACTATCATCGGAGGGTGTTGAGCTTCAACCAGGTAGAGTAGCGTAGCCACGAGAGAGAATGTAGTGAACTTCATTCTGATCGCGAGTGGAATGGTTGGATTGATGACTTGCTGTCCTTTTAACTGCTGTGGTATTCTGTGTCGCATGAAGGTGGTAGTCTTAAGCTGTGCTGTCAGGGGTGGATTAAAGTATCAATTAATCCTTAACTGTTAAGGTCGTAGATCTGTCTTTGTAGTGGAACGGTCTTTGTAGTGGATCTGTCTTTGATGTCGGCTAATACTCTAACGTCAATGTACAAAGTGCTAAGAGCTATGCTAACAATGAGATTGCGTAATAATGGCAATCTGAAAAGAAATCGTTTGTAGTATGCTATATCTACATTCATCAAAAGGTTAGGTGTGAATTTAAGTTTTTATGATACAATGTGAGATGAGGTTGTGTGAACAACCTGGGACTACCCTGTTATTTCATTAAAGGGTGACACAGAACTTGAAAACAATTTCTAAGTTCTATGGAATTTCTCCACCTGTAAGTGAGAACTGCCATGTTGGCGAAGCCCGTTTCGGAGCTAATAACCCAAATAGCCATCTGCTAGCACATTGAGGTGTGCAGAGTGGTTTTGGGATTACATCACCTTTGTTTAAGGTAATTGGATTTCTGAATGGTGTGGGTTACCCCTTAACCATTGTAGCAGCTAGCCGTTTGGCTTGTATTTGTGCGCTGCTATTACTTAATTGGCATTTTGTTTCTTTTATGTCTTAAGTTTACGATGCCTGTTGCAAATTTCCCTAAAAGGGCTCAATTATATAGGTCCTGCAACTATTGTTGTACTCAAATACGCTGTATTGAGGCAACACAAATCCTGGCCAAAGTGTAAACAAAAAAACTGGACAATGCTACCAATCAAATAGTAAACTTAAATTCATGGAATGCGTAAAAATGCTAATTGTGTCCATGAGACAATTGATATCCACTTCCTTTTAGTTTTTGTGCGAAGTGATAGCACTTTATGTTGTAATAACCTAGTGAAATTTGATTTCCATTTAAGAAAAGTAAAGTACAAGTGTACTTAGAATCGCTGTGTCAACAAAATGACACTGCTGGCGAATTAAACCATTATAAATGGTATTTGACAGCATTATTTGCGCTAAATTTCACTTTCAGTTTGTGTATACACCAGAAAGTTGGTTGATCCACACAAAGCAATCTTACATAAACAAACAGACAAAAGAATGAGTAATGGATAATGAATATGGAGATGAAAGCAATAGTTGTGATACTTGTAAATTGTGGCAAGGCTCAGAAAACAATTAGTTGGAAGTACTGGTGTGTTTTACTGGTTTGTAATGCGCTGTACAAAGTTGCGTACAGTACCGCTTACACGATAATTTTCTTTTTCGAATTTTTCTGTCATATTCGAGAGAGATGGATGCTCATCCTGAGAGAGCCACATCCCTTGGATCGAGTTCTGGGATACAAATATTTGTAATCTACCATTCTTGATCCTAGCTTTTGTTACTGGATAGTCACCAGTCTTGGGAATTGGAAGTTGAAGCAGTGCTTTAATTTGCTCTTCTGGGAGTGTGTAACTGGCTGCCAGGTTTCTGTTGCTTGTTGCATGTTTCGTGAATTGGCTGATCGGTTGTATGATGTCATCCTGTATGACCCTGCATGCATGCAGTGGGTCTTGGGTTGTCTTTCCTGTCTCATCAATAATTGGAGTTAACTGGTCTGCAGTCACTATATGTTGGTTTCCCAATTTAGCTTTTAGAATGCCTGTTAATTTGGCAATCGAATTAACTGGGCCGGCAGTGGTTCGAACCCATGCGGGTTTGAGTCGATTTACGTGAAATTTGCCCGTCAGTTGTTGGCCTTCTATTGTTCCCAGGATTGCATGTGATGAATCTACCATGGAACGGATGACGAGTGGGCCCACAAAATCCATCCGGATTTTCTTTGATGCTGTCTGTAGGGCACTTGCTGTGGGTGCCAGCAAATAGACAAGGATTCCAGCTGAAAAAGTATTGTTGGTTGATGCTTTGCGGGCTTGTTTAGCCGCTTGGGTGTGTTGTAATTTATACTGGAGGTCTAGCACAGTTTTACCCACTTTCTCTAGTCTAGCTTTGAGTAATTCTACATATTCACGATAAGTGGGCGCTATGGCATCTGTGGTGGGAACATTGAACATGGTTGGGGGGTGTCTTAAATGAACTAGGTAATAGGGGCTGTAATTGCCTAGACTGGGTAGTGCAAAACTATTGTATCCGTATGCTACAGCATTACAATAAAGATGCCAGTTACGTCCATTTTCATTTAGACAAGATGTCAGCATATTGGCAATTGTCCCAATAAATCGTTCGGCTTTGTTGGCCTGGTGGTTACCAACGGATACAAAGTTATGATTGATCTTAAGAGCCTGAAAGATGTAGTTGGTTACTTGGTTTTCAAATTCGCGACCATGGTCCGTGATCAAAGTGGAAAATGGTCCATATACAAACACACATTTCTGTAGTATGGCCTCGGCAACGGAGGCGGCGTCTTTATTCTTGAGAGGAACAAGAATGACATACCGTGTGATGTTGCATACCAAAGTCAATATATGACGATGGTCTTCTGATGATGGTGGCATTGTTTTGAGATCAGCATACAATTTTGAAAAGGGGGCATATGTCGTGGGGATGTTTAATGCATAAGGCCTTTCATCCTGCTGGGGCGATTTCCTATTCTGGCATGTAACACACGTTTTGACGTAGTCATATACCTGCTGATGTAGTCTTGGGAAATAAAAATGTTGTTTGATGGTGGCTGCCACGCGAACCACTCCCTGGTGACATGCAAGCAAAGAATCATGGTAAATGTGTAAAATTTGATTAACCAAGACTTGTGGTAAAGCAATGAGCAATTTACACTCTGAATCATTTACTGCAAATCGAAACAGGATTGAATCAATGATGATATAGCATTCAGCTTGTACCATGGTATTTCTTGCTTCTTGTCTGTTAAATGGTAGTGTGCCCTCTGCAATGTATTTATACAAGTGTGAAAAATGTACACATAGAGATTGTTGCTTTGCTAATTCTGACTTATTACAGGGCAGGGCTGGGCTGTCATTGACTAGCGTTTGTAATTTATCTAGCTGCTGGGAAATAAGCTGCTGTTTTGGAAGATGGCGCAGTGAGACGATTGAGGTGTCCAATTTCAATGTCTGGGGTTGCTTGTGCAGAAATGATGGCGGCTGGGAGTGTGTTTCTACGGGTTGCGGCTGTTCTGTATAATCTGTGTATATAATGGCCCCCGGTGTATTATTATTTGCAGTTTGTCTAGCTGTGCACTCTACTAATGTCGCTGGTGGCATTGGCGGTGCTGTCGTAGCAGCTGTGGCATGTTTAATGAAGGTGCTGGTGTTGACCTTTCCAACTTGTGTCAGCTCTTTTCTTCGAGTGTCTGGGGCATTGCTTTTTGATCTTAGATCGATTGAGATTTGGTCCTGTTTGACACGCTGCGGGGTTACTGACCTGGAGACTATTGTTTTGTGACTAGGTTTATGTGCAGACTTATTTGTGGGGCGGCCGCGAGGTGCAACTTTTGGGGCCATTGCTGGCTGTGCTGGTGGGACTGGCTGTGCTGGTTGAGTTATGTCCGCTGTTTGTGCTGTCTCTGGTTGGCTGGGTTGAGTTGTTGGCTGTGTTGGTGTGATGCTGGCAGCTTCTTGTTGTCTTGCCTGTGCTCTAGTTACGACAAATGCAATGTCTAGGTGATCATTAGATAATTGGGGATTTCTAGATAGAAAATCCGACACAACCATAGTGCTACCTTTTCGATAGCCCACTTTCATTGTGTAATTACTGAGGCGCTCTATAAGGCGTTTTATTCGTGCTGTGGCAGGCTCTGTTTTGGCTTTAAGAATTTGAGGAATGGCAGAGTGATCTGTATAAACTTCAAATGCTGTGCTCTTCAGGAGGTGTCTAAAGGCATGCACAGAGATGTATAAGCCTGTAAACTCGAGCTCAGTTATTGAATAGTTAGCTGCCGCACGTGGAAGTGCTTTAGAAAAATATCCAAGCAATCTTTCCTGTCCTCTTTGTATTTGGTATAGAGCTGCTCCTACACCAATCTTGCTGGTGTCACAGTATAGACGAAATAGGCCCGTACTGTTGGGCATCGCTAGTACTGGGGACTTTCCCAGGAGTTCTAAAATGTGATCATACGCTTGCTGGGTTTCATGATCCCATACAAATTGCTCATTCTTGGCCGCAATTTTATGTAGAGGTCTGAGTAATTTCTGTAGCTTCGGGAGGTACATGGAGAGATAGGAGACCTTTCCAATAAAACCTTTTAATTTGCGTTTCGTATCTGGAATTGGCATTTTAATAATGGCTTCCGTACGGTGGCGTAAGGGCGTAATGCATGGCCCGCCATTTTGGATTAATACTTTGTGACCCATGTACGTGACCTTATTGCGAAAAAGCTTTGCTTTTGCTGGTGATATTTTAAGGCCATTCTGTTGAATGGTTTCCAGGATGGTTTCTACATGCTGAAAGTGCTCGGTTTTCGTGCGAGAAAAGACGATTAGGTCGTCCATGATAGCAATGCAGAATTCCTTCGTTTGGGCCTTAAAAAGGATGTTATTAATGTGGGTTTGAAATTCCGCGGGACTTAAGGCCAAGCCCATCGGTAATTTACGGTACACGAAACTTGACCCACCGTGATACGATGTTATACCACAGTACTGAGAAGCTTTGGTCGTGAGCGATAGGCTGTGGTAAGCTTCTTTCAGATCTAATACAGAAATAACAGTTGGCTGGGCATGCCCGATGGTTTGGAGGGCATCACGCAGCAAAGGAAATGGCAAATTACGCTTTATGATTCTCTGATTGAGAAACCGGAAGTCGGTGACTAAGCGCTTTGCATCAGTGTCCTTTTTGCGTATTAGCATGACGGGGCTAGAGTACTGAGAATGACCGTGTGCCAATACACCCATTTTTACCAATTTGTCAAGCTCTTTGTCAATCAGAGGTTTCTCTGATTGCGCCACTGTAAAAGGGCGTATGTAAAAAGGCGTTTTGTCATTCAGATCAAAGTCCACTGTTATACCCGTGTCGCCTACTTCGGCGTGAAGACTAAAAGCCTGTTTGTACTTGTTCAACAGGGCTTTCAACGGTGGTTGCTCAGATGTGTGTAGGACACAATCTTCATAAGCTATGTCACGTTCAATAATTTCAGTATCATACATTGTCAGGCGAGCATCATCATCCTCGAGGTGAGGGTATTTGTCGAGTTTGACCTGACGGAGCTGCTGCCTAGTTAGTGTATGCTGTGCGGGTGAGCTGTCCCGCTGCGCGGGCTGCTTGTCAATGGTTTGTTTACTTTTGGCTATGTTCTCTGCCGCTGGTTTCTGTAGCTTTGTGTACAGATTTAGTAAACTTTGTTTGTCTATAGGGGTATACACATTTGTTAAATCACTAAATGCCAAAGTAGCGAACGGCTTTGCCTTGTAGAACGTGACAGGCCTGTATGTTGGATTGTATACTATTACGTTCGCTATGCACTTGTTGAATTTAACTACCATGCGTGGAAATGCAAATTTAGTTGTAAACTTGGTGGCTTTTATGAGTGCCACACTGTTTTTCAAAAAATTTGGAACATTTCCCTTGAGTTGTATGACGCTGGTGGCACCAGGTTTCAGTGTAACATCATGGCAGACATGCAGATTGACTGAGCTAGACTTAAAACGCAATTGGTGCTTTTTAAAATCTAATTTTGCATCTAGTTTTGCCAATGATTCTGTACCTAGGATAAGGCCTGGGCCTCCTAAGGTGTCCACTGTTCTGACTTCAATATCGAAGGCGTGACCTCCGATGTAAATAGGGATGTTCATTGCGTACTTCGTGACAATAGTGTCACCATTTCCTACAGTGAATTTAAGCTCTGGTGCGTCACGTTTTGGCAGTCGGGACAGATACTCTGAGCTTTGAATTGTTTTGGCACATATTAATGATGATGAAGCTCCTGAATCTACTAGAACAATTATCCCTTCTTTGCTCTGTAGCGTGCCTTTAATCATATTATGTTTACTGAGTTGCAATTTACAAGGTGATTGTGATCTTTGTGGGGAGGTAGTGTCTGCCTCCGAGTCTGATGACTCATGATCTGATTTGCGTGTGACATGAACGTGATGATGTTGATTAACGATTTCAGGCGGAGAGCCGAGGTGATGATTTGAGTGATTGGGTGATTGCGATTGGTTTGGAGGATCAGTTCCATTGTTAATAATGGGGTAGCCAGGGAGTTTGGTGTGTTCTGCCTGGGCCCCTAATGAAAAGGCAATTGGTCCACATTAATGTGCCCTTCCTTAATCGCCCTCTGCAACTTAAAACATGATCCTAAGTCATGGCCAGTTTTATAGCAGAATTGGCATTTCAGTGGGCCCGGTGAATTGGACCGTCTGGTGTCAAATGACACAGACTTGTTGCCGGCTGAGTCTCTGCCGTCATGTCTATTACGGGATCTACTATCCTCTCTGTCCTTAGAGTTGTAGTTGTACCGTCTGTCACGTGATGAGTCGTATCTGTCACGTCTGTCATGTGAGGGTCGTCTGTCTCGTCGACTGTCCCTGTTGTTTTGTCCATAACCTCGGTCTCTTGACTGGGACCTGTCTGACTGATTGTATCTGTCTGACTGATTGTACCTGTCTGACTGATTGTACCTGTCTGACTGATTGTACCTGTCTGACTGATTGTACCTGCCTGACTGTTTGTACCTGTCTCTGCTCTGTGATCGACCACGCTGTGTGGAAGATGATCTAGAGTCTGACCTATTGTGACGTCTGTCACTGTCACGATAGCCATTTGTGTTCTGGCGTGACTGTCTGTGTTGGTTGTCGCTAAATGTCAGCAGTAAGGACTCCATTTGATTCACAATATCATGTGTGTGATCAGATGCAGTTATTGCCATAGCGGGTGCTATTTGAGGCGGGGCTTCTGAGAGCAATGCTTGTGCTGTAAGCATGCAATCATCGAGGGTTGCATCCCTCTTCGCTCTAAGAGCTGATCGGATGTGGCTTGGAAAACCATTTATAAATTGAAGCTGGATATGCTCCTGGTCTGTTATTCTAGCTCGTGCCGCGGTTGAGCGAACTCTGTTGCGGTAAGCATTTAGGGGTTCCCCTGAGACATAAGCAAGCTCGGAAAAAGCGCTTAAGTGCTGTTCTCTAGTTGTGGCCCTCCCAAAGGTTGATTTAAAGTTCTTTTCAAGAGCATTGAGATCAGTGAACAGAGCTACATTGTCATCATACCAAATGCGGGGTTCATCACCCAAAGTAAAAATAAATTCTTTAATTGCATCGGCATCTGCGATATTGTGAAACCTTGTGTAATCTTTAAATAATAACCAATGCACCGTGGCTTTCTGACCAGATTTTGCCTCAAAGCGGCCTGGAAAGTATTTGCTGGCTTTACAGCAAGCTTGATTTTCAACTGCCATATTGACTAAGTTTTAGAATTACCAAAGTTATGTCACTTACCAAAGAAATATCAATTTGAACCACTGACTTAAGTATACATAAACTGTTTGACCAATATCAAGATAGAAATGTTGTCACTGTACCTTTTTCGTTTTTGTGAAGTTGTTCTGCATGAAGGTAATGTTTTGGTGTGCACTTAATATTTTCCTGTGCGTAATTCCAGTGTACTAGTATATGTTAAAGGAGCCACATTCCACCATGTAATGTCTTAATGTTGAAGAATAACTCAGGTAACACAGAGTGTAGCTTTGCAAGAGAGGGTGGCTTTAATCCAACATATATGTAAATGTCAAGGTAATGTAAAGACAATGTTCAGTACAACATTCAAGCTCAGCTCCAGCTAGTAAACTGATTAAAGTTACTGTTACAACAGTATATGAAAGCCCCTCTTTCCAGGGGTCAGTTTCCTATTGGTTATTTTGCTTCAGTGCACATATACATGGCCTGTGTCTATTGGCTTGTGCCCTGGGGTGGACAATGGTCACAACCCCTTATGTACATTTAAGTTAACATTCTTAAGTAGTGACATTTAAGTGGCCTTTAAGCTGGCTTGCTTAAGTTATATTTCCTGAACTATTAGGTCATAGTTCATTGAAATATACCATTAATATATTGTACTTATTAGATATGATCTTACTATATTTTAAATACATGATAATATGTCTTATTAAATGGAGTGCAAATGGCCATTTGCTTGATCTTGCTCAATGCAGTGTGAACGCCTACTAATCTGTATGTTGTCAGTGACTATTTGTAATTCTTAGGAGAATCGAGCAAAATGCCTAACAGCCTAAATGGATGAGGTGTCTGTTATTTCTACTCTCTGTGATTTTCATAAATCAAATAGCATGATAAAATCGATACAAAGGAAATGGGTTCTGACAATACAGAGGAATTATAAATTGCAGAGAAGACATGACCTAGGTCATACTGGAATTGGCAGCCAATTTGGGGTAGGCCTAGTTTTACTTCATGTCCCTCTACTACATGTTCTACAAAATTGCAGGCCACTATATTACTTTCACCACCAAAGGTCATTGAACAGTACTAACAGCCGTGGTGGTGACTCCTCACAACTTATTCATGATATTGGGCTTTGGTTCGTTTATTTCGCTTCTCTTGGGCATGGATTAAACTACAAGAAAAGAAGATAAAAGAGAATTCGGTGCATTTGGTAAACACTTCTTAATTTTCAGTTAAATCTGTCCATTATTTTTTCAACTCTTTTCACAAAATTCCCATTGTATATGTGCTTGTTGAGTCTAGTAAACATTGTGTGTTATTTTAGGCTCGAAGTGATTTTATAATCTGCAAAAACAGTCGAAGTATTTGCAGCGCTGATGAAACTCAAATCATTTTCTGATGGACACATTCTTCAACAAACTCATTCTGCTGTCAAATCATGTCGCAATGTTTAATAACTTAACACTGTTTGCCTGATTGACACGTTTCATTGTTTTTTTTGTTTAACAATGCAATACAATCCCTTTTTGGACAATTGCTTGTTTGAGTTGGCTCTTTGATGGACCAAATAATTACTTTGTGCGCAACATTGAATGTTAGAACTTTTATGTTTGGTTGAAATCATTACAAGGCATTGGTTGTGTCAGCTGAATAAGGAATCAGCGATGAATTGAGTAAATGGAATGTTGAAATCTGTCTCCAAAGATGTCTTCAGTTATGGTGTAGTTGTTAAGGAACTAGTCAGCTCCTTTGAGGAACAGTGGGTTCAATTTCCCATTTGATCGCACGATTCTCAGCCTTTGGGGTTTCTCAGGCTGACCAAATCAATAATGTCAAGAGCAGAGGCTTGATTACATGTAAAGCCAAACTGGTACTTTTAAAAGTCTGCATCTCAGTTTAAGGGCCACACTATCAGACATTTTGGGAAATCGACTAAAAGAGGTCACTTTAACTTTGATAACATGCAATAGGAAACAATATCATACATATGTAACTATGACACGATATTTCTTCTGAATTATATCACTCATATATGACAGTTTTGTTGACCGCTGCTTGTGTTGCTCTATTTCCCAATAGGTAACAAAAATTACGTCACTAAATGTATGACAGTCTGTTGTGCTCTGTGCTGATGCAGAAGCAAATGAAAGACTCCAAACATGCAGCAAGGCTGATATCACTCAGCTATTACGATGTCCAGTTTGGCCTGCAGCAACTTCTTTTAGTTATTCAGGTTTTCCAGAATCTGGGTGGCCCATGACCTGAATACGAAATAACTGCTGGACAGATGTTCTGGTGGGCATTGATAGCAGTTGCCTGAGCAAACAATGGGCTGCTGAGATCGCGAATGGAAATTTGATTCTTCCTAGCTTCATCTCTGATTCTACGTGCAATATTCGAAAGAATAATGATTTAGACAGACATGGCAAAGTAGGTTAGCCATCCCAATGCAATCCAAGGGTCATTGTAATACTGTATCAAATGACGGTTTTTTAGTGGTTTGTGTTTGCAACTGTATTCAGTAGGGTTTGGACAAAAAATATTTACAGTATATACCACATTCAGCCCTGGATTACCAGTGCTGCTCAAAGAAAACCTGGATCTATAACACATTTTTACAGTAAGGATTTTGAGCAATACTTTACTAACAGGTGAATAAGATGATTTTATATTGTGTTCAACAGGAAAAAATATATATAAGATATCTTATCTTACCTTATCGTTTCTTTTGTTCAACAGATTACACTAATGCCTTCTAACTTGCTATAAGGACTGTTTAGATATAAGACTTCTCTGTCTGCAAGTCTATGCATAAAACACTAGTTTTTTGTTTTCATGGATTAGATATGCCTTAAGTCAGACAAGGAGATATCCTTCGTAAGTGTTTGTTAACTTAACACCATAATAAATGCCTCATGACAAAAACATGGAATATCCATACCACAAGAGAATCTCCATAGAAGAACTAAACAAAAGCATGCAGTAGCAAACTCTCCCAAACCTGCCAATAATCTTCTGAAGTTTTCCTGAGATGCACCATGACATTGCCATGGCAACTTGTCAATATCAAGTTTCCTTAGGGTATTAGCCTCTTGTCTTTGAGACTGACACTCTTAGCCCCAGCTAAGATGAGCCAGATTACCTTAAAACTACAGTGCATCCAACTTTTTCCTTTGTCTTAACTTATATTATCCAGAGAACTAGTTACCCCAAAGCTATATTCAATCATAGTGTTGCAGATCCGGACTGATGTCAAGTACCAAAAGCAGTTATGATGTCCATGGCAATGTCAATTGAATATTAATAAGGGTGAAGCCATATATAATTCTTTTACAGCTAATTATTTAACTGTTGTACATGTCTAGGAGACCCTGTAGTCTTGATTCTCCTGGGGCTAAACTTAGGTTCAAAGGGCTTGTGCTTTGCACCAGTGCCATCAGTTCACTGTGAGTTTATAGGACCTTGTAAGCCTGGGTGGGGTAAATCAGTGCTTAGATTCATACCATGTGGAAGATTATAACCCACAACTTTTCAAGTAAAAAATATATCAACACCAGGACCTCTAGACTATATAACATCATAATTCCAGCATTTTGGTATGTTGCTGTCAAGATTCACACTTTCTATTCAGCCAAATCCAATTTAGGCTTCACATACATTGTACCACTGCAGCTGGCCAGTCTATGGTGAGATATTTTAGTGGTCACCCTGAACTTGTCATTGAATAACAAGTCTTATTTAGCTGTAGTGCAAAGGCCATTGGTCTGACCCAAAGGAATTACTCTAATTTGTCCTCTGGCGTAAACATCTAAATACTTGCCTGACCCTAATGGCATTCTAAAGAAACTCAACACAAAGCCAAGTAGGATGCAGATGGCCACAGATAGCTAGAAGCTGTGGAGTCATTCAAGGCTCCACTTTATTACCAGGAATATATTAAGCCAAAATGGACAAGGCTCAGTTTGGAAGTGTAAATAATGTGATAGGCCAATTTATATGAAGAACGTGCATGTGGTATTGAAGACTCACAATACCTAATGTCAGCTTCCAATGAATTATACTTGAAACTGCCACTGTTCTTAATGAAGTTATAGTAATTATCGGCAATTTAATTGAGAGGATGTCTTATACTGCAGGGGAGGCATACATTTGACACCTTGGTGTACAGTTTTCCTCTCTAAAGAAAGTATACATTAATTAGAAATTGAAACACTACTGAAAACTTTTTAATTATTAAGAAAACATTGTCAAAGTAATATATACCTAACTAATTTAGCTTAGTTGAACTAAAGCACTAAATTTTGCCTTTTCTGACCAACCTGCATGGTCTACTAACTATAAAACAGCCACAAAACCAACGTTTATGTCTGCACCTTACTGTTGCATGCATAATGCTTTGGACTTCAACACAATAGATTCTGCCATAGCTAAACCTAGTAGATTATAGGATGAACCAGACCTGTGGATCAACATTCTGACACTGACTGGCAATATGACAAGGTTATAGTTTCGTAGCCAGACAGAGGATAGATTGGCTGCCAGTCCACTTGAATGACATAACAAGCTCAGAAACTGGGTGTGTCCATTACATTGGAAAACCTGATTCTACAAGACTTGCTTTAGGTGTTCCACAAATATAAAATTGATGCTTAAAAATATCTAATAATGACCTTGACCTTGATTGTAAGTCACTACTATATGTAGGTACAAAAACACATTGTATGGATGAACAAATAAACCACATAAAACTGAGTGCAAGTTTTCCAGTTGACTTGCATTTCAGGTGGTAATACACTAACATCTCTCTGAGTATATGGACTCCCTCTTTTATAATATTTGTAACTGTTCATAATCATAATATGTGCTTAAAAGCTATTAAGACGAAGTTACTTCTAGGCTTGAATACACAATCTTTCATTGCACCCCCAGGGGACATCCTTCCTCAACCTTTAAATGGTCAGCCCATACATAAAGGAAATGTTTCTTGGATAACACAAAGACAGCACACAAATTCAGAAGATAATTCCTGTGTTGTAAATATATTTATTTCAGGTACTTAATTTCCTTTGAATTACAGACTACAGACCACTGACTGTAGCATCACGGACAACACATTCCACATGCGAAACATCTGAGTAGATGGAAGAGGCGAATGTTTATATTTCCCATTGAACATCTATCGTATTCTATTGACAAAATTGCTGGGTGTGTAACATAATGGACCTTAAAAGTTTTCGTGACAAGTATAACACAATTACATGGCCAGATGTGCCACGTGCGTTTTCCATGAGAAGGATAAACGCATGGAAAACGCATGGTTTTTGCCTAATTATAATGAGGCAAAAACCATGCGTTTATCCAAACGCATGGATAACGCACGTGGCACATTTTGATATTTCATGGATTACCAACTTAACCATGTTGTGCTCAATTTGGACGACAAATCATAAAATCGCATCGTGAAACCCATGGTTAAAATCAATCATTACTGGTTTTAGGATGACGAAATTTATAAAACATGAATAGCAGCATAAATATTGAACAGTATTGTGTGCAAGATTCATCACGTCGATCGCAGTAGACAAGGCAAAAGTAGTCCGAACAGCGTATTGAGCAATGTGAGCACCAGAAAAACTAAAAAGAAAATCCTGTCCAGGATTATTGCAAGAAGCTGCCACTGCCTATCATAATCCTGGCGCGATTTGTGCTTTTCGGGTTTTGTGGTTTTTTCGACTAAACATCGTCTAGTTTCTGCGGCTAATTGCTCCGCGGCGGCCTGATCGACCGCAGTCAAAGTTCCGAGTTCTTCCGCGGTGCAGCCAACTGGAGCTAACACAGATTTCGCTTTATGGTCCCACAATGAAGAAGAGAGGGCCTTCTGAAATGATGAGGGGCTAGGGTTCTTTTCTGAACTCCGCCTTGAGTCATCTGACTTGTCTTTTGTACTAAATGATGAATTATAAGAGTTATTTTCCGAAGCACCATCTACCTCGTCCTCCATAAATCCATTGTGAGGTAAACAACAGATGGCGCAACAGAAGCGTTTCAATAACAAACGACGTGCACAATCTGGAAGAGGGCGCCCCGAGCAGTTGTGGTAACAGTTTAATACACAAACTTCACAACACAAAATACAGCCAGCCAGAACCACCGATATCGTAAAGTAATAAGCTGAAAAATAAAGACGACAATATTTTATTATGGGAAGGTCATAATGCTGTAGGCAGGATTTAAATTACACAGTAATTTCATTATCTTCGGAGGGATAAGTTGGTAAAGCAATGACAGTTTAGTGAATCCTTTTATATAGTATTACATTGTGGTAATCATGCTGCTTACAGCAAGGTCATGTTTGTGGCTAAAATGCAGATAATTTTACAAAATTATCAAACTGTGTAAAATGTGATCAGATTATTAGCAATTTAATGACATTGTAATTTTCCCCTTCTTTACAGCATGCAGATTATTATGAATAGAAGAAAAGCCCAGTATTACTTTATAAATTGTTACCTAGTAATGGAATGTGTAGAGGGCACAATGGCGTTGCTTCTGAAGCAACACAAAGGAAGGCAGTGAAGGCAATGAGAACGATTACGGCCAAATGAGATTTGCTGCCATCTTGGATTGGAACCCAAAACGTAACCAATGACAAAATTGAAAGGACAACCGCTGGCAGAATGACTACCAGCCAATAATAAAGCGCCCTCCGGGTCAAGGTCATTCGGAAGGTCAATTGTGGGCACCGCGAGTTTGGATGCCAGCAGTCAGAGGTCACTTCTGACCATACGATTTCCGTTCTGGCAAGGAACCAATCAGCGCTGTTGGAGTAGTTAGTTAAATGGAGGTCATCCGAGCGGGCAGTCAGGTTCACTTTGGATGTACTGTAGACCGGAGACCCCAAGATGACTGAACAGCGTTGCACATCAAACGGAAACGTCAGCAAATCCAGTGCACAAGATGTAGTGACGTCATAACCAGGCTCCCATTGGAGCTTTCCATCATGATGGATTAAGACCTTGAGGGAGGAGGGCCATTCCAGAACAGGGCTGCCAGCACTGAAACATCAATCATTTGGAGGCGTCAGGACATTTATTGAATAAAATTACTCCTATAATTGTGAAGATTTCCAGAGAGGGTGCATGATGCATGGTCTTGCAATAAATGTTCACCTGTTCAGAATGTGGAGAAGCGGTAACCATACTCTTTTAGGACTGACGGCAATACTTGTGACGTTGTCATACTGAGCTGGTCGCCATGACAACCGGTCATCTGTCCACTCCTGCAATAAATAAAAATTCGTTTAAGAATGAAATGCAAAAAAATAACAAAAACACTACTATAGTCACTCATAGACCAGAAAATACTCTGTTCTAATGACTGAAACTGCAACTTTTTCAACTGATTGGACAAGCCATTTCCCAGTACAACCCCACATGTATGATTAATCCTGTATGAAAAACGACAGAATCATTGTCTATTTTTTATGATGGAAAGTTCCTAAGTCCCGTATCTGACTGCTGGGTATGGAAGTACACAGGCACATAAGCTGGGATTTGCAAAGTGGGTTTACTGTCCATCATTTGCTTGAGCTGTCCGATGCTATCAACAAGAACCCCATCCCTGGGTAGTAAAACCCAGAAAGGCATCATTGGTGAGCAGAATTGATAGACATAGTGACCAGTCATAAAATGCTACTGCTGCTGTCCTGCTGTTGTCCCGATGTTGTTGCTATTACAAAACTTGTAGACTTCCTCTGTCCGGGGTCAGTCAGGTCATGTTGACCAGCTGTGTAATTTTATGAAACGACAACCGCGGATTTCCACACTAAACAAAGGGTTGTCAAAACTTGTCAAGGGTAATTATAGATGGTACAAGCGGTAGATATTCATATTGACTACCTTAAAATGCTAGATATGACCATTAATACTTGTCCTTTAGATAACTCCTAATTTAGAATATTGAAAAGAGTAATTGACTGATTTTTAAAAGCCTATTGGTGTTTAATGGAGCACTACTTAATAGTTAAGTCACATCTAAGGCAATTAGTTGACGATTTTCAAAATAATGTTCCCTGGCTGTTCATATGGTGGTATTTATGGTTAGGCAAAATATACGGCTACTACAACCATTATTTTGATCCAGCTTAGAGTTCTTCATCCTATCAAAAGCTAAGAGAGTGAGACTTCGTCCATCATCAAATAATGCATAATCTGACCATGCATTGTCTGACATGTGGGTCACCAAATGCATTACATGCATACATGTACATAGATAAGATGAGATACGAAGCACAAGGATAGATTTTTCAGCTTGTGCTGCTGATTTTGATGCATTTAAATAAGGTGTCAAATTGTCAATAAATATATGTATTTTAATTTATGAATACATACCAGAGCAAAAACAGCCGTGGTTGATAGAGTCATGGCTTCAGGGTCCTGCAAAAAATGAAAACCAAAAATGGCATGACTTATTAACTACAATTAAGTTGCTTCTTTGGTTTGTGGACTGACTTTTCATCCACTTTCAGCAGCGACACACCATATATGGAGGTGTCCCCTCATATTACATATACAATGAATATAATTATAATATGAAATAAATGATTCTGATTCTGATTCTAAGATTGCTCTTAAGAAAATGTTACAAATCCAATATAGGACTGTTTCCTGTGTGTCCAACTTACTCCAAAGTTTTCTTTAGCAGCGAATGAAATATAGCTTGACATAGCAAATATACATACTTACTCAGATAATAAACTTACATAAAAAAAGTCATAATTTGTGTATATTTAATCTTATTTCTTTCATTGACATAAATATCACTTATAGAATGGTTTTTCTCTTCAGGAGATGGCTTATTTGAGGTAGTTTTATTTTTTTTGAAGGTCTAGTAAGACCATATGACATTTACTAACCAATCCCTGAAGGGCCAGCAGATGAAGGTCCACAATGACCACGATGCCGGATTCCGCTCGACGGTTTCCTCTCGAATCGATGTCGTATTCCGCGAAGATGTCTTTGATAATCCGCTCTTCGGTCGGTCTTTGGGGCAACATCTGCGGGGTGATGTCTGAAAGAGATACATACATGTATAGTTTGTGTGGCACAAGTATAAGGTCATCATCAATCATTATGATAAAAGGAAGATGGTATACATTGGCATTAGGAATGATGAAATAATCATAGACTGACTTTGGTCTTACATCTCAGCAAAACATATGCCAAGTAGTAATTTTTTGTCGTAACATCAGGAAATATGTACAAAAAATACCAGAAGGACAGAAATGCAAGACGAAAACAGACGTTAACAGGCAGTGAATGATCCGACAGGTGTTTGGGATATTTGTAACAGTTGCTTTTGAAAGCAGTGTACTTCATGGAAGTAATCCAATAAATCATATTAGGTTATTATGTAAACAGCAGTTGCTCCAGAAATTTATCAAATGCAGATGTTTTATTGGGAACCATGACTTGGGCACGCATATATTGTACATAACGAGAAATTAAGTATTAGCAGATATGCCAATATATAATCTCAGCCATTTAGGAATCATTAGTTATATTTTGCAGTGATGCTCTTCGTGTAATTCAGTCAAACAGTGTGACCAACAAGGCAATGTCAGTTTGTCACACCAGTTCTTCGCCAAAATCGCCAGGTGGCGCGTGAGTACACGGAGCTTGCACACTTCGCCACCCAGTGCAGATCACAGGCAATAGAACGTTCTCATGCAATTAAAGCTTTATTCCCTTATATTCTTGCGCTTAAAATCGTCAATTTCACGCCAAGGTCTCTTTCAAAGTTGTCAAGATAAACCATCTACAATGACTGGTTTTCGTGGCTGGATTTTGAATTCAGGATTTCTTTATTACAGAATGATTTCCTTTCTGAGCACGCAATCGTCCATTACAATTAAGTCCAATTTGAAGAGGACCAATGAATTGTGCAAGGAATGAAACATGGAGGTTCTTTCATTAGCAACATTTCACCTCTGGCAATGCTTACACTCTTGAAGCAGATTTCAGCTTCTTCTCCCCTGGTCAAAGTTTTATGTTGCCTTTCATTCTATATTGAGATTGAAAGTTTGTGTTGAAATTTGTCATCAAAATTTCAGATGAGAAATCGTCCATGATGCAGCCTTCCCCCTCATCAACACTTCATTAATTTGAGAAATCTCATGATTGCGTCAGGTGGTCGTTTCTCATGTGACGTTGAGACAGCTATCCAGTTATTTTCACATGTAAACAATTCATTGATCAATGACTTCATATGAGCATCCAAATACACAGGACAAATGAAATGCAAATTTGAAAAATCCTAATAACAGCCTTTCTGTAGTTGCTGTGTTTAGATAGAACAACTTCACATGATTTGATATTAGTTCTCCCAGTGAGCTAATGAAATTGAGACTGGTATTTTAAATTGTCTCCTATTTCATGCACCAAATATATGACAAGCTTTAATCATAAGTGAATTTGAATATTTTTTGACTCAGAAAAGACAGCCCAGTCTTTTCAATTTCAACTGACAAGTGCTCAGGCAACCAAGCGAAGTATTACAGCCATTAATTCTCTCATTTTGTCATTTTATTACATACAATGATTACAAAAACAGACTCAGTATGCATTTGAAAACCTATAACATTATATAAAAACGCAATGAGCAAAATGAACCCAAAGAAAACCTAAATTAGCATTTTTATAATGAGTCTTAAATATGGCTGCATCAGAAATGAAGACTTATCCAACATTACGTCATTTAAACAAGGGATTAGATCATGAAGCAACAAAATAATATTAGAATGAACCAACATTTATATGGACTGTTTTAGTATTTAACTTTAACCAGAAAATGAACACGTCACAGAATTTCATTCATTCTTTTCAGCAATTAAGAAAGCACCGGGAAGACCTAATTTTTCGTATTCTCAACAGAGTGCTCGGGCATTGTTACTAACAATGTGACAAGTAATATATAACCAAAAATATCCATGGAGTGAGTGCGTTTGTCATAACAATGGGTTACAGCAAGTGTAATTCAGTAATGGGTCTTGTCTCGCAACATACGGATGGAGGGGAAAAAATGCTTTTAAAAAACGAACTATGCAGTATTATACACGAATTCAGGTGTGTACATACACTCTGTACTGTAGACAGACAAAATAGGGCCAAATAGATGATAAATCATACATGGATGAATTTTGTACATTAGTTTTGTAAAAAAAATAAAAGGCAAAAAAGGAAAGCTTACATTGGTGGAGAATCCGTCTGGAGTATCACATAGCTTTATCTAATTGCCATGGTCAAATTACTTTCTTAGATCATACGTATTTATAAGTGTAATCGAGTATATGATTTTAGCCCTACATGGTTGTTCCTAGATATTTCTATTGTGCCCTATCAAAATAATTCTGATTGGTAAACGTTCGAGGCATTTGGGATTTGTCAAAGAGCTTTGTCCTCCGTTGGTATACAGCTGCAATGTTGCCAATCATATATGCTGTAACAAAATTCAAAACATTTTCATGGGCATTCTCCACAATCTAACACACAGGTATGGCAAAGCACCTCTGTGAAGCTTTTTTGCAGCCTCAAATAAATTTGCAAAATGCATTTACCTTGTTTGTCAGAATCTGTTGTCTGAGAGCTGCCTTTGTTTCATGTTTGTCAGGTTTTATTCAGATTTTTGATTGCTTACTGGCACTGACACAAGGGCAAATATTTTGATAAGCAAAAGCTGGTTCTGTTGTGTCTAGGTTGTTGGCTATATGCAAAGGTGTATGCAATCTGGGAGGTTCATAGCAAAACAAACGGAAGGGAGGACATAGTGAATCTATTGCTACCTCGAATTCCAATATTGGAGCAGCAGATATACACTGTATGTCATGTCAACAATAGCTGGTTCCGCATAAGAGAGTAGTTGAAATATTATTGCTTTTTCGGTGGCTTTATGCTCAAATATGGAGGCAACATGTATGAGTATCCCAGTCTGGTAATCACCCCTTTTCACACGTCGGCTATGTTGCCATTTTTGCCTCATTGACCTCTCTTTGCACTCAGAGCTCTTAAGTATTGTGACGTCATCAGTAGACAATGACCATGGTGAGGTCACAGAGTGCAAGAACAATGGAGATTTAATGATGTCATTATATATGACGTAATCAAAATGAGGTCAATGAGGCAAAAATGCCAACATAGCCGCCACACGAAAAGGCTACTATCTGTACAATACAACAATAAAATGTGACAGATTTACGTTTCTATGCCTCTGACGGAAGCCATAAATATCTGGACCTATCCACACCAACGTAAAGCTACCTTGGATGGCTTATCCTTGCCTATCTGCCACAATATCCTCTTTAATTAGCAATATAAAACAAAGTAAATACAAAAAAGAGCACCAGGCTAATTAACACAAATGTCACTTATAATAAAAACTACTTTATTAAATGTTGTAGCATCACATTCCAAATATCAACCTCTTATAGGCCTACATATTAATTATTTTAATGTATGTATGTTACACAATGAGACCACTATCACCTGGTAATAAGTATCCATGTTCTATACTAGGATCCATAATAAATATCCACTTGTTTTTTTTTTAGCATATTTTGCCATAAATGGCATAGAACAGCGCAAAATGAGAAGAAATGTTAGCAACATAGCCGGGATTGTTCCATATCCTCCATTGTAATTTCTGCTGCTTTTCTGCTGCCGTTACAAATGGCCATTATTGTGAGATAATGGCAAAAAGTTAATTTGTACAGAGAGGGGATTTTCAGATTTAGAAAGTTGGGCTTAGGGTTTTTGGGAACATTTATATATAATTTGTACTTCTCCATGACATGTATGTAAAAGTAAGACAAAAATACAAGTGGATATTTATTTTCGATTATACTATACATCCACTTTCTCTAAGTTAAACTATAAGCTGTTGTGGTTTGGATGGGTAAAAAACTTATTTTGACTAAATTCCAGAAAAAATAATTGATATTGTAACTATAGCTTGCCCATGATTTACGCAGACTAATAAATCGCGGCATTTAAGCTCACAAGAGTGATGATTTTATCTCACAAATTCAAGCAGACGCCATCTATTATATTTTTGTGAACATATTGTAATGTATGGCTTGTTATGATATCCATCTGTAATGATAAACTACATGTTGCTTACATGTAAACATTAAAAAACAATCAATATTATTCACCACACAACAAACTCTCACATTCTTTTAGATGGCGATATGGCTATAGTTTGAAGGTGCATTTGATTTTCCAATATCGTATACATGAAAAGCACAACTTCATTGTTTTATTCCAACAGCAATTTTACCACAGAACTTGTATATACCAATGAAGTAACGAATTAACCACCAAAGAATACATTGGAGAATGCCACAGTTTTAAAGTAAAGTCGACCAAGAAACTGCACAGCTGGGCCTGCCTAATGCATTGTATTTCAAACAGTCTTTAACTCCCTTATACCCTGAGCTTGCAACACTGGCTTCCTTTGTTATAAAGTCAAACTGGCTCCTAACGGCTCCCTGAAGAAACATTCCTGTCGCCATAAGACAATTCTTGGAGCTGGGACCAGAATTGGAAACAGTACATAGCAAACTACACTAATACTTGCCCTCTAGGGCCATCGCCCTTGTACAATGCCAAAAAGCTTTCTTTTGAAATAACAAGGAAAAACGACTGGAATTAGATAATTTTTTCCCAAGAGGATTTGTCTTTGAATATTCTAGGAAATATTTTTACTGAGACTAGAAAAGTTCCTTTTTCTTACTTGTGATCACAAAATCTCTTGTTCTAAATATTTAGGCCTACTTTGAGTAATTTCGTTCTTTTCCTTGCTGGAACCATAACCAACCGAATTGCTTAAGCTTTTTCTGCGCAGTCTCTTATATTGAAAATTAAATTTGTAAGTTCATGTACACTGTAAAAAATATTCCTGTAATGCTGGCAAATTGGCGGACAGTATCTTCCTGCAAAAATTACAGTTGCAAGTTGGATGTTTGCTGTAAAATTACAGCATATGCATGTATTAAATCACGATGATGGCTTATCGTGAAATCTTAAAAACGACACTTTATCGTAAAATACTGTCTATGAGCCCCCGCAATAAGCCAGTTTTGGGTTGTCCACAGTAAAATCTACGATATCATAAAATTGATGAGATTTACTATATCTTACTATAAAATGCTGCAGTATCATGGTACAGAGTCCTTTTACGGTATCTTTCCATAGAATATACAGTGATATGTACGTTGCAAGGTAGATTTGGTCTTTTTTACAGCAATCTACTGAATAAATTACAATAGACTGCCATTTGCTTTACCTAAGCTGCTTTATACCAAATTTACAGTATTTTGCAGTGAAAATAAACTACAGTAAACTTGCAAGACGACTACGGAAACTCGTTACAGTGCAGAAAATTGTGTCTGGTGGTGCGGTTTATAGGTTACTGGACTCACGGAATTCGACTATTACGATAATATATACAATTTGTCCATCCTAGAGTGTCAATCCAAATTCCTCAAAGGCCCAGTCAACATTTGAATCGAAGCATTTTATGGAAATCAGGTTAGATTTTTTCCCAATGTTAATCTATGGTAGATTTGTGAAGGACTGCAATGCAATTGTCAGTCCACAATCTCAGTGCATGTGGACGTATGGCAAAACCATGTTCTCCTTTAGTAGGAAATTAAAATTTCATATCTTCATATAAATTACTATGCAGTTGAACTAATTGCGTTTCATGCATACATTCTTAAGATGAAATATTTCCTCAGTGATTACACACCTTCATCTTAGCCTGAGCTCCAGGTGGATGGTAGGTCTGCCCGTCCACCACATGGGGGGGGGGGGATATGGTTAGCAATTCATCCTGGAGCTCAATGTACAATATGAATCACTCTCTCATTATCATCTCAGCATTATCACCAGGGGTGGTCCCAACTTCAACACTTCTGCTACTGGAATCTCCCCCACTTTGGCACATCATTACTAATATTAATCATCATAAATTATGATAACTTGCATGTAACTGTCCACAACATTATATATTAAAATTATCATGATTTTGTAAATGTCCAGTCATATGGAACTTTGGGTGTGTTGTCAATGTGAAATAAAGTCAGTTCAGTTCAGTTCAGTAGGGTACAATGAGAGGCCACTGGTTCTTGGAACAAGTAGGTTGCTGAGAAGACATGAAACAGTGTAGCAAGTGAACTTGAGAGTTGGTCATATTATTAAGGTGACTTGCCACGAAGTTCTACTTTACATCAGACATCAGACCTGCCATGCACAGTGCCCTCCGGCTGCACACAGTGTGGAGGTGCCACGGCAAAATGGCACTTTGTCATGGAACAGCTCAAGAAACAATATTAGAGACACAAATTCCCTGTTGTCTTTTGCTGTGAATGTCAAATTTCCTGTTATACATGGCCCCCGGGTGATTGACATTTTGCAGAGATAGCAAGAACTGCAGAGTTGCTGATCTGTGACTTGGGTTGGCTAAGATCATTAAACTTGAAGGGGCGGGGATTACCCTAGGGCGAAACGAATGTCTTTCTGGGGCAATTAAGATGTACACTGATGTGAACTGTGTAAATGGAAGAGACAACGTTCATCTGCTATACACAATTTGGAAGCGAGTGTATCATTAACATTAAGCAAATGATTGCCAAATCAGTTGTAAACATGACACAATAAACATGACATAGATAAGTAGAATCAATTTTTCTGCTGTTCCATGTGATGTATTTTCATGCAATTTTGTGTTTTTCCAGAATGTGCTATGATCTTGCAAATTTTATCGGTCTCAATTGGTAGATGGTCTAGATGTAAAATATAATGACAAAAATATAGTTGTGTCCCAAAATGGGAGGTCTTAATTGTGATCTTAAAATGGGTTCCATAGTATTTCCATATCATCTTAACTTTTTTCAATGCCGGGTATTGATAATGTCATATGGACAGTTTTCACTTGACCTTTGATAAAAAAAAAACATCCATTAGGCTAGTGGCACGTTAGTGTACAAGAACAGTGCTATAAAAGGTTGAAGAACTTCATGTTACCAATCCACTATATAATGCCTTGAACAAGATAGTGCATACCCACTAATATATGACAAAATATTTGCATTTGTACTCCCGTAAAAAGGTGACCACTTTCTTTGTACCACTCACCAGCGCAATTTAGCATTTGGTACGCCGTTGTACAAATCCTCATGTACAACAGTTAGCCATTATACATGAGCTATGCTATGTCTCAATTGGAATGAGAATGGATGACAAAGGATATGATAACCCAAAGGCAGTAGATTGGCAGTCTTGACGAATTACACATGCTCCTTGAGGTATGCCCGGAGTATGCTAATCCGTTGAACATCCATTATTGCTTGGCTAAGATGGTCATTGGCCTTGCTTAAAAATTCAACAGAGCCCTAGGAAATATGAGAGTCAATGAAGTGAGCCAGCTCAGAGATCTTAGGGTGAACTGTTCCTGACAAACAGCGCCATCTATTAAAGGGTGTGACAAATAGCCACCACCCATATGCCTTATTGTTCAGGAGCACGTGCCGTTAGTCACCATGGAAACCAAGCTGTACCAACTATTTCCGTTGTCAGTGGAGGCAAGATGGCATGTCCAGATCTTAAGAGAGTAGGCCCAGCAATTCTCTTCTGTTTACCATATCAAATAAAGGAAGGAAAGGAGAGAGAGTTAAAGACATGTCCCTGTCAATGCAAAGAGGCCCCCGTCATGGTCCCATTTGCAATTTTGTGGACGACCTCTTCCTATCTGGCCTAAGTGCTTCGCGATGAGAGGTTGCAATTGCCCTGAGTATTCTCAGCAAAAGTTAATTTATTTCCCTGCTCAATAATGCACAAGTGAATGACAGTTAGTGGGGATGGAGGAGCCTGGTTTCTGCTTGAGGGAAATTTGCTTCTGGGCCAAATTGCTAGAAGAATGTCAGCTCTTTACATGGGTCTCCCAATAACCTCGTTATCAACAGCGAGACGCATCACACAGTACATTGCTGAAGATGCAGAATCCGTTGTACCAAAGTACATTGGTAGTGAAATATGTACTTGCATCTTATAAAAATGTACTATCCTAACACCAAAGAAATATACCCATTAGGACCACTTTTAGTGCATATGCCACTGCTTTTATGGTTAGCCTTATTACTGAGGTGCAATGCAGTGGTAAGATAGGTCAGAGACAGTTGTATCTGGCCTGTCTTAATTGTGATGGTGGTGGTAGATTAGGGTTTTACGTCCTGTATTTTTGCACCTGATGGGCTAATTAGGACAGGCAGGGACCATGGCATTAAGATGATGGATGAAACAGCCATCCATCTTAGGCCCGACCGGAAATTGAACACTTATTATTATAACAACAAGTGGTTGGAAGCCCAGCGCACTACCACTGAGCTAGATCCCCATCCCCTCTTAATTGTGGAATAGTCTTAATAATGAGGTAGTCTTAAAAGCTGGATTCTGCTTTACGTGCATCGCATTTTCATATAACAAGTTTTGCTGTGACATCCCATTGTCATAAAATGTGTAAGAACAAAAATACATACAAAGAAAGGGCTGATATATCTTGGTCACATTCACAGAAACAAAATACAGGAAAACACAGCCAGTTGTTTCCAGAAATTATTGAGGGGTGTTACCCAATATGGCATGACTCACATATGACATCTCGACCAGGAAACTACATATACTCAAAAGGGAAATACAATCTAGAATAAAATACAATACAAAGGGCAAATCCAACACAAAGGGTAAACGTTTTCACTGTTTCTTCTACAAAAGCACAACGTATATTGTACTGTCAAAACGTACATTACAACACATGCAATGTTTCATCACATATGTGTACTGCAAAATGTCAGTAACTACACCTTGGAAACCTTGAAATCTGATATTTCAAAATGCTTTATAAATACTAAATAAATACTAAGTGTATATGTCAAGTATATTTGTTGGTGGGTGCTGAAATACAGTGAGCCTTCCTAAAATTGCCAAGCATCCTACAGCATGAAAGTTAGATTCAATAATATGTCCTTCACATAAACTGCAACTCAGAATTATGACTCACCTCTCTCGCAAATGAATCTAAGCCTGTAGTTCTCAGGGATCAGCTTCAGCAGCCACCCATCCTCATCATGCATCAGGCTTACGTAATAGTTGGGGTAAGTGAGGCGAGGGTTGAAATCTTCAGTATCCAAGTGCATCGTGATAGGGACAACTGCAAATAGACACGAAACAAAAATATATAACAGTGAAATAAATTATTTACATCTATACCTTTATTTTAGCGTTAGACCTTGTGATGATGGTGAATTAAAAATGAGAACAATGTGGCCACTCTACCACAATTAAGACTTTTATGTATCGTACCTGTAATATTCAGAACCAAGTATCCCATTAAGTACAATGCAATTCAACATAATTCAATTTATTGGACCTTATTCTATTAATACATTACACAATATCTCAGAAAAAGAACTAAATTTGTTGGAAGGCATTACGAATGAATTTATGAATATCAGATTACCCCATCAAGATGCCTTGAAAGGCATTCTGTAGATATATAGAGAGAATATTTATGAATACAGCGGTAGAGTAAATAGCACTAACATTTCTGGCCAAGAAACAATATGGTTAATAAAGAAAATACCATGGTAAGTTGTATGACCAATATGCTCCACGGCCTGTAGTGTCTGTGTGTGTGTGTGTGTGTGTGATTAGGGCTTTACGTCCTGTATTTCTGCACCAGTTGGGCTAATTAGGACAGGCAGAGACCATGGCAATGAAATGAAGGATGAAACAGCCATCCAACTTAGGCTCGACCAGGAATCGAACTTGGGACCCAGCGGTTGGAAGCCCAGAGCGCTACCTCTGAGCTAGGCCCCCGCCCGTAAGGCCTGTAGTGTCAAAATTGTGTCTGACAATGCAAAGCTAAATGGTTGTGAGCCATGTGGATATCAAGCTGAAATTTACAACTGGCATTACAACATGATACAAATTCATATATAGTTAATATATATTTATTCCCACGGTTTGATCCAACCGCTAATTAGCCCAACTGGGGCAGAAATACACAACGTAAAGCCCTAATCACACACACACACACTTCACACTTAAATGCACTGTACAGTTTGTGATAAAGGAACAATATTAATGCCAAGATTGGTTAAGACATCCTCAATAAGTGGTTTAACTTCATTTGAAATAAAGTCTAAATCTGATAGTTCAGTGAGTCCATGTCTGACCATTAAACCCATCTTTGAATTCCAGAGTTATAAGCGTGTCAGTTAAAGAGAGAGAAAGTTTTGTGCAGCAACATTGCACATTGTTAACAAAAGAAGAAGTCTTTGCAGTTTGAAACATTCTGAAGGCAAAGGAATAACATATGGTGCAGAACACCTCAGGCAAATTGAGAATTCTTGAATAGATGCATAAATTGAGCATAAAGTCAAAGATAAACATGCCAACATGCCACAGTTCCTATATAGAGAGTACCAGGGAAGCCTCCAGGCAGATCTCAGAGCTTTCCGCCACACAACACTCAATTAATACCAAAAACGCTTTATTTTATTTATACTGTAAGATTGTCACCCTATGGCATAAAAGTACAGGTATACTTAAAATATTTGAGTTTACCCTACACTACTGTCGTAAATTAAAACATCTGCCTTGCAAAATACATTACAAATATCCTTTTTTAGTGGATAGAATGATGAATAAAACCCACTTTTCACTAATTAATACACTACATTATTACCTTACAGACCTTAAATAAATATTTCTTTATCTTTATCTATACAAACTGCTTGATATTGGAAACCCCATTTTTCTTTTGACTGATATTACTCGTGGGTGCAAGAATCTCAGTGATCAAGCCTAAGACTGGAGAAGCTTCATTTAATTTTGCCCGGACAAACCAGCCACTAATTGGTTGGACTGGGAATCCCTGAATTAAGCCACCAGTCTCTAGTGCATGGAATATACACCGGATGGAGTTCATGTCTCCATTAACAACTGCTTAATTATAGATGGCGCGCAAGTACGTGCTGTAAGCAGTACGAGGCAGATGGTGATATATGAGGGGTCTAGGGATTTCAAGAAGATTTCTATAATTCCTCCAGGTCTTATACAAGATGCTACCAGATAGAACAACGGGCAGAGAATGGCACAGGCCAAACTGATGCAGTGCTCCTTTCTACCCGCCCCAGGTGCACTGCTATGGCACTTGCAGTGTTTTCTGGCCCTTTATCAAGTCTGCTTTGAGGCCAAAGGTCACTATCTCCTGGGTAAAATGTACAAGGGATCTTAGCATACGATACTATGCATTCCCATACATAAACACTGACAGGTTGACATAGGGACTTTTCTCATCAAATCATACAACTTCTATGATGAATGACAGCGATGACCTACAGTGACAAATTTCTTCACATGTATGCAATTGCTGCACTGCTCTGTTACATAGATTTGGAAACTAAGCTCTGGCAGACGTCAGGACTCCCATCGGTTGAAGCAGTCCCTCAGCCCGTTAGAGTCCTGCATTTATTCATATGACGTCCTCTGGAGCAGCTCTCTTTGCTCTGAAGTTTAGTTTAAATGTATATGAAATCGGCTGTAGTAAATACGTATTGCAAAACCACACGCATATATTGCAGAAAGTTGTACAAGTGGTGGATTGTAATCGGTATACTATGCCATTTAAGATTCTTGTAATGTGAAATGCATGAACTTCTGCAATGTGTGTGTGTGTGATTAGGGCTTTACGTCCTGTATTTCTGCACCAGTTGGGCTAATTAGGACAGGCAGAGACCATGGCAATGAGACGAAGGATGAAACAGCCATCCAACTTAGGCTTGACCGGGAATCGAACCAAGCGGTTGGAAGCCCAGAGTGCTAACTTCTGCAATGTAGCTTTGCAATACTTTAACATATATAACGGAATGTAGAGGCAGTCATTCTTGAATGCAATTTTATCAATTATTGCACTGATAGCTGTCGAGAGAGGGCAGAGTACAATATCTCTCTTCGGGTGAAAAATGTCTTCATAAATTGCAAAGGCTTACCCTAAGACCAAGGATAGCTCCCGGATGTAGCTGCTACACCTCAGACGCCCCCTGGGGATTTGTACATGAATAACATAATACTCGGTGGTCAGCGTGAAATTGAAGGTTTCGTTGACGTCATGCAGTCATGAATATAGTCCTACCCAGTGCTTCCTAGGTCTACCATGTACATTGCATTGCTAGGTCCAATATAGGTGGTATAGGCAAATGGAAAGTGCAGCTGTGCAGGTGGTTGATAATCTGATAGCTTCTGATAAAGACCATATAAGTAGTAGTAGTGGTAGTAGTAAGTAGTAGTAGTATTAGTAGTAGTAGTAGTATTAGTAGTAGCAGTAGTAGTAGTAGTAGTAGTAAGTAGAAGTAAGTAATAGTAAGTAGTAGTAAGTACTGGCAAGTAGCAGTAAGTAGTGGTAAGTAGCAGTAATTAGTAGTAAGTAGGAAGTAATAGTAAGTAGTAGTTAGTACTGCCAATAAAGTTCCAAGAATAGAGCTAAATAAAGAACTTAGTAAATATATTTCTGACTTCAATAATCTCACCCCCACTGAACAGTTTCAAGCAATAATGTCCAGCAAAGAGTCAGGTGTAATTAATGCTCTTGGCATATTTCTAAACCATGTCCTATAAATTTATTTATTTTAGTTTTTTTTTTTCTTGGTTAAACCACTGGGACAAGCAGTATATATTTGTCTGTTTTTTTATTTGTATTATTAGTATTTTTTACTAGTCACAACCGGGACCAATTTGCTGTAAAATACATAGTTACAACATTTAATATAGACTGTTAGCTTAACACTTTTAGTATTATTTTCTTATTACTGTAAAAGTACTGTATTATTGTATGTTATTATTGTATGTTATTTGTATGCTTGACCCATGTATCAATTATGATAATATCATGTCAATAAAATTATATATATAATTTAGGGTGCATCAGAATTCCCAAACTTGGAAAATCAATCTTCTGTAGTCATAAATCTGTTCTACCACACAAAAAACATATTCTGTGAAAATTTTACATTAATTGAGCTATGCCTAGGTATGCCACCATCGCTTTGAAAATATTTAATTATATTTTATTATGAAAATATGGTTTTTCAGTAATAACTCCAAAACTAAGGCAAATAAGCCTATTATTACTATGAAAGTTGAATATAAATATGGGGTTTCTGCACAGTTCTTCAGATATGGACTTTCTATCACCCGTCATTGCCTAAATAAAATAAAAATCTGCTTTAACTTAATGAAGTATTGTTGTTGAGTGCTTGTTCAGTTGTGTCCAGATAAAATGAAATATGCCTGTGAAATTATGTGATATAGAATGGTTAGAATTTAGAGTTTCCAGCATTGATGTGGGTCTTTTACTTGGCCTAGTCTCATGTGATCGACAGGCAGCAGACTAGTTGTAGTTGGCTAATTGTAGCAAATATCATTTGGCAAAACTTGGCACAAGAGTCATTTTACAAATCTGCGTGAAGGTCTTGAGATCTTGGAAGACAGAAGTTCAGGTACCGAAGTCAAAGAGGCCATGGCTAAAACTCGCAAGTCAACAGATATATTTGGTCTTGGGCCTGGTATCAATGACAATGATGCTAATATTACAGGCAGCAAACTTCCTAATGAAATGCAAGTACTGAGGTGCATGCTCTTCCACATCAAGAATGGTTCTTCTAAGAACCGGACACAAAATGAAGCTGCAAAAATAGTTTTGCAGCAAATAGAGACCTTCTATGCAAAGGCAAATATACCCTTGGTGTCTGAATGGTATGCTTGTCAAAGGCTTGTTAAGCTAGTAAATGATAACAAGAAATTGAGGGATATCCCTGTGAAGAGAAGGTCAACACCATATGTTCAGAGCCTAGTTGAGAAAACCAAAAAAGATCTGGAAAAGACATTTCGACTGTGGCTTGAAAATGCCGAAGAACTCATCAAGAATGAGCAGGACAGAAAGTTTTTGCAATCTATGAAGTCGGACAGAGTGGCAACATTTGGTTGTTTTGATATGAAGTTAGCCCAGAAAATTCAGAGAAAGGAAGACAGGGCAGAAGGAATGAAAAAGATCAGACAGAAAGAGAAGGCCTACATGGATAATTTTGAGAAAACGTTTTCTCACTCAGACACTCCAGACAGTGACTGTGATGAAGAAATTTTCACAACTACTGTAGTAAGCCTTGTTAGGGAGAGCAGTTTCAAAAAAAAGAAGAGTGGTACACCTGCATTTGTTCCAAACAACATCTTGCGATCTGAACGCTTGGTGTTCCTGGCAACAAGAATGAAGATGACACCCTCACAACAGGCTGCCTATACAGAGGCACTAATTGATGAGATAGGTGGAGATTCATCCAAGGTCTGTTTGTCATATGCTTATGCTGATCGTGTTAGAAGGCAAGTATCAGAGACAATAACACAGGACATCAGGGATTCTTGGACTCCACCAAAACTTGCTTCACTACATTGGGATTCTAAGCTTATGCCAATGCTAACAAACCAGAATGTCAAGGAGGAGCGACTGGTCGTTGCTTTAGGGGACAATGATGAAGTCAAGATTCTTAGTACACCATCTTACAAGCCTGGGGGAGAACATAAAGCTGGAGAAATCATCACACAGCTGACAAAAGATGCTCCGACAACCTGGAACTGCAGTGATAATGTTGTCAATATGGTGTTCGACACAACTGCAAGTAACACTGGGCATGTCTCAGCGGCTTGTGTAAGTATTCAACAACTTCTTGACCGGCCACTACTTTGGTCTGGATGTCGTCACCACATTGGAGAGGTAGTTGTATCTCATGTGTTTAATGACCTAAAGATAGAAGCCTCTAAGTCACCTGAGACCATGTTGTTTGTTAGACTCAGAAAACATTGGGACAAGCTCCAAACTCCAGACATGGTTGACATAAATCTAAAACCTCTGGATCTGGCAGGCTTCTCCCAGGGAAACCAAAAGCTAATCTTGGCTTGGCGTGATGAGGTCTCTCAGAAAGCATCATCACAACTATCACTGAAGAGGGACGACTACAAGGAGTTCATTGAACTATGTCTGCTGTTTCTGCAAGGCAATGTTCAAGTGCCCAAACAGCTCAGAACCCCTGGTGCTCTCCACAAGGCTAGATGGCTTGCTAAGAATATCTACTTGATCAAGATCTGTCTCATGGAAGACCAAATAAAA